>OY720155.1:18303631-19503631 GCA_963082725.1 Pedicia rivosa
TTACACACGGGAGATACTTGACGGAATACACAATAAGTAAACTTTTCAATTGATTTGTCTTTTAAAATTGTTATTCATGTTTTATTGTTATTTCTCTAAAATAAATTTTTATTAAAATTCACTAACAAATATAATAAGTAATAAACAAAAGTGCATTGTGTACTTAACTACTTCATATCTGTACCTATACGTTACGTTACGTCTCGTTATATTCATTTCATATAATTGATTAAATCGTTCATCTTGAAATGAACAAATAAAAACAAAATAATGGAAATAAACTTTTGCGTTACAGTAACACTACCATTACACCTAGTATCCTCCACTCGGTACCCTGCTATTTATTTAAATCGCTCCAATCAAATAATTTTGTTTAAAAAATATTAATTTCGATTTTATTCTTGAGACGTTTGTTGTTGTTGTTGTTCTTGGTTTTTTGTTTTGTTTTATTATTTAAGAGTTTTTTTGTTTCTTCTTCTTCTTCTTCTTTTATTTCTACAAATATAAATAATATAATTATAATAATAATAATAATAATAATAATAAGTTTGTTGTGCCGTCACCATTATTTTTATATTCGTTCTTCTTCTTCTTCTTCTTCCTCTTCTTATTAGTATTTTTTTTTTTCTTGTTCTTTTTAGTTCTTTTGGTGTTTTTTTTCTCTCTCTCTCAGTTGTTGTTTTTGTTTCTTCATATTTTATTATAATTATTAATAATAACCTGTGTGTTTGTCTGTATATGCGTCTTTAAAGGTATATAATGTGTGTGTGTGTATGTATACTGCTTATAAGAACAACAGGAATATTATTTATCTAAATAAAATAATAATGAGAAAAATACAACAACAAAACGAATATTGTTTTTTTTTTTCTTAAATAAAAATCTTAATCGTCGTCATAAAAACAAAAAAGAAAAAAAATACAACACTCGCGTATACAACAACACAGAAAAAAAAAACGAATATATTTAACAAATAAAAATATAAAAAATAAAGAATAATTAATAATCATAAAAAGGAGAAAAAAAAAGACACACACACACAAAAATATTAACAATTAATTAATTAAAAAATAAAATGATTTAAACTTATTAAAATTAAGAAAAAAAAACAACAAAAAGATAAAACAAAAAATATAAAAAGTAGTCTTACACATAAACAAAATGCTGACTCTTTTTCACCTTTACCTTACCTTCATTTGCTTCTCTCTCTTCTTTTTCTTCTCTCTTCTTCTTCTCTCTTCTTCTCTCTTCTTCTTCATCAACACTTTTATTTATTTATTTTTAATAATTATCTTTTATCCATTCTTCTTCTTCTTATTCTTTATTATCTTATTTATCTTCTTCCTATTTTTTTTTCCTTCTTAATTATTTTTCTGTGTGATTAATAATCATATAAATTATTAAGTTATTGGTTAATGTTGTTGTTATTGTTATTATTATTGTTGTTATAAAATTTATAACATAACAATTTTTTAATAGAATAATTTTATTCTCTGAGGGAGAGAGGAGTTGTGGAGGAATAGTATAGAAAAATAATAAAAAAAATTAAAACATAAAACGACACACACACACATACAAGCACACATATGCATATACCTGATATAAAAAACACTGCGTTGTTCTAACAGTTTTAGTTTTAATAATTCTAACTACAATTTAACATTTTACACACATTCATATTTACACATATTAATTTTATTACATATTATTATTTAATTATTATTACAGGTGGAAATTTATATAAAACTTATCTCAATAAAAAACGATAATAGAAATTTTAATTAATTAATTAATTTCAATAAAAGAACCGGAGTAAGAAACAAAACTAAAAAAAAAAAAAAATAAAATTTAATATTAAAAAAAAGTTAAAAAAAAATAAAACGTAAGAATAAAAGGAAAGAAAAACACAAACTTATGTATAATAATGTTGAAAATGACATCTGAAACCCCACCATTAAATTCAACAACATTTGGTGGTTCATCATCAACATCATCATCGGTCATGGATACCCATAGAATAACACCTCCTTCAATTCCATCAACTCCTAATTCTTCTTCCCAACAAAATCCTTCACAACATCAGCAGCAACAACAACATCTACATCAGCAGCAGCAACAACAACAGCAGCAGCAACAACAACAACACCATCAGCAGCAGCAGCAGCATCAACAACAACATCAAATATCGTCAACACCAATTCAAAATCCGTCATCATCACAAGAATTTTGTCTTAGATGGAATAATTATCAATCAAATTTGACAAGTGTATTTGATCAATTATTACAAAGTGAATCATTTGTTGATGTCACATTAGCGTGTGATGGGCATTCAATAAAAGCACATAAAATGGTATTATCCGCTTGTAGTCCGTATTTTCAAACATTATTTTTTGATAATCCCTGTCAACATCCAATTATAATAATGCGTGATGTTAAATGGCCAGAATTAAAAGCGGTTGTTGAATTTATGTATAAAGGTGAAATAAATGTTAATCAAGATCAAATTGGTCCATTATTAAGGGTTGCTGAAATGTTAAAAATACGTGGTCTAGCTGATGTTAATACAGATCAAGAATTAAATGCATCACCAACACAAATAACACAACCAATAATATCTGATATAACAACAAAAAAACAAATAATATCACGTGAATGGGATGTTGAAAATTTAGAAACAATAAATACATTATCTTCAAGAAGTAGAAAAAGACGTTGGCCATCAGCTGAGAATAGTAGTATTGAAAGTCCAATTGGACCAGAAACACCAGATAATATAGAATTACCATCACCAATACCATTAAATTCATCAACAATATCACAACCATCCTCAACACCAACTCCTTTACCAAATTTTTCTATTCCACCACCACTTGAAACAATGGGTTTATCATCTTTAAATCATCCAGATGATATGGAAATAAAGCCGGGAATAGCTGAGATGATACGCGAAGAAGAAAGAGTGAGTACCAAACATATTTTCTTTTTATTTATAACAATTTTTTTTATTCAATAATTTGTCTTTAACCGACGTTTGTCTATTGCTATCCTTACCAGTACAATCGGGAGGTATTAGAATATATTCTCCTTTATCCCTCCTGGTGGGGATTAGTTATTAGAATTTCTTTGTAATAATATGCACGTTCACACGTATGAAGTGGTTCTTATGTTTTCATTCGCATATATAAATTCCAACTTACGGTTGCTACCGAGGTTTTTACAATTTACAAAATAATAAAGTATTGTGTTGAGTTTTGCGATCTCAATACAAGAATGGAATGGTGTAAAGGGATTATTCGTTTCGACTTAAAATAATGTCGAGAAAATTTGTTGCAATAAAATAGAGCTAAATATTTTAGTTCTAACTGTAAAGTGTCAACTGAACCCCAAAAAACACTAATGATTTCTCATTAACCGTCATTACATTTGTTAACAAGTATTAAAAACTTAAAGGTTTACCTCGACTTACCTAAAATAGTGAATTGTTTCTGTTCGAAAAATTATGTAAATTTAACAAGATTGAATTGTTATCGTTGTAATAGAGGAGACATAAATAAATACTTGTTTATTATGTTGTTATCAACTCATTTTATCTTCTTCAGATTGAATCAGTCGACGTTTTAAAGTAAAGAAGTTAAATAATGATCAAAAGATTGTAGTACGACGGAAAAAAAATATTTAAAAATGGGAAGAAACAGAAAATGAAAAGAAGTGTTAACAATCAGAAGACATTGGTTGAGTTTATATTTTTTACCTACCGCTTTTCTATACCTTTTTTCGATTCTAAAATTAATTAAGATTATCGTTAATCTTTTAGAATTTAGACTTTAAATTTAGAGAATACTAAATTACAACATTTTTATAAAAATAAATTTATTCTTATATTATATGTTTATGTGTCGTCTTTAATATTTCTTCTATAAAATTAAGCAAATTGAAATCCGGAAAAATATAAAAGGCGAAGGAGAGAAGAAGACGAAATCTATAATAATAATATTTATTAAAATAAATCTTTCTTTCTGTTTTTTTTTGTCTTGTTCCCAAATCATAAATCTCACATTAGTTGCGAGACCCTTTTTTTTATTATTTTCGTTTTTTAAAGGTTATAAAGTTACATAACACAATACAGTGGCGTTCTTTAAGTGCACTTAATCCTTAGTACTTTAGTGCTTAACACACATAAACACACACACACACATAGACACAAAAAAATATAAACGTGTGAACGATTGCATGTAAGTTCTGTATGTTCAATTTTACGATTATTAGTGTGTGTACGAGTGTGTGTGTGTGTTAGAAGTTGAATGTTGAATGGAAAAACATTAAAAAATAAAAATCATAGAAATATTAGTGAATAGATTGAATGATAAACATTTGAAAAGATATGCTAATGATGTCTTTTTACATTAGGTGAGATTAAACATCTTAATAGTTTTTGATTTAGAATAACCGCAATGCTTCTGTTTTATACAATTTCTTTTTATTGAAAAAAACTTGTTTTTTTTTTTCTTACTTTGTTGAAAAATTATAAAAAAAATCCAACTTAATCAAAGATCGTTCAAGTCAGGATTTTATGCGAAATATCTAATTTATTTCTATCTTTCTGCAACATACAATCAGTTTGATTGGCGTTCATTTGGCTACAATTTCTTATCTAATTTGAACAAATATCAAATGATTTGTTGTCACAGTGACATTTTGATTTGTTTTCTTATCAATTTGATATATTTAAGCATGACAAACTATTAGTTAATATAAGTAGAAATATTTCAAATCAAACAGATGAATATCTTTAGTAGACAAATTTTTTTATTTAATTTCACGGCTTGCCCCTTTAAATATATATTTTTTTTTAATCTTTATTCTCTTTTCACTCGTATCTCATTCGTCCCAAAAACTCACTTATAATGATTGTGAAACCCGTCATGATAATTGTTATTCGTTCCGAAATTCATTCAAATTTTGCAGTAATTAAAAATTTGCTTCAAACGAAATGTAAATGCAATAATGCAAAACGCTTTATCTATATTTAATACATTAATGGTGTTCCCTTCAAAGTAAAACGTACAAAAGTCACTCTTTTATGTATTTATGTTTTTTTTGTTTTTATGAAATAAAACTACTAATTCATACATCTTACTTACACCATCTTACACTTACACTTCGATTGAATACAATTTAATTCATTAAAGAAGGTAGGTAAAAGGGTACCTTACTTATGGTGCTTGGTGTACTTTTTTTTTTGTTTTGTTCTTTTATTTTATTGGTTAAAAACTTTACTTCAGTAAAATACACTTTTTATAAAATAATAATAATATGTATGAATGTTGAAGAAAATAAAATTATTGATTGAGTTAAATTATAGTTACAAAAAAAAAAAAAAAAACAATATAAAAAATATAAAAGGAACAACAACAAAAACTAAAAATATAATTTCTTTAATAATATAAAAAATAAACACACAGACACAAAACACAAAAATAAAATACCTAAGGAACGAATTAAAATGAAATTTACAAAAAAAAAAAAAAAATATAAAAATTATAATTGAAGAAAAATGTTAAGAAAATTTTAAAGTATAAGTCGAGGTATAAGTTTTATTACGAAAAGAAGAAGATAAAGCAAAAGAAGATGAAGAAGAAATCCAGTGGCGCATTTTACCTCCCTCACATCTCTAATACTCTAATACTACTCTAGAATATTCTTAGAAAACATAATTAGGCAGTTTTTTTGTTCTTTCTCAAAATGAACAACAACAACAACCAATAAATACAACAAAACATATAAATAAAATGAAATCATAAAATATTTGTTCCTACCTGAAATCATCCTCCTGAATTAAAGTAAAAAAAAAAAGAACCTCACAACAACAAAGTAGAAAAAAAAAGGTCAAAAAAACAATCAAGTCAAGTCATAGTTTGACTTACGAGATGATTCTTCTTATTCTATCGATTTCTTTATTTTGTTAAGCCCCCAATTGTGTAAGAAGCACTGCGTATGATCATCATTCTAAGATGATGATGATGATGATGATGGAAAAAATTATTAATATTAATAATAATATAAAATAAAGTATTGTAAAAGAGATGAATTTTTATTCTGAGCTATGTATGTATGTATGTGTGTGTGTGTGTTTGTATTTATTTCTTCTACTTCTTATTAATTCTACATCTTTTCTTCTTTTTATAATAATAAGTATTTATAAATCATTTCTTATTATATTTTATTTTTTTCTTATAATAAATATAAAATAAGAAGAAGAAGCACACAAATAATAATAAGAAGAAGAAGAAGAAAAAAAAGTGTACATATTCAACGAATAAATTATACCCATACTAGAAAGCGATGTTATAATCAAGTCAATAATTTTATTAAAATAATAACTAATAAATAATAAATAAAAAAGAAGAAGAGAAAAGATATAAGAAATTAATGTCCATAATTCTACCATTTTTCTTACCATTTTTTTTTTCTTCTGACATTTTATTCCATTTTTTTTTCTACCAAAAAATTTTTTTTTTTTTTCGTTGTGTATTTATTCTTTGTGATTACGTCATAAATATAAGAAGTCCATATGTCTTACACAACAAATTTTGTATTTTTATTTTGAAAGTTTCTCATTTTCGATTTTCTCCCGGGGCTAAATTCTTACTGTCTCCTCCGGGGGCTAACTCTCTTTTATGAGAAAATGTGTGAATTGATGTGCCATGAGAATTTCACTCAGTTTTTGATGTTTGTTTACTCTTACAAAAGTCAGATAAGATTTTCTTATCTTCTCATTGCGAACATTTTTGATTTGAACCGAAATTAGTCAAGCTGCTTCTTTGCCTGTATCTTTTCTCTCTTAATGAATTTGAGCACAAATGATGATGGTGTTGTTGTTCTGTTTTTCTGGGCTCAGTTTTTGTTTTACAAAAGAAAAAAAGGAAAAATCTCCTTATTCGCGTTTTTCTTTTTCCATTTTTTTTTTTTTAAATAAAAAAAAAAGCTCCATGTCTAGCAAAAAGTATTGTATACTTTACACTAACAACAGCAACAAAAAAACAACAACCAGTGAGAGTGTAAGAAAAAAAAAAGCTGAATAAGAAGAAGGAATTTTTAATAATAATGTACACGTCTGACGTTATCGTCCTCCTCTCTCTCTCTCTTCCTTCATCTCCTTCATCAAGATTCTTTTTTTTTTTGTTTTTGTTGTTTTTCTCTTGTCTTATTTTAAGTGTTTATTATTTATTTATTTTATATATTTATAATAATACACACGTACACACACACACGCATATACAAAATAACATATACATGAACACACTTATAAATATCTACATATAATAAAATAAGTTATATAGAATAGATATAGGTAGGTACATCCATTTCATATTACATACATATGTGTAATGAATGTTATTTTTATACCTTCTTAAAAATATATATATATATATACATATATATGAGTCGAAGAAGAAGCAAGACAGAAGATAAAATATAATAATAATAATAATAATAATAAAAAATAATAAAAAGATATAAAATAAAAAAAAAATAAAAATAAAAAAAACAGAAAACAGAAAAAAAATAAGTATACTGCAGCTCTTTGAAGAGGAAAATACGAAAAGAAATAAAGAAAAATGTGAGGTAGAAGAAGAAGAAGAAGAAGAAAAGGAAAGAAAAGGAAAGAGAAACACACACAATATTCTTTCATTAAAAAATATACAAAAAAAAATAAAAAATAAGAAATGAAACGAACCGTTTGGATGTGTTTTCAAATAAAAGAAGTAAAGAAAGAAAATAAAATATAATAATAATAAATTTAAATATATTTAATAATATATATTTATCTATATACATACACATATACACAAAGTATATACACACACGCACACATCTATCTGTATATAGAATATAAATAAGTATATATAATAATAATATAATAATATAATAATAAAGTAAAGAAGAAGAAGGAAGAACAGGAATGAATGAAAGAAAAATATGCGTACAATTTTTCATCACAAATTATACAGACAGACATAAAAATAAACCTAATTTATAGTTTGAATAGAAACAGAACATCATTTTTTTTTTTTGTTATCTTTATCGCTCTTTTCATAATAATTCTATATCCTTCCTTCTCTTTAATTTTTCTTCCTCTTATTCGGTGTCTTCTTCTTCTTCTTGTTCTTCACTGTAGTTGCTTGCCTTGGTTATTATTATAATAATAATAATAATCTTACAAAAAAATAATAATAATAATAATTATATATGTATGTCTCATACCCTCTATTCAAAATATATATATCCTTCCTTCTCTTTACTTCTTTTACGAAAAATAATAATAATAATAATAAAATAATAATATTGTACGTCAGCAGAGGAGACTCGAACCATTGCACCATACCTCATTTATATATTATTATTATTATTATTATTATTATTTCTCGTACTCTCTATCTCTCTCTCTCTTTTATATTTTTTTTTTTTTATATAAATATGTTTTATTATTATATAAATGTATATCGAAGCGATTAGTTTTGAGAATAAAAATATGTTATTATTTCTATTATATATCATCGAACGAGACAGAGTAATATAACCTGATATAATGACTTAAAAAAAAAAATGTATATACAAATGTGCGATTGGATGTGAGTGTGTGTTTTTTTTATTCCCCATATTTTCATTCCATTCCCATATTTTCTGTTTTAATATTACGTACTGTACATTTATATGTATTTGGCCCCGGTAGAAATAATATGAGCAGGAGCCTCAAAAAATATAAAGTAAAATAAAATAAAATAAATAAATATAAAAGGAGAATTATTATTTCTTTTCCATATAGAATGTCTCCTATATATCCCTCTCTCTCTCTTTCTCTCACCGTATTTTTTAGGGTTATATATTTTTATGATTTTTAAAAATATAAAAAGAAATAAAGTGAAGAAGAAACCTTCACTTAAAAATATATTTATAATGTAAACGTACCCTCAATACACACACATACACACCTACAGAAAATTTATCTACTCAACACACATGCATCTTATAAACATTATATTTTTTTTATTAGATTTTTTATAGCATTTTTTTACTTAAATTTTTTATTTTCTTGTATGAAAAAAAATGTGAAAGACAAAAAAAAACTCTTTCACACACACACACACACACACACACACGTATTTAAATTGTAAAGAATTTTAAAAACTTAATTTTTGGATTTTTTTTTATCGTTTCAACAATAATTCGATTTTATTAAATGGAGACGCCATAATTTTAGAAGAATTCAATGAAGTATAGTTTAGTTTTTTTTTTCACAAATACAAAAAGCACTACGTAAAATTTGGTACATGAACATGGGATGATAAAAAAAAAACACATTTCTTAAATACAAAACAAAACTTTTAACGTTTAAAGTTTTAATTTATAGAATTCCTGTGGAAAGATTCAGCAGTAATTAATTACAATTTCCCAAGAGTTTTGATTCATTTCTGAGAAGTTTTTGATTTTTATTAAGAAACATTTATTTGAATTCATTTGTTTACGTTAAGAAAAATTATTAAAGAGATAATTCCACATTATCAAGATTATTGAAGTTAAATCTAAATTAAGTAATAATATAATTTGGTTTTCTAAGAATCAAAAAATGGTATGACAAACTCCTCGTATTGTCTTACCGTCTTATAAATTTTAATTAGTTCCCATTTATTCCTCATTGAATTCATGACAAATTATAACAACATTCATTTGAATTTTATTGAACAAAAATTTTGTGTTAAACACAAATTGAAAAGATTTTATTCTTTTATTCTTTATGTTAAGTACAGTCAAAATACAGTTATATTCTTATATTATTATTAGATGTACATAAAAAGATGTTAAATTTCTACTAAAGGGTTATTATAATCTAACACAAGATATAATGAACGTAACACATACACATAAACACGAAGAGATACTTGCTTTGACATCTAAAATTAGATAAGCCCCATGAGGATTAAAATATTACAACATTATTTTATAAATTTACTTTATATTGAGTGAAGTTTTTCTATACTGAATTTTCTCTACACATTTTTAATGTTTATAAATAACGATCCATACAATATTATACTTAATGTCTACTAAGTACCTACTACAACTACTAATAATAGATTCACCATCTATTCTATAATAATAAATACATGCACTTAAAAGTGTTTTTATAATAAAATTAAATAACAAAATAAAAAGAAACAGAATAGGAAAATGTTCTTTTTTTTCATTTTCTATTTAACATCAACAAAATATCTAAACTTTCATAAATACAATACAAGAGTAACATAAGAACATATTTAAATGTACCGTGGATTTTGTCAATACTTTTGATCCGATTAGACAAGTCATCTGATAGCATGCAATCACAAGTTGTAAATAATATTTCAGGTATAAAGTAGTGGGCAATGATTAATAACATCTATGACCCTCCGGCCGGTGTGCAGGATAAGGTTTTAACCGAACGATTCTTCTTAGGAAATCTGCATGTTTTCCTAAGAGCTGGCAATGCGCCGAATCGAATTAAAAATGCATGTGCAGATGCTAGGTGGTTCAGAACCCACCTCAAAAATAGTAGGTCTCCTAGTTACTAATAACCTTAGTCGTTGATGTACTAGGTTAATAAAAAATTGAAATACAAACAATATTTCAGGTGGTCCTATTAAGCAAAGTTAATTAAAACAGTTTTTATTCTCGGTTGCATAACTTTTTGTTTTTCAAAAAATCCATCAAGGAAAACAATATTCTTGTTTTGTCCCAACAAATTATCTTTATTCTTCTTCTTCACTAATATAACGCATGACCAACACTTTGATCTCTCATTCTAATGCTCTGAGGCGCTTAAAAGTTACAAACACAAAAAAAAGAGACACAAAAAAAACTAAACAACAACAACAAGACTTATAATAAAAAAAAAAATAAAAAACGAAGTATTTGCGTTGAAGGTCATCACAAAAAAAAAATATAATTGACAAAAATTATATATATTTTAATACTTAATATTTTTTTAATGTTCAGAAACAGAAAAAAAACAACAATAATAATAATAATAATAATAACAACAACAGAAAGTAAATAAATAAATTATAAAATATTAAAATAAATAAAAAGAAAAATTGGATATTTGTGTTAAATATACAAGAATTTGCGTTATACGAATAGGAAAGGTTTTATTTCTGTTTTTTAAGTTTCATCATAATTTATTGTTACTAGTACAGTTGATTTACTGATATCAATGTTACAGAAAAAAACAAGTTATACCTTTAACACTTCAATTAGTTGTAAAAGTTCTCGTTAATGTTCAAAAACATAAAATCTCAATCATCATGTGTTAAACTTAACTTAAATCAAACTAGGTTAACGTCAACATTATTTTTTATCAATATATATTTGTATGAGAATTGATTGATGTAGATTTAAATGCTAACCAAAAAGTTACAGAAATTTACAAAAGCAGAAAAAAAAAAGTTAATAAAAAGTTCATTTTCCAAAAACAGAAAGAAAAAAACAAAAATTTTGTTTTATAAAAAAATAATTATTCTTAAATGTCAAATTTGATCAAAATGTTCTAATTTCTAATGTTAACACTCTAACACCAGAAAGGAAATACAAAAAAAAAATGAGAGGGAGAGAAAAATTATAATTAGTATAAGGAAAAAGTTTCTGAATTCATTGGTCACTAAACGCAGTTGTCATTGTCAAAATAAATGACATTATAATGTGATGCGATGTGTATGCGAATACAATTGTGATAAAAATACTAACACTTGTTTGATGTGGAACACGTGTTTTTGACAAATGATTCAACTGAAATTCCGTCCGGACTTAAAAATTTGTTCATCACCATCATCAAAACAAAACAAAGTTCCGGTTTTAGAATATAAATATGAAATCCCCTCATCAATCTCTCTCTTTCTCTTTGTCTCATCCTCCTTTTTTTCTCTCTCTCTCTCTCTCTCTCTCTCTCTCTTCTTCTTCTTCTTCGTCTACTTGTGTTTATCATCCCCCTATTACACTTTCTAAAATGTATTACATATTTTCCGTTTTGTTGAATTTTCTAGTCTTGTGTCTAGACACTTTTTATTTTTGTATATGCGCGCTCAATTTTCAAATTGTTTTCTCTTTCATTTTATATTTTATTGTTGTTGCTGTTATTTTTCTTTTAAATATGAGAATAAGATGGATCATATTCAAATTATTAATTATAGATTCATCTGCTTCTCTTTTTTTTTCGTCGTATTTGTTATTGTACCAAAATAACCATTTTTTTTTTGTCTTTCTAACAACTTAAATCTAGTTTCACAACAAATTAAATGGATGTTTTAGTTAAGAACACAAATGAGAATAACAATACATATATACAACACTAGAATGTTAAAGAGAATAAAAATGATTTTGTGAAACTCAACGTTTATTGAAACGTTAAGATATTCTTAAATTCACGTAGAAATATTTTTTATTGTTTTTTTTTTCTTTTTCATAAATTGTGTGTGTTTTTTTTTACTTCATTTTTCTTGTTGTTATGTTTATATTTTTCTTTATAAAAATTCATAAAATAAAGAGCAAAAAAAAAACAAAAATATTGCGCTATAATAATATTTAATTAAATTCATAAATTCTATAAAAAAAAAGCAACAACAGCAACAATTCACAACTTACGACAAAACTATATAATAATAATTATATTAAATTGTAAGTTGTATAGAGTATAGAATCATCATCATCATTATAACCATCATCATAATACGTCATCCGTCATATACTATCTCATTATTATTATTGTTATTATAAAATTTTAATATTCAAATATGAAAATTTTAAGCATTAATATTTATTTAGTAAAATTTCAATATTACAAATAATGAAACAAACAACCAATGCCTTTATTATAATTATAATAATAATAATAATATTGTAGTGTAGTTGTTAGTTTTTTTTTGTTATTATTATTATTTAAAAATAATAAGAGAAGAAAGAGAGAAACTGTACGTAAGATGTTAAAGTTCTCTCTTTAAAATTTAAATAATCAAATGTGATTATTTATTTATGCTTTTTTATTTTCACCACTCAGAATAGGAATTCTGTAAAATAGAAAATAGAAAATAGAATTTTATTCAATATTGAATCTTGGACTTTGATGAAATACTTTTTTCATACAATATTATGTAAACAGGCATTGTCTAATGGGACCACTCATAGTTAACTGAATTAAATTTATTTATAAAATCAATGGTCCCATTAAACAGTTTTACAGTAATTTATTTAATTCTATGAAAGAAATGAATTCATTCCGTGTCATTCATGTATCTTATTCAATAACAACGTTTTTTTTGTTTTTTATTAATTAATTAATTAATTGCAAATAAACAACAATTGCTATGTAATTTATTTTTAAAACTAGTCGCATTAGTCAATAAGAAACTGTTTTAAAATGCAAAAATTAAATGCATAATTCCCTACAAATTAAACTAAACTTTTTCATCAGAAATACTTTTCTAGTTATCATAACTTTCGCTAGGCGAAAAGAAAAAGGGAAATATTGTTTCAAGAGGTTTACCAAAACTATAAAATTAAATTTAAATTTTTGTTCTTCCCTTCTCTCTCTCTCTCTCTCAATCGACCGCTTTTGTTAAGGATAAAGACATAATAGTCATTGTCTAAAAAACGGTTAGTGGTAGGCGTGATCCTGTCAAGAAGGCTTATCAAAAGGGACAAACTAACTCACAGAACTGAAATATTTCAGAACTCGATTCTCAGGGTTGAAAATCGAAAGCTAAAGTATAAAAATAAATAAATATCCAAAATTCGAAAAAAAAAAAGAAAAAAGAAACAAAACTTCTAAGCAATAATATTCATCATAAGAAAATGTTCTACAATTGCATTGAATATAGAAAATTAATATATTTTCTTGAATTAATTTGTGAATTACAGAATCCATCTACAGATCTGTCTTATATTCATTTCTAAGTATATAAAAAAAAGCAAAAGGCAAAAACCATAAAAATGTTATAATAACGTTCTAAAAACTAAAAAAAAAAAAAAAAACATATTCTAAAATGTATTCAACATACGACTTACGAGTACAAGTATTATTGGTATATCGACAATAAAACATTCATTCGTGTGTGTTACTTCTTCTTTTTTTTTTTTTTTTGTTTTTCACTTCAGAAGAAATTGTGTAAAATGTAAATAATTATGTTTTTTTTTCCTCTTGTTCTCATCTTATAATATTTTTTTTTTCATAAGAAATAAAAATATACAGAAAATTTAGTTTATATAAAATGAATTTGAATTTTTTTTTTTATTAGATTCCATAAGATTATTCATGCTCTTAATTTTCATCTAAGTATAATAATAACAAACAAAGAAAATTAGGAAGTCATAATTAAATTTCTATCTACACATATATGTATGTATGTGTTGTGTGTAATGTGTATGTGTAGAAATATATAAATAATATATACAAATTGCATTCAAATAATACAAGTAGATTTCATGCTTGACAAGCATACAATAAAGTTTTTAACCCGTTGGATATAGATCGCTTTATTTGTTACTTCTCTTATTTATTACAAATAATACATTCATATTCCTACAAAATAAAAGAAAGAGAAGTACATAGAAAGAGAGAAAGAGTGAGAGTATTTTATAGCAAATATTATAAAATATATTTTATAGGAACCATCATAGTTTTGAGTTTTGACATTTAATAAAATAAAAGCAAATAGATATGGGGATATTTGAATTTAGAGACCTACAGAGGAGAGACCAATTGTATCAACGTATATACGATAACCATATAATAGTTATATATATTATTAGATTTGTACATTTAATGTATATCCGTGTGTATTATGTACTCAATATACTGACCACCTGTTCACACCCTTATAATATAATAATATCTAACGCTACACAACAAAATTCACTATAAACACACATTTATTTGTTATATTTATCAGCAGAAGAATTTATCACATATATACAATATTTATCCAATTTTTGATTGTCGCACCAAAAAATTATTTCGTATCTCTAAAATCGAATTAAAATAATTCAATAAAATACAAAATATGAATTATTTTTGACAGACGTAGAATATTTTTTTTTTTAAATTAATTTCACAAAATTTCAATATTCTCTTTCGACATCATAAAAGTATATGGCCTTAATCGTATACTACACGACTGCTTCAACAAAATCTACTAAATTGTTTTTGTTTTTTCAGTCTTAAAACTGAAAAAAAAAACTTTAGAATTCGTTATTTTGACATTGGACATCGTTAGTTTACGCGTGAGGTTTTTTTTATGGCATAAAAAAAAATTGTTGTTATTTTTATATTTTTCTTTTTGGTTGTTGTTGAATCGTTTTTATAACCTTAAATTACTAACATCTAATTTTATGTTATATTATCTCTTTTATCGGTACTAAAATCCTGTTGTGGTTTTCATATTTTCATATGTGTTTTGTGTGTAAAAGAATCTTAAAGATACACCTGCGTTTATTGTTTCTCCACCCCTTTTGATTGCTTTTGTCTTGTCACTTCTGAACTGGAATTTTTTTTTTGTTTTTCTTTCCAAAATCTTAACTGACTATTTTCTTAATAATATTACTTAAAGACCAATTAAGGATTTTAAAGAATAAAATAAAAAAGAGGATATTCAAATTTTATTGAAATATTACAACAACAACCAAAAAAAATAGTCTTCTGGATATTTTTTTTTGTATGCCTCTGAAACACCAATCATCCACAAATATATATATGCATTATACTCATACCTATTAGCAAACACAAACACATATATAGAAGTATCACCTTCACCACCATCACCACCCATATTCATTTTGCTACAATTTGACTTTGTTTGGTGGAAAATAGATGAAGGGAAACGTAGATGTATTTATACTGGGAGAAGCGGGTGAATGCATTCACAAATGATGTAATATAACATACAGAGACCGTCGTTTAATCTTGTTACAGGGGATGTATTTGATCAGAAACCACCTCATAGGGTAACACAAAAAATCTGGGTTGTCGGTTATATATATATATATATATATATACGTATGTACTAACATCGTATGTATATATTTGTGCACATATTTATAATATATGATAGATTTTATGTTTGTGTAGGTGTATTTGTATGTGTGCGTGTTTGAGATGAAATAAGGGGTGATAAATATATGTATTTATTTATATTATAACAACAACAAAAACAACAACAATAATATTATATAATATATAATATATTTATATCCATATAACTAAGTGCTTAGAGTGCGGTGGTACAACGGTATATAAATAGTCTTATATTATATTTTATAAACGTGTGTGTGCCTTTATATATATATATGTATATAAATATATATTTGTATGTATTATATTATATCTCATCATATACAAATAAGATGAATAAGAAGAAGATATATGATACATAGTTGTGTATCTATTTCCTTGGTATAGCAAATGAATTAATAAACAAAATTTCCAAAACAAATTTATTATTGCACTATTTTGTGCAAATTATTCATAATGATATATTTCTACCAAATACATATATAAGTCCTATGTACCTAACCCAGTATATAACTATAAAATATATAATATAATATTATCGTTAACTTATGTTTTATGTAGGGTATATCCTTATTTTCTCTCTTACTCTTTCTCTCTTTTTCTATTCTATCTATAATAAATATAATAATTGTATCAAGTATATTATAGTTGAATAGTTTTATAGTAGCTAGTTATATACATAACCTTAAAATAAACAATTAAATAATTGATTCTGGGTAACATAATATGCAAACATAATATGTAGGATGTACCATAAAAAATCAATTTGCTATTTACGATCTTCTAAAATTTTAATTTCAGTAAATTTATCTAATAATTTTTAACATTTATAATATCTGCTGTAACATTTTTTTCCGTTACCTTTTTTATTTGGTTTTTCTAATAATTATATAGTTACCATAATACAACACAATATAATGCAATATCTCCTCTGTCCCTTTTATAATATTTTTTCTCATCAAAATTTTGTGACATGTCATATTTGATGGCGCTAGAGACAACAGAGAGACAGATATTTTCTGTCTGTTTATGTAAGAATGTGTCTGTATGTGTGTGTGTATGGTTATAGAAATTTATATTGTATCATATCTATCTATCTATCTGGCTACATCTACAGATAAAATATAGATTTTGGATAAAAAAAAAAGAGAAAAAGAAAAATACAAAAAAATATAATTTTCTCATTTGTCTCTTCGATATATAAAAATATACGACGGCTCTTTCAAATATTTCAAGTCAAGGAAAAATAATTTTTTTCTGTTTTATATGGAAAAAAAAAATTGTTTGTTGTTGCTTCTGTTATGTCTCTGTGTATGTGTACATTCGCATTGTGTCTATCGAATCGCTATATTCTCTATCTTTATCCACTTTATACTCTTTCCAAACTCTCTAAAAACTACCTTACCATAAAATATAATATAGAATCTAACAAACGTTGCTACCATCGTCGCCACCACCATCACCACCTTCATCATCCTCTTCAGACGTCCATACACATATACACACTCACTCACAATTTTATCATCATGCACCCCTTTTTTTTTGTTTGCCTATATAGACGATGTCCCTCTCTAGGGATATACGCGTACCTTTACCCATAGAATTTTCTTTTTTTTCTGCTTCTTTCTGTTTTATTTTTGTTTTTGGAAAACACTGAATTATCACATAAAAAATTTATATGAAATCTTGCATTGGCGCAAGATTAAAAAACAGCAAGAAAAAAAAAACGAGAGAGAAAATAAAAAAAGAATAAAATAAAATACAAATTAAAATTGTGGAATAAAAAAGGAAAAAAATAAAATATGAGAGAGAATGAAAAACCGATTTATGATTTATACGGTTTTAAATAATTTTTGGTTCCGCATATTTTTCATTTTTTTTTCTCGTTGCTTGTTGTTGCTGGTTTTTTTTTTGTTGTTGTTAAAAACAAATTAAAAATATAAAAAAAAAGCAAAAACAAAAAAAAAATGTTAATAAAAAAAAATTGGGCATATAAAAAAATTCTCTCACAACTGAGTATACGTAATATGATCTCTCCACAATGTGCAATAAAGTTATTCTATAAAATGTCAACCAACAGTAAACCTTCATATATATAACCACGTTTTGTCCCCCAAACCGCAGAACAATGCCTTCCTCAATACTTTTATCCCCACATTCTCCAACATCACTCGACCACCCATCTGAAAAAGAGGATTAAATGAAAATAGCAAATAATTATGCAAATGTGTGAAATTCGACTGATATTCGATTAACTGTTTCCATTTTCACGAATCACGATCGGTGTTCAAGTACAAATGAAATTAACATATTGGGGATGCCACACATCTACATAAATACATACGTACAAACGCACACAAACAGAGCCACATCGTACTCATATAGGCCACTCTACTTTATATGGTGGTTAAATTCTCTATCATCATCATCATCATCATTGTAGTAAAGTGGGTATAACCATTTTTTTTGACTCTACTATTTTGTACTATATTTTACGATATAAATATGCGGGATTGTTTAATATTACCTACTATTTAAATAACAACAACAGCAATGACAATAACATTTAAAATTTAAAAAAAAATAATAAAATTGTAGGTACCAGAGACAGATAAATACTTTAATCTGTAATATGTTTGTGTGTGTGTGTGTGTATGTAATTGTATCTGAAATTTTGTATTTACAATTCAATTGGTATAACATTGTGTTAATTTATTAAAAGACTCTTAAAAAATAATAATTAAATTTTATTAATATTTTTCATTCATTCATCTTCTTCTTCTTCTTAGTTTTCTTCTTCTTTTTGAAGGAATATTTTTTTATTTCTTTTATTAATTATGACTTATGTATCTTATTCTTTAGTAATATTTATGTAGAAGTCAATACTTTAATATAATTTGGGTCTGATGGTCTGATCTTTAAAATTTTTCCATTAAAAAACTGAAATTTACAAAGTAAAAAGTTCTAAATGAAAGATGAGAATTTTTTTTGTCCGAATAAAGTTGAAATTTTAGATCCTTTTTTATTGTTTGTACTTATCTCAGTCATTTTCAGTTCATTCAAATAAATCAGTCGGTGAGACGCTGTATTTCAGTAATAATTTTATTATCTAAGTTTTTTGTTGTTTTTTTTTTTTTGTTCTTCTTTTATTATTATTTTTAATTAATATTTAATTCTATTAATTGATTAATAAATACATAAATAAAAAACGAGAAGAGAAAAAAAAACGCACAAGGTCATTTTTGTCGTCGTTGTCGTCATTTTAATTTTTTTTATTTTATTTTTTTTTTTTTTTTGCTACACACACACAGACACAGAGCAAAGTCACATGAATTATAAAAAAATAAAATTAATTATATAAATATAAAAAGTAAAAAATGTATAAATAAAATAAAATGAAAGCATACACACACACACACACACACACACACATAAACAGAAAAGGAAATTTTTTTTCTTCCACTGTTTTTCTTCTTCTTCTTCTTCTTCTTTTATTTTTTTTTTTATAATGATGACAATAAATTTCATTAAAATTTTATGTAACATTCGTGTTATTGGTTTTTAATTAACTTCCATTTTTTTTTTATTCTTATACCGCACTCCACCACCCCATCAACTTACCGACCATATCTACCCATTTTCATTCTTATTCTTTACTTAACTTTTACTTATTTATTCTAAGAAAAAAAAATATTAAAATTTATTACAATTATAAGTGGCCTGAGTATAAGAGAGAGGAAGAGAGACAGAGAGAAATATAATTATAAAAAAATATAATAATTATTGTTCTATTTAATAATGGTTCCGTGTTCCTATTAAATATTTATAGCACCGTATTTATTTTTTTCTTTTCTTCATTCAATTTCAATTGAATTTTTTTTTTTTTTTTGTTTTTATTCTTTTATTTTATTTTATTTTATTTTATATGTAAAAAAAATAAAGAAAGGAAAGAAAAAAAGAAAACCAAATAATATTGTCCAATACACTTTTATAATATATACCAAACAATATATGTCATTACATCAAAATCAAAAACTTTAGTCTTCAATATTCTAATGTTCTAAGCTCTAATAAAAATAATAATCCAACAACAACAGCAATAATAATAAAATTAGAAAAAATTATCTATATAGACAAATGTTATATAAAATCTATTTATATAATGAGTGTGAGTGTGTGTATATGATATGTGTATGTGTGTGTGTTATATATAATAAACTTGATTACTCCCACTCGACCATACTTGAATTTCAATTAAAACTAATTACCCGAACTGTAGTATGTACTACACTATATACTTTTACTTGGTACTACTATCATGTATTTTGTTATATACTTACATTATATACGTACATTATATTGTAATAGGAATAGAAATATAGGATAGAATAGAGGATTGTGAAGATGTTTATGAATTGTTCAAAAATGTACAATCTATAAACTCTATGCCATAGAATAAAATAGATAGAGAGATCTCTGCCCGTAGAATTGTATAAGAGACATCATGTGAAAAACATTAGAAAATATTATAAACTATACATATATTATTATTATTTATCGTTCTGTCTGTATGTATAGAATATTTTGTGTTTTAATGTTAACATGTATGTGTACAAATGAACGAATAATAATTTAATAAAATCTGTATAGATTTATAATTATTATAATTATAATTATTATTATTGCCTTCCATCTATTAAAGTCAAAATTAAAATTTACCTACTTCTTATTATTATCAATTATTATAATTTCTATTCCTATTTTTTTTTTTATGTTGTTGTGGTTATTTTTTTTTTTTTCTCCACTCTACACAAATACAAATATGCCTAATTTTTTATTATATAGAGTTTATATAGAACATGAGGTTTGTCTTGTCAATTAATCTATTTTTTTATACATTATTTATTTCTATAAACTAAAAACACAAAAAAAAATTACAAATACAAACAAAAAAAAAATCATCGTTAATTCTTTCTCGCATTTTTTTTGTCTAACTCTCCTCTCTTCCCCTAACACATTTTACTAATCAGGTAATTATCACGAGTGTAATTAATATAATCAATCTATGTGATTATTTCTGACCAAAAACCTGTGTCACATACCTACTAATTTTATTAGAATATTGAATTAAAAATGTATTATCGAAAACAGGCGTGGAACTTGTTTAATGAGACCACTTCAAATGGAGCCTATTTGACACTCACAGAAGTTTTCTGATGAATTTTTTTTTCTGGATAAATTGATGTAAATTTAATTAACGTTGATTCTTAATTCTTATTGTTGGTATTTAATTATAGAGATTTTGCCTATAAATTAAGGGGGTGACCATTAAACAATTCTTCTAAAAAATCTTACTGTTTGCTCTGGAAAATATCTACAATTAAGAAAGTCTTTTAATAATTGTCAGATGGTTCATTTATAGAGGTTCTAATCTAAGTGACTCATTAATTTTATATAAAAATAAGTTGCAATGTTTAAAAATTCTAATATATTTTTCTTCTTTTAATTTTTGTTAGATCTTAAATCAACCATACGCTGTCTCCCTCTATCATTTTCCATAAAAAGATATTTTATTTATTTATTTTGTATTATTTTAAGATGAAAAGCATCTGTTATTTTTTAGATTTATATTTTTATTATTTCAAAAAAGAAAAAAATTAAAAGAAAATTAATATTTTATAATTTTTAAAGAAAGTATAGACTGTAAAGTGAAGTGGTGATTGGTGTGAAGAAGGAAGTGGATGAGTAAAATATAGAGAATGGTAATAGAAAATAAGTCTATTTATAAACCTTTTTTTTCCATATTGGACTTAAACTTCATTAAATCAATTAAAATATGTGATCGAAGAAGAATAAAATAGTTTTTTTTTTAAATAAAAAAAAAATGGAAAAAAAAACCCTTTATATGCGGAAATGCATTGACAGGAACAGGAAGTAAACCCATTTTATTTTTCTACTTTTTTCCTTTTTTTTTTTACAATTTATTAATTTTTATTTGATTGTCCATTTTTTCCATTTTCCTTTTTTCTCCTGGTTTTTCTTGTTTTTTTGTTAAATGAATTATATTTTTTTAAATTGAACAATAATTATTGTATTTTGATTGAATTCAGTTTGAAATTTTTAAATTGGATTGAATATTGGGTCCTCTTTCAATTGCGTGTTATTTTGTTTTTGTTGTTGTTATTATTGTTGTTCTTGTTTTATACAAAAAATAAAAATATTGACATAATTTGATTATCTCATTTCAGTTAGAATGTTATCTGAAATATTTCTTATTTGAGTTCAGATTATATTAAAATTAAAATCTTAACATTTCTCTTAAAAATATGGAAAGATTAAGAAAATAATGTTCAATATTAAATCGATTACTTAACTTAAGTTAAAGAGTAAATTACTTTGATGCTACCATCTGTTTTCTATAATTTTTTTTTTCGGTTGCTAAATTAAGAAAAGAAAGAATGACGAAAAAAAAAATATGTATAAAACAAAGAAGTGCCAATTGGTATAATTTTCAAAGATAATTATGGTCAAATTCTCTCTAGCCAAATGTAGTTTGTCCATCTGCGTACTTTTTACATGTGTATGTGTGTGTGTGTATGCTCCGATGTTATTTCTTTTTCTTCTTTTTTTATTTCTGTTATAGTTTTGTCTTTTCTTAACCAATTTTCTTGCGTTGTTGTTTGTTTGTTTGTTTTTTTGTGTTTTTGGTTGGAAAGTTTTGTTTGCCACAATAATAACAATAATCAGTTTCAGAGCCTTAGGTTTTTTTTTTGATCATAATCAGCTGTCAAATTGTTTAATGTGATTTTTTGCTTATTTTTTTTTCTTGTTAAAATGAAACTAATTTGGGGGAAAAGAAAAGTTCGTCTACTAATTCAGTTTATCTTTTTCTGTCATGTTGAATACTCGGTTTTGAAAACATTTTATGTCTCGTACGAATTATTTATTGTTCTAAATTTTAATTCAATAATTTTTGTGATAAAGATTTACAGAAATTCAGCAATTATTGGAGGAACCGTTTTATTAAATCATTACCACATTCAAATACATTTCTAATGAAACGTAAATGATTAGTTATTAGTAATTAGTTTTCCTCTTCATATTTTTTTGCCAATTATTTTGTCATCACTTAAATATTTCTATAGTCGAACAAGAATTCTTCAAATCAAAAACAAGGAAGGATCAAAGAATTATTTGTTTTGACACGTCTTTATTTGATTTGAACGTAAAATTTTAAATGGTCAGTAAACGTATTAGATGTGATAACTGTGTCTGTTATATAAATATGTTGTAATCGTAATGTGATCACTGATGACATTGACAGATCAAACCGGAATTTTATATTTTATTTCATCGTTTTGAAATGTGTTTTGAAAAGTTGTAGCTAAGATAACTCAAATAATGTGCAAAGCAAACATGAAAATGATTCATAATGTTGAAATTTAAAAGACGAAACTTTTGATTTTAGAATATAATTTATAGGAAGCTCCCGCAAGAGCCATGAATTTATTTGATAGAAATCTAAAAGTTTCCTCAAACTGGTTCTACGTAAACTATCAATAGATCCTTACAACAATAATTTGTCTTTTTTGGTTAGTTTCTTACAAATCTAAACAAATAGACTAGATTTTCATTTTATTTTTTGACATTCAAACATCCTTTTGTTTGAATTTAGTTTTTTTTTTGTTTTTATATGGTTATTGTTGGTGTTTTTGTTTTTACTATAAAAAAATACTATTTTTATAATATTCTTATTATTGTGTATTAGGAAATGGAAATTACCCATTATTTAACCACCAACAATCATAACAGTAATCATCATCAACAACAACAAGAGTAACAATAACATATGGTATTATGGGTATCCGAAACCAATTGTTATGTCTGATTTTATTTATAAAATAAAGTTAAAAAAAAAAAAAATAGTAAAAAAAGAGTAGCACTAGAGTGATAAATAGTATAGGAAGGAGGGACGAGACAACAACAACAACGAAAAACAAAAAAATTGGTAGTATTAATTTTTAATTTATTGTACGGAAAAAAATTATTTCAATTTTGTTGTTGTTGTTCTTGTTGTTTATTCTCTATACTACATACGGATTCATTTAAAATACATACTTTCCTCTTGGGCGATATGACAAAATTTTTTTTCAAATATGTTTGCATATGTGTGTGAATATACATATGTATATATAGATTTATGTGTGTCTATATAAATATACATAGGATGAGGAATGGAATGTATAACGAAAAAAAAAGAAAAAAAGAGGAATAAAAAACGAACGAAAGAAAAAAAAACAGAATTGAGGGAGAGGGGTGTATTTATAGTCTACCCTAGCGGGCATATATCAAGAGTTTGTATTTTAAAAATTTAAAATTGCTTTTTGTTGCCGGGAATATTCAAAGTTTCCGTTTGTTTCTGTTATTTTGTATATATTTATATTAGGTATATATTTTTTTTATATTTCATTTTTTTTTCACTTCTTCTTCTTTCTCCTTTTTTGTTGTTGTTGTTGTTGTTGTTGTTGGATATTCACATTTATTTGTGTTATACACACACATTCATATCATGCATGTGGCTATATATTTTTGTAAATATATATGTTTTAAATGTATGCATATGTGTGTGTGTGTGTGTGGATATATAATAATAATAAATATGAATGCATACATCTACACAAACACATACATGAATAGTATACATATATGCCTAATATCGTATGTATCCATTTACTTTACCCTGGCAAAATAACATGAATAATATATACGATTCATATTTTTTATGACGAATATTTATCAAAAAAAAAATATAATAAATATATATATACACATACACACACATGCATATACAGTATATAGTATTTATATATGTATATGTTTGTACATGCAAAGAAAAAAAAAATGTAATATATAATATTATATAAATATGTATAAATATAATAAATAAATAAAATTTATATTTATGCCATAAAAAAAATACAAAAAAAAAAAATAAATAAATGAAAGAAAGAAAGAAAAATACGAAAGAAGAAAAAATAAAAAATAAAAATAAATAAATGTACAATAATATAATGTATGTATATTCAACCATTACCATTACCATTACTACAACTACAATTGTTTGTACATATTTTATTTATTTTTTTTTTTTTATTTATTTTTTTTTTTTTTTCTTCAATTCGTTTTTCTTTTTTTTTTATATCAAAATAGAATTAGAAATAATAATAATAAAATATAAAAATAATATTTTATACGTTTTTTTTTTTTACCATACAAAAAATACAATAAGATATTAAATGTTCTCTTCTACATATGTTTTGTTATATACGTATAGGTGTGTGTGTGTGTTTATTTATATTATAATATGTTGCCATATTATATCTACACACATATATTTGTATACATTTTATCTAATGACATTTATACACATTTATTTCCATTTAATAAATTATTATGATTATTATAACAAACCGACATTTCTAATTTATTTTTCTTAGGTTTTTTTTTGTTTTTTTTTTTTTCATTTATTTTTTTATTTCTTATTTTTTTTTTTTTTTGCCTTCTCCTGTTTTTTCTCTCTCCCTCACACTGATAACCTCCCTCACTCTTTCTCACTCACTCAATCATTTTATTAAATTATTATTTTTAATACTTACAACATTTTTGTTGTTGTATTTTTTTTTTGTTCTGATCATTACATAAGATATTATTTATTATAAAAGCAAGTTTTTTTTTCTTTCCTTCTTCACCAATCCAATTCAATTTATAATACCTATATTTAAACATACACACACACACGTATATATATGCGATATAGATACAATGCATATGACAAAGCCATATATATATTTACAATATATTATTAATTTTTACAAGACAAAATAATAGAGATTATTATTATTATTGTTATTATGAATAAAGAAAAAAAGAAAAATAGAAACAACACTAAATATAGTTTATAATACAATATTCTATTTAGTTATAGTTATACCTACCATAAATATAATATACTTTATAATAAACGTAATTTATATCATCCGGGAATATCGTTATATATGAATTGAATTAAATAAATAATAAAAGAACAAAAAACAAAAAAAATAAACGAACAGCATATATAAAAAATAAATACAAAAATATAAAATTACAACAAACAGCAAAATTCGTATTTATTAAAAAAGAAGTAAAAAAAAACTGAAAAATAAGAAGAAGAAATAAAATAAAATAAAATATAGAAAAAAAAATGTTTATAAAGTTTCATACATGTAATTATATTCGGAATATTATCAGCAAAAAAAAAAAAAAATTAAATTAAAAAAAAAAAACAGTCGACGTCCATATGTATTTATATATTCTATAACTATACAATACATATATTTATATTGTAAGTAATTATAATTAAATAAATTATATATTTATATTATGTAATTTTGATAAAATTATAAAAGAAAAAAAAATGCTGCATAGCGCAAACGTATACAAAACAACAGCAAAAGAAAAATACACACACACAGCAAATAATTAAATATAGTTAATTTTATAAAAGTTAAACCTCCATCAATTTACTATTTATATGCATACTGTAAAAAAACTGTTTAATAAGACTACATTTTATCAAAAGAACCTCATGCAGTTCAAGTGTTGGTTCTATTATTCAGTTTTATTTCCATGAAAAATGAACCGAAAATATTTTGTTAAATTCAAGTGATAGTCCAATTAGACTGAGTTGAATTTGATAAGTTTTCTAATCTTATACAAATTTTATGGTCAATATATAAAGGTTACAATTATAAGAGTTTGAGAAGTCCTTTAAAATTGGGCACGTTTCCACAATTTAGTAAAACATAAAAATGATGACATCATTTCAGTGAAGTTCGAGTTGTCAAAAATGTAATGTCTTTATTTATGTTTATACTGGTCAAAGGTATGAATGAAGACTTATTTTAACATCAAAAAAAAATGTGACAGAGAGCCAAAGTGTTAGTTACCATTTTGTTCCACAAGAAAAATCAGTAGACCACACACATTAACGTCATGCTTATGACACACAATTTTTTTGACTTTTCAGTTATGGTCAATTAGGTTTACTTTTTTTTTGTAGTTTTTATTTTTATTTTATAATTGAAATATTCGTTTCCCGAAATCTTGCTATTTTTGAAGTTTGCTTCTGGTAACAATATACTACTACAATTTCATGTCAGTCAATATATAGAAAAATTTTATACATATTTCAACATAAGTACTATAAATATATACTAGAAGTGCTATAAATACTACAGATTACCTATTGAGACTCATTAAATTCTATAGAAGCTTAATTAATGTCAAAGAAGGGTGTGAATTCTGTTTCCATGAAATATTTCACAATGAGAAAATTATAAAATTGAGAAGAATTTAAGTAAAGGGATATATTTATTCCTTTACGTCCGATATACGTCATTATTAAATTTCTGATCAAATAAACTTACTAAAGAACTTTTCATAATTCAATTCTAAACTACAAACTATTCTTTACTCATTCTCCCAAATAATTTTATAAAATTCAAGAACGATGGCTACTATTGATAACTGAAATGTTCGTGAGGTCACATGGTTTTCCCTTCTATTGTTATTCCTTCAATATTTTATTGTTTCTTGAAATAAAAAGAAAATATTAAATTCCTTATAATTTTTATTCCAATTTCTAAGTATAAAAAATAATACAAATAATAAAAAATTAATCATAAGAATATTATATTGCTAAAGGAAAGAAATTATTATTAACTATATTTTATTATTTTTTAGTACCAAACAACTTACCACCATTAATATAAAAATATCTAACTTAACGTCGTGTTTTTTTTCTTTCTTTCTTTCTTTCTTTCTTTATTATAACAATTATAACAATTCTCTTAAAATAATAATAATAATAACGAAACGAAATGAAATAAAACTAACACCTAACCTTACCTTCAATTCTCTCCTATTTATTATTATTATTATTATTATTATTATTATTATTATTATTATTATTCTTTTGGTATATTTGAAGGACCTATTCCTATATACAAGTCCTCTCTACATATTATATACTATTTATGTATGTTTGTATGTAGGTATGTATATATGTTTGTATGTATATAAATAATATAAAAAATATAAGACTTAACAACAATGTTGTTTGGTTTTATTATGCATCATAAATATTTATTATATATTTTTTATTACTTTATATTTATACTTTTTTATTACAAAACATCAAAGTAAGTGTGAAATCGATACAATTTTGACCCGTTTATGTACGTTCATTTTCTTTCTTTTTTTTTTACTTTTTTTTTTCTTGATTATTCTCTTTCTATTTTTTTTTTTTTGTCTATCTATCTCTGTTTAACATTTTATAGTATGTATAGGTATATATTTTATAAAAACTATGCTATAATATAAATATTTATAGTACATCAGTACTATAATAATATACATTACCCCCTACCCCTATACCATTAACCGATAAAAACCTAGAAGAAAATTAAAGAAAACAACAAAAAAAAAACAACGACAAGAGAATTTTCATTTTTTTCTGTTTTGTAACTAATATTTTAGAAATTAGTTAAAAGAATAAAAGGAAAACCCTTTAATAAGAAAATTGTCTGTACTTAAAGTTGTATACAAAAAAACAAAACAAAACACAGAGTAAATTTATCAATAAGTAGATAAAGGGATGGTGGATGATTGATTGTCAACTCCCATTTTCTTAAAACGAAAATATTCCTTTTACACATCTAAATACACACACACGCACACACACACCTATACACGTATTGAATGTATGAACGTGATTGTGTGTACGTTATATGAATATACAAAATGATAAAAGAAAATGTCCTAAGATATCAAAGTTTGGGCTAGGTCAGTCCAAGGATATATTCACTCACTGTGTTGTTGTGACTCACACATTTTCCCTTTTCCTTATTTTTTTTTCTCTTCTCCTTTTTTTTTTTAGAGGAAAAAAAAATGAAGAAATTTTCTCTTTCATCGTGAATTGAATAGAAGACGAAAATAAGAATAAAGATAGACTGTCAGTGTTGCCAGATTATTGTTATTTTGTTGTTGTTTGCCTTTGTTGTTGATGTTTTTCTTTTTTTTTTTTTCTTCGTCTATGAAAATAAAAAACGAGAAATTCAAATCAAACTTTGTTTTTCTGTTCGTATCAGTCGTATCAGGTTTGGAAATTTTGTGAAAATTTATTATTTGAAAATAAAATTTTAAAAATTACAACACACAATTGCAAATGAAGTAAAATGCAAATTACTTTATTTTGACAATTGAAATAATTTAACATATTTTTTATTTTTTTTCATTGGTTTTGTTTTAATTTTTTGTTTCTTTCAAAAGCTCTTTATTGCAACACACAAACGGAGAGAACAGAACAGAATTGTATATGAAACAAAACGAAATGAAACGGAATGAAATTATATAAAATAAAAAAAAGTTTCCACTTCTAATTTTTTCTTTTGCACATAAAAAATTCAAAAGAAATGAAACAAACAAACAGAAGACGAAGAAGAAGAAAAGAAAAAAATTGAAAATATAAATTGTATTTTTTTGTTTTTTTTTTTTTGTTTTTTAATCAAAAACCCAAGAATATTTAGTACAATTGAGAACAAATAAAATTGAAACGAAACGAACGAACAAAAAAAAAAGCTCATAAATTAAAGTCTTGTTTCTTTTTTTTTTGTTATTTTAGTTTCAGCTTTTTTTTTTAGGTTCTTTTTAGTTGTATAATTTTTATATGAAAGTAAATAAAAGGTACACCACAAGTATTAAAAATATTATAAGTTAAATATTTTATCTCGCTTTCTCTCTCTCTTTTTTTCTTTCTCTTTTCCTCTCTTAATTATGAAATACATAAAAATGTGAAAAAACATAAAGAACGAATACGATATCAGCACCTCCTATATATCACACACACACACTCATACACAGCAGTCACATATGCATAGGTGCACATATGGAAAATGTAACATGAATTTGAATAATAAATAAAATAAATTAAACCAAAAAAAAAAATAAGAAAAAACTGAGTTCAGTTTTTAGGAAAACAAAACAAAAAAAAAATGCATTTTACAAGAAAGAAAATAATTTAATGAACGAAAGAAAATCGAAACAAATGCATAAAAAAGAAATACGTTTAAAAAAAAACACAATTGAAATAAAAAAGCATTTATGCAAAAAAAAAACACAAAACAATTTTTACAACAACAACTACAAAATGGAAAGAAAAGAAAAGAAAAGAAAAAAAAAAGTTAAATCAAAAATTTCTAAATAAAAAATTACCATACCCTTTGCCTACATTCAGTGGCATGAAAATGAACGAAAGATTTTTTGTGAATGACATGTGTGTGTGTGTGTGTGTATTGGATTACGAAGAAATTTAAAGAAGAAAAGCCAAAAAGAAATTATTGGAACACTCTTCGTCTAAAGAATAAAAATAATGAATAGAAATGAACAGAAAAGAAACTGACTAAATTATGTACTTCTGTTCTGTTCTGTTTTTTTTTTTGTGTTTCTTATTGCCTTTCTTGTTCTTTCCTTCACTTCTTTCTTTCTTTCTTTCTTTCTTTTTTTTTTTTTTGTTTAAAAAAAATGACGAAAAAACTTGAAACAAATAAATTATAATATTTATACGTACGTACTACACTCCGTTTGATTAATATTTATTTATTTTATATATGAAAGAAATAGAATGAAAACACATGAAAAAAAAGGCAACAACAAAAAAATAGCAAAAAAAAAAATATTAGATCTTTAAAATTTTTTGTGTTTGTTTCTTTTGTTTGGTTCTTCTGTTACTCATTCATAAGTTCAAGTTGATAGGGATAAAATACAACAACAACAACAAGAACAAGAACAAAAAAAAAAAGTCCATAATCCAGATTTAAATCTTTTTCTAACAGAAAAAATAATTATCAAATAATATTTTTAAGTTTCTAATTTTCTTAGAAGATTAATTTTTCTAATTCTTCTTCTTCTTCTTCGTTTTTGTTTTTGTTTTTTTATTTATTTCTGGTAAAACCACAAAAAAATATTATTTAAAATTTTAAATTTTTAAATTAAAATAAAAACAAAAAAAAAAAAAAAACAGACAAAAATATTTCTAATAATAATAAGATGGAATAAGAAGAAGAAGAAGAAGACGAATTAAATAAATATGAATTAGAATTTTTATAGAAAAGTACAATGAAAAATGAATTATGAATAATCATTATACCGTAAATCCTATTTATTTCCCCCCACCTCCTCTCCTCTTCTCATCATCATCTTCTTATTTTTTTTTTTTTTTATTATTAAAAATTATTTAATTTAATTTAAATAAAAAATAAAACAAAACTGAAATTTGAATGAAAGAAATCGAAAAATAGAGAAAAATAAAACTTATTATTATTATTTGTTATCTTGTCTTTAAATCTTCCATCAATCTTCACAAATTCACAATTTGTTTCTGTTAAATAAAATAATAATAATAAAACAACAACAATTTCAGAAATATGTACATTTGTATATTTAAAAGAAAAAAAAAAGGTAGTAAATGTACTTTGTACTTTGTTGTAACAAAAATATCTACATAAAATATACGAAAAAATTGATGTTGAAAGAATCAAAAAAAAAAAAAAACAAAAACAAAAACAAAAAAAAAAAAACAAAAAATAAAACAAAACAGACAAGAAACGACTTATTTATTCATTTTAAGTGAATTATTTTTAAATATACAATTTTTTTTTTTTTCGTATTTTGTTCTTCTTATTCATCTTCTTATTATTTGGTTTACGATGAGATATTTATCTTATTAAAGTAATAATATGAAATAAGTAAAAAGAAGAAGAAAAACGAAAAAAGAAACATTGATCGACGATTAATTAAGTGAAGTAAAACAAAAACAGCATACAACAACAACAACGACGTTAAAATGGAATTAATTCATTTTACGTACAGTGAGAAAGAGAGAGAGAGAGAGGAAATAGAGGGAACTCTTTAACCCTTTAATACTTGAATAACTGTGAATTTTACAATCATTAAGTTACAAACAAATTAAAATTGTTGTGAAACCCAACATAAAAATATGTAAAATATGATTAGACGAGATTTTTGAATGCAACAGAAAGTTTTAATCAGAAAAATAATAAAAATTGGTACTGAAGGGGTTAAGTGACAATTCAATAAATTGCATACTTATATGATATGTAACTATTGTGGAAATATAAAAGATCTTTTCGATATAATATAATCAGCTTATAGTTTCTATTCATTATAAATATTAAATAATAAATAATAAATGCTAATCTTAAATTTTGATACATTAATGAAATTTAGGACAACATCATCCCCACTCGTCCACCATATCAATATCTTAGAGTTTGTAACTAATATTATGTTACTGATATGTTTATTATGTTCTGATGACTAGACAGCATATAAATTCTTAGAAATATTCATTTTAAATTATGTAATATTTCGTTAAAAAAACGTCTGTCAACTGTCACATATTTGTATGAAATTTTATTTGATGAGAATAATTACATTTTTCTTGTTGACAAATTGAGGGATTCTTTTTTTTGACAACTTACACAAAACGCGTAAAAATTATGTTTAGGTGAATCTATTTGTTTTTTAGGCTTAACCATTTTTTTTTTTGATGCTTCATATTTGAACCCGTCCTTTCGTTTGTTCACTTTTATCATTCTAAAATTAATTTAATGAATGTATGAATTTAGTGACAACTAATAAACAATTTCAAAGCAACAAATATTATCTTATTGCTTCAGTTGAGAACGATATAAATGTTTTAATTTTTAACCAAATATGTCATTAATGAAATTTCTTCCGATTCCTTTTAGTTTATAGAACAATTAATGTAAACGCAACTTTTCGTAATGACTGTATTTTTTCTATTTTGCAACTGTTATGTTCTTTCATTCAAAACAATTTTTGAATTTAAATTACGTGTACACACACACACACAATATTGTATACAATTCATAAATATACAATGCACGCTACAAAACGATTTAATACACACAGATAGATTGATAAACACGCGCGACGGCGGCATATTTTAGAGACACCTGTTGGGGGTAAAAAATTTATGTATAAAATTTTGTGTTTTATATTTTATACAAAAAGAGTACATATCATCTCACCTCTCCCTTCCCTTAACCCACATAACTATGCCAACAAAACCTACAAAATATACCTATGGACATTTTATCAAAAGCATCAAATACAAAAAAAATTTGTTTGTTTTTTTTTTGACATTCTTTCAATTTTTATTGGCTTTTTAAATTTTAATTTTTTATTTTTCTTAGAAAATAATAAAATCAAAAAAATTAAAACTTAACTTTATTGATTTGAAAAATGAACGAATTTCATACAAAAGTCTTAATTCGTGACCTTCTTTCTTTCAATTGACTTTTTTCTTAATGTCTCTTTCTTTTTTCTTTGCAAAAACTGACTTTATTCGGTACATACATTCTTTATCTTAAATCTTTCAAGATTGGAAAATTTTAAAAATTAAACATTTAAAAGTTTCACCACAAGTGAAATTGTTTGGTTATAGAAAAAAAGTTATTTCATGTGAAAATGGAGAGTAAAGATTTTAATCATAATGAAGGATCGATTTTAAAGTCTTCATTTTTAACGTCCTTTTAAAACTTGATTGTCCTTATTTCTTTATCGATTAACTTTAATCTACAATCTTTTTATACTTTTTAGTTAATACTTTTCAGCTTTTCGTTAAAAGTTACAGGATAACTTTGGATCTTCTACTCTTATGTTTGATTTATTTGTTGTTATAATACAAAAAGCAATATTGCTTATTCTCGCGACTTGGTTCAATTAGCAGGGGTAATTATATGTTATAATTACACGGGATGTTCTTATTCTATACCAAAAATGAAATTTAAACCATTTTTTTTAACCACACCGGTGTTTGAACTCACGACCCCTACATGAATGGGAATCGGACGAACTATAGCCAAGCCATAATATGAATTATTAATTCTTACACTTTGAACTTTTGCACTTTTATAGTTTTGAAGACAGTTGAAAGTTTCAAAAGTAAATTAATTCTTTCGATATCGGTCGATTTTATTATTATTTCAATTCTTAGAATCATTAACCATCTTCATTTATGTACATAAAATAAAACATCCGACGGATTATTGATTTGTAGCTTCTGTATTTTTACATTGGGTTCGCCAGAATTCATGAATTTAATTTTGTATAATTATAAAAAAAAAAATACGAACACAAAAGCACACGAATACTGATTATTAAGTAAAATCCAATGTTTTTTTTTTAGGTAAGGATAAAATATCCTTTAATCAACATAATTTTCAGAAAAGTAAAAAAATCGAAAAAATTGAAAGCGAATATGATGAATTCAAAGAAATGAACTCTGAATTTTTGTTTTTGTTTTTGTTTTTATTGAATTTTGAAAAAAGAAAAAAAAATTCACGTCTCTGAACTGAATAGAAATTTCTCCTTCAATATTTATAAAGTATTAAATATGTACTTGTAAATAAATAAACGATTGAATAGAATAGACTAGAAATGTTGTTCTATTTTTAATGAATTACAAAAAAAAAAAAGAAACAAGAAAAATTAATTTACAGAAAAATAAATTGAAATTATAATTTTCTCATTCTTAGATTTAAAAAATCGTATAAATAATTAAATAGTTTTTTTTTTACATGAATTATCCCCATAATAATTCTCCTTCTTTTTTTATATATCTCGCTCGCTCGCTCTCTCTCTCTCTCTCTCTTACGTATTTTTTCTTACTTCAATTCTGCTAAGGTTATTCTCTGTCTGATGAAATTCGTTTTCTTTTTTATTGTATAAATTATTTGAAATATTTAAAAAAAAAAACAGTAAAAATCCTGTACATACTACTATGAGTAGTGTATCTAGCTACCCCTAAACTCTAACCCCTAAATTCTATCTATCCATAATGTACCTACATATATCTATGCTGTGATTTGTAATGTCGCGTCATATATAGTTGTACTTGTACATAGATATTTTTACAGGAGGTTAAAATATTTATATTTACTATATAGAAATATAGACTAGAATTACATATGCAGGTATTCATCTATATAACTATTCTATTACTGTACAGAGAAAATTCTAAAACGAAATAATTAATTTTTTGATTTGCATCTACATAAAATATATATTTATATATGTATGTGTATATATATTTCGTATATACCTACCTATATACATATATACCTATATATATATATGAATGTAATATAAAATTAAAGTACAAACATTGATTGGCAATTTGCACTTCTAATATATTACTCGCTGATTGAGTTTTCGATGAAAAACAAGAGGATATTAGTTTGTAAAATTCACATAAATATTTTCTATACCTTTATAACATACTTACACACAAATCATTATACAAATACAAACAAATTGAAATCATAAATAATCTAAAAATGATAATATGATGGTATCCTCCTTATATTCTATTGTAACAAAGTTATGTTAAGTAAGTATAGATTTTAAATATTTATTTTAGTGTTGCTTAATTAAACATTTTTAACGATTAATGTGTACTAATAATTCATTGTAGTAATTCAGAAATGATTGTATCCAAAGTTACGAATCGACAAAGTTATAAATGCATTTTCTTATTATGACATTAATTTGTTAGAAAAAACAAAACAAACTATTTGTGACTTTATTAATTTGAAAGAATTAATACCGGATTTTACATCAATTTTTTCAGTCTCTTAATTGAAACGAGATTATAATGTAAAATCGAACAATTTTACTAATTGACATTAAAGTTAAAATTTTATTAGTTTTTTACTGATTAGAAAATGAAAACTGAAATTCTTAAATATTTTATTTCAAGTAAAAAAAATAATCAAATGTTCCTTGTTAGAGAAAAAGTACATTTTCAATTAAGTATGTTGTCTTGTCTTATGCATAAAATTTGATATAATAAGACGTAAATCATATTATGTAATCGATAAAAATATAATTTATCTATGTATTAGTAAGGTACAATCAAATAATATTTATTAAGTATAGAAGAACAAAAAAAAACTTAATAGATTAATTAATTTTGTAGTTTTTGTTGTTGTTGTTGTTGTTGTTGTTGTAAAAATAATTTTATCATAAAATACAACAAAAAAACAAAAAAAATTCCGTTGGTTCATTCCTTTTTCTTTCGTTTTTTTTTGTTTCTTTTTTTTCTTATATATTTTGTTGTTGTATCTATTAATTTTTTTTTGTTTTTTTAGCATTGTCATTTTTTGATTAGATATTTATAAATAATATGTACATAAATAGGTATATTATATTTAAGTAAGGAGGTAAATTATATCGAATATATGTATGCATATATAGTACAACACTTACAAAAACAACAATAATAATAATAATAATAATAATAAACAACAACAAATTTTATATTTTCAATTTATTTCATTTTTAATAGAAAAAGAGACAAGAAAAGAAAAAAAAAACCGAATGGATATTTACAAAAAAAAAAAAAATTAAACTACAATTATTAAAACATCCGTTTTTAGTTAAGAATACTTACACACACACACACATATATACACACTCCTATATATGTTATAATAAAAACAAAAAATGAACATAACGTAATATAATAAATTATTTGATACGATAAATACAGAGTACTGTCAATTTGTGAATTTCAAAAAATTGATTGATTGAATTCAATGATTATTATTCTTTATTTATAAATGTGTTTATCTGGATATTTATGTTTATGTGTGTGTGTGTGTGTATTTATACATATTTATGTATTTTACGTTTTATATTTAATAATAATTATCAATAATTGATATAAAACGTACACACACACACACCTCTCTCATTTTCTCTGGCTTTTTTTTTTTTTTGTTTGTTTTTTTTTTTTGCTTTTTTTATTTAATATTTAAAAAATAAATATTAATAAATAAATGTGTAAGTGTGTGTGTGTGTGTAAATATTCTATACAGTTAATTAATTATATAATTACAGTTACGTTATATTCTATAAATATATATGTGTGTGTGTATGTGTATTTATATATTATGTGAAGGTGCTATAATTTAATGTCATTAGGGAAAATTAATTTGTATATTAAAACATATTAAAATTTGAAACACTTAAATATTACTTTATAGATATAAAATATAAATACATAAGACCGCATCATATAAAATTATGTTTGTTTGTCTCTCTTATAATACCACTTTTACAACATCTTTTCTCTTCTACTGTACTACCCCCACAACCCTTTTTCTTACTCATTCTTTCATAGACAAATATACACAGTGTAAATATAAAATCTAAGTATTACTTTATGGTTATGTCATGTTTTATGCATAAGTATGTACTATGTAGGTATTTATGTGTGTATGTTTTATGTCTGTACAAATAGATAGAAAGAGATAGGTATAGAGATAATAAGGAACATAAAAAGAATTCTAACTGTAATTGTTTTTAAGAATAAAAAAAAAAGGGTTGTAATTGTAACCTTTTGATAAAACAGAATGGGAAATATCAAATAAACAAAGAAGAAAAAAGAAAGAAACAAAAAAATGTAATTAAAAATGTCAAATAAATATGGCTGACCTCCTAAAGGAAAGCATACCTACATACTGATAAGATTTCGTCAAAATGGCGTCTTTGTTAAATTAATGACTCATTTTTAATAATGCGTTAAAAATTCTAATTTAATTCACTTTTTTTTTCACTTGTATTTTATAAAAGCATCTCCCTTTTCTTCCCTTAACATAAGCAATCTTTCAAAGGAAGAACCAAATTTTGGTCAATTTTTATAAAGAAGAAAATTAGTTTTTTTTAAAAAATTTTTTATAATTCTGTTCGGTTGGTGAATGCGAATTTTTTTACTTATTTGAAAAAATTGCAAATTTGAAAATTAAACGAAACATTTAAAAATTCAACGAAGAATTTCAAAATATTTACGTGACTACTGGAAACGCCGTTCTGATTACTAATGTGCGTGAAGTAGTTCCTCAATTGTTGGTTATTCTTCATAGTCCTTGATGCAAATTACAGTCAAGATTGTTGAACATCATTTTACTTCTGGATATTTATCTGGTTATGGATATTAAACGAGTTAGTTTAGTCACTAAAATATTATCAAAACTTATTTATGCATTAGCGGTGTGATTTAAATGAGTTTTACGGATTAGTTGTTGTATTAAATTAAAGATGGTTGATAGTTGGTTTAAACAAACTAATATACTTTTCACCTCAATTCATTTTCTGAGAATACTAAAAAATAATTGTTTGGTACCAGAGAAAATTACTTTATTCAGTTGAAATTAATAATAAAATTAGCTTCAGGGTTTGTTTAATCAAAGACGATTAAAATTTAGTTTGATTTCATTTAAAATACTTTTGTATGACATTAATGCAGTTTACTTAAATTTATAATGTCCAATTTCAAATATGATTATAAATTTCTATAAAATCGATTTTATTCGATTTTCAAATTAATTTTCTAGAATCTGTATTATGGTTCTATGAAAATATAATAAAAATTGTTAAAATGAAGAACATTTATTTGTTCCCAGACTCTTTCTCGTATTGAAAGAGAAGAGAAATTGTCATTTTGTCAATAAGAAATTTTTTTAATAGAATTCACCATCAACTGAACAATTTCATTATAGAGAATTCGGCTCTATCCAATCTATAATTTCACAATTATTTAAAGTCAGACTTATCGAAGGACTCAAAGAGAAAACCATGGATTTATATTTATATTTATACTCGAATGTAAAAAAGACACTTAGAGAATCTCACCTAATCGTACCATCCGTCAAATTGAATCCAATTTGTAAAATATTTTGATTATACTTTTCATTCCAACTGTACTCTCCAGTCGGATAATTAAAATCAATTTCTTGGTCAAAATCGAGGTTTATATTAGACAGAGTTCTACTGTATGTACAAACAATAGATGTATATATATATTTAGTTTGATTTTATTTCATTTTATACAAAATAAATAATAATCAAAAGAAAACAATAATATTTTCTTTACTATAATAAAATTTTTATTGATTCCACCTTAGTTTATTCAATGTATTATTCAAACGTTCAAATCCAAATCCTAAAACAAAAAAAAAAAACAACAGAAAAAATGATAAAATAAAAGAAATAAAAACAATTTATTTTTATTTTTGTTTTTTTATTTAATTGACGGATAACATCTTTACAGAATATCGATTAATTATTAATTTTTATTGTTATTTGTTTCTTGTATAATTTTCAATTTAAACCTTGAATGTTTAGAACACAAATATATATATATACATACATTTTAACGTAGATAAAGAATTAGGTACTTAAAGTGGATTTACTTGAATATAACAAAGATTGTCAATTAAATAGAATATTATGGTAAAAGTTTATTCGTGAATATTTGTTTCTTGTGAGAGACAACAATTTACCATAAATATTTGATATTTCTTCATTGTATTCATGACAGCGATAAAAGTGATAAAGGTCAATTATATAAAAAAAAAAATCATAATTATTTATTTTTACATTTTCTTAAATTATTTTGACTCACCCTGAATTTTCAAAAAATTATCTCGAATTATTTCGATCTTTTTTTTTCTCTATTTTTTATTTTTTTTTTTGTTAATATTTAACGTAGCTTATGGTGTGTAATTATATGTGAATTGATTATAGTTTATCATTAAAAAATACTCTGCAAAAAAATTTTTTTTCTATTATAGTATATGAAACCACCCTTTTTATCCGCCTCCCTCTTTATTCTCTTTCACATACCACACACACATATATATATATATATATATATATATATATATATATATATATATATATATATAATTTATTCCATTCAGTTGCTAAACTAAAGCGTAAACACACACACACATTGTTCTCCTTTACGTACCATAATACACTCTCATTAAGTCTCTGTTATTCTCATTCTTTCCCTCCCATCTCTTCATCAACCATAACACAACTGATTCCAACCTCATTCCAACTAATATCACATTGCTGCTGCACAGTGAAAAAAATTATTAATAATAATAATTATAATAATAATATAATACGTTATGGCATAATATTGTATAATATTTTATTACAGAAATTATAATAAATAATAATAAAGTCATTTCTATCGGTTTTTTTTCTTCTTTATTTTTCTATCTCCCTTCAACTCTGTTTCTCTCTATTTATTTCTTATTACAATAATTATATTTTTATAATATTATAAATAAATAAATGAAGGTTGCTAAAGTATATTATGGTTGTGTATCGAAGTACAAATTACAGATTTTCAGAAAAATCAACTAAATTAATTAAGATGCAAATTCAAAAGTAACGAAAAAACGATTTGGAGTAAGTTTCTGTACTTGACACCACAAAGTTAAAATTGTGCTATAATTATGGCAAGACTTGCAAAAATTTTAACAAACTATTTAAGAAATTTTTTCCTCGCCATACTTCAACTTTTTCATACTCTCCTTTGTATTCATATTAACCCCATTTTGAAGTACATAAAGTACAAAGTTCCAAGTACTTGATTATAAAAATACTCCCAAGTTTCGATCCATGCATAATCATTACATTATATTATTATTAATTATATTAAATTATTATTAAAAAAAAAAAAGAAAATGAGAAAAAATGAAAGAAAAACTGAGAATATAAAAATTTGTTAGAGGGCAAAGCTTATAATTAACAATATTAATAATTGAATGAAATAAATTAAATATAATGTCTATCTATACATACTGCATAATATTATATATACACACACAAAGCACACACACCAACATATACATGAAAAAAAAGCACAGACACATACTAACAATTGACAAATAATACACAATCACCCTTGTTGTACTTAAACATTAGAGCACACAAGCACACACACACACTAAATATGTAAGCTTGGTGTGTGTGTGTGTGTGTGTGTTTCAAATTTTTTTTTGTATTTTGTTTTTGTATTTACTTTCTCGAAAAGAATAAAAAAAAAAAAAAGAGAAGAAAAAAAAAGAAAAAAAGAAAATGGGGGCAACGTTGTATATGTTGATGTGTAAAAAAATAAGAGAGAAAAGGAAGAAGAAGAAGAAAAAGTATGGAATATAATAATTTTTTTCTTTCTTTCTTTCTTTTTTATATTCTTTTATATTTTCGGCGCCCAGCGTTATCGATTTTCGCATTTTTCCTTTTTATTTTCTTTTTTTTTTTGTTTTTGTTTTTGTTATAAAATTTTTTTTTTTATATTTTATATATTTTTCCCTCGTTTTACTGACTGGGCTTGTGAATAAATGAGAAAAAGACAGACGTAAACATATTAAAACTTTATACTTTTTTTTTTTTTTTTTGTTTTTATATTTTATTTTATTCTCTGTTCTCTGTGTTCTGTATTTTCTGTTCTGTTCTGTTCTGTGTTTTTCTTTTTCTTTTTATATAAAAATATTTTTTTTCTCTTTATATTTTGCGCCTCCACCTAAATATTTTTTTTTTTATGATTATTACTGTTGTTGTTGTTGTTGTTATTATTTTTATGTGTAAGTCAATTTTGTCATTTTCGTTGTCATTGTTATTATTTAAATAAGAGAATATTAATACACTTTTTTTTTTGTTGCTGTATTTTATTATTTTATTGATTTGTAACTGGTTTTTTTTTTATATCCCCGAATTAACCTACCACTCTCACTTTGTTCTCTTCTTTTTTTTTTTTTTTTATTTATTTAAATACATAAATAATAAAATAAGGTAATTTTCCAAAAAAAAAAAAAAAAAAATACAAGAACAACAACAAAAGTACAAGTTTTCTTTTAATAATAATAATAAAAAAAAAATGGCGTGCCCATCTTCTGACTCTACTTCATTCTAACGCTGGTTCTCTCTCTTTCTCACTGTCGGTATGTATATTTTTGTTGTTGTTGTTTTTCTTTTATTCAATTTAATTAATAAATAATTCTTAAAATAATAAAATATTAAAAAATAATAATAATGATGTTTGTTTGTTGTTTGAATAGAAAGAAAAAAAATAGTTGAAAATGAACACGAACAACGAACGTGCACTTTTTCTTCTTTTCCCTTTCTTCCACCTCTTCTTCTTCTTCTCATTTTTTTTTTTCATTTTATTTGAATAAAAAATTCTCCTCTTTTTCTGGTTTTTCTTTTTTCTTGTTAATGTTGACTGGAGCCGATCCTGTACTTTTTCCCAATCATAGAATTGGAATATTTTAAGTATAATTTTTTTCTTTTTTTTTTTCTTCTTCTTCTTCTGATTTTTTTCTTTTTTTATTTTTTAATTAAAAATAAGAGTATACTTTTTTATAATAACCCAGAACCAACACCATTCTCATACTTTACACATATACATTTAAAAAAACACCCAGTCACCCACTAAAAAAAAAATGGAAAAAAAACACCCCCACCCCCTATCTAAAACAATTCTTCTTCAGCTCCTCTACCCAACTCACACTTTGAAAATAAATAAATATGAGAAGGGCTGTTGGTGGTGTAGGTGGTCGGGTTGGGGGGGATGATGTTATAAAATATATAAAAAAAAAGTGTATTATAGAATAACGAAACATTTTTTTTTTTGCTGTTACTGTTGTTGCTGTGTGTAAATGTTGCCGCATTTATATAGATTTTTTTTTTTTGTTTCTTCTTCTTCTTCTTCTGTTTTATACAAAACGGAAATGTAAAATTAAATTATTGAATAATAATAAAACAACCTATACTCACAATTTTCTATATAAGCCAACTTTACATAAACAAAAAAATTACACTTTTAATAATAATTCCTAAAGGTCAAAGCCTCAATTCACAACTTTAGAAGTATCTGCAGGAAAACCTGTCAAATATCTTCCGTTAATCAATTATAAACCTCATCTAATCAAATCCATCACTCGAATGAGACGACACATTTTCTTTGATTTTTCATACAAATTATATTATTTAATCGGACTATTTGCCGAAACGAATCAAATAAAATTCTTCGTCCCACTAGACATTTTTTTTGGTAGTTTTAAGTTTCAACTAAATTGACTGAATTTTGAATGGATTTTTAAGCCTTCAGATTTTTGAAAATTCTGTATTCTGTTCATTCATCGAATTTAGAATTTACATACCTAGCTAGAATTACAGATCAACAATCTTCGTGACGTCTTTGAGGAATTTTCTTTCCTATAATATTTATGTCTACTAAAATGCAAAATAAATATTCTAAATGACATTTTCACTTTACTCAAAATTAATTGTTCTTCAATTGAAAGTTCTGTAAAATTAATTTCACCCTTTTCTAATATATTTTTTTAATGTATTCAAAATTAAAGGGGATAAATTTTCTTTTACTTTAAATTAACTTATTTATGTACTTACTTTTATTCTTAATTTGTTCCGTGTTACTTATTTTAGTATAGATAAAAATTCTGATTTATCTGTTTTCCCATTTTTTGAAAATTTATTTAGAGTGTAGTTGGGGTGGATGAAACAGAAACGAAAAAAAAAGGTACCAAACTAATTGTGACTATTTGTACATATTCACATATTAATATGAATTCATCCCTTATCCGATTGTGTTGACATTATAGGAACATAATGAAATTGGATTTATACAGCAAGTTTTTTTTTAAAGGGTAGGTGGATGTAAATTAATTAGATGTGAATACCCAAAGCATATGGAATGATTTTTTTTTATTGTTAGATTTTCAATTTGTTTCAGTAATGAAAATTGTATCAATCAGTGTTTACGAGTACCTGTGAATTGTGAAGGACCTGAAAATCAACGGGCAAACGTTTGCATCAGTTGTGAGACGTTAAACTTCACTTCTAAATGGTCGTATGAATGACGCTTATTTATTAGACTTTTACTGCGTCCTTTTGTCGTTAAAGACGAAAAATTACACTTTAGCATTAACAATTTATTTGTGTTCAAGTTTGAGTTAATTTTTAAAGAATAAGGAATATTTTCTATTGTCCCGTTTGTGTTTTGTTGAAAATCAAAGGTCAAGAGGATTGTTGTTTAATGCTGCTGTACAGAAATTTGAAGAGGTGTAAATTGTGATTATGACGTTATTAAAACTTCATCTCCAACCCTCAAAACAATCCGTATAAATTTCTCCTTGAAGTTTATTTTTTTTGTCCAAAAATCTTAGTTATATTTTTCTTATTTTTCTTTTCATATTTTATTCCTTTCAATAATTTCTTTCTTCTTCTTCTTTCTTTCTCTACTCGATATAACCAAATAAACTTTTAGTTAAACACGCAAAAAATAAAAGAGTAAAAGAAAAAACCCCCTTTGATCCTCTCTCTCCTAATATTATTAGCTCTTGTAATATAAGTTATAATATTATTTTATTTCTATTAGCAGTTATATTTTAGGGTTGACAATTTAATAAAGTGGGAATAAAGAAAAAAGTATAGGAGGTTATTCTTTGTGTGCTGTATTGTTGGTTGTTGTTTGTGAAAAGAATGGAAAAAAAAGAAAAGGAAATAAATTCCAATTTATTGCTACTGGAGTTTTTTTTTTGTTGTTGGTTTTGTTGTTGTGATAATCAGAACAGAGAAAAGAAGTCATGAATTATCGTATAATGTTATAATGTTACATTGGATCAATAATTTCACGAACAATGACAGAATTTATCTGCTAACGTAACATCATAGAAATTTCCAAATTTTCATCTTCAAAGAAAAAGTTTTAAAGAAAAATTTCAACAAGGCATCAGTAAATTTAATTTGTTTTAAAATGTTTTTCTAATTCTCACCTCGCTTAATTTTCCTCCAACATTTTGTTAAACAAATTATTATACATTTTCCAAAATAAACAAAAAAGGGGTTTAAAAATTCCCCTCCATTTCACACTTCATACTGTGATTATAAAAAACAATTCCTGTGACCACTCAAAAATGATTCAATATTATTCAAATACAAAAGTCAAAAGCCACAAAAACATAAAATTTGAACAACTTTTGGTTGGAGTTGTTGTGAAAACAACAAAAACAGAAAAAAAAAACCCATAGGCAGAAGCAACAATTTTATGCGAATTTCGTAGAGAGAAAAGAGGAAAAAAGGTGAAGGTGTAAAAATGAAAAACCTTATGTGTTGCTGTTGATGGTACATTTTTTTTGTTTCCATGGTGCTGCTGCTGTTGTTGTTGTTACTGTGGTGTCGGTTTCAATTTAAATTTTCTTCACATTTATAATGTTTTTGTGTGTCTTCCCAGAATAATATTTACATAAAATATATATTTCTGTTCCCTTCTTGCCATAACAAAATTATGATTAACCTTTAAAAATTTTTTGGTTCTTATCAAATTTTCTAATAATAATTTAATATATTTTTATTAAGCAACTCATTCACAATATTATTTATGGTTTGTTGTTTTTTTTTGTGTAAGGATTAACTCTTACGTCATACACATTAAATAAGGTTTCTTCATTTCAATTGATTTGAATTTTCTAACAAATTTTATTGAAGAATATTTATTGTGTATCTCACGAAAACTTTTTTTTGCACCTTCATTCATTATTGTTTTTACATTACTCTTACTCTCTTTTGTCTTTTTTTAAAAGTCACCAATGTCAGACTCGACATTAATATTTGTACATATTTTTTTATACTAAAGAATGTGAGGCTGGATCTTGTTTCATTTAAATTTAATTTAATCATAATTTTCATTAAAATTCAATTGAATATTTTCTTATAAAAATCCTGTTATTCACAATCTATGAGAAAATTAATAAAGGTGAAAATTTTTTTTGAATTAATTAACAATTAACTAAAGGAAGCATTTTACATTTATGGAGAACATCATTAATCCTGTTCACGTCAAATAAAATGTGTAACATTTTTAATCATAAATAAATAAACTGTAATATTTATGTACGCCCATTGTGAATGTGATGTTTTCACATCATTTCATCATTCCAAATCACAAATGACTTCTTCTTTTTTTTTCTCCATTGCAGAACTGAAATCGGATCGAATATTATTTCTAATTTTAAGTGAATTGTAATTACAACAACGATATAATTTCTATTTTTATTTGGATGCCGTCTCCAATATTAAGTTTAGTTGTTTGTTTGGTGTTTTTTTTTTTCGTGTGTATTTATAAAACCGTGAGAATATTTCTTCTTCAACTTTTTTTTTTAAATTCAAATTCAAATTCAAATAAAAAAAAAACAAACCAAACCAAACAAACAAACAACAAAGTTACTTACATCATAAACACAATTATACCAATTTTAAATATTATAAAAGTTTTTCTATCAATATCTTGTTTTTTATTAAATAAATTCTTCCATCATCCCATCTTTCCCCCTCTCTCTCTCTCTCTCACTCACTCCCTCTTCACCATTAATAATTTATTCTTATTAAATAGATTCTTCCTTCACCTTTTTTTCCTCTTCTTCTCATCTGTTCATCTTCATCATAATTTTTTCTCTATTTTCTAAAATAATTTTTTTTTTCATTTTTCTATAAAAAAAAAATTCCAATGAATATATTTTTTTTTTTAATAAATTTTGTAACGTAATGAAATCAAATCAAAAAATACAAAAAAAAAAAACAAACTCCGAAATGTGAAAGAAGTTCAGAGTGTTTAGTTTTTTTTTTTGTATTTGCGTCTCTTTCTCACTCTTCACCGTCTCTTCCTACTTTTTTATTTAAATTTTCTTCGCTTCCCAAAATAATCAATTACATATAATTTTGGCTTTTTCTCTTTTTTCTTCATATTCTTCTTCTTATTATTATTATTATTAATGCACCCAAAGTATTAATTTATTAAAGAATATATTATATTTGTTGTATTTATTATTTATGTTATTTATTGTATTTGTTGTAAAGTTTCTGTAAGTTTTGTAAGGTAAATGTAGGTAGGTAAGTTTACTCCTCTTACAATTCATCGCTTTATTTAAGTTATTTTTACTGTATTTTATTGAATCGTGTAAAAAAAAAAACACTAATAATGTTGTGTTATTATTTGAAATCATCAAACTCTTATTTATCCATACCAAACACACACACACACACACATTTTGTTCCTGATCATTTTCTTCAAATTTAACTCTTCATTTTTTTCTTGTTTAATTTATAATTAATTTTTTTTTCTTATTTCTTTGAAAGACGTAATTTGAATTTTTTTTTTCTCTTTTCCCCCACCACCAACTTCTTCATGTACGTTTTTTTAAAATAATAAATATTATTAATCAAATCATACATTTATATTTTTATGTATTTTTTTTTTTTATAATAATTTACATTTTTTTTTTTCTTCATCTTCTTCTTCACTTTGATTCTTCTCAATATAATTCTTTTTTTTTTCTTCTTCCACTTCATCTTCCATCAGTAGGTTTTTTTTTTCTTTAAACAAATTAAATGTGTGCTATTATGTCTCCATGTGTGTGTGTTTGTGTGTGTATTAAGAAAATTAATTATGTCTGAGTTCTAATTTTTTTTTGTATTCTCTGTAGTAAATTATACATCTATTTAATTAACCTCTGTATATAGACCACTGCCACAATATCATCAATATTAAAGTACAGCACAGTTAGTTATGGACCATTATTTTCTTCTCAATTATTTCTCCGGGTAGAAGTGACAATTTTCGTTATGAATTTATAAAAATGATTTGCCACTCTACTGAAAGTGGTCCACCACTCTCTTGAAGGTTCAATTTATATTTCTAATTTGTAAATAAAAATTTAGAAATTAGAATTACAAAAAATATTTTTTATAACAAAATTGTTATGGTTTTTTTTTTTCATTGTTTTTCAATATTTTGTTTAGATTAACTTCTATTAAAAACAAAATGATTTAATGAGCAAACACACCAAACATACACACACACACGCACACGCACATAAATACTTAAAATTTATTAAAGTCTTCAAAATAAGTTACACACACACACACACCCATACTAGACACTCTCGGGTACTGTAGATTTGGTGGGGTGGGGGGGTACACATAAAGAAAATAAATATTAAAAGACACAATAAAAGAAAAAACGAAGAGAAAAAAAAAACATTAAAGGAAAAATGTTTTGTTTTATTTTGTTTTATTATATTTTTTTTTTTTTTTGTTTCTCTCCATTTTATTTATGTTTTGTTGTTGTAGTATTTCTATTTTTTATTTTTAGTATTTTTTTTAATATTGGCGCCTAAATATTTGTTTACATTTTTTTTTCCAAAATAATTTTTCTTCTTCTTTTTCTTTTCTCTTTTTTATTATTTTTTTTTTTTTTTCATTTTTTATTTTATTTTTTATTTGTGTACATTTTTCGTTTTTCTTTTAATTTATAATTTTTCTTTAAAATTAAATTTAATTAAATTATACTTTATAGAATGAAAAAAAAAAACAAAACACTGAATTTTACTTTGTGTGAGTGAAATAGAAATAGTCGTGATATATAAATTGGTTGATGATAAATAATAATGAAATTTACAAATTTTGATCGTTTTAATCAGAACTAAATGTGGAAGTTTTTATTCTCAGACACGAATTTATTTTGTTGAGAAATTTAATATTAGAAAGACAAATTATATTTATTTTTTTTTTCAAAGAAAAAGATTTTTTTTTGGATTTGTTGTTGTTTTAATATTTAATTTAAAAATAAGATTTTATTGGAATTTGATTTTTTGTATTTTCAATCAGATTTTCTTTGATTTTTTTTTTTTGTACTTCATTTTTGTTATTTCTGTTTCTTTGTTTACAATCTGATGGAAAAACCTTAATCCTTTGAAGTATGAAAGTCCTCTAGGCTAGGTTGAATCGACATATGTAATTCGTCTTCGTATAGGTGAAGGCTTCAAATTTTAATTCACATAAAACACAAAAATACAAACACAAAAGAATTTTTGAGGTCCAAAACTCTTCCAGATTTTTTAAAATAAAAGAAAATTTACAAGAGAATGAAAGTGATAAAATAAAAAAGTTTTATTCTTCCATATTTAAGTGAAGACAACAAAAAGAAAACGACTCAAGAATCTAAAGACAAAAAACAATTGTTCAACAGTCGACAATATAGACTGTAGAGACCATAAATAAATATACGAAAAAAATAAAACAGAAGAAAAAAAGAGACGTGCAATGAAGAACAAGAAAAACAAAACAGAAAACAGTTCGTGTCAACTGTCAGAATGGTTTTTTTTTTCTTTCTTTCTTCCTTCTTTTATAATCATACACCGGTGTAACTCGAAATACCTTCTACCACCTTCTTTACTTCTACTTACTCATAAATAAATAAAAGAAGGTTTTATATTTTTATTTTTCTTTCTACATTTTATTTGCAGAGATTATGCTTTAACAAATTTGTTGATTTGAATAGATTTATTTTCGTCTTCTAAGTGAAAATAATTGAGATTAACATCTCTCTCTCTTTAGGTTTGCATGAATTTTAAATTAACCCATTCAAACCTAATGTTACAATATTGTGTGTCGTGTATTTTTTTTCTTTGTACAAGAATCGTATTGGTGAGATGGTGTGTTGGACACTTTATAGAATTCCGGGGTTAACTTTAACGTTACATTCTAACACCGGGTGTATCACGTGGTGTTAGAATTGACGAAGCTCTAGTCTTTTTAGTAACTAAGTTTTATGATAAAAAGTATACTTTGCGCTATACTAATGTAAAAAAATCTATTCAAAGAATACAAATTAAGAGATTCACTATTCAAGAATTTTTAATTATAAAAACAATGATTTTACCAAATTTACAATCTTGTCCATTTAATAAATCATTGTTTCAAATGGGTTATTAATTCTCATGTATTTAATAGTTGAACGGGGAGGAATATTTTAACATAATTCAAATCTAAAAATATGTTCTTTTTTGTAAGAAGAAATTTCGAAAAAAAGTTTCGTGTTTCTGTTCTTTTTGTTTTTTGCATTATTCCTATTAAATTCTTATTAAATTTTCATTTTCATTTGTACCTACTACTTTGTTCATCTAGTCTAGAGTTTATTTTTGACCACATTGATGTCGCAATTTTAGAACTTATTCTTCCATTTCAATAGAAAACAAAATAACAAAATATGATTTCTTTGGAAAAATTAAAATCAAATGTTATTTTTATAAAAGGGGAATTTTTATGTTAATTGTATTCACTTCTAACGAATAAAAGAATTATTAATAGTCGTTTTATTTAACTTCGTAATGCCACGTTAAGTAACAATTGTAAGTGGCACCCAAAGAGAAAAAATAACAATAATTTACGGTCAACTTAAAATTGTTGTGAAACGCTGCGTGATATTAGTTAAGGGTTTCAACTTAAACCTCTTAATAAATGTACAACCAGTAAAATAATTCATTCATCCACTAAAGACTAAATCATCAGAATCACATTAAAATTGTGTAAATATTGCACTTGGGAAAATTAATTTAAAATTCATTTTTATTAATTTAATTGTGTCAAATTTTTATTGTTGTTGTTTATTATCGGAACTTGAAGCTCATTGGCTCGTGTCAAATTTGAATGTTAAATAATCAACCAAAAAATATACAATCGTACAATAATTATAATGTGTTTGTATGTAGGCATATGTGTGTGTGTGTGTGATCATGCGTTAAATTGAAAGTGACACATCACACGACATTTATTACTTATTATAAAAATGTGTCTACAGATACATTAAATATAGTACTTTGTTAGGTTTTTTTTTGTATTTTTTAAAAAGAAACTTTTTTCCGGCTCTCTCTCTCTCTCTCTCTCTCTCTCTCTCGCACACTTACAATATTTTTTTTTATTTATGGGTTTTTTTTTTTAAATTTTAATTTCTGTTCTTAATTATTTATTTTATTTCATTTTAAATAATGTTTTTTAATTTACATAAAGCAATTATATTATTACATAATATTTAATTTCAAACCCAAGTTTCTTTTATAATAATTATTATTCGTATATATTACGAATATTACGAGTAATCGTATGAGTTAGTGTCAACTTTAAATTATTAATTTCGTAATAATGAAATTTTTTTTTTTTCTCTCCTGATTTCAGCGTAATGTTTTTTTTTATAGAAAAAGAAAAACTTTAATTCATAATCAATTACACCTAAAAATAAATTATAATTGGACTTTAATTAAATTAATTTGTTGTTTTGTGGAAAAGTAACTTTATTACTGCTTCTTTCTTAATGTCGTCGTTGGAATCATTAAAAATTGAATTGTATATTACAATAAGACAAATTTAAAAGAAAGTTTGGTAAAAATATTGAATTTTAATCGACAAACTTCACTTAATTCTGAATTGATGTGCTAATGTCTACTTCGTGTTTAAAGTTTAGCACAATAATTTTGAATAATTAGGTGAAAATCTATCCGATCCGATGTAACTAAAAATTAAACACTTTCTTACCAATTCAATATTTTCACTGAACTAACACAAACAAAAGAAAAGAGAAAAACTTAAGATATTTTCAGAGCTTTAATTTAAATAAAAAGAAGAAAATAAAAGCTTTAAAACAAATTACTGAAGTTAAGGTAATTTAATACGTCTTTGTCAGCACTCCTCCCCTCCCCACTACCCATTCCTTTTTTCTGTTCTTCTTTTGCTTTGATATTTTACTTGAATTTTAATAATTTAATTTTTTCTTCTTTTTATTATTTTTTGTTGTTGTTGTTGTTGTTATTTAAAGTGTTTCACACAAAATGCATATAAATGATTAATTCTATTAAAAGTATTTTATTTTGTTGTTTTCATTTCTTCTTGTTGATGTTGTTGTTTTTTTCTTGCTTTTTCTTGTCCTTACAAATTGTTTTTTTTTTTTTCTGTGCAAGGCACGAAATATCGCGTGAAAACAAAAATCTCAAATATTATGTTTTGCTTCGTTTTTTTGTTGTTGTTTTTGCACCGGTGTTCTTTTGTTGTTATTGTTGTTGTTGTTGCTTGTGACACCAATTAATATAAAATTTATTTGTACGACAAACATAAATTCTTATTAGGATGTTATTCTTTTGTTGCCTCTCTAAAGTCCAGTTTACCTTTTTCTTTTTTCTTTTCTGACGTTTGTAGATTTTTCATTCTGTTATAAATTTTGACAAATTTAAAAAAAAAAAGAGAAATTTTCATTTTTATTCTCGGTATAAATTGTGTTTTTTTTTATTTGTTGCTTGTTTGACGAACAAAAAGAGTTAAAAATTTTTAACTCTTAATGTCTGGATCTGGATTTGGAAGGAACACATTTTTTGTGAGAAACTGTGTTTGTCTCATAATTTTCTATAAGTAAGATTTGATTTACCGAAATTTGTTCCATTGGTCGATGAAAAAATGTCTTATCCAAAAGGAAAAAATGTTTGAAAGGCGGGGCACACTTTGAATTCAACTGAATTTAATTCATTTAGTGTGCTAAAAATTTTATAGATTTTCAAACCATTTGGAGACCATTTTTTCATATAAATTAAACATTTTTAATGAATAGAAATTAATCAAAAAAAAAAAACACACACACACACACGAGCGAAAAAAATTCAAAACATGAAATATCATAATTTTTTAAATAAAAAAAAACACAGAATTAGAAAAGAAAAACAATTTTTCATTCCAGAGCGAAAAAAGAAAACAAAACTTTAAAATAAAAATAAAAAAAAATATAGTTGGAAGTTGGAGGATGGTGGAATAATAAAAATAATTTAAAAAAAAAAGAGGATAGGGAGAAAAAAATGTACTTCATGAATAAAAATACAAAAAGAAAAAGTATACATTTGAAATTGTGTGGAAATTATTGCAAAAAAAAAAATAAAACCTCCTTTATATGAATGTTCTTGTTTCGACTGTTCCAGCTATTTCCGATTCCGGAATAATATAATATTACGTAAATATATAAAAACATACTTGAATAATGAATCAAATAATATCCAGCCAACGTATATTTGTACATTATTATTATATGCAATCATATGTACCTACTGTATGTAGAGTTTGTATGTATATGGTATGTATTTATGGATGTATGCATGTATATAAGGGAAGTATGTATAGATAAAATTATTGTATAAAGGTTTAGTTCAGGAGTTTAGTGTATACTAAGGTTGCATCCGAAAGTTTCACTCTACTCAATTTGTGCCGTTATTAGAAATCTGATTGATCAAAATTAGTACTTGAAGATCTTAATTGTTTTTTTACCCATAAAGCTATGAGGATGTTTTAAGATGTTCATGGATTGCAGTGTACGTTCACTTAATTAAACAAAGTCTTATAGACTTCACAAAAGAAGACAAATAATTTAATTGTTTGTCTTAAAAATTTGCCAAATGAATTTTCATTAACGAACACATCACGTTACATTATATTAATGTAACGTTAGGATGCACACTCACCACTCCATTATTACTGAATGCAACGTATGTTTAGATAGAACGTGAATAAGTTTCTTGCTACTTTCGGATGCAACCTTAAAATAAAACTAACTAACTGAAGGTATAAACCTATACAGTTCATATTCACAAAAATAAAATACTTATATGTGGCTGGTGGGGTGGTGGGTGTGTTGAGTTTTGGGTAGCAAGTATAGGTAATATAATTCATATATTATATTCAGTACATTATTTCACTATACTTATAAATATTATTATGGTTTTACTATACGTAACCAACCTATGACTATGACTATGACTATGATGCACATATATTTATACCTACATTATGAAAAAAAAAATGGTTAGGGGTAACAGTAATGGTAGCATTATAAAATGTAAGAAGATGGTAAGGAGGTTAAGGAGTTAAAATAGAAATTGAAATATTATGTACTTTCTTTCATATATTTATTTATAAATATAAAACAATTATATCATTTTATATGAGAAATGAATAATATAAATAAAAATGGGTGGGTAAATGGTGGAGTGTTTCGTTTCTTGTATATGGGTAAAGATTTAGTTAGATTGTAGAAGGTTATTTCTTTTTTTCTTTTTTTTTTGTAATACGTAGGTAAGAAATATACGAATCATAAACTGCGATATGTTTCTTTTTTATTATTTTATTATTTTGTACTTTTGTAAAATAATTCAGTTCAGTTTACCAATTTCATTTTATTATGTACGAACTTTTTTTTTTTTCTTTCCTTTCATTTTATTCCAATTTCTTTTCTTGTTATTTCTTGATAATGTTTTAACTTCTCTTTCCCTCTCTTCCTCTCAGTCCGTCTGTCTCTTTCCTCTAACGTCTTTTCTGCATTAAAGAAAATTATATTCCGCCTTTTATAATATTCTATATTTTGTGAATTATAAATTAGAATTATATAAGAGGAAGAAGAAGAAGAAGAACATATAAAATGATATTCTTAAGTTCAGCCATTTTATTTCTTCTTCGTTTTCGTCTTTTTCTTTTTTTTTTTTTCATTTTGCTTCTTAAATTAAATTTAAATTATTAAAGTCACTTTATTATTCTATACTGTTACAATTACATACTACACACTACTACTACATACTACTTTAATTGTTTATAGGATGCAATTAAAAATTCTTGTATATTTTAGTCTTTATAGTTTTTTTGTTTTTTATTTTGTTTTTTATTTTAGTTTTGTTTTTAAATAAATATAAAAATCATTCTACTTCTTTTTCTTTAAACTTTAAAATAAGAAGTGACGCCGTTGCCTTTAATGAATAACACAAGCGACTTTTATTCATAAGACGAAATCAAAAAAAAAAAAAAAAACAGATTGAAATTTCAGTTAAAAATTTTTAAATTCTAACGAATAGAAAATTTTCACAAAATAATGTCTTCTTGATGAATGCAGAATGAAAATCGAAATAAAATTAATAAAAGAAATTATTTAAGCAAATTTTGTGTTTAAAAAAGATATTTATGAAAAAGAATTGAAACTTTTAGAATAAATCTTTACATATGGCAACATGGAAACTATTCCGTGGGTAGACATCTCCTCTTATCTATGTGGATCCTTAAATCCCATATCATATTACAATGGATCAGTCCTAGTGAGGACATGAATAATCAAGTGTAAAATATGTTAGAGAATTCTTTCTTTTAACCTTTTTGTTCCAACTTGTTTTCATTTTCACATTAAAATTCTGTTTGAAAAATACGAAACAGTTTTTTTTTTAATAATTTTCACATAGTTATTCACACAACTGATTTACTGAACTTTACTTTAAACTAAACAAGTTGACAAATTACTTTTACAAGGTCTGCTACACGCATAAATGATCTTGTCACGTTGACAAATTCAACGACAAATTGTAAAAACAGACGGAAAAAAAAATACAAACAAAGAATTCTTTTATTGTGGTTTGTCCTAATTAAACACGATAATAAAGTTTGTCTGTATTTGTTTCAATTGGGTTACAATTATCTATTCAATTGATCTTTTGTGATGAAATATTTTCTGCTTTTTATTCTTTGTCTTTAATTTCTTTTTATACAAATTTCTAAAGTCATTTATTAATCGAGAGAAGAGAAAGAGAGAAGGGAACAAAATCCTATCTTAAGGATTAATAATGAAAGAATACTGATTGTGAATGAGGTATAAAATCCATCAGCTTTCATTACTGATTCAACCCAGACTTTCACATTAGATTTGAGAGTTGCAAATATGGGGACTCCACCGAAACTAAAATTGACAAAAGAATGAATAATTTTCAGTAATAAAACTAAAAGAAAATTTATTAAATTTTCGCTGGTCCTGCTGAAAAACTTACAAAGAGCAAAAAAAAAATGGTTAACAGTAGTACAAGAATTTATTTTATGGTAAATTGATTCGTTTTTTCTTTTTGAAAACTTTCTGTAATTGATTTAACGCGCGCTTGGACTCCTATTAAAAAGTTTCATTTTTTTCTTTTGTTGCAAATAAACTTTTTTTTCTTCTTTAAAAAAAACAATTAATATTTCCCATTCTACAATATTTATTTCTGCATCTCTTGAATCAACCAACAAAAAAGAAAAAAAAAAGACTGAATACTGTAATTAATCTCTGTAGACTAAAATTCTAGGACAGAATATTCATAAACAGCAACAACAACAATCAACAGAAAAAAAGGGGAAAATAAAGAATAAAAAGTTGAAGAAGAAGAGTCTTGTAAAAAATATAATAATAAATAATAATGAATAAAGGAAAGGGGAAAAAAATGAAATAATGAAAGGGGACGAAAAACGAGCAAGTAAAAAAAAAAAAGTAACGTCTCATTAAATGAAGAAAAGCAAAGAAGAAGAAGAAAAAATGTAAAATGTTAAATTTAAGAAAACACCAGAATATCAGGAGTAGAGTTAAAAAGAAGAAAACAGAAATCTAATATGAAGAAGAAGACAAAAAAATAACAGTGTGTAGAAAAGAGATGAAAAAATACTGAAACAAAAAAAAAAAACACTAACTGTCTGGCTACCAGATTTTTCATTGGGGCGAACCACACCCCCAAAAGTTCTTCTTCTACCTTACAGTAGAACGAAATAAGAAAAAAATCTTTAATTTTAAAGAACAAAAACATAAATTATTGGTTTTCATTTTTATCTTCTTCTCTTGTGCTCTCTTTCTCGCTTCTTTTTTTATTTTATCGTCTTTTTCTTCTTCTTCTTCATGAATATTTTTAACCATTCTCCTTTTTATATTTTGTTTTTTTTTTTCAGTTTAGTTGGGAAAATAAGAAAAAGAAAAACATTTACAAATTACAACAAAAAAAATAGTAATATAACAACAACAATAATAAGAACAAAAAATTATAATTACACCAACAATACTAAACATTAGCAGCAACAACAATAATTATTGTTGTTAGTTTTTTTTTCCTTTTTTTATTTGTTGTTATTTTTTTTTGTTTTTATTGGTTGTTGCAACTGAATTAATATTTCAAGAAAAAGAAGAAGAATAAAAATTGGAATATTTTTTTTTTTTATATAAAATATTGCATGATAAATGTCGATAAAAATTATTTGTCTTAACAACAACAACAACAACAACAACAACAACAAAAACAAAATTGTATAAATATATATGTGTGTTGTTATTGTTGTTGCTGTTGGTTTTGTTATTATTGTTGTTTTTCTTTGATATTTTATTATTATAGCAAGCATATAGCCATATTTATAGAAAGAGAAAAATCTATTCTCTATCTCTTTCTCTTTTATTTTATTTTATTATATATTATTAAAAGAATATATTATTATTACTACCTAAATGTACATCAGTCAGTGTGTATGTGTTCTTATGTGAATATGTATGTGTGTATGTGAATTCATATAAAGAATAATAATAATAAGAAGAAGAAGAAATATTTCTGTATGAAATATAAGTATATGCTTTTCATATTTTTCATCTTTTTTTTTCATTTTATAAAGAAAAAGAAAAAAGAAGCAAAAAGAAAAAAAAAGCTGAAAAGAAGAAAAGCAGCAAAAAACGAATAAAATACAAAAAAAAAAATTTATAATAAAAAAAAAACAACATAAAAAAAAGGAAGAACAAAAAAGAAATATTTCTTTTAAGATGATTCTGTTTTTTTTTCTTCTTTTTATTTTTCTTTTTCTTATAAAATAAAATAAAATAAAATAATAAAATAAATATAAAATGAAATAGAGATAGGCAGGGGTGTACAAAGAGGAGAGAGTGAGAGAGAAGAAAAAAAACACTGATCTCTATTCAGTCAATAGTCAGATTAAACAGAGACGCAAAAATAAAATATATTGTGTGTGTGTATTGTGTATGTATGTGATTGTGTGTGTTTGTGTGCGCCCATTTTTTCATACTTTATAACACAACAATATAATAATAATTCTCCTGTTCATTTTTTATTATTTTTTTTCCTTTTTTGCTTTGCTTTTCTTTTCTTTTCTTTCCTTTCTTTTCTTATTCTTTTTAATTAAAAAGAGTTATTTTTATATTCCTCAACTTATTTCTTTATACATTCTTACTTTGTTCGTTTCTTTTTCATCTTTTTTTTTTTGTTCTTATTTTCAACAAAAGTCGTCTTTTTTCTTAAATACAAATACAAATCCATTTTTTATTTAATTTTTGATTTTATATTTCGATTTTTATTGATTTATCTTAGAATGTTTCTCTGTGATAATCTTTCCCATAAAATTGCTGTTAAAATTGTTGAATAAAAAAAAAATTCTGTAAACTATTTTTTTTTTTGGATTATCCTGCTAACTTCACTTAAATGTCAATTCTAAAATCAATGAACCTTATTAACTTATTTAATGTTACTTCCACCATTAAACGTCACTTTTCTTATTCCTGCTTCCAATCATCTTCATCCGTTACATTATATTGAATTACCGACATAAGTGGTTCTTATTAATTCCTTTACTACTTTACTCCACAACCAAAAAAAAAACACACAAGAACAACAACAATAGACTTATTAGAATAAGATAGAACAATACCAACAACAACAATATTTAAAAAAATATGTCTGATAAAAGAAGAAGAAGAAAAATAACAAATTATTGAGTTTTCGGATCGATTTAAATTTTAAGAGAATGTAAGTTGTAATTTTCAACAACAACAACACCAAAAAAAAAAATACACAACAATTTCGTCTCAAGGTTTTGTTGCCGTAGGAATATGTTAATAATACTTTTGTTTATCTGTCTGCCTGTAAGTTAACCTCTTATAGATTTTTTTTTACCTTCTTTATCAACACACGAAAAATAAATCCATCTAACCAAAATTTACTCACACATACACACACAGACCCATCTATACAACTTAATTATATATAATATTATTTTTTAATCATTTTAAATATATTTTTTTTGTAGAAAGAAAAACAAAAAAAAAACAAAATCAATCTAATAATTTTCTTTTGTTTCTGTTTCTCAGGCCAAATTAATGGAAAATTCACATCCATGGCTTGGTGCATCAACTTCGTCGATTTCTGGTAAGTTAAAAAATGGTAAATATGGGTTCGAGTATTTATTTTACATTTTTTTTTTCTTTTTTTTTATATTTTTTTTTTTATTTCTAAATTTTTGATGATTTGTATTGTGAACAATTCATTTGTTAATTTATACAAACTACAACCAACAACAAAAAAAAAATTAGGGGCGCTACAAAAAAAATAAATACAATTTGCTTGTTGAGAGTGTAACTTATTTTTGTTGTCTTTTGATATTTTCGAGTGATCTAAAATTTTAAATTAAAGTTTTTTAAAGTTTACTAAAAGCTTACTAAAATTACACCTTTTTATTATTGTTTAATTTCCTTTTACTATACCTATTTTTTAATTTTTCTTAATTTATTTATTTATTTATTTAATTTTATTTTTATATTTGTAAAAATATTTTTGTAAATTTTAATTATTTTTGTAAACTGAAAAGAAACACACAAAAGAAAATTGTGTTTTTTTTTTATAAAGAATTGTAAATTCAACAATAATTTCTTTTTGTAAGAATTCAATTGTCTGTTTTAGGTTAAAATCTAATTAAATTAAAAGTAAAAAAAAAATTGTAAATACTAAGTAACTTTATGTTAAAAGTTATAAAAGTTAGTAAACAAAAGTATGTTAAAAGATGTAAATACATTCTCTTGAAAATTATGTTTGCGCGCAAAATAAACGTCAACGCCAGTCACGTGTATTTCAATTTAAAAAGTAAACGAGACAAAGAGGAAGAGAGAGAAAGAAAGAAAAACGAAACAAAATTTATTGTGTGTATTTTGCCGGTTGTGAGATTAGCCTGAAGACTTTTAATCGTATTCAGTAGCTTTTTCACTTTGTGTTTAAGAAACATCAGTTAAGTCCACAGAAGGGAATAAATCAGTGGTGATTTGTTTTGTTTTGTTTTGTTTTTTAGAATTGATGGATCGTTTTTTTTTACGTCGTATATTTCTGAGAATAAACGAAAGTAATAATTTTGCATTTCTACAATTTTCATACATAACATTAAAGTTTTAGAATATTTTTACTTACCAAAAAAAATTGTTTATTTGTAAACCAAAATTTGAATAAAACATTAATAGTCTCTAATAACGATGCTAAGAACTTCTACTTCTAAAGTTCGAAAGGTTTAGGAAAAACTTATATTATTTTTTAATGAAAAATGAACGCGACACGGCACTTCATTAATTCTTAATTTTATAGGCTTCAAAATAATCCGATTTTTTATCAAAAAAAAAAACTCAAAGCTAAAATTCTAATTTGAATTGAAGGAGGAAAGGAATATGGTTGATCTTGTTTTCATTATTCGTTTGGAAAATTATAAAAACTGAAATGAATTAAAATGTATTCATTGAATAGAATCTTAGAAATTTTTTCTAATTTAATTCTTTTATTCCAAACTTCAAACTTCAAAAAGATTTTTAATTATTTTCTTTGTTTTAAAATAATTTTTTTTTCTAAACATTCATTTATGTTATGATGTAACATAATAGATCACTTTAAAATTGCATTAAAATATTAAATGTTTCCATTGACTAAATATTTTCAACTGTTGCAAAAAAAAAAAATAATATAAATTTCATTGTTTGTTGAGAGAAATTTATTCATTGAATTGAATGAGTTAATCTGGATGTATTAAAACCATCATCACTTTTTTTTTTGTTTGTTCCTCATCATATTAAAATGCCACCCAATAATTTCAACAATCGTACCCCCACCCTTCTCTTCCATTAACATTACATACACAAAATATCTGTACGTTTCTCTAGTTGACTTTCATTCATTCATTTCTCATTCATTCCAATTTCATTCATTCACATTCACATAATTTATAGATTTTTATTTATAAAATTCTAAACATGAACAGAAAAAAAAAACAACAAATAAAACCGCATTTTTTTTTTTAGCACAAAAACAGGAAAGAACGAAAAACGTAAAGCGTAAAAATTATCTCCATGAAAATTTTGTAATTCTCTTGTCTCCTTTTCTTATCATCGCTCTTCCTATTTTCTTTTCTTTCAATTTTCTTTCTGTTTCTCATTCTTCTGACGTTTTTTTTTTCCTTTTCTTTTGCAACAGTTTAAAATTGTGTAAAACGAGACACGATTTATTTGTCTCTTGCTAATAAAACAGAAACTAAGTTATGGTGGAACTTTAAACGAATTAGCGGCTTATTTGTTCTTCAATATAGAAAAAAATGGGGAATAATGTTTTGAATGTAATGGAATTTGTTTATTTGGGGTACAGTTTTTTTTTAATTGAAAAATAATTTAGTAAATCGGACAAATTCTATTCAATTTAAAGAAATATTTTCTTAAAGCTTTTTTTTTTGTCAGAATTTAAAAAATAAAAGTCGTTATTTTTTTTTCTATTGTTGTTAGTTTAATGCAAATCTGGCAAAATATCTGAGGTGAAATTTAACACAGCAAACTTACTAAAGTCTCATCTGTACGATATCTGGCGTACAACACTTTCGTGAATGTATATTGTTTGAAACGGGATAAAGAGTGGTTTCCCTCAGGACTCACAGCTCACTCCTTATTTACTATTTTGATATTCAAAAAGATGTAATTTTTTATTTTTTAATATCCGTTCTCTTAAAGTAAATTAATTGGAAGACTATTTTGTTAAGTTTTTCCTTATTTCTTATTTTTGAAAAAGAAAAAAGAAGAGAAATGAAACAAGTGTCGTGTCTTTCAATATAAAATTCGGCTAAAAAATGAACCACACTATAAAATTGTTTCCATTTCTTTTTCGATTTAAATTGGAACACACTATTAATTCACTGATATTTCGTCTTAACTAATTTTCTATAAGCCCCTAAAAAAAAATTAATATTTTATATTTTATAATAAAGAAAAAAGATCAAAGACAAAAAGGTCAATGGTTTCTCAGGAGAATGTATTTATATATAAACACACACACACACACATACACATACATATATACAGAAAAACTTGTAAACACACGAATATAATTAATTATTTATAGATTTAAGTTTATATTGTAAAAATGTATTATTAAAGTTACTTAAAAGTTAATAAAAGTTAGGTTAAGTTAATTATGAATAAGTTAAATTAGTTGAAGAAATTTAAACCTTTTTCTTTCTTTTTTTTTTGTTTTTTTTTTTATGTGAAGCAATTTCTTTTTGTTTCTTACTGGATTTTAATGTTTATTCATATTTTTTCCCCAATTTATAAATTAAGAGAATAAAATTGGGACTAATGAAAAGTAGATTTAAGTGAAAGTTCAAAATTCATCTAAGATTTATAAAATCTTCTATTTCTGAATTAAATAAAAATTTCAGAATTTATAAATTCAGTTGTGGTGAATTAATGGACGGACTCTCTTCTCTGTTCAATCTTCAATTGAATCTTCATTATCCATCATGAATGCCCAATTGTGTACGATTCGAAATAAAAATTGCCGTTGGTTCAAATAATGATCCTGGTAAATGACAAAAAAAAAACCAAATTCACAAATGGAATTTTTTAATTTAATTTTATTTTTCTCAAACAAAAAAAAAATAAAAAGAAAAAAAACAGAATACAAAACACAAGATTAAAGGATTGAACGATTGAAAAATAAATACATTTTCTGATTTAATTAATAAGAATTTTTTGTGCTTCTTCTTGTTCTTGTTCTGTCTCCCTTTTACCTCTTCTTCTTCTTCTTCTTGTTTTTTCATTACAGAACAAAAACAACAATTTTATATTTATGATTTTTTTTTTGTTCTTTTCTTCTTTTTTTTTTTTTTTTTTTTTTTTAATTAAATTATAATATTTACATTATTTTATTTTATTTTTTCTAATTTTAAACCCAGACTGTTTAAAATATAAACTGATGCAAGAAAAAAAAAACACACAGAATTAAAGATGATGATCGAAGAAGAAGAAGAAGATTAAGACAAAAAAGAAGAAGAAGAAGAAAGAATGTATAGAAGTATTTTAGATGAAGTATAGAAGTATATAAGAATGAGAAGAATGATGGTGGGAGGGGAATTAATGGGGGTTAAAAATGTTTACAACTAAAAAAAATTAAAAAATAAAAAGAAGAAGATGAAAAACAAGAAGAAGAAAAAAAAAGTGTTCAAAAACCTCTTATAAAAATTTTTATATTTATTCTTTTTATACATTAGAAGAAGAAGAAGAAGAAAAAAGAAGTAAGAAAAAAACATTACAAATGTGTTTATACAGTGAAAAAAAAAATTATTTTTTTTAATATAAACAAGAAGAAGACGAAGAGAAAAAATCAATTTTTTTTTTAAAGAAGAAAAAAAACAAATACAACAACTTCTTTTGAAGTATTTTTTTTTTTTCTTAATAATAGTTTTAAACATAATTATAAAAATATGGCGTGTTTTCTTCTTAAGTTCTTCATTTTTTTTTCTAACTCCTTTCTCTCTCTCTCTCTCTGACACTCTCTTTCTGTTTAAAAATTAAACATACAAAAAAAATTTCTTTTCTTCCAAAAATTATTATTTTGATTTTTTATTTGTAATTTTGTTGTTGGTTTTTTTTTTTTTGGTTGAAGAAAAAACAAAATCCGTGTTAATTGAATTTTGAATTTTATAAATTATGAATTTTTATGGTAAACGACAAACAGAATGCACTTACATATTTTGATTTTAACTGATTATCAATTATCGAGTATTTTGTACAAGTGAATTTCACAACAATCTTTTAAAAAAATGTCAGTAGAAATAATTAAAAACACTAACTGACTGAGATAAACAGAATTTAATTCATTAATTTATTAGAATGAAACTTTTTAAGTTCTTTTCAAAATTTAGACCACTTACAATTTATTTGCACCTTTTATAAGAAGTAAAATTGGATTCTTGTTAGAATGATGTAACGTTCCACTAGAAAGGGCAAAATGACAGAAAGGTTCAGAAGAGAAAAAGAAGAAACATAATCGAAGAAAGAGGGAGAAAAAAAATTGATAAGAAAAGTGACAGTATAAAAATGTACCTATAATTTTTATTTGAAAAGTTTTAAACGTGTTTGCGTGTCTCTGAAATTACATAAAACCACTTCAACTTTAGTTAACTTGTTATTTGACGTGTGACGTAAAGTAACACTTTTTTTTTATCATTTTCATTCAATTTGATTTGTTTAACGTTGATTAGGAATTTTATAATAAAAAAAAAATAGAAGATGCGGCTTAAATGACACGCCAACCTTTTATTGTTTTTATTTTGCTGTTGAAATAATAAATTTTTCTTCACTTTAACGTAAATTCTTCTCCTAAGTCTTTTGTGATTTTCCCTGAAGAAAAAAAACGAGGACTTTCTCCAAAATTTTTAAATTTTTATAAAAATTTCTTTTGAATTAAATTTATTTTACTTTGATAATCGGCAACTTTTCATTGATCTTTTCATTTAATGAAATTTGTTCTCTGCAAATGAAAGCAATTAATTCTGATTTGGGTTTTATTAAATTCGTTTTATTTCGATTTGTGAAAAAAACAAGAAAAAAAGAGATTTATTTTTTGTTTTTTGTAAAACTAAAAAAAAACCCAACAGAAATTGTCGAATAAACGCAAATAAAATAAAAAAAAACTAGAAACAAAGTTTGTAGCACTTAATTGCGATTTAAAATTAAAAATAAAGCCGCTCTTAATGTAAACCGGAAATATATAAAAATTAGTTAATGATCGTCGAAAATTGTGTGGCTCTACTCTAAAAAAGTGTTAACAAGAAAGAAAAAAAAATAAATATAAAGTTAACGAAATAAAGTTAAAAACAGGCATAAAAATAAAGAGAATATTTATTTATTTATTTGTTTTTTTTGTTGTTGTTGTGTTTTTAATAATTCTTCCGTTGTGACCGGTTTTCTTTTCCGTTTTGCTTCGTCTTTGAAAAAGAGACAAAATTTGATATTAGGAAAAATAAAACACAAAAAGACAAATATGGAGAGACAACTTCTTCTTTTTATTCAATTCAAATTTTTTTATTTTCAATATTTCCATTTTTCTCAATTAATTAAAGAAATAGAAAAAATAATTAATTGCCTCACATCGCAGTTTCAATATTTTTTTTGTATTCCTAATTCATAAGAAATTAATAATTGAACGCGGAACAAGAAGCAAACAGAAACAAATATAATAAAAAATTTGTATCTGTTTCATGTTTGTGTGTTTGACTTTTCTTTTTTTTTTTTTTGTATTTTATTTATTTATTAAATCCTTTGCATGAATTTGAAATACAAAACAAAAAATTTAATTGAAAACAGTAAAAAATGTTTGTTAAATTAAATATTAAAAAATATGCAAAATGGAACTAACCGAAATATATAAAAAAAATGTACACTTATTTTAATTTTCAAGTACACTGAGATTTAATATTTAATCATTTAATAAATTATTTTAATTTTATCTAATCGTATGAGAAAAATTTTATTTCTCTTTCGATAAATAAAACGAAAAAAAATTATATAATTATCGATTAAGCAGTTTTCTTCTTATTACTGCTTTATCAATGTCAATTCACTTTTTTTGGTAATAAAACGTAATTTAAATTCTAAAGTTATTTTTCTAATGTGATTTTTCACGCATTTTCCAATTAAATATCTGTAATGTTTTCTTTTAATTTATTAAATATTTATTTCTGAACCTGGGCATGGGTTTGTTGAAATAACAAAAAAAAAAAGAAATCTGCAATATCCTAAAGTAAATTTTAGGTAAAAGAGAGGAAAAGTTTTGTAGTTAAAATTTATTTGAAATTTAATGAAGATGAGTTATTAATAATAATGCATAAAATATAATACATAATTGGGTCTATATTTTCTATTCAACAAAAGTACAATCATTTTTAATCTCTCTATGGAATTCTGACGTCATTCCTCTAAAAAATGTATAAAAATAAAACAAAACAAACAACAAAAAAAAAAAGACCTGAATAATCATTTATAATTTGTCGCTTCTTCTTCTTCTTATTTTTTTTTTTTTGGTCATAATTTTAATCTTTAAATTAATAATTAATAATTTTTAGTGAGAAACTTTATATAAGAAAAAAATATTTATTAGTGTTTGTTTGGTTATTTTTTATTTTGTGATTGTTTGTCACAGATCAATACATTTGTGAATTGTATTGTTTCTAAATACAGTCAAACCTATTTAATCGGATCATTGATAGTTATGAAGAACGTTTAAATTGATTGTACACAACACACCTGATTCAATTACTGAATTTAATATACACGAGGAAGCATAAAGTTCAATACGTGGTCCCATTAGACAGGTTTTCCTGTATCTGTTAAAATTTAAGTAAAGAAAATGTAAATTCTTGTTATATTTATTTATTAAATAAATTTGGAAATATTTAAATTAAGCCATTTGATATCCGGTTTTAACTAAAAACTAAAAGACACATATACCCGGCTTTTTATTTCACGTACTTTTTAATAATTGCGGTTTATTGATTTTTTTTTTATTTATTTAAAGCCGGATGTCAAATAATTTAATAAATGTCACAGACCTCCAAATTTTGTTTAAATTAAATATTAATTGTTAATTTTTCTTCATATGTTTTTTTTTTTAACTTCTCAAAATTTTTCATTAATTTTGTTAATTTGTAAGGAGAATTAATATTAATATTCTATATTTAATTAGATTATTCAAGCCTTCTGAAACTGAAAACACCAACATGGACACAAACACAATTAAGAGATGCAATTAATGCTGTTGTAACACAAAAAATGCGTTTTACACAAGCGGCAGCACGTTATAATATACCAAAAGGTACATTATATGATAATATACTTGGTAAATCAAATCGTATGCAAGTATTAGAAGAAGCTGGACTGGATATTATTGAAGAAAAAGCTGTATTGGAATATTGTTGTGATGTATCTGTATCACCATATAATCGTCGTACAAAAAAATCATTATCAAGTATATTAGAATTTGTACATAAATTAAAAAAGAATACAACAAATTTTGTATTTAATGGGAAAACTGGTTTTCGTTGGTGGTGGGCATTTTGTAAAAAATATTCAATTGTATCATTACATTATGATAGTAATGCTAATATACGTACAAATGAATAAATTTATAACATAAAATAAAATCAGATAAAAATAATATGAAACAAAAATACATAAAAATTTATTAATAATTTAAGTTTATGTTTATAAGAAAAATAATTTGCCCGAAAATTCTACTTTATCGATATTATTTTATTATATTTTTCGAATGAAATCAATATTGTGCCTACAAATTCTCATCGATACACGATACGAATACGATGAAATAAAAAGACATATCAGTTGACAGCATTTCTCAGTTGTGAGATTTTTTTTAATTCAAAATTATGATCAAAATGCGTCAATTTACTCGAAAATAATAATTGAATAATTGCCACCTAAAATAGTGTTGCCTTAGTAAAAATGCCGTCCATCATTTTTGATGAAACCTTTTTTAAAAACTGTTTAAATTTTAGAAAAGACGTTTTTAACGAAATTATTAAATTTTATAAATAAAATTTGTCGATAGAGTAGTTTTTGTTATCTTTTTTTTAGTGTAAGTTTTGGGTTTTTTATTTTGTCTTTTTTTTATGAAAAATAAAATGTTGAAATGGAAATTTTATTTTATAAAATTTTTAAAGAATTTAAAATTTTAGAAATAAAAACAAATTTTGTGTACAAAAATATTTACAATAACAAAAGAGGATATTTTTTTAAAAAAAATTATTTTAGTTTCAAAAAATTAAATGATTTTTGATCCAATATAAAAGCGTTCCAATAAATGATGTGTCACAAAAATAAACTAAATTTTTTAAGTGGCTTCAACACACACTTTCTGATATTTTTATCTTCTTTCTTTCTTTCTTTCTTTTTTTTTATTTATTCCCTCCCCTTCATTCGTAAACATTCCACTAATTCTAGTAACAAGGAGAACAAAAAAAAAACATTGAAAATATAACAAAAGAAGAAATAAAATTCAAAAGACTTAATAAAAAACGAAGTGGAAGTAGAAGAAGAAGATGAAGAAAAGAAGAAGAAGAAATGTCAAAAGTTTGTGAAATTACACATAAATAGAGAGAAAAGAAAGAATGAACAAAAAAGAATTATAAAAATTCTAAAAGAAAATTGTAGAATAAAGAAGATTTATTCAAAAGTCCATTTGTCCTTTGTATCCTTTTGTTTTTTTTTTTTTGTTTTGTTTGTTAAGAAAAAAAAATACGATTGGAAAGGACAATGAAATCGCCTAAATGATGCATCTATTGCACCACGACAAAGAAAACTAAAGAGCCGTTCACACTCACTCATTCGTCATTTAGTGTGATTTTATTTTTCTTTGTTCCTTTTTAACGTTTACATTTAAAAATTTTCTTTTAAATTTTTGATTGTTTCTCTTTTGTTATTATTTCAACCATTTTTTTCTTTTTTTTTTGTAAATTATTTTTAATTGGATATTTTATTAATATTATTTAAGAGATTTTAATGTTTAAGTTTTGTCATTATTTTCAAAGCAATAATTACTTTTGTTAATATTTTGTTATTGTTGAGTTTCACAAAAAAAAAACAATTTTAATTTTAGTTTAGTTAAGAACAGAGAGAATATAATGAAAGTATTCTAATGTAGAGGAAGTAAGAATTAAATAATTTAAGAGTAACTTCAACTTGGAATGAAAGCCAACATTATTGAATTTTATTTTTACTGATTATGACTTTTTGACTTTCATTAAAAGAAGGTACATCGATTACGATAAATTTCAAATGAAATTTCTTACATTTGTAGGAGTTTAATAATCCGTATTTGTTGTGTCCGACCATCATTGCGTTTGACATTCAGCAATAATTGATTTAATCATATGTAATTTAATTTGAAGATGGTACACTTCTGTTATTGGACGAAGAACTTGATGGTAAATAGTCGTTATTTACTAAAATCGAAGTTTAATAAACTCAATTGACTATCGTTCTACTATAGACTGTCTGTACCGACATGATGATTAATTATTGTTATCTAATTTATTTTAATTAAACGGCACACTTTTGTACAATTATCTTATTTGTTTAAATGGAATCCATTTGAAATTTATCGTAATCGTTAATTTATACTCTCTGAAGAAAACTTTTATTTTTATTAATTTTGTCAAAACAAATTTATCGAATATTATAATTATTGCTGCTACTGCTTGAATTGAAATTATAAGCAAGAAATTTTAAATTTTAGAAACAAGCAAAATAAAAACAAAAACATATCAATTCTTCATTACTTTGTAAGTTTTATTTTTGTATATTTTTTTTTTCTTTGTTATTTTTTTAAGAGAAAAAAAAAAGATTTTAAAATATAAAATAAAAGGAAAAATATAAAATAAGATGAAAATCAAGGGAATTATTTTATCCAAATGAAAGAAATGGTCAAGTCTTCTTCACACCATTCCATCAATCGATCATTTCACCTTTTGTTAAGGAGTATATTTGTTGTTGTTGCATAATCTGTGTACAGTGGCCGTTTGTATTGTGTCAAATAATAAATTGTAATTTTTCTATATTCTTATGAAAAGCTTTTATTATTTTTGGTTGGAAAAATATGAAAAAAAAAATAATAAAACAAGAACCGGTACCTGACTACTGTCAATATTTATTTAGGCATTCAACTAAACTGACAAAATCAAAATCAGACAAAAAAAAAAACAAATCAAATGTTGGATCCCCATGTCTGATGATGTCTACAAACTGATATGGAAAATGTATTTGGACAAAATAATGTCAAAAAATAAAATAAAAAACAAAGTCAAAAAGGAAAATAAAAATAGTGACATTATAATTATTTATAATTATGTTAATGATTATGAAACTGTCTATCTATCTCTCACCCCCCATTCGATTCACTCTCTCATTAAACTTTTGTCTATCTAATCCCCAATCTACAAACCTTTCTCTCATACACACAATACACAATAAAAGGTTTTTGGTTAGAAATTCACTTCAATCTAAACAAATTTAATGATAATCTATGTCTCCCTCTTCCTCACTTTTTCTCTCTTTCTCACGCATTCTCTTTTTCGATTTTAAGTTAAAATTCAGTTCGATCTATTTATTAATAACGAATAATAGACGGAATAATTAGAAGAATGAACAACAACAAAAAAATACACATAAAAAGGAACAATACAATTTATTAAATCCTATAAAAAAAGAATCAAGAACAGAAAATCTACATTAGGACAGTACACGAAAATACATAAAAGTGGAATAAAGAAAAATGGAAGACAGAAAAAAACAAATAAAACATTTGAAGGAGAGCAACAACAACAATAACAAGACTGAAAAAAAGTTAAAAAAGAATTTTTTTTATTAATTTATTTGTTGTTGTAATTTCATTTATTTTTCTTTTTTTAATTATTAAGCGTTTTTTCGCTTTTTGCATTTTACCCTTTTCTCCTTATAAATTTCCTTTCTTTTATTTTTTTTTTCTATTGCATTTTTTCAATAATTATTATTTTCTAAAATAACAAGAATGAAATGATTTTTCTATTTCAAATAATAGCAACAATAATAAAATCGTAAATGAACCGCACAGTGTTAGTGAATATTGTATGAAGGGGATATAAAATTTTATAGAGGGAATGAGAGAAAATTGTGTCAGTAATGGGCTGGTGGTGTTGGGTGGGTACTGTATAAATCCTTTAATTGAAATGAAATTAATTTTAAATCGATTAAAAAATAGTTAAATTAAATGTGAAATAATTAAACAAAAAAAAAGGAAATAGAAATTGAAGGAAAAATTGAGAGGAAACAATCGGCAAATTGTAATTATTTGTATTAATAGGATTTTCTTTTTAAGTTTGCGTCTTCTTCCTTTTTTTGCAGATTTTTTTAATCTTCTTAAATTGAATTCTGATAATTGTCACTGGTTTTAATTTTGAGATTATTATTAAACTGAATGGGAATATAATCATCATAATCTTTGTCATAAATCTCACACGTGATCCTATAATATACACTTTGTGTATGTCAGTAATTCATGCTTTAGTTTAGATTTTAAACAGTTGCTCAGGACATGTGATTTCTTGTAATATTAAATATGCGTTTAAGGGAAGAAAAAAAAAGCATAAATTGATGAAAGCTTAAATTTACGATGGACAAATAAAAATTCTAATGGTGAATTTATCACCATAAAACGTATCTGACAATCTAAGAAAGAGACAAGCAATTATTTAGAGGTAAATTCTAAACGTTTCGTAAAACCGAACGTAAGTGACTACAAATTCTAAACATGGAATAACTGAATAATATTTTTAAGCAACTGAAAGTTTAATTGATGCATTTTTGTGTTTCTCAAAATATTTTAGATTTTTTTATTGCAAGAAAATAATTCGGAGAAAAATTGAATTTCGTATTGGAACGATAACAATAATTAAAACATTCCATCCAAACATGCAATTTAAAGGCAGCTAATATTTAATTAATTAAAAAAAAATCATTCAAAATTTTCGTCTTGTTGAAAAACAATGCTGAAAAGCATAAAAGCTTCCCCCATATTTTTAACCACAAAAACAAAAAGTTTCCCCTTTTTCTTTCTTTTATTATAAAAAAATTCGAATTAAAAACGTTGGATTAAAAAAATGAATTCATGTAAGAGCTTTTCTTTTGTGGATGACCGCCAAAAATTCTATCAAATTTTTCTACTTGAATGAATTTACCGACGCCCGAAACTTTATTTGTTTTTTTTTTTTTCCTTTTGTGTCGTCGTAATTTTCTTAAAGACGAACTGACAATTCCCTTTAAAGCTTCTACACATTTAAACTGAACAGAAAATCAAAACCAAAAGAAAAATGGATTCAGCCTCAGACAAATTTCTTGGATAAAACTTTAAAAGTTCATGAATTTCGTTTTGTTAAGTTTATTTTTGGTTTTTCCCAAATAAAATATTGGAAAATTTGTTCAATTGAATTTTAAGCTTTTTGAACTTAGTCATTAAAACACACACACACACACACACACATAGAGTGTTAAATGCATATGTGTAAATATGAGCACAATAATACAAAAAAAAATAGTTAAATTAAATAAAGAATTCCTGTAAAATATCTAAAAATGTATTCATATGTATGACGTATGTGTTTGTGTGTATAAAATTGAGTTCAGTTCATCAATCAAGTATTCAAGTATTAATTACATAATAGTGTATATTTCGTTCTATTTAAATATTTATACATTTTAATAATGACTAAATGTAAATGACGTTTGTTCAACCAACGCATAAAATATTATATATTAAACACACACACACACACACACATATACGCATATTATTATATGAGTGTGTGTTTGTGTATATATGTATGTTCAACTCCTCCGCCGGATATTATATTAAATTGATATTGTTAATTAATAATTATAAATTATCATGAAATATTGTTGTTGTTATTATTGTTGTTGTTGTTATTATTGTTGTTGTTGTTCCTCTACTGCTGATGAACTAAAAGTGTTGTTGTTTATTGTTGTTATTGTTACTCTTCAATATATTTTCTATAGAGAATATTTAGTATATACTAGATATATGTATGTATATATATGATGAGTATGCATGTATGTATGTATGTACTAATAACACTTTTAATCATATATTTTACTATAATTATATTATTATTATTATTATTATTTTAATTCATTATACAAATATTGTCTATACCTACATATACATATGTATTGTTGTATGTATGAATGTCATATTTAAGTTATATGTATTAATTATTTAATAACTGAGCTTAGTTTTTTTTTTGTTAGTTAATTAATAAAATCTAACGATGTTCAACTATTTTTATTTTTCTTTTCATTTTTATTTCTTCTTCTTTTTTCCTTCTTCTTTTTTATATTTTTTTGTTTTTTGTTTTTTTTTTTTTCTTCCTTTTTTTTTGTATTTTTTGTATTGTTTGGAAATTATTATTATATATTTTATTATATAATGATGATGATGATGATGATGATGATGATGATGATGATGATGATGATGATGATGATGATAATAATAATGTTGATGATGATCATTAAATATAATAATATAATAATGTCCATATTATTATTATTCTTATTCTTTATTATTAGAAAAAATATTTTTGTTTCTTATAAAATCCTCATTTGTGTGTATTTGATGTGTATGTGTGTGTGTGTATGTGTTATCGTGGCTCAATATGCGTATGCGTGTGTATGTATTTATTATAATAATAATAATATTCTCTGTTGAAAATAAACAAAACAAACTAAATTATATTTTCATGAATATTTTGTTTGATTATTAAAAATAATAACAACAACAACAACAACAAATAAAGAAATATTTTAATTGTTGAAAATAAAAAATAATAAAAAAAAAAGAACAAGAAGAAAAAAAAAAGAACGAACAACGAAAAAAAAAATATAGCAACAACAATATTTATCATCATCATTTAAAAAAAAAATTGGAATAATTTTATACAATTTTTTTTTTATTTAATTTTTGTTTTTTTTGTTTAGTTGTTGTTGTTGTTTTTTTTTTTTCAATTCTCTAAATTTAATTATAGCTAATGTTTTATATAATATAATTGTTGGGGAAGGAGGGTCGGGGGTTGGGTGGGGGTCATTTTTTTAATAGTCTCAATAAAATAATAAATAGAAATGAAAAAAAATGTACAGAAAAATTAAAACGCAAAAAATAGAAAAAATAAATAATTATGGGAAGCAAAGTGGGACAAAATTATTAAAAATAAATTTTGAAAGTTAAGAAAAGTTGGGAATTGATTTATTGACGGGTTTTTATCTGTTTTTTTTTTTTTTTGTATATTTCAAATAAAATTAAATTAAAAATTATTAATTGGATTGGAAATAATTTTAGGTTTTAGAATACAAAAAGAAAATGTTAAAAAGAATTTATGAGTTTTTATTGGTAGTGACAATCCATTGATTTAAATGATTTAATCTGATAAATTAATGAATCTTCTAAAAAATTAAGGAATTAAAACTGAACTTAAGCGATATACACAATAATTAGCGGAAATTAATTCATTTTATAATCCAGTCTTATAAATATTCTGACGGGTGGCATTTATTCAACCCATGGCGCCTCCACATAAATAATCGGTAAAGCAGAACCGAAAAAATAATAAACGAGCTAACTAATTAATAAGAATTTACTGCTTGCAAATCATAATTGAATAAAAAATTGACAATTGACAATACATGGTTCGAATCCTGAAGATTCAATGACAATATGAGAGTATTCGCCTTTCTTCCATATGATTATAGACAGGAGGAGGAGAGCAATTATATTTCTATTAACTAAGAAACTAGGAATGAAATTTTTCATTTAAAATCCTCAAATATATTGACAAAATTTCAAAGCAAAAAAACTGCAAAACATTGCTCCCAATTAGAAGCATACAATTATTCGATTTTAAAAGATTATTTGCAAAATAAATCAATTCAATTCAACCAAATAATCTCTTTTCCCCCTCCTCCTATTGTATACATTTTATAATTTTGTTGTTGGTTGGAATTTATTTGTTGGCATTTGTTGCTATTGTTGTTTTAACTGATGTTACCTTTTCCACTTTTCTTATATTTTATTCTAATTACAATTCGTTATTTTTGCTGTTGTTTGTCCGTTCATTTCGTAACTATTTATTTGTTTCATTTTGTTGGCAAAAAAAAAAAAACAAGAAGTCTTTTAAAATCTCTAAATTATTATTTTTTTATTATATTTTTTTCTCTTGTTGCTGTTGTTGTTGTTGTTGTTGTTTTCTATGAATCATAAAACTAATAATAATAATAATAATAATATAAATTAATAATGATGATGAATATAATTGTTTTAATAATCTTTTATTATACTGAATGATAATGATGATGATGATAATGATGATGATGATAATAACTATTAGCTTATAATATCCATTCACGTACACAAGTTCATAGCGTTCCGTTTTTTGGTTTCCACTATTTTTTTTTTTTTTTTGTTTGTTGGAAAATCTAAATATGTAATTATAAAAAAATTGTATGTTATAAAAATGATGATGATAATTTTGTCAAAGAATGAGAGAAAAAAAGAGAGGGAGCGAGAGAGAGAGTGAGCGGAGGAGACAAGGCACAAATTTTAAAATTTTAAATAAAAGGAAATTTTATTTATAATTTTTAACATTCCCGTTTTTCTTACGTTTTTTTTTTGTTGTTGTTTGTAAAATTAAATATATTAATTATTAAGAATTATATTTACGATATAAATTGTACCAACAATAAAATATATTTTCTAGAATTAAAAAAAAAATTATTATTTTTTAATTAACAAATTTTTCCTCATTATTTTTTTTTTTTTTTGTACAAAAAATGTAAAAACGAAAAAGAAAAATGAAAAAATAAAAAAAAAATAGAAGTCAGAGAATAAAAAATGGAGAAAAATGATTTATTATATTTTTTTTTATTGTTGTAATTTTCATTTATTTTTTTTTAACGATTATTTCTTTCTTTATTATTTAATTATACATACACACACACACACATTATTATTATTATTACTATTTTTTTTTTTTAATTCTTTAATTATATTTTATTTAATAAAATAAATTATTGTTTTTTATACTTTTGTACTTATTTTATTTTTTTTTTTATTATTCTTCTTCTTCTTCTTCGTTTTAAATTTTTCCATGATTACTTTTTTTTTTTTTTTTTTTTTGTTTTTATTATTGAATTTTTTATTTTATATTTTTTTTTTTTTGGTTATCATAATATTATTGTTGTTGTGATGAAAATTAAAACAGAAATTAATTATAGAATGGAAGTAAAATGGGAAGTTGACTCTTATATTTTTTTTTTTTTGTTTTATTCTTCTTACATTTTTTTAAGTGGAGGAAGGGTTTTTTTTCTGGATTTCAAGTTTTGTTTTGTGTGCTTTTGTTTTTATTGTTATTGTTTATTATTAAAAAAAAAAATTATTGAAAAATGAAAATTGTATTTTGCAAAAAAAATTCCAATAAACTTATTTTATTCTGTTATTCTAAGAAATAAATAATTAATTTTATTAATTTGTTGTAACAAAAAAAAAACACACACACACACACAAAAGCAAATAAACAAAAATTCACGGTCAATATATTTTTGTTTCGTTATTGTGAGACATAATGACGCCATTCATATTCTTTCTTTTTATCTTTATTTAAATTAATTTAATTAAAGTTAATTGGTCCAATACTTAAACCGTCATTTGCTTAGAGTGGACCCAATTAGATTTTTATTCTTGTATTCTTGTGGATATTGATTTGTAAACACAAAATCTGATAACAAAAGTTCAATTTTGTTACTTTTTCTGTTAAATTGTGTTTACCTACTAAAGATGTCGCTCCCTACAATTATGCAACAAAAAAAACATTTGATTGATTCTCGTATTAACTCTCACAATGTAATGTTTAGTTTTCTTCTCACTTTATCTAATTGTTTTTAGTAATAATTTCTCTTTCTATCACTGATCACTCTCAGTCATCTACTTTAATCATAATCCATAATCCATTCTTTTGTTGTTAATACATTTTGATTAAAATTTTTGATGAAATCACAGCAATGCACTGATTTTATTAAATTGCATATTCTTAGGCGTTAATTATTTGTCACATAACTTTGCCTTTTCTTTCTACATTTTCTTCTTCTTCTTCTGTTTATATTTCGACCAGAAATTTAATGGTTGCGGTCGTTGTTACTCGTTTGTCGTCATTAATTATTATACAAAATTATATTTTTTTTTTGGATTAAATAAAACAATGAAATTAATGAATAAATATTTTGTAGTTTTTACATTGTTGTTGATTTTCCTCTTATAAGCAAAAATCAATAAAAATTATTTCTTTGAATATTTTTTTTACATTTTTAAATTTTATAAACTATATTTATTTTTTCTTGAAATTAAACTGAAAGATAACTAAATCATTTTTTCTATATTTTTTTTTCTATTTATTTACAGATAGTTATCAGTATCAATTACAATCAATGTGGCAAAAATGTTGGAATACAAATCAAAATTTAATTCATCATTTAAGATTTCGTGAACGGGGTCCACTTAAATCATGGCGTCCAGAAACAATGGCAGAAGCAATATTTAGTGTATTAAAAGAAGGTTTATCATTATCACAAGCAGCTAGAAAATATGATATACCATATCCAACATTTGTATTATACGCAAATCGTGTACATAATATGTTAGGACCATCAATTGATGGTGGAACAGATTTACGGCCAAAAGGAAGGGGAAGACCACAAAGAATATTATTAGGTATTTGGCCTGATGAGCATATTAAAGGTGTTATTAAAACAGTTGTTTTTCGTGATGCTAAAGAATTTAAAGATGATCCAATGCATTTAGCTTATGGACGACATTCGGTAATTATACCAATTTTTCTTATTTTTACTTTCATTTGATAATTTAGAAATTCTTCATTTTATTTATTTATTCTTCTAGCCGGTATTTCCGTTTCAAGATGGTGCAATGAATTATTCTGTACCAAATTGTAACAATGGTATATCAATTGGACCAAATACAATACCAGGTTCAGAATCATTATCACCAGAAGCAGCAACTGCTGCCATTAATATTATGGCACATGGATTACGACAACAAATGCAAATGGCTGCTGTACAACAACAACAACAGCAACATCCAGATTCATCACATCTTATAACAAATTATAATATTCCAGCACAATGTGCAAATTTAACAATACATCCAAGTAATCAAAGTGTATCAAATAATAATAATAATAATAATAATAATAATAATAATAATAATAATAATAGTAGTAATAGTAGTAGTGGTGGTTTACAAAAATTAGGTTCACCAACTAATGGTAATAATAATAATGGACAACAATTAAATAATAATAATAATAGTAATAGTAATAATAATAATAATAATAATGGAATTCAACTGTCAAGATTAGATTCACCATCTCTAACTGGCAATTTAAATTCAAATGTTAGTTTAACTGTATCAACATTACATGGTTTATCAATACATCCTGGTCATCAGAATAATAATAATAATAATAATAATAATAATAGTAATAGTAATAGTAATAGTAATAATCCAAATAATTCTGGTAATAATAATATATTAGATGAAACAGGTGGTTTGTCAATAAGTCCATCACATCATCATCATCATCCACACAATCTACATCATCATCATAATTCAATATCACATTTAACATCATCCGGTTTAAATATACAAAGAATAACAACAACATCAACATCATCTTCAACAACAACACCAGCAGCACATTTATCATCATCATCACCAAATAATAATGAATTAGCACATGATTTAAGAATTGCAAGTCCAGATGATAATAGTAGTTTACATTCACCAACATCATTAGGTATGATTTTAGAACCGGCTGTTAATTTAGCTGTTGGTGTTAGTGGTATGACATATAAAACATCATCAAGAGGTGTTTATACAACATCATCACCAACAAGAGGTGATAATTTATTTCAAGATGATATTAATGAATTTGTTAGTCCAACAAGAACATGTCCGTCACGTTTAACAAATTTTAAAGAACCAACATCTACTATAAAAATTGAACCAATTTCAGAATGTCGTGGAGATTAATAATAATAAATTTATGTTTGGTTCTCTTTTTATTATTATAATTATTATTATTATTATTATTATTTAATATAAAAAAAAACATTCAGCTCTAATATAATTAATTATGATTGAGAAACAGAGACGCCATCATTAATTTATGCTTTTTTTCGTCCCCAGTTTTGCTTGAATTTCTATTGTATTGTTTTGTTTTTTTTTTTTTATTTCAATAAATATTCACGTGTTATTTACGCACTGTGATATAAAAATTAAATTAAAAATAAAATTAAAGAAAAGTATAAAATAATTAATAATAAAAATAATTAATGGAGAATTATTAATAATAAAAAAAAAGAAAAACAGAGAAAAAAAGTGAAATATTTAATAATTACAAAAAAAAATAAATATAAAAACGGATTAAAATTTAATTTTTCTTATTACAAGAAACAAAATAAAGGAAATAAAGAAAATTTAAAATTATAAATGAAAAAATGAAAAATTGCTTTTGTTTTTCGTTTTAGATTTTCTTTTTTAATTTTTGTTTCTTTGGACCGTCGTTGCAATTAAACACAAAAAAAAAGTTAATTAAAGAAAAGAAGTGAAAAAAGAAAAAAGAAAAGACTGTTCAGCTGATAATGATTATTTTTTTTTCCCAAATAAAATGTAATAAAATTGCTAAAATATATTTTCTATTCAAAACAATATTCAAGTATAGGTTGAGAATAAATATAAAAAAAAAAACAATAATCATAAAGCAACAATTGAAAATATGTAAATTTAAAATGAAAAATTAATTAAACAAAAAAAAAAAAACACAAAACTTAAGAATGTTACAAATGTTTTTTTTTTCCCTTAATTAAATTATATTTTAACATAAAGTATTAATTATTTTTTAGATTTTCATTTTTCATGATATTTATGATTGTTTTTCTTTTTCTTATAAGAATGTACATTTTCTATTTTCTTTATCAAATAATTTAATTTTTATTGACTTAATGCAAAAATTAAAATTAAATTTTATTGTTTGACCTAATTTTCTTTAAAATAATGAAATCAGTTTTAATAAATCAATTAACAAAATTGATTAACTCAAAGGATCACTTTTTTTTTTTAAATTAAAATAAATTATTCTTAATTGATTGTTCCACGACTTACAAAACTTAATTATAATTAATCTTTAATTAAAGTGAGTGAATGTATAATTCAAATCTACTTCCGTTTCTATTTTGCGGTTAAACCTTCTATCGTTACAAATTTAATAGAAGCAATGTACATTGTTATTTAGATAATTGAATACAACTTAATTGTTACTTTATCTTAACGAATTTTAATTAAAAGATCAATGTAACAGAACGGAATAAAGTAAGAATTACTTATCTATTCTCTACTATAAATAATTTGTCTTATTTTTGTATTTTAATTATTTTATTTGTTCTTGTGCAATAAGAATACTGTTTTTCTTTTAAAATAAATTCTGCTCTTTGTCAATCAAAATTTTACTATGAAAAAAAATTGAAAAAAACTGATGTGAAATTTCTGTGCAATTTATTAAGAAAGAAAATGACAATCATTTGAGTATTATTTTCATGTTGATTTCTTTTAATTAATTATGTTTATTTGTTCTATATTTATTTTTTATTTAACAATATTATTCTCTAAAAAAGTTAACGACGCAACAAAAATTAAAAATTATTCAAAATTTTGCAATTTTTAATCTCAGTTTTTGTTTCTTAATTTTTATTGCCTTTGACTAGTTCTTATTTGACATTTGTTATGATTCCATATGTTTCCAACAACAACACTTAACGACAAAACTTAACAGAAATTATGATTTGTTTTTCTAAAATTCTCGTTATAAAACTTATCAGTTTGATATATTTAATTATCGATTAGTTTTTTATTTTTCATTTTAAATGATAATTTACCGATTGGAAATAATCGATAATTTTTGTTTTAAATTTTAACAATAATTAGATATTGCCTTCTATATTTTTTTTTTGTTTGTTGCTTGGTCGGCCATTTTTAATTTGAAATGAATTTTGTAAATATTTAAAATCTAATTTCACCTTTATCGTTAAATATTTAAATAAATTTCAATGTAAAATTAATTTATACATTTTTAACAGAGTTTTTTCTTTCATTACAAAAATCCCATAAATGATCTTCTTTTGTTATTTAGATTTTATTTATAATTTCTTAAATTGATTTGTCCAATTTAAAAACAGAAACAAAAAGAAATTCTTAAAAATATAAATTGTTGAATTTTAACAGGACACACAAAAACTCTGATAATGTCCTTTTGTTGATAAATAAAAGTAATATAAAATTATGAATTTGAAGTTGAATATATCGAATACAGCTAAAAATATTAATAAATAAAAAGTAATTACAAAAATAAATAATTTAGCTTTACCGATTAATTTTAGAAAGAAAATTATTGAAAAATTAAATTCAATTTTCATTCAAAAAATCAGTTGGGTAGCAAAAATTAAAAACGGGGGTAGGTGAAAAAAAAATTTAAATAAAACGAGAAACGTGGAAAACATTTTTCAATTTTATTGTGTAGAATTTTGTGATATTTCGTAAGATCCAAAAAAATAATTTGTTTTTGTTTTTGTTTTACAAAAAAAAATAATTGATTATTGAAGAATGAGTAACAAAAAATAAAAAACATTTTCATGTACAAAAAATGTTTAAGAAAAAAAGAAAACAAAATGAAAATTATAAAAAAAAAATTATTAAAGAAATTTATGGAAAAAAAAAGAGAATCTTTTAGGAACAAATTAATTCATGCCTTCACTTTTAAAAGGCACAAACACAACCTCTTAAACAGAACAAAAATTTAAGAAAAATAATAAAAATTGAAAGAAAAGAAAATCTATATTTTTGGAAAATATTTCTATTAAAAAAAAAAAAAAACAAAAAAAAACAAAGAGAAGAATTGAGAGAAAGAAATTTAAATTTAATTTCTTTTATTACGTTTACTTTATATAAAAAAAAAAATGAATGTAAAATATAAAATATAAAATTATGACTTAAAAAATTTAGATAAAAAAAAAACAAAAAAAAAAAAAATGCAGCAAAAAGAAACAAAAGGAAAATAAATTAAATAAAAAAGATAAAAAAAAAAATTGTTATTTCTACTTGAAAGTGAAAGAGAACGAATGAAACAGAGATGAAAAATAATCTGTCGCTAATATTTTGGATTAAGAAAAAATCAAAAAAATTGTTTTAGGAAAGAAAAAAAAAAAAAAACAAAATTAATTATTAATTAAATTGTGAAAAAAAAAATTATAATCTTGGCCAATGTGTTCAAAAAAAGTTAAATAAATAAATAAAAAGTCAAGTAGAAAGTGCCTTCCACTTAATAAACTTAAAAGCTAAATTTAGAAATTGAAATGAAAAAATTTATTAATTATATTTTGTTCTTGTTTTTGTTTTTTCCCCCCTTTTTTCCTTTTTTTTAGATTTAAACAAATTAACACTTTTTGGGAGACTAACTTAAACCAGGAGAGGTTGTGTGTCTTTTTTGTTTGTCTTCTTATAAAAATATTAAAAATAAAATAAAATAGAAAACAAAAAAAAAACAAAATGAATTAAAACAAAAGAATAAATTTCGTATAAAATTTTGTTATTTAAGAAACAGAGAGAAAAGAAAAATTCATAAATTTAATCAGTAAAAAAAAAAAAAAACAAAACAAAACAAAAACTCCAATTTAGTTTGATAAAATATTATTAATTAATTACTAATTAATGTACTAATCAAAGACCTAATTTTAGGTTGTTTTTTTTTTATAAAAAATCAAAAGGAAAATTGTAAAAACAGAAAAATAGAAAACACATAAAAATAAATAAATAAATAAATAAACGAAACAAAAAACACATTAAAAATTCAATAGAATTAAAAAAATGTTTTTAATTAATTAAAACTACAAATAATTAGTTTTGCCAGATGTAACAATTTTTTTTTATTTTAAACAATTGAAAAGTGACAGGTGTCAGTGTTTTTTTGAATTTCTCCGACACTCTTGCTAAACTCTTCTTTAAAATGGTTCCAATAAAAACAAAAAACTTGATGTACGAGTCTAAGTGCAAAAAGAAGAAATATAAAAACTATTGATTGTCCTTACAACAACAGTTGAATTAATTTTGGTTTTTTTTTTTTATTAAATCCGATATTTTAGAGAATGCTTAAAAATTACAACTTATAATTTACAATCATCATCAAATCATTATTTTCTCTTTATTTTTCTTCTTCTTTTCTTCTTGAATAAAAAAAAAAGCCACACACATTTTAGTTAGTCATTATAAACAATTAAAATTATTGTCACTGTTCTTTGTTTTTGTGTCGGTATTTTTCTTTCCAAAAAAATTAATTCATCATGAACTCATGACGTCATCATTTAATAATGACGTCATCCAAAAATATTAACTTTAATTTCATCAAAAAACGAATTCACAAATTCAAATTCAACTTCAAGAATAATTTGTTCGTTACTCAAACTTTTATTTATTCGGCATAAATTCGGTTATGAATTTTTTTATTTTCAGTTGAAAATGAAATGGGAAATTGTTTTTTTTTAGTTAACTTTAAAAACCTTTTTATTAATTAACTAAAAAGAAGAAGAAAAATTCAAGAAAATTTCTAGTCATTCCTTTTCTTCACTGATGTTCTTATTTTTTGTTGTTTCCGTTAAAAAAACTTTATTTTGCTTTTCATTTCATTTTGTTGTTGTTTTATTTTTAATTTTTCTGTTTAGATTTTTAATATTTAATTAAATTATAATAAAAAATTTTCCTCTGTCAAATGATGAGGGGGAAAATATAAGGAAAAAAAAAGCCCCACAATATGTATAAATATATTTTTATAAATTTTAATAATTAAAGGAACAAAAAAAAAAAGATGAAAACTGATAAAGGCAAAACACAAAAAAAAAAAATAATAATAAAAACGAAAATTTTAAATGTTTTTATTGTTGTTGTTGTTGTTGTTGTTGTTGTTGTCTTTCGTTTATTGTTAAAATTCTAATTCAAAAATATGAATAATTTTTATTAAATAATATTCAGGTAATGTGTAATTGCGTTTTAGTTTAATACAAATATTTATAATTTATGTTTTTCTTTAATTAAAACCAAAGGTTCAAAAATCAATCGACTAAAAAAAAAAAAAAAATAGAAAGAAAGAAAGCAAAACAAAAATGAAGCAAAACAATTATTTTTAAAAATTTTAAAAAAAAAATACTTAAAATGTGAAAAGGTAAACAACAAAAAAACTGAAACAAAAAACAAATTATTAATTTTATTATTGAAAATTTTTTCGTTTTTTAAAGTTTTTACCTTTTATTATTGGATTAATTATTTAATTAATATTTAGTTTAAATGTTGTAATAAAATATTTTATTATTATTTTTTAGGCTTTGTAATAAAAAATAAAATCGAAATATTTTTTTTTTTAACAATTTATCAGTTTATTTTCTGTTTCTAATTTTCCTTTCTGTCTCTCTATCTCTCTCTCTCTCTCTTTTTTTTGTTTTCTTTTTCTTACAATAAAAATTCAATAAAAACATAATGTGTAATAATTAATTTGTAATAAAATAATAAATAGTAACTTAATATAACTACAATACAAATTATTTAATTATTTCTTTTCTATCTTTTGTTCATTTGTTAACTCTCTCTCTCTCTCTCACACACACTCTCCCAACTATTTTGCTATTTTTCCTTTTAAATTTACATTTGAACTTAAAGATTTCAAAAGCGTTTTTCTGTTTCTCTACTAATAAATATTATTTGTGCACCAAAAACAAAAAGCAGAGAAAATTGATTGTATAAAATTTAAGACAAAAACCCCAAAAGAAATAAAAATAAATAATTAAAAAACAAAAATTAATAATAATAAAAAGGAAAAAAAATGAAGAAAAATAAAACAAAAAAAAAAATACGTAGGTACAAAATATTATTAGAAATAGTAAAATATGTGTATGGACGTGTAATAAGATTTTAATTATAAGAAATTTATATAAAAAAAAAAACAAAAACAAAAATAAAATTTAAACAAAAATTAAGAAGAGAAAGAAGAAAACAAACCCACACACGATTAGTAATTATATGCATACATATAAATGTATATAGAGTATATTCATATATGCACACAAGCATACATTATTAAATACAGAAAAAAAAAACAGTTACATTGTAAGATCAGCAAAAACAAAAACAAAAAAAAGTATATATAAAATAAAAATATATTAATAATATATAAAAAATACTCCAATTATATAATTTAATTGTTTTATTTATTTAATTTATATGAATATTCTTTTGTTAATGCTTTCGCATTAATTTCATAGACCTAAAAATGCCACAACCGATTTTATAATTTTTATCCTAAACTGATATTTTTTACGAAATATTGATATGCAGATAAGAAAACAATTTTTTTTGCTGAATTGTTTAAAATTTAATTGTGTAAACCTAAACAAAGTTTTCTTGGACACCCCATTTTTGTAACGTTTAAAATATAATACGCAAAAATTAAGAAATGTTTTTAAAAATTATTGCAAGCGCTTAATAATTTTAATAATTGACACAGGGTCTTATTATAAATTTCGAAAAGTGTCCATCCTTCAATTTTCGACATAGAAATTAAAACCATTAAAAAATAAAAAAATCTAGCCCTACTTTAAACTTTACTTTTTAGTTAGGTCGTTACCGTTCGTAAAATTAAAATTGAAATTTTAAAATCAGTATCAGTTCGATTTCAGATTCCTTTTAGTGAACGTTGGGTGTTTTCATTATTATTTACTGTTGATTTTGAAAAGCATGTGGTTAACGAATTGTGTTTTGTGTTATTTCATTGAAAATTTGGCTAACAATTAAATAAAAGTATAATAATTTTAATTGAAGAATAATAATGAATTCGCTTGAATTAATCATAAATATGGAAACGTTTACGATCGCTGTAATCCAAATAACACTTGTTGTTATTATAATAATTACGTATATAATAAAAGTTAGGTTTAAATCTACATCTCATCCTATTTTAATTGAGAATTCAGTAAATGACGAAATCATAAGTAAGCTTCAAGGAAATTTTATTGTATTGTAAAATCGATTTTAGAAAAATTAACTAATAGATTTCCTTTCAGATGAAAATGTTGAAGTTCAGGCCGAAATAGAAGAAGGCATTAATGATATACCTGAAGTGAATGTTAATATTCCAGCAATTGTAGAAATAGTAGAGGTCGAAGAACCTCCCAAACCTGATGATGATATTGAAATTGTTTCTGAAGATGAAACAGAAGTGAAAGACCCAGAAAACATTGGTCAACCTCTTCAAATTTTATCGTATAATAAGCAGATAAAGTCACATGTACTTCATTTTGAATCATTAAAGAAGATATTAATGTCTGATGATGTTAAAGATTGCGACATTGCTGTAATTTCCATTGCTGGCCCTTTTCGCAAAGGAAAAAGTTTTATGCTGAGTTTTTTCCTACGTTATCTACATGCTGAGGTAAATAAATATTTTATTTTATTAAACAAATAATAATGAATATTTAATTTCAGTACGACTTAAATAATTCAGAAAATTGGCTTGAACGAAATGACGGAAAATTGGCTGGATTTGCATGGCGGGGCGGCTCAGATAGAGAAACAACAGGAATATGGATTTGGTCTAGAATATTTACAAAAATTTTGCCTAATGGCGAGAAGGTAAGCAATATATAAAGTTTTCATCCAATCCATTAAAAAAGTAAGAAAAAAAAATCAATTCCAATTTTCAAGTGGGGAATTCCCGAAATAACAAAAACACGTGATTTTCAGTTGTTTTTATTGAAATTCTTTTGTTCTCTTTCGTCTCTTTCTATCCCACTCTTCTTTTTTTAACTGAATTTCTCTCTTTCGTATTTTTATTTATGTCATTTTCTTGTAATTTTGCTTTTTTTTCGAATAGAAATTTTTTGAATTGATTATTAAATTTATTTTTGTATTAAGTAATTAAGAAAGCAATAAAAAGAATATAAGTATTTTTCATTGAGCAGATTTTTAGTAAAAGAAATTGTTTTTTTTTTTTTATTTATTATCGCAGATTGGAATAATGCTCATGGACACGCAAGGAACATTTGATAGCCAAAGTACCATGAAAGATAATGCTACGGTGTTCTCATTGAGCACAATGCTTTCGTCAATACAAATTTATAATTTGTTTCACAATATACAAGAAGATGATTTGCAACATCTGCAGGTGAGACAAGATTATTTTATGTTGTAAAAAGTTCATTTGTCAGAATTATTCGTTTTTAGTTATTCACTGAATACGGAAAACTTGCACTCACTGATACTTCACAAAAAGCTTTTCAAAGATTGTTGTTTCTAATTCGAGACTGGAGCTATGAATATGAGGCTTCATTTGGATTCAATGGCGGAAGAAGTATTTTAAAGAAAAAATTACAAGTATCTGATGACCAGGATGAAGAACTTTCTGACCTTCGTAAACATCTAAAAGCATGCTACGATGATATAGATTGCTTTTTGATGCCACACCCTGGCAAAATGGCAACGCGTTCAGTGAAATTCAAAGGCCAGTTGAAATGTAAGTAAATTATCCGAATATTTGACATTATAATTGAGAATTGCAGATTCTGTTATTTGTCTTTTATAATAATTATTGGTCTTTATAATAGAAAACAATCCATAATCTAACCAAAGTAAAATTAATTGAATTGTATTTTCAGATCTTGATAAAGATTTCAAGAGAATTCTTAATGATTTTGTGCCAATGCTGTTGAGCCCTGAAAATATTTTGATCAAAAAAATCAATGGAGAAAATATTACAGCAAAAAATCTCCTCAATTTCTTTCAATCATATTGGAACATTTTCAAGAGTGGAAAAATTCCACCTGCAAAAAGTATTTTAAATGTAAGAACTTTACTATTGGCAGAAATTTATATCGCAGTTTTCAAAGAATCACTGTTTTTCTTTAATTTTAAGGCGACAGCAGAAGCCAATATGATGGCTGCTAAAATAGAAGCTCACGAATACTATCAGAAAGAAATGAAGAAACATACAGCACCTGAGAAGAACATCGTTGGTTTAAACCAAATACAGGAACTTCATAATTTAGTATGCAAAGTGGCTTTGAATATTGTAAGTTCATTAGCTTCTTGTTCCTTTATTAATATAGAAATGAATTTGAATTTAGAATTATTTCGTTTTCAGTTTACAGCTAAAGCCATAATTGGTAATGCAAAAATTAAAACTATTCACTTTAATAAACTCAAAAGTGAACTTCAAAGTCAATTGACTTTGTATATTGCATTAGATGACTCTAAAAAAGTAGAAAATTTGGAAAATAAAATTGAAAATCAAGAAACAAAAATAGCCAAACTGAAGTCCCAAAAAGATGATAAGGAATATTGGAGACAATTCTACAGTCAAGAAAGCAGAAATTTAAAAACGCAAACTGAAGCTGCTGAAAAACGTAGTATTGAGTTGCAAAATTACAATCAAAGATTGCAACAAAACATTGATAATTCTATGCGAGAATTACAAAGACGATGTTGATTATTTCGTGTACAACTTTTTTCTGAGCAAACAAAATTTTGAATTTCATTTTTTTTTTTAATTTCTGTAATAACCAAATTCTTACAATGAATTTACTTATTATAAATAACAATAAATCTTTTTTACTTTTAATTTTTCTTTTAATTGAATTTGAAAATTGAACAAAACTAGATTTATTTAAAATACAAAAAATATCAATTATTTTAAAATTGTAGCAATATTTAAAAAAAATATAAATGGCATTAATTGCCATTAAAAATATGTTTTGTTGAAGATTCTATTATTTCATCGATTTTATGTTTAATAAAGTTTAATGAAAATAATTTAATTTATTAATGTTATATTTTATTTTTATTTTTTTTATCGATTAGCAAAATTTTTTAAATGAAAAAATTTTCACCAAATAATTAATTATTGCAATGAATTTGCGATATTTATTAAAATATGTAGATGGAATAGAAATTTTCATCCACTTTTTTATAAATATATAACAGGTGTATTCGGGCGGCCTCAGAACTGAGATATCTCAGTTTAAGTGAGCTAGGCTCAGTTGTTTTTGTTATGTATTACACAGGGCATGAACAAATTCGAAATATATAAAATTTTCTCATTGAACTGAAATATTGTCTTTTTTACGTTAAATGGAAAATAAAGACAAAAAAATATTCTATCCCATTCTTCTCCTTTGTTAGTAAAATCCATATATAACATCCAGATCACAACCTTCTATATTCATAGCCGTGTCACCGTTTTGCGTTAGTATTGGTGGTAGGCCGTCAAAAATTATATACAATCTTTCGTGGATGAATTTTGTCCTGTTTTATTTCGTTGTTTATAATAATAAAACTAAATAAATTATAAAAGTAAGTGGTTAATAATAATTTTGAAGTGTTTCTAATTGCAATAATATATTTTTTTAATTGTAAAACAATATGTACAAGCGATTTATTGTGAATTAAAAAACTTCAAAAATTTTAGGTTATGGTGTCTTCTAAATTATTTTGTGTGATATTATTGAAAAATTTGATATAATTTGTGACAATTAAGCTTAGTTTTATATGTTTTGTGGAGTGTTAGTTTATATTTAATATAAACATTATGTTTTTGTGATCATGTTTTCGTTTTTTCCGCTATAATTTATATTTAGAGTAAATTAAAAAATTCACAACAAATATGTAGTATTTATGTTTATGGATGTTGTTTTTTTTCAATTATTATTATTGAAAAATGTGATATAATTTCTGTGTTTATGTAGTTTTGTGGAATGTTCGTTTATATTTAATATAAACATCATATTTTTGTATTTCTGTGTAGTTTTGTGCATAAGTTTATAGATAATATAAATATTTGCGGTTATGGTGTTTTCTAAATTGTTCTGGGTGATATTATTGAATTGGACATTGAAGAAACTGAAGATTTAAATTGTGAGAATTATAAACAAAAAATAGCTTTAATACGAGACCAGTTGAAACATCTAATAAATAAAAATTCGCAATATTCTACGGACACAATAATTTTAAGTTTTGTTCTGTTCTCCCATTCGTCATCCACATACGAATCTGCAAAGATTGTCTGCTTCCTTTAAAATATCGCCAGAATCCAGAAAAATTTTAAATATTTAAATTATTTAACTAGAGATTTAAGTACTGCAGAGAAAAAAGTTGTTCTAATGATTGAATTTATGTTACTGGATTTTTGAATTAAAAAGGAAAGAAAGTGTCTGGATATGCCGAAAATTGTGATTATTCTACTAAAACCATCCAAACGTTTATGATTAGTTCCTGTTTTAGCAGGTTTAAGGAAGTAGTACATTTAGTGCCTGTGAATTCATCTACTGATAGTGAATTATTAAAATTAACAGAAAAAGTATTACATGCAGTGCAACAGCCTGGTTTTCAAATTATTGTTATTATAACAGACAATCACCGAATCAACCAGAATTTATTTAAATTATTGGATAATTCCGTAATCCAGATTCTTGTTTTAATTCTGATATCTTTCTTATCTATGACACTGTTCATATTATAAAAAATGTAAGAAACAATTGGATCAATGTAAAAAATTGTAATAATTCTTTTGTGTATCAAACTATTATAAAACATCAATTTTTTTCTGCGAATAACCAGAAAGATTTATTGTGTGCTTTAATTTTTATTAGTTTGGAAACTGATACTGATATTGATCTCTCATCAAGCTGTTTATGTGGAACTACAATTAAACAAATATATTCTAGGGCATGTAATGTTATGTGCAATATTATTCTAAATAATTTCGTCAAACAACAAAATGATGAAAAAAATACACAGAATAATAACAAACGAAAATTGAAAACTTTTAAAAAATCAAATGCAAATATTAAAATTGCAAAAACGAGCTAATTAGGCTAAAAAACTATAAAATTCTATTATTTTTTTATTCATAACTGTAGTTTTTTTTCTTCAAGAAAATTGTGATTTGTTTAGTTTCTTATTTTATGTTCCTTTATTTATTATTGTTTAAGAATAAAATTATCTTTTTTTATATTTATATATATGTGCAATATATATTATATCATTATAATTTAATGAATTGAAATAAATTTGATTTTTTCCCCCAAAAGAATGTTCGTTTTATTATTATTTCAGAAAGTAAAAATATCGGCCTATTCTGAGCCTTGTATGTATTAGTAATTGAAGCGGTGACACGGCTATGTATATAGAAGGTTGTGATCCAGATCCATTTCAGTTTGTTAGTTTAATTTCTATGCTCAAACAGTTAGAGCTGTTTTCTCCGTGCTTCTCTATTAGTAGAAAATGAGATAATAAACTGTGTGTTTTACCGATTTAATATAAAAAAGGAACATTTAAAAGAATGAATTTAGCCGAATCAAAACTGAATATGAATCGTGCAAGTAAGTTTCAAGAATCTATTTAATTTGGGAAATTTTATTAACAAAAGAAAACTTTATGTATTTCAGATCAAATTGTGCCTAAGGCAGTGAAAATAAAGCCTACCCTGACCGAGTTAAATCCACATTTATTAACAACTCGAAAATTAAATTTAGGAGAAAAGTCGCCTTTTGCAATTAAGAATGAATTGACTGAAATTTTTTATCAAGAAGTGATTCAATTGTCTTTGAATGATACCGTTGAAAATTTAGAAGTATCAGTTGCTGCGAAAACAATAGCACAAGAACAATCGGTATTCAGTATGGAAGAACATTCATCAGAGTCTGAGGAATGTGAGAATTCAGATGAAATCAAAGCTGACGACGATAATGAAATTGTCGTTGATGAGAATATTAAGGAAGAAACAGTAAATATTGGCCAACCTGTTCAAATTCTATCGTATGATAAGCAGATAAAGTCACATGTACTTCATTTTGAATCATTAAAGAAGATATTAATGTCTGATGACGTTAAAGATTGCGATATTGCTGTAATTTCCATTGCTGGCCCATTTCGCAAAGGAAAAAGTTTTATGCTGAGCTTTTTCCTACGTTATCTACATGCTGAGGTAATTATACATTTTATTTTAGTAAACAAACGATAATAACAATTTAATTTCAGTACGATTTGAATGATTCAGAGAATTGGCTTGGAACGAATGACGGAAGATTGGCTGGATTTACTTGGCGTGGCGGCTCAGATAGAGAAACAACAGGAATCTGGATTTGGTCTAGAATATTTACAAAAATTTTGCCTAATGGCGAGAAGGTAAGCAATAAATTTTTATCCAATACACTAAAAAATTACGAAAAAAATCAATCCAATTTTCAAGTGGGGAATTCTCGAAATAACAAAAACATGTGATTTTCAGTTGTTTTTATTGAAATTCTTTTGTTCTTTTCCGTCTCTTTTTCTTCTTTTTTTAACTGCTTTTCTCTCTTTCGTATTTTTATTTATGTCATTTTCTTGTAATTTTGTTTTCTCAAAGTTTTTTTCGAATAGAAATTTTTTGAATTGATTATTAAATTTATTTTTGTATTAAGTAATTAAGAAAGCAATAAAAAGAATATAAGTATTTTTCATTGAACAGATTTTTAGTTAAAGAAATTGTTTTTTTTATTTATTATCGCAGATTGGCATAATGCTCATGGACACGCAAGGAACATTTGATAGCCATAGTACCATGAAAGATAATGCTACGGTGTTCTCATTGAGCACAATGCTTTCGTATATACAAATTTATAATTTGTTTCACAATATTCAAGAAGATGATTTGCAACATCTGCAGGTGAGACGAGATTATTTAATGTTGTAAAAAGTTCTTTTTTTTATAATTATTTCTTTTTAGTTATTCACTGAATACGGAAAACTTGCACTCGCTGATTCTTCAAAAAAAGCTTTTCAAAAATTGTTGTTTCTAATTCGAGACTGGACCTATGAATATGAGGCTTCATTTGGATTCAATGGCGGAAGAAGTATTTTAAAGAAAAAATTGCAAGTATCTGATGACCAGGATGAAGAACTTTCTGACCTTCGTAAACATCTAAAAGCATGCTACGATGACATAGATTGTTTTTTGATGCCGCACCCTGGTAAAATTGCAACTCATTCAGATAAATTTAAAGGCGAATTGAAATGTAAGTAAATTATCCAAATATTTTACTTTATATTTGAGAATTGCAGATTCTATTATTTGTCTTTTATAATAATTATTGGTCTTTATAATAGAAACCAATCCATAATCTAACCAAAGTAAAATTAATTGAATTGTATTTTAAGATCTTGATAAAGATTTCAAAAGAATTCTTAATGATTTTGTGCCAATGCTGTTGAGCCCTGAAAATATTTTGATCAAAAAAATCAATGGAGAAAACATTCAAGCAAAAAATCTCCTCAATTTCTTTCAATCATATTGGAACATTTTCAAGAGTGGAAAAATTCCATCTGCACAAAGTATTTTAAATGTAAGAACTTTACTATTGGCTGAAATTTATATCGAGGTTTACAAAGAATCACTTTTTTTCTTTAATTTTAAGGCGACAGCAGAAGCCAATATGATGACTGCTAAAATAGAAGCTCACGAATACTATCAGAAAGAAATGCAGAAAAATACAGCATCTGGAACTCTCTACGTTGGCATACAGCAAATGGAACGACTTCACGATTTAGTATGCAAGGTAGCCTTGGATATTGTAAGTTTATTGTTTCTTTATCATATCAAGATAATTTAAATCGAAATTGTTTTTTTTTCAGTATACAGCGAAAGCCATAATTGGCAATGAAAAAACAAAAAATATTCATTTCAATAAACTAAAAAGTGAACTGCAAGGTCAGTTGCTGTTGTATGTTTCATTAGACAAATCGAAAAAAGCAAATGAATTGGAAAATTCAATCTCTGAGCTACAGAGTAAAATCAAAAAAATTCGAGCAGAAAAAAAGGACGAGCTATATTGGCGGGAATATTACTATGATAAAAGCAAAAACTACAAGTCCCAAATGAAGGATTTGCAGAATGACAAAGAAAAAATGCAACAAAAAATGGATAATGCTTTGCGAGCATTGCAAAATCGTAGATAAAATATGCAACTTCAAATATGATTTATTTTTGTTTTACTTTCATTATAATAAATATATAAGTGTATTGAATTGAATACTTGAATTAATAAATAATAAAAGAAGGTTGCTATCGTATTTTTATGATTTTTATGTTGAAGAATTTTTCAGAGAAATTCAGAAAAAAAAATCAAATTGGGAAAACCTGTTAAATGCATTTTTAAAATTCAATTTTTTTTTATTGGATCAATCTGGCAATATCACTAATAATTATTAATATTCAGGAAATGTGGTTTTAGTTTAACACAATTTATAATTTATGTTTTTGAACCAAAGGTCCAATCAAAACTCCATCTACTACAAAAAAAAAAATCAAATTAAGCAAAACAATTATTTTTAAAGATTAAAAAAAAACATAAAATGTGAAAAGGTAAATTAAAAAACTTAAACAAATTATTAATTTTCCTTTTTCTTACAATAAAAACATACTAGTGTAATAAAAATATAAAATACAATACAATAAAATTATTTCTTTGGCTTTCTCTGTTTCTCTCTCTCTCTGTTTCTCTCTCTCTCTGTTTCTCTCTCTCTATCTGTTTCTCTCTCTCTATCTGTTTCTCTCTCTCTATCTGTTTCTCACTCTCTATCTGTTTCTCTCTCTCTATCTGTTTCTCTCTCTCTATCTGTTTCTCTCTCTCTATCTGTTTCTCTCTCTCTATCTGTTTCTCTCTCTCTGTTTGTTTCTCTCTATCTGTTTCTCTCTATCTGTTTCTCTCGCTCTATTTCTCTCTCTCTCTGTTTCTCTCTCTCTATCTGTTTCTCTCTCTCTATCTGTTTCTCTCTCTCTATCTGTTTCTCTCTCTCTATCTGTTTCTCTCTCTCTATCTGTTTCTCTCTCTCTCTATTTCTCTCTCTCTCTATTTCTCTCACTCTCTGTTTCTCTCTCTCTCTCTCTGTTTCTCTCTCTCTGTTTCTCTCTCTCTCTCTGTTTCTCTCTTTCTCTGTTTCTCTCACTCTCTGTTTCTCTCTCTCTCTGTTTCTCTCTCTCTCTGTTTCTCTGTCTCTCTCTGTTTCTCTCTCACTCTGTCTATATGTTCTATTTTTCCTTTTAATTTTACATTTGAACTTAAATATTTCAAATACGTTTTTTTGTTTATCTACTAATAACTATTATTTGTGAACCAAAAACAAAAAGCAGAGAAAATTTATTGTATAAAATTTAAGACAAAAATCCCATTTTTAATTACAAAGAAATAAAAATAAATAAATAAAAAGCAAAAATTAATAATAGTAAAAAGGAGAAAAAATCAAGAAAAATAAAACAAAACAAAAAATACGTAGGTACAAAATATTATTAGAAATAGTAAAATATGTGTATGGACGTGTAATAAGATTTTAATTATAAGGAATTTATATAAAAAAAAAAACAAAAACAAAAATAAAATTTAAACAAAAATTAAGAAGAGAAAGAAGAAAACAAACCCACACACGATTAGTAATTATATGCATACATATAAATGTATATAGAGTATATTCATATATGCACACAAGCATACATTATTAAATACAGAAAAAAAAAACAGTTACATTGTAAGATCAGCAAAAACAAAAACAAAAAAAAGTATATATAAAATAAAAATATATTAATAATATATAAAAAATACTCCAATTATATAATTTAATTGTTTTATTTATTTAATTTATATGAATATTCTTTTGTTAATGCTTTCGCATTAATTTCATAGACCTAAAAATGGTACAACCGATTTTATAATTTTTATCCTAAACTGATATTTTTTACGAAATATTGATATGCAGATAAGAAAACAATTTTTTTTGCTGAATTGTTTAAAATTTAATTGTGTAAACCTAAACAAAGTTTTCTTGGACACCCCATTTTTGTAGCGTTTAAAATATAATACGCAAAAATTAAGAAATGTTTTTAAAAATTATTGCAAGCGCTTAATAATTTTAATAATTGACACAGGGTCTTATTATAAATTTCGAAAAGTGTCCATCCTTCAATTTTCGACATAGAAATTAAAACCATTAAAAAATAAAAAAATCTAGCCCTACTTTAAACTTTACTTTTTAGTTGGGTCGTTACTGTTCGTAAAATAAAAATTGAAATTTTTAAATCAGTAGACCGATTACGATTTATTTCGTAGAGAAATATTTCGTATTTCGGGATATTAAAAAAAAGTGTGTCGCTTATTAATCTTCAAAAAAAAAGAAAGAGACAAATATAAAATCCCAAAATGCGTACGTCGTGCTTTACTTCACTTTAAGCTAACTTATGCGCCATTTTGATTACTTTTCATTTATTTCAACAATTATTCTATCGCTCTCAAACTGACATATATTCATTTTCAAATTTGGTATAGTAAAATTTTTAAAAATTATAAATAAAAACACGAAACAAATTAATTTAATTTTTTTATTTTAGTTTTTATTACAATTTACTTGTATTACTTATATCTACTTATAGCTTATTGATACTTATTAATTATTTATTATTATCTACTAGTATTATTATTATTATTCCTATTATTTATTATAGTTATCCGTAAGTCAAGAACGTTTTGCTGAAAAAAATAAATATACACAATTAAATTATTTTGTTTCTCATTTTCCTTTTGACTGACTTAAGTTTAAACTCATCATTTTGTAATTTTTTTTTCTTGTACACGGTTTTCTTGTATTCTAAAAAATGATAAAAAGGTTATTATAGTTTCTTTTAAATTATTCTTTTAAATTTTTTAATTAAGTTTTAAAATTTTAAATCAATATAAATACTAGTAAAAATTAAAATAATAAATTTAAAATTTACTTACAGTTTAAAAAATATAAAAATACACCAACACAATAATAATAAATAATACATAAAATATCCCACAACCTATAGTAGGTTGTGAGAAATATTTCAAAAACGGGCGATGAAAAGCATAGAAACGCTGCAACGTATCATAGCATTTCGGGCATCTCGCACTAACACAGATGTAACTTTACGAAGTGACACATTCTCATTATTATGTACGTACACACATTTTCTCGTTTTTCTCTCTACGAAATAAATCTTAATCGGTCTACAGTATTAGTTCGATTTCAGATACCTTTGAGTGAACATTGGGTGTTTTCGTTATTATTTAATGTTGATTTTGAAAAGCATGTGGTTAACGAATTGTGTTTTGTGTTATTTCATTGAAAATTTGGCTAACAATTAAATAAAAATATAATAATTTTAATTGAAGAATAATAATGAATTCGCTTGAATTAATCATAAATATGGAAACGTTTACGATCGCTGTAATCCAAATAACACTTGTTGTTATTATAATAATTACGTATATAATAAAAGTTAGGTTTAAATCTACATCTCATCCTATTTTAATTGCGAATTCAGTAAATGACGAAATCATAAGTAAGCTTCAAGGAAATTTTATTGTATTGTAAAATCGATTTTAGAAAAATTAACTAATAATAGATTTTCTTTCAGATGAAAATGTTGAAGTTCAGGCCGAAATAAAAGAAGGCATTAATGATATACCTGAAGTGAATGTTAATATTCCAGCAATTGTAGAAATAGTAGAGGTCGAAGAACCTCCCAAACCTGATGATGATATTGAAATTGTTTCTGAAGATGAAACAGAAGTGAAAGACCCAGAAAACATTGGTCAACCTCTTCAAATTTTATCGTATAATAAGCAGATAAAGTCACATGTACTTCATTTTGAATCATTAAAGAAGATATTAATGTCTGATGATGTTAAAGATTGCGACATTGCTGTAATTTCCATTGCTGGCCCTTTTCGCAAAGGAAAAAGTTTTATGCTGAGTTTTTTCCTACGTTATCTACATGCTGAGGTAAATAAATATTTTATTTTATTAAACAAATAATAATGAACATTTAATTTCAGTACGACTTGAATAATTCAGAAAATTGGCTTGAACGAAATGACGGTAAATTGGCTGGATTTGCTTGGCGGGGCGGCTCAGATAGAGAAACAACAGGAATCTGGATTTGGTCTAGAATATTTACAAAAATTTTGCCTAATGGCGACAAGGTAAGCAATATATAAAGTTTTCATCCAATCCATTAAAAAATTAAGAAAAAAAAATCAATTCCAATTTTCAAGTGGGGAATTCCCGAAATAACAAAAACACGTGATTTTCAGTTGTTTTTATTGAAATTCTTTTGTTCTCTTTCGTCTCTTTCTATCCCACTCTTCTTTTTTAAACTGAATTTCTCTTTCTTATTTTTTATTTATGTCATTTTGTTGTTGTAATTTTGCTCGAATTTTTTTTTTAATAGAAATCTTTTTAATTGATTATTAAATTTATTTTTGTAGTAATTAAAAAAATAATAAAAAGAATATAAACAATCACACTCTATGTTCTTTGACTTGAGATGACTTATCTAAACAAAGATAAAATATCTTAGTTGAATCGGCATTTTCTCTATAGTATTTTTCATTGAGCAGATTTTTAGTAAAAGAAATTGTTTTTTTCTATTTATTATCTCAGATTGGAATAATGCTCATGGACACGCAAGGAACATTTGATAGCCAAAGTACCATGAAAGATAATGCTACGGTGTTCTCATTGAGCACAATGCTTTCGTCAATACAAATTTATAATTTGTTTCACAATATTCAAGAAGATGATTTGCAACATCTGCAGGTGAGACAAGATTATTTCATGTTGTAAAAAGTTCATTTGTCAGAATTATTCGTTTTTAGTTATTCACTGAATACGGAAAACTTGCACTCATTGATACTTCACAAAAAGCTTTTCAAAGATTATTGTTTCTAATTCGAGACTGGAGCTATGAATATGAGGCTTCATTTGGATTCAATGGCGGAAGAAGTATTTTAAAGAAAAAATTACAAGTATCTGATGACCAGGATGAAGAACTTTCTGACCTTCGTAAACATCTAAAAGCATGCTACGATGATATAGATTGCTTTTTGATGCCACACCCTGGCAAAATTGCAACGCGTTCAGTGAAATTCAAAGGCCAGTTGAAATGTAAGTAAATTATCCGAATATTTTACATTATAATTGAGAATTGCAGATTCTGTTATTTGTCTTTTATAATAATTATTGGTCTTTATAATAGAAAACAATCTATAATCTAACCAACGTAAAATTAATTGAATTGTATTTTCAGATCTTGATAAAGATTTCAAGAGAATTCTTAATGATTTTGTGCCAATGCTGTTGAGCCCTGAAAATATTTTGATCAAAAAAATCAATGGAGAAAATATTACAGCAAAAAATCTCCTCAATTTCTTTCAATCATATTGGAACATTTTCAAGAGTGGAAAAATTCCACCTGCACAAAGTATTTTAAATGTAAGAACTTTTATTGGCAGAAATTTATATCGCGGTTTACAAAGAATCACTGTTTTTCTTTAATTTTAAGGCGACAGCAGAAGCCAATATGCTGGCTGCTAAAATAGAAGCTCACGAATACTATCAGAAAGAAATGAAGAAACATACAGCACCCGAGAAGAACATCGTTGGTTTAAACCAAATACAGGAACTTCATAATTTAGTATACAAAGTGGCTTTGGATATTGTAAGTTCATTAGCTTCTTGTTCCTTTATTAATATAGAAATGAATTTGAATTTAGAATTATTTCGTTTTCAGTTTACAGCTAAAGCCATAATTGGTAATGAAAAAATTAAAAATATTCACTTTAATAAACTCAAAAGTGAACTTCAAAGTCAATTGACTTTGTATATTGCATTAGATGACTCTAAAAAAGTAGAAAATTTGGAAAATCAAATTCAAAACCACGAAACAAAAATAGCCAAACTGAAAGCCCAAAAAGATGATAAGGAATATTGGAGACAATTCTACAGTCAAGAAAGCAGAAATTTAAAAACGCAAACTGAAGCTGCTGAAAAACGTAGTATTGAGTTGCAAAATTACAATCAAAGATTGCAACAAAACATTGATAATTCTATGCGAGAATTACAAAGACGATGTTGATTATTTCGTGTACAACTTTTTGCGCAAACAAAATTTTGAATTTCAATTTTTTTTTAATTTCTGTAATAATCAAATTCTTACAATGTTGAAATGATTATTTTAAATTTACTTATAATAACAATAAATCTTTTTTAATTCTATGTTTTCTTTTAATTGAATTTCAAAATTGAACATGAATAACTAAATTTATTTAAAATACAAAAAATATCAATTATTTTAAAATTGTAGCAATATTTAAAAAAAATCTAAATGACATTAATTGCCATTAAAAATATGTTTTATTGAAGATTCTATTATTTCATCGATTTTATGTTTAATAAAGTTTAATGAAAATAATTTAAATTGATTAATGTTATATTTTTTTTTTATTTTTTTTATTGATTAGCAAATTTTTTTAAATGAAAAAATTTTCACCAAATAATTAATTATTGCAATGAATTTGCGATATTTCTTAAAATATGTAGATGGAATAGAAATTTTCATCCACTTTTTTATAAATATATAATAGGTGTATTCGCGCGGGCCTCAGAACTGAGATATCTCAGTTTAATGCCGGTATCATAACCAAGATTATCATCGGTTTTTGTAGCGTTGCAGTTTTTTGGTTATTCCTGTCCCTCTCTACTCATGCAAAAATCATCTACCATCTTTCTCTGCGTTTTTTGCTCATATGCTTGTTTGATTGAATAATGAGCCAAAAACGTAATTCTAAAATGGCGCATATTTTGAAGACCGTATGCACCATCGCAATGTAGTTTTCTCTTTTACTTTCATTGAAAAAAAATATTCTGTTCTTTTCTAAAATATTTTTCAAAGACCGGTTAAATTTGAAATTCAATAATAATTTTTTTGTCGTGTTTGTGAACAATAAATTTTGTTTATATATTAAAATAAATATAATTGTTCTTATATTTAAAAATTTAACTATTTTTCAGTTATGTTTTTAATTTAATATTTTTATTTTTTATTATTATTTAATCGAATTTAATATTTCAAAAATTTATTTTAATTCGTACAATATTAATATGGAAGAATTGAATAAATTTTTTATATTTTAATTTTATTAAATAATTTTTTAGAAAAAATAACGTTAAAATTTAAAATAATGAGCAAGAAAATGGCAAGAAAAAGACCAGGAAAAAAAAGAGCAAAAAAACTGCAACGCTACAAAAACCCACGATAATTTTGGTTATGATTGAGGCATAAGTGAGCTAGGCTCAGTTGTTTTTGTTATGTATTACACAGGGCATAAACAAATTCGAAAAATATAAAATTTTCACATTGAACTGAAATATTGTCTTTTTTACGTTAAATGGCAAAAAAAGACAAAAGATATTCTATCCCATTCTTCTCCTTTGTTAGTAAAATGCTTATATAACATCCAGATCCATTTAAGCTTATTAGTTTAATATATGCGCTCAAATAGTTCGAGCTGATTTTTTTCCATGAGTCTCTATTAGTAGAAAATGAGATAATAAACTGTGTGTTTTACCGATTTAATATAAAAAAGGAACATTTAAAAGAATGAATTTAGAAGAATCAAAGCTGAATATGATATCTGCAAGTAAGTTTTAAGAATCTATTTAATTCGTGGTTTTATTAACAAAAGATAACTGTGTATTTCAGATCAAATTGTGCCTAAGGTAGTGGAAATAAAGCCTGCCCTGACCGAGTTAAATCCACATTTATTAACAACTCGAGAATTAAATTTAGGAGAAAAGTCGCTATTTGCAATTAAGAAATCTGATAATGAATTGACTGAAATTTTTTCTCAAGAAGAAATTCATACGTCTTTGAATGATTTAGAAGTATCAATTGCTGGGAATGGGAAAACAACACAAGAACAATCAGCATTCAGTATGGAAGAACATTCATCAGAGTCTGAGGAAATTGAGAATTCAGATGAAATCAAATCTGACGACGACATTGAAATGGTTGATAAAGAAACTGAAGAGAATATTAATGAAGAAACAGTAAATATTGGCCAACCTGTTCAAATTCTATCGTATGATAAGCAGATAAAGTCACATGTACTTCATTTTGAATCATTAAATATGATATTAATGTCTGATGATGTTAAAGATTGCGACATTGCAGTAATTTCCATAGCTGGCCCTTTTCGCAAAGGAAAAAGTTTTATGCTGAGTTTTTTCCTACGTTATCTACATGCTGAGGTAAATAAATATTTTATTTTATTAGACAAATAATAATGAACATTTAATTTCAGTACGACTTGAATAATTCAGAAAATTGGCTTGAACGAAATGACGGAAAATTGGCTGGATTTGCTTGGCGAGGCGGCTCAGATAGAGAAACAACAGGAATCTGGATTTGGTCTAGAATATTTACAAAAATTTTGCCTAATGGCGAGAAGGTAAGCAATATATAAAGTTTTCATCCAATCCATTAAAAAATTAAGAAAAAAAAATCAATTCCAATTTTCAAGTGGGGAATTCCCGAAATAACAAAAAACACGTGATTTTCAGTTGTTTTTATTGAAATTCTTTTGTTCTCTTTCGTCTCTTTCTATCCCACTCTTCTTTTTATAACTGAATTTCTCTCTTTCTTATTGTTTATTTATTTCATTTTGTTGTTGTAATTTTGCTCGAATTTTTTTTTAATAGAAATCTTTTTAATTGATTATTAAATTTATTTTTGTAGTAATTAAAAAAATAATAAAAAGAATATAAACAATCACACTCTGTGTTCTTTGACTTGAGATGACTTATCTAAACAAAGATAAAATATCTTAGTTGAATCGGCATTTTCTCTATAGTATTTTTCATTGAGAAGATTTTTAGTAAAAGAAATTGTTTTTTTTTTTTATTTATTATCGCAGATTGGAATAATGCTCATGGACACGCAAGGAACATTTGATAGCCAAAGTACCATGAAAGATAATGCTACGGTGTTCTCATTGAGCACAATGCTTTCGTCAATACAAATTTATAATTTATTTCACAATATTCAAGAAGATGATTTACAACATCTGCAGGTGAGACAAATTTCATGTTGTAAAAAGTTCATTTGTCAGAATTTTTCGTTTTTAGTTATTCACTGAATACGGAAAACTTGCACTTACCGATACTTCACAAAAAGCTTTTCAAAGATTGTTGTTTCTAATTCGAGACTGGAGCTATGAATATGAGGCTTCATTTGGATTCAATGGCGGAAGAAGTATTTTAAAGAAAAAATTACAAGTATCTGATGACCAGGATGAAGAACTTTCTGACCTGCGTAAACATCTAAAAGCATGCTACGATGATATAGATTGCTTTTTGATGCCACACCCTGGCAAAATTGCAACGAGTTCAGTCAAATTCAAAGGCCAGTTGAAATGTAAGTAAATTATCCAAATATTTTACATTATAATTGAGAATTGCAGATTCTGTTATTTGTCTTTTATAATAATTATTGGTCTTTATAATAGAAAACAATCTATAATCTAACCAACGTAAAATTAATTGAATTGTATTTTCAGATCTTGATAAAGATTTCAAGAGAATTCTTAATGATTTTGTGCCAATGCTGTTGAGCCCTGAAAATATTTTGATCAAAAAAATCAATGGAGAAAATATTACAGCAAAAAATCTCCTCAATTTCTTTCAATCATATTGGAACATTTTTAAGAGTGGAAAAATTCCATCTGCACAAAGTATTTTAAATGTAAGAACTTTACTATTGGCTGAAATTTATATCGAGGTTTACAAAGAATCATTTTTTTTCTTTAATTTTAAGGCGACAGCAGAAGCCAATATGATGGCTGCTAAAATAGAAGCTCACGAATACTATCAGAAAGAAATGCAAAAACATACCGCAACTGGAACTCTCTACGTTGGGTTAAATCAAATGGAACGACTTCACGATTTAGTATGCAAGGTAGCCTTGGATATTGTAAGTTTATTGTTTCTTTATCATATCAAGATAATTTAAATCGAAATTGTTTTTTTTTTCAGTTTACAGCTAAAGCTATAATTGGCAATGAAAAAACAAAAATTATTCATTTAAATAAACTAAAAAGTGAACTGCAAGGTCAGTTGCTGTTGTATGTTTCATTAGACAAGTCGAAAAAAGTAAACGAATTGGAAAATACAATATCTGATCAACAGAGTAAAATCAATAAAATTCAAGCTGAAAAAGCCAATGAGCTATATTGGCAAGAATATTATAATAAAGAAAGCAGCAAGCTTAAAGCCCAAAAAGAGGCGGCTGAAAGTCGTGCCAGAGATTTGGAGTATGAGAAGGATAGAATGCAACGAAGAATAGATGATTCAGTGCGAGCATTGCAAAGTCGTTATTGAAATAGAATATGCAACTTCAAATTTGAATTTTTTTTGATTTAAATTACATTTATATTATATATTTATCATATTATATAAAGAAATAAGTGTATTGAATACTTGAATTAATAAATAATAACACAAAGTGGCTCTCGTATTTTTGAAATTTTTATGATAATGGAATTTTTCAGAGAATATAGGAAAAAATTCAAATTGAGAACCTGTTAAATGCATTTTAAGAATTTAATCTTCATTGGATCTTGACAGTGAAATATACCGCAATTCCACAATGTTATTGTTTTTCAGTTCAATGGACATATTTTTTTAATTATGTGTCAGATACAAAATACAATAAATAACTACACGAAACGAAAGTGACATTTTAAGTCTTGTGTGTTGGTTTTGTATTTAATTAATAATTAATTAACGATAATTAGATTAATTTCACCAACAAAGATGTTAAACAAACTAAAATTTGGGAAATTGTGCAATTTAAATAAGAGGTTTCACATAAATAATATTGTTTACTTACGAACGATTCACAATTCAATTGTTGAACCATATGATGTTATTGTTATTGGTAAGTTTAGTCAATTAATTAAATTTTCTTTATAATACAAGAAACAATCCTTTTGAGAAATTGATTTATTTCTTAATCTTTAATTTCTGGCCAACTTCACATAATTTATTAATACTCAACAAGTTATAGCAATGAAACAAAGTTAACATGATATCAATAATATATATTTAATAAAAAAGGAGGTGGTCATGCAGGAACAGAAGCATCTTGTGCAGCTGCTCGAATGCAAGCTAAAACTCTCCTAATTACGCATAAAATGGAAACTATAGGTGAAAATTGGATTACTGTTTGATTTATTCTGACTGAAGTCGTAATTTACTATTATATTTTTAGGTGAAATGTCTTGTAATCCTTCATTTGGAGGAGTAGGGAAAGGGCATTTGATTAGAGAAATAGACGCCCTTGATGGAATCTGTGGTAAATGTTGTGATAATTCTGGAATACAGTATAAAGTATTAAATGTTAGAAAGGGTCCTTCCGTGTGGGGTTTAAGGGCGCAAATCGATCGGATTTTGTATAAAAATGCCATTCAAGCAAAATTACAAAATACTGATAATTTAGAGATTATTGTTGGTTCTGTGGAAGACATTCTATTTGATGATTTACAATCTGAAGATATTCAAACAAATGGTGCACAAACTTTAAAACAATGTAAAGGTGTTGTTTTAGGTTAGTTACTTAATGGAAATTTTTTAAATTTTGATTGATTTTTTAATAGAATTTAAATTTTTTTAGCTGATGGTACAAAAATATATTCAAAAACGGTTGTAATTACGACAGGCACATTTTTACGTGGTCAAATAAACATTGGATTAGAAGTTCATCCGGCTGGTAGAATTGGTGATGAACCCGCCATAGGTTTAGCTAAAAGCTTGGAGTTACTTGAATTTAGGTAAATTGTTTCAAAGTAAAGTTGATTGATTCTGAAAAATTCAATTTTTTTTCTTGTAGATTGTCTCGTTTAAAAACTGGAACACCACCAAGAATAAAAGCATCTTCTATTAATTTTAGTAATTTAGAAAAACATTATGGTGATAATCCTCCCGTTCCATTTTCATTTATGAATTCTAAAGTTTGGCTAAACGCTGAAGATCAAGTAAGAAAATAATTTTTTTTGACTGAAATCCGAAGTAACTATGAATGAATTTTTATTTTATAATTTCAGCTTCCTTGTTACTTAACATACACATCATCAAAAATTAACGATATTGTTAAAAACAATTTGCATTTAAACCGTCATGTAACAGAAGAAATTACAGGACCACGTTATTGTCCATCTATTGAATCTAAAATTTTACGTTTTGGTGATAAAACACATCAAATATGGCTAGAACCCGAAGGTTTTAACAATGATGTAATTTATCCAAATGGATTATCTTGCACACTTCCCGCTGATTTACAATTAATGTTAGTTAGAACACTTCCTGGCTTAGAGAATGCAGAAATTCTTCGTCCTGGTTATGGTGTTGAATATGATTTCGTTGATCCAAGAGAACTTTATAGAAATTTAGAAACTAAAAAAGTTAGTGGACTATTTCTAGCTGGACAAATAAATGGTACAACTGGCTATGAAGAAGCAGCAAGTCAAGGTATAATTGGAGGCGTTAATGCTGCCGCAAAAGTAACATTTCTAATTAAAATATAATTCAGAATTTTATGTTAACATTCTTAATCACCCATAGGTTCAAAAAAAGGAACCAATTGATATAGGCCGTACTGACTCATACGTTGGTAATTAAGTTAATCAATTTATTGAAGTTTTCTTAAATCTTCCAGCGAAAACCAAAAACTTATCTTTTATTAACGTAAACTTTTTATTTCTAATTAATTACAATAGGTGTACTAATAGATGATTTAACAACTCTTGGAACAAACGAACCTTACCGTATGTTTACAAGTAGAGCAGAATTTCGTTTATCTTTAAGACCCGATAATGCAGACTTACGTTTAACAGAAAAAGTAAAAAAATTCTCCAAGACTCTGACGACTATATTGTAGAACAATGTTTGTGGTCTCATTTAGAGAATCGAATTTTATCTTCATTTAAATCATAGTCGAATGAAATTTTAAGATTTAAAAAAGAAAATAAATTCCAATAAAATTTTAATTTTTTTTTCTCACCAGGGATACAAAATTGGAATGTTATCAGAAGAACGTTATCAACAAATGGTAAAAATGAGAGACAATATAATGAATGTAAAAAATATTCTTAAAGATTTACGTAAACCAACTGCAATCTGGAGACAAAAGTTAGGATTACAACAGTCAAAAACTCCAATTGTTAGAAAGTATACACTTTGAATAATAATATTTTTAAAACTTCGAAATTCGATTGAGTTGTAATTCTTCCGACTTATTTTCAATACGTACATTTTTTTTTAAAAAAGATACCTAAAGCATTCTAGCTTTTAGTCTCATTTAATAAAAAAGAATGCACGAATATATCTCTAATTTTATTTTCCCTTTTATTACCGTCGACCGAGTATAAATATTTTTATTGCGTGTCATAAAAAAAAAATTCTAAATCGTTTTACTCTAACAAATATTTACTCACATGAGCTGAAATTTTAAAATATCAAATTTTTAATCTTAATCTTAATTTTGTTTAATAAAAAAAAACTGTTATAACTTGTATATTTGTCATATTTATAAATTATACTTTGTCAACGTCTAATTACTCTTTATTAAATTATGTTCAACCATATATTTTTCTTTATTAATTTACGGTTTTAAATTGAATTATTTCTATCTGTTCTGTTTATCTATTCTATTTTTATAGCATCAATATTTAATTATTTTATGATTTAATGAGAACTAAATTTGAATACAAGTTAATGCGAGGTATAATTTTTAATAAACAAAGAAATAATTAACGTAGTTTGACTAAGCGGTATATTAATTGACGAATACCTTGATTTGATTCGATCACAATGAATTGAAATATAGAAAAATAACGGACACTAACTTTTATGTGGAGACTCCGTATTCATTGAAATGAAATTTTAATTTAAATTACGCAATTTAATACAATAATGTAAAATTTCGAAGTGCATTCGAAATGTTATCAATTTCAGCTGATGGTATTGAAGCTGAACAATTTGCTGAATTAGAACCGAAATTATTAGGTTGGATAAAACATGATAAATTACTTTGTAAAAGAATGAAGGTAAGATAAATTGAAAATTGTAAAAATGTTTTAATTTAGTTTTTTATTCAGTTAAGACAATTAATTAAACAAATTAAATGAAACGAATTTGTTGAGTTATCACATACACTTTTATTTTTTATTCAATATTCGTTATAGAATTCTTTTATTAGAATCTAGCAATTGAATTGTATTTATTGATGTCATTACAGATTGAAGCATTATACGATGTGGCAATAGTTGAACAAGCTAAGGAAGTTGAGGAAGTACGACGAGATGAAAAACTTGTTATACCAAAAAATATTGATTATTTTGCGTGAGTTTTTTTTTATTTTTCTGTAACACAAATTTTAATTTATTTTCATAAATGTTTTTATCTCTTTACAGAAAATCTTTATCATTATCATCCGAGGAACGTGAAAAATTAGTGAATATCCAACCACAAACGGTAATTTATTCTTTAGTTTTTACTGTCTTGTTCTCGAAATTAATCTTGTTAATTTATTATTATTAGATTGCAGCAGCTAGTAGAATTCAAGGTGTAACACCTTCAACAATAGTTCGTTTATTAAGATTTGTTAAACAAAGGACTGATAATAATTGTTTACGAATACATTAGTGCATTTTTTATCAAACTTTTATTCATAAATAATTTTATGAATTGTTTTTTTTTTTACGAAATAAAGTAGGAAAGGAAAAAGTTTATGAGACACAATTTTTCTTTAACTTTTTCAATTTTCAATTTTCAATTTTTTATTGATTCAAACAAAAAAAGTCAATTTATTCTTAAAAAGAATAGGATGCATGAAATAAAGAGGTTAGTCACAGTTAGTTGTGAGGACTGTGTTAATTAATTGTATAAAGTAAAAATGCATTTTTTTTTTATATAAATTGTAAAAAAAAAAATAAAACAAATTTTATTTTATAAATAAATCAAATAAATAAAAATAAAAATATAATTCTTCTTATCATACAAATATAATAATTTATGAGGCAGGCATGCAGTCATTTTCTTTTTGTTTTGTGTGGCTCTGTGTGTATTCTGGTTTAGTTATTTATATAAACGGTACAATATAACATTATGTTCACCTCAAACAATGTGTGTGTGTATAATAATATTAACAAAATTGAAATATATGAATCATTGAAAATGTGTGACAAAAATACAATTTTAAAAGTTCTCTTAAGACTTAAGGCAACAATTTTACAATTGTTCCTCATAATGATTATTTTGCAAAAAAAAAAAATGTTAAATGCAAATTTTTAGTTCAATTTTGTAATTTCAACTTTAGTTCTATTCTGCTGAATAATTAAAGAATAAAGAAAGGGGGGAGGTAAATATTCTTATTATATACTTTTTTCTCTTAATTTTAGCACCCACAATTTTTGTACATTCATTTCACCTAATCTTGTAAAATTTTGTTAAAACAAATATATTAATTGTTTAAAAAAAACACAATTGGAAGTTCAACGAATTTTTGTTTTACAATTATTTTATTTGGCGTCAAAGAAATGATAACGAAAACAAAAAAAGGTAAAAGAATTCAATGTGCTAAATCATTTCCTCTTGTCTCATACGGTAGAAAAAGGCACGCAATACTTGCACTAATAGCAAATAAACTATAAACTGAAACAGCACTCCAAATTGATGTTTGAAATAATACTTGTGCCACATACGGTGTCATCATTGCTCCTAATCTTGCTAAAGCACTACAACCACCAACACCAACAGACCGCAATGCTGTTGGATACACTTCTGGTGTATAAACGTAAGCTGCTTGAAATAATCCAGCAATAACACCACGTGCCATAAATAAAATTAATGTTAAAAATACTCGACTAGAAAATAGGAAAAAAAAAAGAAAATAATGAAAATTTAGTGTAAGAGAGAGAAAGTGTTTTTCTTGTTTTTTGTTGTTAATATTTACTCATGTGTTGTTGTCAACAATAGAATGCATCCAGCGAATAAAATAAATTGGAATGCCATTGTTTTTTTTCTACCGCATCGTTCAATTACAAAAATTGTTGCGAAAATCCCTTTAAAAGAAAAAAAAAAATTATTTAACTATTTGGATTATTGGGACAATTTTAACAATGGAATAATGGAACAAAAGACATACAAAAAGAAATAGTTGAATTGAATTTGTAAATTTTTGTGGGAGATACAAATGAAAAATCCAAAATAAATTTTACGATTTCAAAATAATAATATTATTCTGGGTCATCTCGATAATTGGTTGGCGGATATTGATTCGGTTCCCCCCAATAAATGAAAGCTTTCTTATAAATAAGAATATTGTAAAATTGGTACGTAGAGAATTTTAATTCAGATTTTAAGAGGATGTAGAGAATGAGGAGAAAAATCTTACCTGGAAATTCTGCTAGTGTTGTCCATAATAAATCCATATAATCATCTGTTGATAGTGGATGACAATCTTGTACTTCACCAGGAACTATAATTGTTCTATTTTCATTACCAAAAAATTCAGTTGACATTAATACAAGGCCATAATAACAAAAGGCACATGACATCCATATAAACCATAATAATAAAGTTGTTCTACGTAATAATGGGCTCAATAATGCTTTTACACTTCCACGATTTGCGGTTGGTCCTTCAACAACAAGACGCCCAAGTAACATTGGTCGTTTATTATCTTTTGCAATCTAAATAAAAAATAATTTAATCCATTAAATTGTTTTTAATCTGTTAAAACCAACTGAAGGATTGTGGTTTGTTTGGATATTGATGTAGAAAAGTTAGACTTTGATAAATATTTTAACTTTGATAAAACCACCAGAGTTTGAACTTAAACTAAATGATTCAGTTTATTCAAAAATTCCGTTTGTTGATCTCTTTGAGCTTTTGCCATACGGATTGAGCTGTTGTAAATATTAAAAATATCTTTTATATTGTCTTACCTGTTCTAATGTGGTTAAAGCTTTGTCAGTCTGTCCACTTGTAACATGATATCTTGCTGATTCGGGAAGCCACTTTAATATAAATAAATGAAATCAGTTAGATTAAATTAAATTAAAATCTATCGGAGAATTAAAATAGATCTAAAAATTTCAAATTAATTAATTAACTTAACAGTGTATTAATTAATCATAATCCAATTAACTGGTTCTCAAATTTTAATAATTAAATGATAATAATTTGGATAGAAATAAAATTTAATTACCGGTGTTATCACTGCAAAAACAAATAACGGTAAAGCTGAAAGTCCAAGTAGCCATCGCCACCCTAAATTTGGAGCAACTGCAAGTGCCAATGCAACTTCAAAGCAAGCACCCAGAGCCCAAAAACACTAAAATTAAAATAGAATTCTTAATTGTGTTTAACTCTAGTACATTGAATTGAATGATTTTATAAATTACATCTAAAAGGACGACACATTTAGCACGTTGTTTTGTTGGTAAAAATTCAGCATACAGTGTTACTCTGAAAGGCAAGAAATTATTTAATATTGTCGGAATTTATAAATAAAATAAAAAACATACGATTGTGGTACACATCCAATAGCAAATCCAACTAATCCTCTCAATAAAAGAAGCCAACCAAAACTTGGTGCAACTGCACTTAATAAACCATACAGAAATAATAAGACTCCACATAATGTTAAAGCCTTTTGTTGTGTTTTATGTTTTGAAAAGAAAAATAAAAAAAGTCGGAAGAAAAAAGAAAAGAAAATTAAATTTAATTGTTTCAAATAAAATAAAATAATACCTTCATACCGGTTTCCTTCCGTAACGATCACTTAATTGTCCCCAAAATGTTGAACTTAACATCATACCCAAAAATACTATTGTTGTTGTTAATGCCTGTTGATATCTAGTTATACCCCAATCACAATGTAATGCCGGTCCCAATACACTTAATATTGTCATTTCCATTGAATCAGCCATCCAACATAAACCAACACATAATGATAATTTTACTTGGAACCAGCCAAAACCTAATGCATTCACTGCTTGTGTTACTGTAAATGTGTCTTTAAGGAAAGAACGAAGCAAATGTAATTTTATTAGTAAATGATAAAAGACTTTTAAGAATCATATTTTACAATAATTAATCAATAATTTCAAAATGATTCTGAATAATTTCCAGAAGTTCTACATAAATTCACCGGTAAAAAAAAAAAATTGTTACAAAATGATAAAATCGTCTTTAGAAATATTTTCATTTGTAAAATTTATGATTCTTTCTCGTATTAAGTTAATTAATTTTTAATATTCACCATCTGGAACAACACTGACAGAAGATAATTCTAAATCTTGTGGTGTATCATGTTCTGTTTGATTTAAATTATTTGGAGCTGGTATTGGAACATTTGCACCTTCCATTTCTTCATAGTCACGTGTAACTACCCCTTGCCGTTTAATACCCATTTTTGTAAACTAAAATTAAAAAATTTATAGAAATAATTATTTAGTAAAGAATATCGTTTGACTGAGTTGTATAAAATATGAGATAAAATTTTACATCATCAGTATGTAGGTAACTAGAATTTTTAATGGAATTTGGAAATGTAGAAAATCATCGAGTCTATTTTGAGTTATATATGTATAAAGTCAAAGGTATAGTCAAGTAGCTTAAGGACGAAAGCAAATCAGTCCCTTAATAAAAAAGTTATGTATTAAAAATCAATCTTTTGTTTCTTATACGTTTGTGATTATGAATCTTTTTCATCGGCAAAAAAAGGATATGCGTTTTACTTGTTAAGAAAATTGTACAAGATACCTACAGAAATGAATGACTACAATTGACAAAATATGCGTTTGAACTCTGATTATTTATTAAATAAATTTTGGACGTGTAAATGCTTTAAATCGATTTCATTAAATGTTTGTTTGTCCTAAATATCCATTTAAATACAAATGAAAACAGAAATAATATGTTTTTTTTTTCTTGGCAAATGAAAAATATGAATCACCTCATTAAATATTTGTATTTGTTCTTTTGCACACATTTTAAATTCCAATCATGAAATTTATTAAAATTAAAGTAAAACCTGTAATTATTGTTTTCGGTTCGTCATTCATTCCATTTAAATTTTCTTAGAACGCAATTGGGTTGAATGTTTGAAGAGAATTTTTCTTTCAAAAATTATTGACATTTTTAAAAAATGAATTTTTAAGTTTAATTTTGGACCGTAAACAAGTTTCAGAATTAAATGTTTGACAATTATTAGTTTGTCGACTTAATAGTCGCATATTATATTTTCTTGTGGTTGTAGTGAACTTGTATGACATCGAAGGTCATTTAAGTGCACATGATCCACTAATTAAAAATTGAATTTAAAACATTACTACCTTTTGTCATACTTTAAATCATTATGAATGGGACTTCAGACCAAAAGTGTCATTTCGTATTTTGTCTCTATGTATTCGTATTTTTTCTTCATAAACCAACATTATGTAATTGTTTGTATTTTTTCTTTCTAAAAGTCTTTTGTTTTAATCTTAAATAATAGTTTTCTACTCATGATTGAAAACAATAAAAATATTAACTAAACAAAACAAAAATACAACAACAAAGATTCTCACCGATTTAAAAAAAAAATTGTTCCAAATTCCAGAATTATTGTTGCTCGCTGTTGTTGTTGTTGTTGTTATTATTATTAATAGAAATTTTTTAAACGTTTTGTTAATCCAAATTAATTACTTTTATAATCTTCATTCAAGGTACACAATTGTTTACGAAAAATGGTTAACATTTTTACTAATTAAACAAATTTTTAATGAAAGAAAAAAAAAAAGTATGCTAAAAAGAAAAGAGAGATTTGTTGTTTTATTATTTACTTTAAACTAATTAATTTTTTTTCTTCTTCTTCTGCGTCTTTTTCTTTTTCATCTTCTTCTTCTTTTTCTTCTTTATTTTTATATTGACGATAAGGCACTTAAATAATGTTTCGTTGAACTTGAGTGAATTTGTGCTATCCAAATGAATATTGAAATCTTTCGTCTGATTATTTTCTTGTATAATTAAAGAAGAAGAAGAAGAAGAAGATAAAAACAAGAAGAAGATAAAAATGGGGGAAAAAATTGTAAGAAAATAAATAAACACAAGAAACTGAAGAAGAAAAAATAACCACAATCAAATATAATAAAAAACAGTAGTTTCTTGAATTATAATTTTTTTTTCTCTTTTTCAATACAAAAAATTCTTTTTATGTGACGTCACATTTGTTAATAAACAAACACTTCACATTTATTAGGTTTTCATTCTTAATATTTTTATGATTTTTTTAAATCAATTATTTTGAGTAATTTGATTCCTTCTTTTACATACATAATACACACATACACACACATATACTCACACTTTTGATTGTATTTTTTTTTATTTTCACTATTTAATAGAAATTATATTAATTTTTTTCTTCTTCTTTTTCTTCTCAGCCTTAGAATGCAAATTAATCAGAATTTTTTCCGATTCACAAAAAACTAAAATTATTTTTGTTTTAAATCAACAAAAAAAAATCACAACATAATAAAATCTTCACTTCAAATTTTCTTGAAGAAAACCAAAATAAAACAACAACACCACAACAAAATTATTAATGAAAACTTTAAACTTTTAATTAATTCTAAGATTATAAAGAAAAAGTTTTAAAAATTTTGTTCAAATAAATGAAGACAAAAATCACAAAAACAAAAAGAACCAAAACAAGAAAAATTAACACGTATTCATTCTGATTCTTAAATAATTTTTAACACCAACAAAGATGTCTTTGGGTCTTTCTTGGATTGAATGAAACACAAATATTTAATACCTGCCTGACTGACTATAGAATAAAAAAAAAAACATTTTTGCCGATGAATACAGAGAGAGTAAGAAAGAGAGAGAAACAAAATAAAGAGTTAAAATTTATTTATTCATTTTGGATAGAATAAAGTAGAAGAAAAATACAGTTTGTCGAATAATATTAAAATAAAAACAATAATAATAATAAGACACGAATATTTATTACTTGAAGACAATGACGTTTAAATATTCTTCTTCTTTCAGAAACTTGTATTATGCGCTTATATTTTATTTATTTTATTGTCACAAATCAGAAAGGCACCCATAATTAGTGAAGATTCTAAGAAGTTATGACAAAGAGAGCGAGAGAATCAGAAAAATCAAATCTTAATAAACTTATCGTTTTGTCATAATTTTTTTTCTTCATTCAAATATTACGTCATAGTTAAGTCGTCTTCGTTTAAACAAAAAAATAGTGTTTTCTTCAGTCGTCACTGTTTATGGTTTTTATTAAACTGAGAGAGGAATTTTTGTGTTTATGATTTTGTTCTCTTATAAGAAAAACCGGTTGGCAATTCTTCTTTCTAAACGAATTTTAACGAGAATTACAAAGTTTCAAAAAAAATGGTTTGTGTCCATGATTAATCGATTTAAAATTTATGTTTTCCAAATTAATCGATTTTTATAAATCAAAGATTTTTATTTATTTATTTTTTCTTTTGATTCTATTTTTTTATTCTTTATAATATTTTTTACCAATTTATAATTCTATTTATTATTTCTGTTTAAAGAGAATAGAGAATAAAACTAATAAATTTATTCGTTTCAATCCGATTACAATATATAAATGCCCGGTGATATTTATTCTAATCGAATTTAATCATTAAATTTGAAATTGTTGACTTCAAACAAATTGTATAGGTTTGTATGAAGAAAAAGGTGACAAAACCTTTCAAAATATTAATCCGAATTTTTGTAGCTTTTTGATTTTTTATAACACAAAAAAAAAGAATACAAATCATTGTGACCTTTAAAAAACACAATAATATTCGACAAAACAATTTAATGATGGCGAACAAAAAAAAGTCTTTAAAAAACTTCGTTTCATTCTTTTATTTTTTATTTATTGCATAACTATGATTACAGTTTGATCCTTAAGCACATTATGATGTGATGATCTACAGAAAGGTTTCCAAGAAAAGAATACTTTCGAAACATAAAAGCAGTTTAAAAACAAAGGGCAAACATTTAATATTTTTTCTGATTTTAAAAAAAAATAATAACGTTGACTTTTAATTTTCTACATTTGTAAGAAATTCAATAACCCAAATTGATTATTTGTGCATTTTTATTTTCATAAATGACAGAAAATTTAATTAAAATTATTAAAGGGTTTTTTATGAGACTTTAATTTCTTTGAGTCAATTTGAAATCTTAGAGAAATTCGCAAAAAAAAGACCATGTAAATTATTTCCCAAAATAATTGCAAAAAACCAATCAAGAAAATATTGAATTAAGAGAAAAAGAAGAAAAAAAAACAATAAACAGAATTAAAACTCGAAATAAAAAGAAAGAAAAGCGAAAGAAACAAACAAAAAATAAAAATTGTCAACACCCAACAAAATATTGGAACCTTGAATATTTTCATAATTTCTATAATTTTATGTCCGTTAATATTATTACGTTATTTTTATTAGTTTCTCATTATAAATAAGTTAAGGTACAAAATTAATTAATGTATAAGAAAAAAAAAAGAAGAGTAATCACTAAAATGTAACTTGTAATAATTTTTGGTCAATCACATAAAATAGTTTTAATGGTAATTTTTTTTTTATTTTAATGAAAACAACAACAACAACCACAAAAGATTTCAGATGAAGATATTTATGTGTATTCATTATAAATTCATTCCAATGGATATATGTGTGTGTGTGTGTGTATGTGTGTTTATGTTTGTGTATGTATTATGAAAAGGTGTTGAAGGAGGGGGTGTAATATTTAATAATAATATTATGTGATAACATTTTTTTTTGTTGTGGTTTTTTTTTTTGAAACAAAATTAAATAAAAATTATTAACATAAATTTTCTATACATAATATTTACTTTAGAAAATTATTACTATTTTTTTTTTGTTGGAATGAATTTAAGGAGAAAACTTTTTTTTTTTTGCTCAATATAATTATTGCACAATCAATTTGCGCATTTGCACACTTGTGTAATCTTTCTGTTTATTCAATTTTTTTTTTCTTCATCTCCATATCCGAAAATTTACCATGTTTACACTTTATTTATTTTTTATTATTGTGTAAAAATTAAATTACCTTTACCTACACACACGCACGCACAAGCTATTTATTTCGTTATGACAACATTTTATCTCATTTACAGAAAATTTCTCACATGATAAACATTTTTTTTTTGTCTACATAGAATTGATTTTTAATTTTTTTTTAAAGTAGAAATTCTACAAATAGTGTATTTTTGACACATTAATTTCACATTAAAAATATTTGTAGCAAATTATATCGCTGGACATTATTATAAATCATAAACGTAACACTTCCGTTTTATTTAAATTAACAACAAAAGAATATCCTAATTTTCTTTATTATTAAATATTTTTCAAGTGAAAAAAAAACCGTACAAATGTGAAAAAAACCAAACAAAATTTATGAGTTTTAAAATAAAAATTAATGAAGTTTTTTTTTTAATTAAATCGAAAATTTGCACATTAAAACATATTCAGCTGTTATGATATAAAATTATTTTATAATTCGCGAAATATTGATAATCGAACAAATTTATTCAAAATATTTTGAAGTTGTGACGTCAAATTGATTGAAATCATAAATGCAGATCTTCTTTTGATTTCATTTTAAAGCAGGTTTTTAATTATGTCATTTTTTCTCTCTGTTATAACTGATATGTCACACGTGTCATTTGATAATCATTTGTAGACGAATATCGTTTAAAATATTAACGAATAAATTTAAATAATGCGCTAAATTTGTGTTAATTTTAATTTATTTAGTCCAAGACACTGGTATGTCAGTGTCTTACAAGATCATTTATTTAATAAAAAATTTAAATTGAAACTAAATTATTGAAAGTTATATAAAAATTAATTTCTTATTATGGTATTCAAATAACTTGGCGTCTTCACAAGAAACTAGGCGTCTCCACTATTTTATTCTCGTTAAAAATAATTTGTTATTTTTTAAATTGATTTTATTAAATTTTTAGCGATTAACAAAATTTAATCGATTTTAAAATCTTTATTTAAGGATGAAAAAAATTAAGGAAAATTTAGAAAATGACGAGAAATGATGTTGCATACCATAATTATTGCAAATCGTATAGTGATTCAAGAAGATCCTGTTAAATTATTTAAACTAAATGGTTGCTTCATTTTGCTAATTGTAAATCGCGATTAAAATAAAACTTTAAAAGTTCTCCCTGAACCAAACTAAAAAACCTTACAAATGTTTACTTTAAGTTTATTGAACTTTTTCATTTCTGCGTAATTTTTATAATTTTTCACTAGCAATGTAAAAATTTGAAGAAAGTTAATTATGTGATTTGAATAGTATAATTATTTGTATATTTTGTAGAAAATGATGACATTAAAATTAAGTTTTTTTTTGTTTTAAGGTAAAAATGCGTTCACTGATTTTATAAAGAAGCCACATCAAATTCGCATTTGCAATTTTATGCAATTTCATTTAATTGGTAAAAACACATTACAAAGATCAGACTGAGATTATAGGATGACATGTAGGATGACATGTAACCAAAAACCTGACTTTTGATTCATTTTTAGTATGCTTTACCCTTTACGATTCATTATTTCATCAAGAAATTTCAAAACTATTCATTAAACGTAATAAAAGTTTTTCTTTGGATGTGTAAGAAAAAGTTTAATAAAAATCAAAACCTGATTTTATTTTTCTCTTGACACTGGCACAGGTTTCTAACCTTCATTGAAAGTTATAAAATTGTTGCAATGGTATATATTTTCTATTGATTATTTAATAATTTAATAAAATTTATCCTTGAATTAATTTAAGAAAATTCATAAAATTTTATGTTTTATAAACAATTCAACGTTATCTTCTGTAATTACGAAAAAAAATGTTTGATTGAACTTCATTGTATAGAATAGAATTTTGAAGTTTATTTTTTTAACATTCACAATATTTTATGAACGATGAAGGATGATTTACTTTACATTAAAACACTTTTTATTATGGTGATAAATTTTACAAGAACCAAACAAATTGTTAATTGTTTTGAGTTCAAGGACAAGGAAAGTTTTCTGTAACTAAATCTTTTTGTTGTTAATGTAAGACGATCTTTTGTTAAAATTAAAAAAAAACTTACCTAACATTTCGTAGAAGAAAACAATCAATTTATTTTAATTTTAGAAACATGTAGGATCATATCACAAACGTACTTCAAATAAAAACTAAATTTATGTCAATGTCTAATCTGTTTGAAGACGTAACAAAGATACAACAAAAATACAACAAAGAAAGATTAAAAGACATATTTTCTCTAGGATTTAATAATTATTTTTTTTATTCAAACTCAAAAAATAAAAATAAAAATAAAACAAACAGACAAACAAACAAAAAGAAACCAGTCAGTTAGTTAAAAGACACTCAAACAAATATATTTTTTCAACAAAAAACAACAAAAAAAAAAATAATATAAATTAATTCTAAAATAAAAGAATTATTTAACAATTAAATGAATTTTAATTTTTAGAATTTAGACTTTTTTTATTTAATTTTCTTTTTTATTTGTGGCCTTAAAAATTCATCTAATAATTTATTGTACGGAATCTCAAATAATAATGACGAGAGAACAGAAATTCCATAAACAATTACAATCATTGCGACCGTCATCAGACCCTGAAAATATATATTACATTTTTTTTTTTATTAATTTTGAATTTTTTGTATTTTAATAAAAATTAATTAAATTGAATAAAATGAATTATAATTGAATTTATTATTCACTTAAATAAAATGATTTTAAAGCCGTTTATTTTTTTACGTTATTAAACCAAATAAGCGAAATAGAAGAAAATCAGTTGCTCAGAATAAGGAATTTTAGTAAAGCTTCAATCATTTTTAATTACTTCTTCTTTTTTGTAGTTCATACAAATTAGAATTAATAACAAACTTACCGTTATTAGAGGATCTGTGTGCGAACTACTGTCCATCAGCCCATATATTGTTGTTATTGTGATTGGATTTAATAAGTACATGGCATATGAAACTTTATTAAAGTGTACAAATGGTTTCCATTCTAAGAAACGTGTAAACCAATCTATATTGTTTAAAATAAAAAACGAAATGAATTAATAAATGTAAATAGAATTAATTTTCTAAAAGTTCTTACTTCCATTTCCTGTTGCACTAGAAACAATCATCCATGCCATTGATGAACCAAATAATACACGTCCAAATGATAGTAACAATGTTGCAACAACAACTGGTAAATCTCTTTTAACAGTTGCGTGCAAACATGTAATAATTATTGTTGTTGCAATTACCCAATATAAACGAATTTGTTTCTGTAAAATTAAACATAATTTTCAATCAATTTTTGTTTACAAATTTAATGCATTAAGTCATTTATTAAGTCCATTTATGTCCTCTAAAATTGGGTGCAGTATTGTTGTCCAAGTCTCTTGTCACTTATTAAAATTTAAAAATATGTTTAGTAATTATCATAATTAATTCTAATAATAATTAATCTAATAATTGTCCATTATTTACACTTACCTTAGTCAAGGGTTTTCTATCCTTATACGTAAATAAATACCATCCAAAGAATACACCAGCATAATATGGATGAATTCTACCCCATGGTGCAATATATAAAAGTGTACCAGTTTCATATAAAACATCAAATCTATTTAACAGAAATCCATGTAATCTTATTTAATCAAAAGATATTTGTAAAATACTTACGTTGGTGAAAATTCTAAGAAAAATGCTAAACCCATTGATAAGAAAAAAACTCCAATTGAAAAACCAAAAAATAGTTTTATTCCAAGTGATGGATTTCTGTTTTACAAATGAAAATATTTCAATTATTAATTATTTGTGTTTTTTAATGAAATAATTATAATTGTAGTTATTTGTTATTTACTTACTTTGCATAAATATATAAAATAATTGTAAATATAACAAAAAATTGCATTTCACATGCCAATGACCATGTCCAATTAATACATAAATCATCTGCATGAAATAAATTTTGTATATAAAATATATTACGCCACCAATAATTTTTACAAAGCAAATCATTTCTTTCGTGAAGATAAAATTGTGAAACATCAGCTAAATATGTTGTTAATATTTCAGCAATCACTAATACTATTAAATTTAAAGCTGATAATCTATAATCATAAGAAAACGAAAATGAAAAGAAAAGAAAAGAAAAAAAAAACATAATAATTTTATAAATGAATAAATAACGGAATATTTTTGTAATTAATGTTTAAAAATTATTCATTAATTAATTTAAAGAAAAATGTAGGTCGGACTAAAGAATGAAGACTGAGGAAGTGTTTACATATTTTTAACGTGACACAGTTTATTGATAGATAGATGTAGATAGATGTAGGGAGCATTGTTTCTTTAAATGACAAGTTGAATGTTCTATCAACTGACTGTGCCAACCAGATAAATCTAACCGGCATGTTTAATAATATGGATAAATCAGGAAAGGAACTTACATTATATTTAATGAGAAAGATTCAAACAGCTTGCAAATGAAAATAATTCATTGGGTTAAATTATGTAATAAACTTCTTATTTTTAATAAAACTCAAGTTTCATTATTATTTCGCATTTTTTTTTTAGACTTTGACTTTAACTTGACATTACACCGTACAGAGACAGAGCTTAAAGTGTGACAATAATGACTTGGATATTTACTTATAGTATTATTAGAAGTCAATATATAAGAGCTATAATATTATCACACTTCAAAGAAGAAATGTTTATCTATAAATTATTATTATTAAGTTAATAAAGTATAAAAAAAAAAAAAAGTTTTAGGTCACCATTTAAGTCCGTGATTATTCTATTTACTTATGCATGTTTTTTAAAAAAATTATTATTCATGGAATGCATATTTGTTATTCCTTTTATTTATTTATTTATTGTAGTTGTTGCTGTGGCTGTTGTTGTTATTTAATAAATACAAGATGAAAAAAAAGTAATTCATTTAAAGTGTTTTATTTTCACACAATTTGTGCAAATAATATTAAATAAAATTATTAAATATGTTTATCACGTTTTTAGCATATATATGGTTTGTGTTGTATAACATCCTTCAAGTACTTATTATATCATGTTTTATTTAACAAGATGTTAAATGTGATTAGAAATTAGAGAAAAACAAATTGATTTCAGATGATAATAACTCGGGATAAGATCTTTAAAAATTGTAAACGTAAAATTAGAATTTTTACTCCATGAGAAAAGGGGAAAATTTGCTAAACTATAAAAACACTTCAAATGATTATGAGGCCATGACTGGTAAGTGTAATGAGATGGTTAGACGAATGCAGCTTTGTTTGAATGAAGAATTTATTGAAACTACTCAGGGCATTCAATTGATTCGGATCTGAGAACCTAAGAACTCATAAATATATGTTCTAAAATCTTCAAGGCCATTGTTAGTGAATATTCCGTTTATTTGGTTTTATAATTTATTAATTATTATCTTACCTTACATAACGTTGTAATAAATTACGTCCAAAAAGTTTTAAATTATCTTTAAAACAATTTGTTTTAATTTCTTCAATTTTTTTTGTATTTTTTAAAAAATTATACGATAATAATAATCCACTGATTGTAAAAAATAAATCAACTAATATTGCTGAATTACTTAAATAAAGGAAATAAACTTTTTCAGCATATGCAAATAATATTGATTCATTATCAATTGTAAAATGGGCAAACCAATTTACATGAAATGATAAAATCCAAATACAAGCGATTGATCTGTAAAATATAAAATTAAGAAATTAAACATTTACATTTTTTTAGTTATGGACTTCTAAAAATATTAAGAATATTAAAAAACTTATTAACTTTTCAAATATTTCCATTGATAAATTTCTATGAGACTTTTTAATATCGAACTATTTTTTTTTTTGAATATTTCATAAAATTTCAAAAAGTTCCGTAGTCATTTTTTTTCAATGTTTCAATGATCTTGCAATTCTTTAGAAGAATTTTATTAAACTTGAAGATTTTCATTTTACGTTGTACAAAATTTAAAATTTAAAAATAATTCTGTTTTGAAATTCAACAAAAACTTTAAACTGTTAATAGAATTGCAAGAAACTTAAAAGCGTTTAGTATAGAATCTGACATTTGCGTTCAAAACTAAGGTCAATTGTTTTCAGAATGGTTATCAATTGTTAGTTTGTATTTGTTTATATGAAATTTCCATTGAATGCACAATTAATTCTATCATTAATTAATGTCGCTAATCAATTAAAAGAATAAAATTGTAATCGCTAATTAACTCATAATAATATACTGATTATATAAGTTGTGAAGATCATGTGTATAGTTTCATGTGTGTTTGTGTGTATGTAACTAATATTTAATTAATTAAATTCAATAATTAATAATCAAAAGACAAGAAAAAAAAATGTAACTAATTATTGGACTAACATCTTTTTATAGTTTGTTGTCAATTCATTTTCGTGAATTCTTCATTCTTCTTCTGTTTTCCTTTTTGTTTTTATTTTATGTTATTTAATCTTTGAAATGTCTCCAAACGAAAAAAATAAATAAATATGTTTTAACGCCAATTTCTTCATATTTCTCTCTATGAAAATACGGCACATATTAAACACACATACTTTGACATAAAAAAAAATATGAATACCAAATAAAAATTATTTATTGATTTAAATATGTAAAAAAAAAAATAAAAAATTCAATTTCATAATAAATATTCTTCGTCGACGGCTTCATTTTTTTTTCTTACTTTTCGAAATAAACAAAAATTTTACAAATAAAAATTCAAATAAATAAAAAAAAAACTAAAAGTTTGGAAATAAATTTGGTTGTCTGACTTTTGAACCAATTCATTTTCTACACAAATTTAACACAAATGTCTAGCCTACATTCTGTGTGAGTGTATTGAAATTTTAAGAATTGAATATTTAGATTTAGATGTCACTAAGAAATTTTGTAAGATTTGACTTGTACAAAGTTACTCTCACGAAACATACACAGTCACAACTATGTAATTTTTTTGAGACGAATACAAAAATTTTCGCAAAACTTTGCCATCAAAGAAATTGTGAATAATAAATATGTGTCACTCACCTAAGTCCATTTATGACGGGTATTGATGCCGGTGTTGTATCAACTTTCATTAACCAATTAAAATTGTCTTTAATTGAAAAACATTTAATTATTTTTTCAAATGTTGTTGCCTCAATTATCACCAATTGATTAATTTCTTTTAATCTTTCCTCTGATTGTATTAAATTATTATCAGTTAATAATAATTTTTCATTTAATCGTTGTTCTTGTTGTATATTTGCATTTACATAAATATCATCACAATTATTGTTATTTGTATTATCAATATTTTTACTATCATTGTATAAACCAATAAAAATTAAGATGCATGTGATGATCATTACAATACTAGATTTTTAGAAAATTCATATTGATTAATAGTAAAATTGGTTTGTATTGAATAATTGAATAAGTTTACTAATAGAATGTCAATAAGGAATTATATTTGAAACCTCATAAAATCTCTACATAATCAAAAGAAGTTGCAAAGAGTTTATTACCTCTTCAGAATTTCAGTTTAAGAGGAATATTCCTCAGTTACTGAAATTCTGAATTGATTGATTTAATTTTTTTAAAACCGGATAAAATCAAAACCACGGATAAATATTTAGTGGTATTGGTAAGTAAATACAAAATTATTAAAAATTAGCAAACATAATCTGACCTTTATAATGTAAGCATCAAAACGTATATTTACAAATTGTATAATCATATTTTCAGTATACGTAATTAAATTCGTTCAAATGATTCTTCTTCGTTCGATTTTAAAAATAGAAAAAAATTAAGTAAATTGTTTTTTCTAAGCGAAAAAAAAATAATTCAGTCAGGATTGACTTTTTGCAAATTTTTATGTATTAAAATTTTAACATTCGATTAGTAAATTATTTCAATTGAATAATTATTTTTTTTTAACTTACACAAAAAGTTTGACAGTAAATTTATTGAAGAAATCATCACGTAAATTTAAATCTTTTACTTGTATAATTTTTGGATTAAATTCAAATAAATTTTGTACATATAAATTTCTTGTTTCAAAATATTTCTCTGTAATATTTTTAATTTCTTCATTGGTACAGCTTTTTGGTACACAAATTCCATAATGTAAAATTCCCTGTTTTTATTTGTTTTTGTGAATGTTTTTTATTAAATTTATTTAAAAAATTTACTTTGATTTTATTAAAAAATGTTAGACAAACTTACCTCACCCAAAAATTTAATTTCAACTTGCCATGGTGAATAATGTCGTCCATGTATGACACGAAATTCAACATCAAATTGTGCTACATCTTTAATTAAATTCTCTTTCATAATTCGTGGAAATTTTGTATTTAATGTTATTGTTGGTGGTTGATTAACCGATTCACATCCTTTTCTTGAACCTAACCAAAAATTATGACCCCATAAAAAACCAGACTCATGTGTACCAGATGCATCTAAAACTATAAATGAACAAAAAAAAATCTTAGAGAAGAAAATAATTTGTAGAAATGAAATATTTGTCTTGAAATGATAAAATTTTTATTTTTCTTCACTACTAAACGAAACATTTCATAATTTTATAAAGATTTTGACAAACAAATCAACAATTATTCTCCAGTAATGTTAATAAAATTACAAAAAAATAAATAAATAACGAATATTAATGGTTGGACTTTGGTGTTAGGAATGTCAAATAATTTTGTTATTCATATATTGTTAATTACACTGAAAACATCGAAAGGTCTCGTGTTCAAATCTTGGTTGTAACTTAAAATTTTTATCAAATAATTACAAAAATTTTCAGAGTAATTAACAATTAACAAATATCGGAGAAATTTTTGTCTATTTATTCATATTTGACGAAGAAATTCTATCGCTGTAGTTGGATTTATTTATGAAAATTTATTTCATTCTTTCACTCATAAAATTCATTCGTTTCACTACAACAATTCATTCGTTTCACTACAACAATTCACTCTCTATCAATTTTTGTTCTTTATCAATTCTTTGGCTTTTTTTTTTTGGAAATTCTTTACTCATTAATTTTGACAAAGTAAATTATTAAAAATTGTCACGTTTCCGTCGTTACTTTCTTCTCTTTTATGATTCCTCGTCTTTTAACTTATTCTTTTTATCTTTAATTACAAAAAGGGGAAGTGAAATTTCATCACAACAAAAAGTTTTAAAATGAAAATTATGATCGTCAAATGAAATTGTCACAACTGATAGACACGAAAATTTCACAAACAATTCAGTTAAAATATATTTTTGCACATTTTTTTTTTGTTTGATTTTACGCAAAAAAAACAAAACCAAACAAAACAAAGAAAATTGCGTGTTCCAGTCTTGACTCAATTTTTTAATGACATTTTTATTTAATAATCAAATGAAAAAATAAAAACTCTGAATACATAATAAGATGATCGTCTTTAATGATCGCGTGTTAAAATTCACAAAAATAACATAATGACACATTTTTTGTTGTTGTTTTTATCAGATCAGATAAACTATTATTTTTTTTTTTTTTTTACCATCAGACGACAAAAATTAACATAAAAATATTTTCATCGTTTTCGTCTTCTTCTTCTTCGTGTTGCTTTATATTTTTTTTATTTTAAAAAAAAATATTTGATTAGAAAATGAATGAATTTTGTATTGTGCGATGACAAAATACAAAAAAAAACAAAGACAACAAGATGATAACGAGGAAAAAGAAAAAGAAGAATTAAATCGTATTTACTTTTGATTTCATTTAAACACACACCTACATACACACTTACTTTATTTTAATGGTTTCTTGTGTTTAATTTAAGAAAGCGCAATGTCTTCTTCTTCTTCTTCTTCTTCTTCTTCTTCTTCTTCTTCTTCTTCTTATTTATTTATTTGTGTGTCATTCTCAATTTTTAACTTTTTGTTTTTTATTTTTTCAATAATTATTTAATAAAAAGTGAATAACAATTATGTAAGATTTGCATTTTATTTTTTATCTTATGTCAGTCAGAAATTACATTAAAAAAAAAAAATTAAAATTAAAACTAAAAAGGGAAGAAAAAATTAAATAAGAAACAAACAACAACAATAATTATCTCCGCAGTAAAGTTCAACAAATTTATTTCGTTTTTTTTTTCTGATTGTTTAATTTTTGTGTTAATTGCATTCGTTCAAAAATTGAAAAAGTTGAAAGAAAAAAAAAAGAAAACTTATTCAATAATAAAAAGTAACAATAAATAATGACGGCGTTCATTTATGGTATTGTATATTCAAATGAACAAAGGCAACAATCAAAAACAAATGAAATTGTTGAATGATTAAAAGCAACAAAAATCATTAATTTCAAAGTGAATTCTATAAAGGAATAATTTTTAACAAAATCATTTAATGTCTTTACTTTAGTTTTCCTTTGTTAATTTGTGTTAAAACGCTGAAAGAAATTCATACGAAATTAAATGCATAATCACCAAAAAAAAAAAAAACGAACAACAATAGTAACAAAAAAAAAGCAGCCCCAGCAACAACAGAAAATATGGCAAATATTGTTGCACTCGCAGTAAAATTGATTGAAACTTTTAGTTACTTAATTTTTCTTGTTTTCCTTTTCTTTATTTTTTTTTTCGTCTTCTTCTTATTTTTCTTTAAGAAAAGAATTAAGCAATAATAATTTAAAGAAGAAGAAAAACAAGCAACAAATAAAAAAACTTGATTTTTGTACTCGACCCAGTCAAAAAAAAGAACAACAACAACAACAGCAAGAAACAAAACAAAACAAAATCGTAAACCAAGAAATGAATTTTTTTCTCTCTCTCTCTCGTCTTTCATCGTCTTATGCAACTATACTGACATTATTTTGGCAATCTGTTCAAGACGAAAAAAGAAGAAGAAGAAGAAGAAGAAGAAAAAAAATTTTACTTTCTCGTGAAATTTTTATTTTCTTTTATTTAATTTTGTTGTTGTTGTTGTTTCTTTTTATTATTTTTTTTTTGGTAATCGAAGGCATGTTCATGTTTTTATTTACACTTACACGAACACATCACAGAATCAATCGATCGTCTCGTTGTTTTGTGTTTAATTTTTTTTTCTTCATAATTATTTATATTTGATTAAAATTTCAATTTAAAAAGTTCTGTCTTTTGTTTTGTTTGTTTATTTGTACGAATTATGAATTTTTTTCTTGGGTGATGCGTGTTAAAATTATAAGAACAAAAACAACAACGCAAAAAAACAATCAATTTATAGAAAATTACATAAAAGTTATTAAATTTAGTTATTTAATTATTTTTCTTTCATATTTTTTCTTATGTGTCTGAATTTTGTTGCAGTTGTAACAATTTTTTTGTTTTTGTATTTTCTTGTTGTCATTGTTGTTGCTTTGAGATAAATAAATTAAAGCGTAAGAAAATCAATTTTTTAAATCAAATAATTTCTTAATCAGTCAGTTTTTGAAGAATTAAATTTGATAACAAATTTGCTGGTTTTTGATTAAAAGATGAAAATTCTTAGCTTTCAATCTACATATACGCATTAAGAATTATTACAAGCAAGTGTTTGCAATTATATTTCCACATGGCCAAGGGCAAGTGAAAATTATAAATATAAACTTGAAATAACAAAATATTCTAACTGAAGTTTACCAATTTTATAATTTTCATCATCAACTTTAGTTAAGTAAAGTTCATTTAAACCGAAAGTTTATTTATTTATTTGTGTTTCTTTTTTGTTAATTTATTGAAAAAATATTTTATGCTGGTGTTTAAACATAAGACCCTATAACTTGTTACTTATCCGGAAGTAATATTTAAAGCGATTATTATTGATTCTATATAAAGAAAAGTTATTTGTGTATACCGTTTAAAGCTTACATTATTTTTCTACTACATCTTCTTCTTCTTCTTCATCTTCTAATAATCTTAAATTATTGCGTAAATATTTATTCATCTCATTATTATTTCTTTTATTTATTCTTCTTTCTTCTCTTAACTCGTTACGTTTATTTATTAAAATACAAATATTATCAATATTGATCAAACATACAACACACGCACATACACACACACACACACACACGCACACACACAAATTATTGGAACTTTCATCTTTCATATTTTTATTCTCCCATTTGTAATATTGTCTTGGATGTAAGTTTTTTTTCTTTTTTTTTTTTGGGATTTAAAATTAACAAATTGAACAAATTTGAACGGAAACAAATAAAATGGTAAAAGTACCGTCCAAATTTACGAAAAAAAATAAATGAATTTTTATTTGTCTTACCTTTAATTGCCCAAATATTACGATCATGAATACCATTACGTATCGCTTTCATTTGATTAAAACATTTATAATTTAAATCCTCTTTTGTTGCCGTTGAAATAATACCATAAAGTATTGATGATTGTTTTAAAAGATTTTCATTTAATAAAAATTTTGATGATGATGATGATTCTAAAATACCAGCAGCTGTTTCTAATACAGCATAATTAAATATTGGTAAATCATTTTCGTCCAACAATGTACCATTTTTTTTTATTAAAAAATTTACATTACATGAACTATTTTTACCATCAGCACTAATTGTTAATTGTTGTGTTACAACAACACTAAATACACATATTATCATTATTATTATTAATAAAAAACTACTTTGATGTGACGTCATTTTAAAATATTTTTTTTTCTTCTTTTAATTTTATATTTGAAGAATTTTTAATTGAGAATTGTTTTGTTGTTGTTGTTTTTTTTCAAAAGAATTTTTGTTTGGAAACAACTAAAAATAAAATTTTGTTTTTTAGTAAATCTTTGTCACTCTTGGTATTTTGTGTTATTTATTTAAATGAAAAAAAATAATTGTGAAATTCCGAAATAATTCAATTTAAATTTGTGCGAGAAAAAATTGATAAAAAAAATTGAATTTCTAAAAATTGGAAATTATTTTTTTTTTTGTTGAAAATTGAATTTTTCTGGAAGGAAAAATTCCTTTTTTTTTGTTCTTCTTTAATTATTAAAAATTGCACTTGTGAATCATCACTTTCGTTCATTTGTCACAGAAAAATCACTTCAATTTATAATTGTCACAAATAACACGACCGAAAAAATGAAACTTTTTTTTTTCTTTTGATTTTTTAATTTTTTATTAAAAAATCATTTTTTTTAAATTGTTGTTGTTATTGTTGTGTTTCTTCTCCACAAATTTTCATAAAAACAATTTACATAATTTTCCAATCACTTTCACAATTATACTTAATTTTTATTCCTTCAACTATTTTTTTCTTCTTCTTCTTCTTCAAAAATTTAAAAGGGACAAATTTAAAACGGTAAAAACACAAAATAACTCAAAAAAAAAAACACTAAAATTTTATTTTGTCAATAAAAAATATAACAAATAAAATCATCATCACTCTGGATGAAATTTGAATTTTTTATAAAGAAAAAAAAAAGTTAAAATAAAATAAAATGTAAAATCATCCACTGTACCCGATATTGACAGAATAAATAATTAAATAAAACTAAAAATCAAAAAAAAAAACATAAAATTGTTGTTTATTTTTTCTTATAGCAAGAAAGACGTTTTTTTTTTTTTTCACAGAAAACAAAAATTTTAAATAAAACCAACCAACCGACAAAAAAAAACTCCTTCTTCTTTCTTCCTCGTCTTCTTGTCCAACAGTTTCCAAATTAATTATGTCTCTTATACTCTAGATTTTTTTTTTCCTCTTTTTACTCAACATCCAAAATTATTGAATAAGAAACTGTGTCTGTGTGTGCTTTTTTTGTTGTTGTTTTTTTTTTGTTTCTTCTTTTTAATTTTATTTCTTTTTTAAAAAAAAAAAAAATCACTTTCAATTTTTATTTTTATTTATTTGAATCGTTTCTGTTGTTGTTGTTGCTTTTGGTTGTGTCTCTTAAAACGTGCGTCCAAGAAATGGTAAAAAAAATTTTTTTTTTTGTGTTGTGTTGTATTGTTTTTTTTTCTTTCTTTCTTTCTTTCTTTCTTTTACTTCTTCTTCAGTGATGATGATGATGATGATGATGATGTTGATGACGATGATGGTTGATGATGATGATGGTGTAAAAATATTTTGGAGAAATTTCAACTGTTGCTATTGTTGTTGTTATTTTTTTTTTTTGGTTGATATTTCGAGTTGTGTCTTATAATCTGTGTGGCTGTTGTTGTTGCTGTTGTTTTTTTTTCTTCTTAATTTTTAAAGTTATATGTTTTGACTGTTTCGTTTCTTTAAACCTTTTACTATAAGAGACTGAAAAATTTTTCATATATATCAAATTTGTATGACAGAGTGTGTCAAAAGTTAAACGAAAATAAATTAAATCAATATTTTTTCTCTTTCTAAATTTTCAGAAAATTCAATCAATTGAAATAATTCAATCAATTCAATAATATTTGTGATCTTTTTGTTATTCGAGTTTTTGAAAATGGAAATATTATTATGACAATAATCAGTTGAAGTCGATTGTCGGTAATGCAGTGCACACAATTTCTTGAAAGTTAAAATTAACCGCACTTCGTCCACACTTTTTGTTTTATACAATTTTAATGAAATTGAGTTTGACCCAATTTCGTGAATTACGCAAATTTAGTATTTTTTTTTGTTTGTTTTGTATTTAAATTTACACTATAAAATCACCTACAACCATCGACAGTTGTGCATATGTGAAATAATCGATTATTTCTCATCGTTTGAATTTATTTTTATTTTTTTTTATATGAATCAGTCTGTGATGATCATCGTCATTCATTTGTTTGTTATTTTTCCCTCTTCTTCTTATTTTCTCATTTCTTAAATTAAATTTTTGTTTTTTTTTCACATATTAAATAATTATTTGATTTCTTTTGAATATGTCGGTCGCACTTTCTGTTACATTGTTATTAATTATTATCTCGCAAAATTACTTGGACTTCGGTACAACACCTCACAATCACACACAAATTATTTAACAAATACAACAATTAGTAAATAATAATATTTTGTTAAATCATTTACTGTTTAATCATTTATTGTTGTTGTTATTGTTATTAAAAATTTATGTTGTAGTTGTTGTTATTAAACGTTAACGAGATTCAGCGCAAAAGTTGAAAAATATAAAAATTGTCAATTATGTTCAAATAAATACATTATTTTTGCTATACTTTATCCATTTTTTCTTTTGTATATTTTTTTTTTCCAAATTCTAGAAAATCAAATAAAAACAAATATAAAAATAAATAGTGTACTGTAATGGGATGTACTTAAACTGAATTTAACTGATGAACTTAGATAAAAAAAATAATAATTTTGTTTTGTAGAAAATCAGACAAAAAATAAACAAATCAAAAATAAATTTCTATAATTTGTGGTAAACGATGAATAATTATTTGATTCTAATCAGACGATTATTTTGTAATCAAAACTTCAATACTTAAATATTTTTGTATAAACGAAAACTTTTGTGTTGTGCTTTTTCTTCTTCTTCTTCTGTATTTTGTTTTTTTTAGAGCGTTTAAGTTTGCCATTTTTTGTCCAATAAATTTGTGTATTTTATTTTATTGATGGTAATTTTTTTTTCTGTGTCATTTGGTCAAATATAAAACTTGCGTCGAAACAAAAAAAAAATGATAATTTTTATTTGTTTCGTTTACATTTTTAATTTTTATTGATGGGAAATTAAATTCAGTAATATGTAAGTCATTATTATAAAACTAAAATTAATACATAATCGGGTTGTTATTTTATTTATTAATTGAGTTTTTATGTTTCGTTGATTAAATATTCATAATAATTCTTGAACAGTTTCATTCTCAATTTGCCAATATAAGTTCAACTTCGAATCTTTCACATAACATTTTAGTGAGATTTACGAATCTAAATTAAAATGATTGCCATTATCAACCGTTATTGTGCCTTACTTAGATTTCAATTCAACAGGTGTCAAAATAGAATTAGGATTCCTTAATTTAAATAGAAAATGTTAAAGTGGAGGCGCATGGTATAATTGTTTATAACATCATCCAATTGAACATTTATTTGTACATTCTGCTCAAAAATGATTTTGTTTTGTGAAAATATAACCCATAGCAAAATATAATTTGAGTTTTTTTTTCATAATTTACGAAGACATGGAAATAATTGAAATAATTATTCAGTGCATTAATTTTAATCGTCGTTCAAACTTCATCGTCGTATATAATAAACAGCAATTTTCATAATGGAGAAATTAAATAAAAGATAAATAAAAATAATAATAATAATGAAAAGGAAAATGAAGATTAATTGTTAAGAAAATATTTCTCAATGTCAATAACACAAGTTTGAACCATCAGATAATACAACATTACAGTTTGTCTCGTTTAGTTCAGATAAAGTGAAATTATTTACTAATAAAGGAGTGTTTCATTGACATTTTCATGTGACTTAATTCGTATTTTTTTTATTAAAAATGAAGTAAACAATTTTCACTGCCTCCGAGAAAATATAAGAAATCTAGTCAAGGATTGAATTAATGTTACGATTTCTTTTTTGTTTCATTTTTATGCAATGATATTTGTGGTTGGATGGTTTGATTTAGTGGACCCTTTTTGTATCTTGTCATTTGTCAACAAAATTTCTTAAAATTTGGGTTATTGAGGAAAAATCAGTTCTGGTTTAATCATTTCATCAATTTTTATTGCAGATCCCTTCAACATTAAATACAAAATAAATAAATTATTCTGAAGGATGTTGAAGAAAAGTTAATGGATGAATTTTAAAGTTATTAACTGTACATCTACATACAAATAGGTCGAAGTCAACTAAAAACTTTTTCATTAATAAATTAATTAAAACTATAACATTTAATTAAAATTTATTTACAAAATTTTCAATTTCAACAAAAAATAAATAAATAAAGATAAAAAGCAACATAAAGACATACAATAATAACCTTGAATTATTAAAGTTTTACAAGGTAGTAGCGTGTGAGTACTTAATAACTTTCACAGAATTCGAATAATAAAATTATTTTTTAAGAATAACAATAAAAAAAATATATGAAAACATAATTTATAAATTTACAATCAAAAGATTGATTCTTTCCTTTCTTTAATCAATTATAAAAGATGAAAATGAATAAATGAATAAATTGCAGAAGAAAATGCGTTTCAACAAAAAAATTCAGTTGATTCATGTGTGATGAGATTTTAATGGAAAAAATAAAAGATTCTAGTATTTTTAGTGTGGACTTTATTTATTCGTTTTTCTTTTTGAATTGTAATTCATAATATTGAAGGAAAAATTAGAATCATTTTTTTTATTACTTCCGTGACAATGACAATGTACAATTTTTTTTTTCTTACATTCAGAAATACTCAAAAAAATTTCCCATATTTTTGAAGTGTCACAGTCACTGTTTCAAGTATTTTTTGAGAATATCTTAAAATTTTTATTATTGTTTTTCTTACAATATTATTATCTTCATTTTCTTAATATTAATCAACAATACGTGTTGTGGTACTTGGTATTATAAATTGACTTTGACTTCAACCGTGTCGAGGATAACTATAACCTGTGACAAGTATTAAGAATTTCATCATAGATTATTGTTAAAAATTTTGTTTTTTTTTTGCTTAGTCAGTAAAATTTCTTTTTACACAATTCACAAATAAAATTTAATTTGAAATTAATCAACAATAAGTGTATGATATTTTTTTTTCTTTCAATTAAATTACACTTTCCATTATTTGTGTTATACATTTTGTTGTTTATTTTCTCATGCTTGGTAAGAATTGTTACTTATTTCTTATGTAAACAAATGTGAAGTTATGTAAAATGTTAAATAAATGCTTTGATCTTGATTTGTAAAAATATTGTATGCGGAAATGCTTTCATATGAATGTAGTATTTTTGTGATGTTTGTACCAACATGATGGGATATCCGCTGAATGTGAAAATCCTATGGCTTAAAGTCATAATATCCATATAATGTCCATAATATATTATATAATAACACGGGAATATTAATGTGGATGAACGATGATTAAAGAGGTTCCATAAAAGCACAAAAAATATGAAATAAAACCGATCAGGAAGTAACTGAAATTAGGCAGCCATGAGAACTCAATTAAAAGAACCTTAATTTAACTTACAGGCTCGTTTTTGTAAAACAGAAAATTGATATTTTGAAGATAAAAAAATATATATTAGTAATTTATGAAGTTATAGAATTTATTAATTTATTAATTATGAGCAGCAAACATTGTTTCAATAATATAGCCTGACTAAATAATCTACTTAGAACATGAAGTTCCTTTATATGGGTAAACTTAATTTTAAGCTTTCAAGAAAGGAATAAATATAAAAAATATTTCGTTGCACTTGGTACCAGTGGTTAAATTTTAGCAGTTAATTATTTTGTCATTAATTTGACATTTCTCTATATTTACTTATGCAATTAACACCTTACAATAATTATTAGTAATCGCTGAAGGAAAATATTTGGTTAATATTTTGTTTGCATTTCCGTCAATTTGTTTTCTAATTGTCGTGTACTTATTAAATATTCAAATAATATATTATTTGTGACCAGCGAATTATAAATATTTTATGTGAAAGAATTTATGTCACCTTTTCTTTTATTAAAGAATTTTAGGTTTAGAGTTCACCTTGAAGATATTTTATTTACGATATTGTGTTCTTGGATATTTTACAGAAAAAATATTCATAAAAGATTAATTATTAAAAATATGATGGAATCATTTTTTGTTGAATAATGAAATAAATGTTTAGTTGATTGTAGAATTATAATTTATCAATAATCACATCCTTTTTATTTCATACATCCTTTTTTCCGGGTTTAAAAGTAAAGCTTCAATTAGTTTTGTCTCATGCACACAGTCAACCAGAGTCAAGAAACAATATAAATATTTGATTTTACACTAAATCTGTTCGGCCAAACAATTTTTATAATACGTACCAAACTCCTAAATAGATTATTCAGTATTTTTATTTAAGTCAGTTTCTTCATAAACGTTAATTAAATTCTTTTCGAAAAGTGAAATTTACAAAAAACGTAAGGACATTCTAAGCTTTCTAAGGATCAAAACTAAAAGAATATTTTATAACGTAGAGCAAAATAAAGTATTATTTAGTGTTACCCAATGCAAAAAATTAGAGAAATGGGTGTTAATATCGTTTAAGCTGCCAGATGTAACAATTAATAATGGCTGTTATTAACTCTTGTAATAATTTATGTGATTTATGAATATTCAAAACTTATTTTTTATGTATTTGAATTTTTTTTTTGGATATTATTACATTTCGACAAAACATTTATTTCCTTTATATTGGCATATTAAAAAGTCTTTGAACTTTTTTTTCATAAATATTTGCGTCTGTATTTTTTTTGTGTCGCGTTCGTTTGTGCAACGTCACTCGTATCTAATTTGAATTTTTTTCTTTTAGTAAGTTTGATAACTTTTTTTTTTGTTTGTATTGACCTAACTCAATAAAACAACAAAAATATTTTTTCTGAAAATTATAACGAAAAATTATAAAAGTAACACCATAAGAGGAAAAAAAAACGAAATAGAAAATTTACGTGTCTAAATCTGTTTATTTATTGGTCTCCAATATTTTTATATCTTTATTTTTCAGTTTCTGTGAATAACAATTGTTTGCTAATTATATAATAACTTAAAAAATATTTCCAGTTTCCAAATTAAGTCCAATAAAATAAATTAGATAATTATTTTATTTATATTTTATAATTTTATTAAAAATTGTTTGATTTTATTTTCATTTAATGAAGATGCTCACTGACATTTTACGTCAATTTATATAGTTTTCAATTGTTTTACGATGCCATGTGCAATTCTATTCATTATAAAATATTTAACTAAACACATTTTTGCAACAGTTTTATTGTAAAACAAATAAACGTTTAATAATTAAATCAATATTGAATTTTTATACAATAAAAATGTAAATTTTTTTATTTTGTTGTGTTTATTTTATAAAAAAAAAATTAATCTTTGCGCCATGTTTATTTTGCACAGAAATAAGGAAATTGAAAATAATTTCCATAAAATTTTAATTAATCATTTAATTAAATACTTAGAAATTCTTAACTGCTACTTTGGATTTAAATTGCTTTGCCATAGAAAAAAATATGTAAATAAAATTTTGCAAGAATATACAAATTTTGCGAACACAAAATCTGTTCAAATCTAAATGAAAACTACTGAGATTTTTGATGACCCATTTTTATTTTATTTTCTAAATGGAATAAAAGATTATAACTTTTTGTTTTATTTAATTTTATTGATTATAATTAATATCTTTTTTTTTTTGATTTGACAAAACACATTGATTTTGTAAAATTAAATTATCTACTACATAAAATTAACAAACTAAAAAATATAATTAAAAGTAAAAATGATATAGAGAGAGAGAGAGAGAGAGAATGTGAGAGAGTAATTAAATGTACAAAACTATTATCTAATTAATTTAACTTCTTGTTCTTTCAACATATGTTCTAATCAGCATTACAAATGGATTCTCAAATAATAACATAAAAATGTATGCTAAAAGAAAACTTGTTGTTACATATCCAATTGACATTATTGGCTAAAAATAGACATAAAAAAAAACAACAACAACATTAAGAAAATGAATTAGAATAATTATAAATTTGAATTATAAAAGTTGAGAATAAAATTATAAATAATTACCAATGATGAAAAGTCTAAATGTAATGGACTTTCTGATGACATTACAGTGAAGATGATCAATAATGGATTAAGTAAATATACTGAATAAGACATTCTACTTAATGGTATTAGAAATTTAGCTTGAAGAATTTTCGTCACAACACCTTTTTTTAAAATAGAAATAAAAATATAAAGTAAAATCATTTAATTAATTTCTGTAATAATTTCAAATTGTTTATTAAAAATTTTTAAATGAACAGAGTTGAAATGTAACAAACTAATAAAACATAACATGTTATGTTAAAAGATTTTTTTTTTAATGAAAGTCAAATGTAATACGGAAGAAATAAAATAATTAAATCTACGTAATGTTGATTAAAAAATATTAGTCAGCCTATTAGGTCAACTAGAGGTTCATTTATGACAATTATTTACAAAGTGATTATTTTTATTCTGAACATTTGTAAATTATTTGAACATAACAAGGTAAAAAAAACATTCTCACAATTAAGCACCAATAAATTAAAATAATTTTGTGCATAAAATTGTTGATGGTGGTGGGGAAGTTAGGTGAAAATTATAATTGAATTTTTTTTTGAGAATTTCAAATTAATAAAAATTCTATTTTTTATTCATTAAATATTGACTTTATATGAACGTTTGAAAATAAATCTTACACAAATTTCTTATGAACAATAAAACAAGACAAGAAACAAGACAAAAAAAAAACAATTTACCTTGACCAAAAACATCGAGCAAATTACAAATATTTACTTTAAGCAATTCATAAATAAAAAAAAGGAACTAAAAAAAAAAAAAAAGATGCTACTTTTCTTAAAGTTTAAAAAAAAAACTTAAAAGCGTTAAAATAATTGAAATTTAATTTAAATGAAAATAAATTCATTTTATTGTTGACATAACAAAGTTTTTCACGTAATTAATTTGTGTACTTTACATTTGTTTTTATTTTTGTTCTTCAAATGTGATAATTAAAGTGGCAATCAATAAAATTTTTCTTAAAGAAGTTTTTATAAAAAAAAAAAAGGAACAAGGACACTTTTGTGGGGGGTTCTTTTTTTTTGCTTTGTATTGAAGAATTATTGGAAATTTATTTGAATCATTCTATTTTGTGTGGGGGGTTTTTTTTTTATTTTGTCATGTGTTTTGTTTGTTTTTACTTAAGAAACAATTGTTTTTTTACAATTACAAATAAGAATGTGGTAAAGTCATTTACGTATTTATTATTTATTGTGATGCTTTGTCTGAATAAAGTCTACAAAGAAATTGGTATATTGACTGATGTTATGGCGTTGCTACAAACAATAACAACTTTTACAAAATAAATAAATTAACCAAAAATTGATAGGATGTGCGATATCTGTTTAAAAGATTTATTTTTCTCCTTAAGTAAATTGTATTTAAAACTAAATATTTTATGGTTTTGTCATAAAATTCAGGTTAAATATTTCATTGGAATTATGATGCAATTTTTGCATTATGTAGATGTTATTTAACAGAATTAAATATCAACTTTTTAATCGGTGTGTGTGTGTGTGTCTTTTTTTTCTTAAAAATCACGTAAAAAATTTAAAAAAAAGTCAAAAATAAAATTAAACATTTTAAGAATCCAATAAAAAGAAAAAGAAAATAATAAAAAAAAATGTACTTTTTTTTTATAGCAACACGAATTAAAAAAAAATACAATTAGATCGTTACCAAATGTTACTTTCTCTAAAGTATTTAATTGTGTTTTTGATAAGGAAACTCATGTAATTTTTTTTTTGTTTTTGTTAATCACACACGTCTAAAAAGATCATAAAACATTTGAGAACACACGTTAAAATTTGTTGGTCATTTTTTTTTTCTTCCAACCAGTATAACGATTACCAATGTCGGTATGATTAAATAACGTTCAATGGATACATTTTTATAGGTTTTGTCTTTTACTTTTTGTCCAAAAATAAGTTTTAATGTTTTTTTTTTATTGTCAGTCATTCAGAATTTCTTTCAGTTTAACAACTGAGTTGTGTAATGATTATGTAAATTGATCTAATTAAATAAATGCAGACAAAAATATTTACACTTTTACTTTGTGTAATTTGTATTTTAAGTAAAACATTTATTATTTTCCATTCAATAAAAGAAAACTCAGAAAAAGCTTGGAAATGACTTTTCTGTACTAAACAGTTTGTGTTATTTGGAGATAAAATAACTTAACGGTGATAAGATTTGTAAAAGACAACATAATGAATTCCTAAAATTAAACAAAAAGTTATTTACATAAAACAATACTTCTAATTAAATTCCAGATAACTAAGACGATTATGTGGAATCATTTCCAGATGATGAAATAAAACGTCTAAAATGGAATTAAATGAAGAATTGAAAATATTACCTCCATTTCCTGTTGTACAGGCAATTATAACCCAAGCAACACCAATTGCCCAAAGTGTTTTACCAAATGCTGGATAAATTAACGAAACAATAAAATAGAACTTTTTGTTTACTTGTGCAAATATTAAGAATAAATTTAGTATTGGTCCAAGGATCCAACAGCATATAACAAATTTCTAAAATAAATTACAAATGACATTATACAGATAGCGTTAAATGAGGGAATGAATTATATTGACTGAAATGATTTATTACTTACTTTTCCAAGATTAAAATTAATATTCGATTTATATTCACTAAGAAACCATCCTGTTAATACACCAGTAAAATATGAACAGATACGTGTTGATGTTGGTGTATACAATAAATCCATTGTTTTAAATTGTGAATCAAATCTATTGGAATAATTTTTTATAAATTTTTATGTTTAGAGAATTTTTTCGATTAATTTTGTTGAGATAAAAACAATTTCTTTAATGAACTTACGAAAATGAATAAGATTCTTTCATTCCAGTATAACCATTTAAAATTGTTGCTGCTAAAAATATAACGCCAAATATTGTTAAACTTAACTTTTTAAATCTGAAAATGTTTAAAAAAATTTTAAATTAATTTCTATAAAAATGAATAAAAAAAAACTGTTCATACCTTTGAAATAAATTTAAAAGCATTGATGTAATAACAAAACATTGAAAATCAACTGCTAAAAACCAACTCCAACTCATACACATATCTGACATTGGAAATAAATTGTTAATGTAAAGTAAATTACGCCACCAATATCTAAAATTAAAAGAAGAACAAGAATAAAAGAAAATATTAAGGTTGAATAATTAACACATTATTGAAATTTCAATCATTGATCAAAACTAAATATTTGCTTATTGCAGACAGATATATTTTTTTTATGTTTTTAATTTATTTAACGTCCACTTTTTCACACTAGTCAACCAGACAACCTGGGAAATCCCTTATTAAACCAAATCGGGACAAGACTTACTATTTTAAAGGTGGGCTCTGAATCACCTTGCATCTGCATATGTATTTTATAATTCGATTCGGAGCATTGCCGAAAACATGCAGATTTTCTAACAAGAATTCTTAAGTTCTGTATTTTTGATTTTAATCAAAGTTTGGGGTCGGCGTTATTAGCTACTTATCATTATTTCTTCAGTTATTCATTTTAGATTTCATTACTTTAAAATTTTTAATCCGGTAACAAAACTTGTTCCCTTTCTATAATTTTATTTTGTCATTTTTATTTAAACATTTCGTTTATTGTTTTTGAAGCTTTTAAAAGTTCTGCGTCAAAAATTTATAAAATATTAAGTTTTAGGTTTTTTTTTATATCTTTGTCTTAACGTCCACTTTTTCACACCAGGCAACCAGACAACTTTTAGGTTAAAGAAGTTTAGTTGAATTAAAAATTGTTAAGTTAAAATTAGTCTAAAATTACCATCTCGACAAAAAATTTTTTTATTAATAAATTTTATTCAACTAAAATTAAAAAATAGAAAATAAAGTGAGAAATTTTTACTTAGGACAATTCTCATAATTTCTTTCCGTTGACCAAAATGGTGATGTATCCTTTAAATATTTTGACACAATTGTTGTTAACAATAACACAACAATATATGGTGGCGTTAATCTGAAAGAAAAAAAATAGAAAATAATTAATTAAATTCAAAAGAGAATATTTCTGTTAATTTTTTACCTTAAGTAACGATTAAGTACACCTTTTGTTATTGCAACAAATGGATTTCCCGGTTTCTGTATTTTTTGTCGTTGAAAAAATATGTATGACAGAAGTAAAGCACTGAAAGTATAATGTTGGTAAATATTTAATTATTAATAATTCTTAGGAAGTTAATGTGAAATTTGTAATATGAATTCTAGATAAATAATTCTTGTTTGTTTAAGTTAAAAATAAATCTGTTTTATGTGATAATTATGCAATGTTTACATGTAACTCAATGATGGCAAATGTTTTTAATTAATATTCATTATTGTTTCGGCTTCTTTGTTTTCACGATGAATGAAGACTTGTTACTTTTAATTTAATTATTAATTTGTTCATGAGTACATAAATTCTAATTTAAAGTACCACAAATATATTTTTGTTGCTACATCAGGACTAGAACTTTGAACAGTGTTACCCATAAACTTTAATGGTTTATTTAATATAAATTACCTGACAAGAAAATAACTGTCCACAGCTAATGCGATTGTGTAAAGTGGTTGCAATACCCATATATCTGCGTATATCAAAATCACTTCCAAATTATCAATTCCATTTCTGGCATAATAAAATAAATGTCCAACGATTATCCAAAACATTCCTAAAGCTCTTAATGAAAAAAAATAAACAGAAAAAGGAAATTGAATTAATGTTTACATAATTGAATTGTTTCATTTTATTAAAATCTTAAATGTTTTGTTTTTTGTTTATATTAAAAATCATCTTCACTTTTTTTAAAATAACTTAAAGCCTTTATTCGTGGTGCAATGACTTAAATTATGATCAAAATCTATGTTGAAGGTTAGATTTGAAAAATAAAAAATTACGTATTTCTTTAAGTTCAAATTTTTTTTAACCGATTATTTATTATTATTTAGATTTTAATTTTCAATTTTAAAATATTTGAGATTTCAAGATCATTTGTATTTAATTTTCGTTCAATATGCGTCGCACATGTTATCGACTTTTCTTTAATTCTTTATTTGTGTTTCTTTCTTGAAAATGATTTTTAGAATAATGTTTGAGGTGTAATGACGTCAAATTGTATAGACGAAGATAAAGGTTTTATTGTTCTTCAAAAAAAACCAAAATTTATGTCTTTGTAAAATGGAAAGTGATTAAACAAATTACATTAGAATGAGTACAGAATAATAAGCGATCAGTGAGATTAAAAAAATTGTGCAATATATTGTGCAATTGCTGAAATTGAAAGAAAAATGGTTAGAATGAAATAATTTCTGATAAAAAATCGCCAGGTCAATGAATTGTATCGGAATTAAACTAAACTTCTAGACTTCTAAACTAGTCTACAAATTAAAATAAAATTGATTATGTTTACGTTACAGAAAAATCGTAAACAAAAATTAATTTAAAAAATTTGCAATCATCAATTTTAATTAAAATAATTTATCAGGGCGGAATCTTTAAGTTATTATTCATTGAAAGAATCCACCCTAAAAAACGGGTCAAGAAATTTCATTACTAAATTTTTATGTAAATTTTCCAATGCCCCCTCCCGTCCATAGAAAAATTTCCATTTGATGATTCAATGGAACAATAAAATAGTGAAATAAATTTTACATAACTGTTGTGATTTGAATATTTTTTATCTTCAATCAAAAAAAAGATCAGAGTTCATTGATAAAAAAAGCCTAACGAATTTAATTTAAATTAACAAAAATTGAACATCATTTAATAAACGGTTTTAAAAGAAAGACAAAACAGAGACCTCATTAATCTGTAACCATAAACTTGATTTTGTAGTTTTCTTCTTTATTAAAGAAAAAAAAAACAGAAGAAAAACAAAAAGAAAAGAAATAAATTCGAATTTTAAATTTGATTTGATTTTTTATTTTCGTGTAGAGAGAAAAAAAAACATTCCGGTCATTAAATTTTTTAATCATCAAAATTAAATGACCTTTACTAATTATATGTAATTAAGTTAAATAATAATTAACCTAAATTCCTCCAATTCTACCACTTCTTCTTTCATCATTTCTTTCTTTTCTTTATTTTCTTCTCTTTCTTCTTTCTTCATTTATAAAACACAAAAACATTTTACATTTACACAAATAATTTATATATAAAATCTCACCTTACCTGATTCCATGGATGACTTCGATGGAATCTTTACCAAGTTTATCTGTTGTTATTATTTCAGAATTATTTATTAATGAAAAACAATTAAAAAATTTTTGTACACCACTTATTTTTTGTGTCATTTTTTCACAATTATTATTATTATTATTATTATTGTTTGTTGTTGCTGTTGATGTTGTAGTTCCTGTTCCTGTTCCTGTTGTTGCTGTTGAAGTTTGATCATTATGATCATTATGGTGATGATCATCATTTATATTAAATTGTCGTCGTTTTTTTATAAAATATAAATAAAATGACCCAATAAATATAAGGACAAGATTTATTAAGAAGATTATTCTGGAAAGAAACAACAAAAACAAACAAAAAGAGAAAAAGATGAAAGTAATTTCAATAAAGTTTATTGATGTGAAGAGTTAATTAATTAAAAGAACTTAAAGAAAATTATTAATTAATTTTAAAATAATGAATAGAAGAAAATAAATTTGTGAAAAAAGTTAAAAGTTAAAAGAAGTTAAAGAAGGAAATCTCAAGAGAGATGGAATTCTGAGAAACATTTTCCAAGGACAGAATGATGGTTTCCCACTATTTTTGCTTTTCGTTAATTTGCTCAAAAAAAGAGAAAGGACGAAAAAGAGAAAAAGTGGGATAAATCATTTCGTAACTTTTTAACATTCTCTCATAGAATCAGAATTCATCATAACCCAAGCAATTTCCTTAGACATTTATTTAATTCAGAAATAGAAAAATAAAACAACTGAATTTAAACGGAAGATAAAGAGAAATAGAAAGAAATAATAGAAGCATTATTCTAGTTCAAGGGCAAAACGAAAATTACTTACGTCATTAAATAAAATGAAATATCACGGAAAAAATTTTCTTTTATATTCAAGGTTTTTGTTGAAAGTGCTGTTGTATTTTTACTAAGAAAGTTCATCTCTGTATATAATGTTTTTGTAAATAATTCTGTTGTTAATTCTATTGTATCATCATCTGTACATGATTTTGGAAAACATAATCCAAGATGTAAAATTTTCTATACAAAAATATAAAAAGAAAATAAACCAGATAAAAATTAATTTCATTTGTTTTGAATTTAAAGAAAAATAATTAAGCATTTAAATCTTTTGTATATTTACACGATCAAATAAATTAGCATCAACTTGTAATTGCGGAAAATGTCTTGCATAAATTATACGATATACAACAGGTATTTTACTTCCAGTTTCTGTTAAATTTTCATAATTCATACGTGAGTAAACATTTGACAATATTAATGTACTTGGTGTTTGTATCCTTTCACAAGCTGTTTTTGATCCAAGCCAATAATTATTACCCCATACATAACCGGATTCTAGACGTCCAGATGCATCTAACACTAAACAAGAGGTTTTTTTTTTGTTATTTTATTGAAAATTAAAATAAATAGAAAATGTAAAATATTCAAAGAAAAATGGAGAGCACAAAAATTGTGTTGTAATTGTTGATGATAGAAAATTCTTCAAGAATTTGCAAAAACAGAAATCAAAACAAAAATTTAAACATATAAACTGACTTCAGAAATCTCTACGAATTGTTTTCTTTTTTTAAATTCAAAAAAAAAAAAGAGAAGAAATTCTCTCAGCTAATTCAGGACTAATTGAAAATTTTTAATTATAAACAAGAACAACGACAATAATGAAAATTATTTTTTAAAAACAATTGAAAAATCTTTTTGTATCATTCTGTGTAATTTTATAATTTTTTAAATTCTATATTTTAATTTTAATTTAAATTTAAAATTTAAATTGTTCACCTACACTTCATTGCCCATAACTCCTTATCTGTTATACCATTTAATACAATTCCTAAATCATATTTACAATTATAATTTATTGTTAAATTTTCTGTATTTATATTAACTAAATTATATAATAATTCTGAACGTTGTTGATATGACAAACATAATTGTATTAAATAAAAAAAAAAAATAAATTTAGTTAAAACTTTCACTGCACTCATTTTTGATATAAGATTTTTTTTTCTCTGTTATTTGGCTGCTCTGTCTGTTAGCTGCTATTTTTTTTTATTATTTTTCGTTTTTTTGTTGTTGTTGTTGCTGTTGTTGTTATTGTTTATTATTATTATTGTTTATTATTATTATTTGAGATTTTTTATGATCTAACTTTTTGTCTTCTTCTTCTTTTAATTTTATTTAATTTAATTTTTGTTTTTTGTTTTTTTTTTTTTTTTTAAACACAACACATGAAATAAAAGAGAGAAGAGAAAAAAAAACTACTACATTTAAATAATTTGAAAGAAAGAAAACTTTTTTTGTAAAAAAAAAAAAATTAAATTTTTTTTTCTCTCTAAACACAATTTAATTGAAAGAAATGAAATGAAATGAACAAAAAAAAAAAGTTTTAACACATTATTTTCGTTAGTTTAAACTTTAAAAATGTGCACACACATTGGATACACATGTACGCACATACACAGACACACACGGGCACACTTAAAAAACAAAAATTGTTTAAAAGTTTAAAAAGTTTTTCGTTTTTTTCTTTTCTTTTCTTTTTCTATTTTTTGTTTTTTTTTTTCTTTTTATAAATATCGACGTCTCGACGATCAGGTGTCAATTAATAAACTAAATAAAATTAAGCTTAAACCGTTGCTTTAGATTCTTTAATATGAACAACAACAACACAAAACTCAATATGAAAATATTCCCTCCAAAAAAAGTTAAGAAAAAAAGTTAAGAAAAAAAGTTAAACAAAAAATAAAAATCAAAAATAAAAAATAAAAGAGAAAAATATAATTGTCGTTACATTCAGTTTCAGTTTCAACTTCAAAATATCGACTTTATAAACTTTCGTTGATCATATTATTTTATGCAATAAAATAACTGACGAAGAAGAAGACGACGACGTGATAATCTCTTTTATATGGACTTGTATTTATTGAATGTGTGTAATAATAATCATATGTAATATTTATACACACACACACACACATATATACACACACACATCTATATATATATAGAAATACAGATACAGAAACATAACACAAATTAAAATAAATAAAACAAATTAAAAGATAAAATAAAAACCAAACAGATCGACACACACACACACACACATGCAGTTTATTGTCTTTGTCGTTGTGTTTATTTTTAAATAAACTTGAATTGAAAATAATTAATAATTTGTGCTTTTCAACATATTTTTGTGTGTCAAATTAAAGAGATTTAAAAACTCACAAGAATCTGTTATATTTATTTATACAAGTTAGACAACAAATGAATTTCAATAAGATTTAATTTTAATAATTCTAAAGGCAACAATTAAAAAAAAATAAATCTTCTCCCCCCACATGAACCAAGTCATTAAAAAAAAAATATTAGAGATGAAAAAAAAAAGCACTTCACGGGGAAGGAAAAAATTGGTAAAATCCAAGTTCAAAATATTTAATCGTGTTTTATTTCTTTTTGTTGAAAAATTTAAACTAAACTCAAAGAAATTTATTATTCTCTGTTTTTGTGTTTTGTTCGTTTAATTTTTTTGATGAAAATATAAAATCCATAAAATTCATAAATAAAAGAAAAAGAAAAAGAAAACAAACAAAATCATTCGAAAGAAATGAAAGAAAGAACGTAGGTTCCAATTTTTATTATTTTATTTCTTTATCAAATTTGTGATAAAATTTCTCTTTTATCTATTTTTTTTTTTGTTTTGATGTGGAATATTTTTGTTCATCATTTCATTATTAAAAATTATTATCTGCTGCTTTGTTTTTTTTTTGTCTATTTTGATCGTTAATTTCTTCTACTTTTGCTTTACCTCTTACCATCCACTAGAGTCTTACCATTGTTCGTTTCACTTTTTTTTTTATTCCTTTTTGTGTTTTGTTACAAATTATGTTACCAATTATTTAATTTTTAGGAAACTTTACTTAACTTACGTTAAATATTAAACCTTAGGGCAGATGACGAGACAAATTTCGCTTAAGTTTCCCTATACGAGTAAATGAAGTGAAATAAAATTAATTAGAAAGATTAATTTGGAATTGTTCTTTCACTAAAAATTCATTTGACTTAAATTTTAAACTCATTTTATTTTTGTTAAAACAAAAACTGTCCAATATACATATTTATTTAAATGTTCTCTGATTAAAGTTAGATCATTGTGGCGCCCCCATTTAAACACATATTTCAAAGAAAGAGAAAGAGCGAAAGAGCGAAAGAAAGAAAGAGAGAGAATGAACAAAGTAGGTATATAAAATTTTGCAATTTCATTATTTTTATTTATCAACATTCAAAAGAAATACAAACAATAACAACAACAACAACAACAACAACAAATAGAAAAATTCACCGAATTATTCTCGTAAACTTCCTCAAAAAAAAAAAATACACAACACAACCGACAAAAAATGTGCATAACAAAAAAAAAAACACAAACTATGTGAACACACAGATGGACACAACACACAACACCGGTTCAAAGCACTAAAATATTTTTGTCCTAAATATTTAAATGTGCTTTTTTTTATATATTCTCTTTTTTCTTCTTCTTAATCATTTTCTCATTAAAAAATTACATTATGTAAGGAGAGTTTTTTTTTTCTCTGTTATTTTTGTTATTTTTGTTGTTTGAAAATGAAACCAACAAAAATAAAATTATATTGGTTTATTAACCGATTCGATAAAGATGTCTCTCATATACACATTTAACGCTTAGTTTATTGCAAAGTTACATCATTTTTCATTTTCATTATATATAGATACGAGAATTTTATTCAATAAAAAACAAAAGTGAATTTAATAAAATAAAAACAAATAAAAATTGAAAAATAACAACAACAACAACAACAACAACCAAATATTCTACAACTTTTTTAGAAAGTAAATCAATTAAAAACAAAAAAAAAAAACTCTTATTTGAAAATCTTTGATCCAGAAGAAGAAGAATAAAATGAACAGTGTGTATTTTTTTTGTTTTTTTTTTTTTACTAAAATCAACACAAATCACGAATTGCATTAAATTAAAAAAAGAGAAAAAGAATTGCATTAAATTCAATAATGAATTCAAGAAAAAGTTAGTTTAAAGATTTTTTTCTTAAATTAATGCTAAACTATAATTAAATAATCAAAAATAATAACCAAACAACGATAACCAAAACCATCAAGAAGACAATCTGCTTTTAAAACTATTCAACTACAACAACAACAACAACAACAACAACAAAAGCAATTTTGTCAAAGTTGGGTCAATGTCGTCAATTAAACGGAGAAAGAGAAAGAGAGAGTAAGAGAGAGAGAGAGAGAGTAAGAGAATAAAAAGCTCTTTATATTATTTTCACTTGATTATTGTATTTGTTATATTTGTTATTTACAAATCTTGTAATTTCTTTATTATGAATTTTGTTTGGTTTAAAAAGTAAAAACCCAAAAAAAAAAGAGAGAAAGAGAGAAAGAGAAAGAAAAAAAAATAACAAGGTGAGTTTATGGTGAAAGATTCATAACTTTGTATCTCGATTATTCTTCTTGATTGTTTTCTCGTATATATTATAAAATTTTTGTTTTATTTGTTTTTTAAGATCCGATTCAATTTACTTACTTACTTACCTTCTTACCTAGTTACTTAATATAATCAGTTCCTTTCATTTCTGTTTTTTTTTTCTTTTACATAAACCCGACTAAATGAATTGTTAATTCTTTTGACATTGAAATTTTAACAATTACTGCGACTGACGTTTTAAATTCAAAATTTACCAACATATTGAACAAATCAGTCAATCAGAATTGGACGAATATGCCGCATTAGAGGAAACTTTTATCAGAAACAAATTTAATTATTGAAATTAAATTTCGTAAACAGAACAGAAACAATAATTTGATTATTGGAAGATCATCATAATTGATCGACCTTTCTCTAAAAATTTGTAGAATTAATTTAAATAAGTTTAATGAAATTTAACACAAAACTCATTAATTATTTGAAAGAGTTAAGAAAATTTTTATTGATTTAATTTTTTTTATCTTTGGGTTTATCGTTAATCTGTGCAATTTTTTTTTCTACGTTTTTTATGTTTTACGAAACTTGTTGAAAGGCGAAATCACACACGTTTTTTTTAGTTTTTGTCTAATTTTTTTATGCGTAAACAATCAATAGAAATACCAGAAATCGGATGAAAATATATTGCTATAAATCTTGATCGAAATATTGAAGTCAAAATTTTGGCCTTTTGTCGTTATTTTTTTCATCTTCGTTAATTTTTTGCAAAATAAAACTCTGACTAAATTTTTGTTATCGCAATAAATATGTGAGAAATGAACAACTCTAATTACAAAATATGTATATAAAATTTCTTATTGAAATTTATATTTTCTCAACTGACAAAAAAAAAAAAATTACAATAAATAAGCGGAATTAAATTCAATCATTTCTGAAGAGTCAAAAATAATTTTTAATTTAAGTAAAATTAAATCGATAGAAAAAAAATTGATATTTCGATTAATCGGTAAAATTTTTAGATTACTTCTACTATTGACTTATATACTCATTTACATAATTTTTATTGTGTCTCTACATCAAGTCATGGTAGACATTTGGTAGATTAATTTACATTACACAACCGATTATTTATATATTTGGAATTTACAGATCTGCACACGCGACATTTTTTTTCTACCATCATCATTGGACTCTATGAGACGATGGATTGAAAGTTATAAAACGAAATGTGAATAGTCGGCCAACAAGTTTAGTACGTCACACACGTGATCTAACTTAACTAAAAAAAAAAAAATTAGAAGTAAATTTGTAATTTTATAATCTTTTAATAAAAGTAACTTTTTCTTCTTGACGGAAATAAGTTGTTTGTAAAATTTAGATAAAAATTGCCTTAACTGGAAACATGTTTTAATAATTAATTGTACGTTTAAGTTTTAAAGTTTATTTAGTTACATAATCGTGATTACTCTTTAATATTGAAAAAAAAAATATATATATGTACAAATGATAATGCAAATAATTTGCAGAATTCATTTACAAATAATCGTGTAATGGATTTTCATTTTATGATGAACAAATATATTAAAAATGAAATAAATCTGTGCCATTTAATGGTTTATTCTTTAATCTTATATATTTGTTGTGCATACCATCATTATTTAGTTTGTATTCATCAGACATTTGTTAATTAATTAAGAACATACACTTTGTTTTATCCTAAAACCTTTTTAATGAAAGATGGGAAACTTAATAGAAATGAATTGACATTCACAATTAATGCAAATGGATAAAATTAATAAAATTTAAAGTTTTAAACAAACTCAACTCGTAGATTAAGAGTATCTAGTTGATAGAATAATTGAATCTCGATTTTGAAAATGCGTTTACAGAAATAATAAACAATTGCTTAAGTTTTGGTTTCGTTGATTTCGTCGTCATCTCACAGGGTCGGTGCGACGAATAATATTTTTGAATTTCTTTTCAGTTTATCATAATTATCTCATATTTCAACCAACAAACAACAAAGAAATATCGCTTATAACAACATATCGGATATAACGACCGATGCCTGGAAGGTCGTTTTAACCGATTTGAATAAATATTTATTCACAATTATTGTCAACAGTTTATAATTTTTTATTTATTCTTTTTATTTTTGTTATTAACAGTTTTTTTCTTAACAACAACATTTTTTGATTTAAATAATTTTCTGAAAATACATTTAAATGTTATTGAAGATAATTTGATAAGAATAAAAATTGTAATAAGAATAAAGGCCCAAGAATCTATTGAATGAAATTGGAAAAAATTCAAAAATACACCAGAGCTTTGCATATGTTTTCCTCCTCTATGCCGGATTACGTATTCAACCCAAAACATTGCAGTATTCAAAGCTGTTTCAGGTCGATCACGATATAAAGTCGATAAATAACTTACTGTCTCTGTATATCTGTAATTAAAAATTCGTTTTATTAACTAAATTCAGACATTTAAAATGATAAAAGATTTACTTTGGATTTTGTAGAATTTCCAAAATAGCAGATGAAAGTCGTTCTTCTGTTAATTCAGAAAATGGTAAAAGAATTGCCCAACCCTCTTGTTCAATAACATCTAAATTTGTATGTTGATCACCGAACAGAGCAATTCCTAAAATTGGTTTCTTATGATATTTTGATTCCATTATGCTACTGGCTCCTCCGTGAGATATGAACAGTTTTACATTTTTATGTGCTGAAAATTACAAAATTATGTTCAACTGAATGCAAGCTATAAAAATTTTTTTCATCCTAAGGTACCAAGAATATCATCCTGAGGAAGCCATTTCGAAATTTTTACATTTTTAGGAAGTCCAGGCAAATCAGTCTCAAATTTCCACAAAATATTCTGTTTAAGTTTTGAAAATGTTTGAATAATCGCATCTAATTTTTTTTTTGGAATATCCATACTACGCATATTAGAACCTAAACTAAAGAAGATTACTCCGTTCTCACTATTGTCCAAAAAATGTTGAATATCCTTAAAGAGAAATTTAAAATAAACAAATAAATTATGAAATTGTATTTTTATTTCCAACCTCTGGCAATGGATCTGGTTTAGCTTTAATTTGTATTCCCCCAACTTCAATCATGCTTGGTAAATATGGTCGAGGATTGCCTTGTGTAAAATGATGATTGACCAAAACAAGTGAAACATTTTTTCTCATTTCATTTAGTGAAGGATATTTGTCAGATGGAAAATTCTTACTGAGAAAATGTGAAATTATTAATAAATAATAAATAATAATTGAATCTCAACATTGTAAAACGAAAAAATAGCAGGAATCTTTCTTATGATTTTGTTGATTAAAATTATTAAAAGTATTCACAGTTTCAATATTAAGTTTTCATATGTTCATTGAATAAATATTTATATTGGGTGCATGCGCCTTGAATCAAAACAGCCAGAATGTATTGAATCCCATTTTTACAATGTAAATCACAGACTATTGTCATTAAAATAAAATTCAGTTACCTGTAATATTCTAAATATTTCATATTCATATAAATGCCAACAAATCGTTCAATAATTGATGCAAAAAGATTTTTAACACGTTGAAAGAATGTCATATGATCTTTATAGCCAAGGAATAAATGTGATACAGTTGAAACAGCTGATGGATTTGCAACTAAATCATTCATAATACCAATTGGTTGTACAGTACTTAAAAAAATTATTGGTGCTTTAAAATGTGCACCAACACCCAAAAGATATTCATTCATAAAAAAACCAATAATAACTAAATCAAATGTTTCCTCATCCATTAATTTCTTAAATTGTGGTGTGTTAATTGCAATGTGCGAAACGTGCATTCCAATTTTCATTAATTTTGGTAAATGAAGGAAAAAATTATGAGATTTTGCATCACCGGCAATGAATGTTGCAATTAAATCTGAAAAGAATAAAATAAAATAATTAAAATATAGGAAAAGAAATGTCAGAGAAATCAATATTGATGAAACTTCCAAAAGATGTTTACGATTATTTTGTCTGAGTTGTATAAAACAGGTCCTATTCAAAAACATTAAAATTTAAATTATTGATCGAAATACAAATAAAAATATTCACATCATCGTCATATTTAACTTAATATACTTTATCTTCTCAATATTTTCATATATTTATTTTGTATTTCTTTCTCTTTTCATCGCTTATCGTTAACTTCTTTGTTCTTCTTCATAAACATTTGAATTCTTAAGTAAGTCGATTAGGTCACTTGTTATCATTGTGATTGTTGTTTATTTTTTATTTTTATTTCTTATGTAATCAAAATATTAGAAGTGAATCTTTTAGGGTAAAAAATTTGAAATATGATTTTGCTTTTATCGAAACATAAAACACAAAAATCTAAGGGCATTGAAATAATTTATCATAATTGCGATAAATGAAAATTTACCCAAGCGCTTGAATTAGTCACTTTAAATTTTAAATTTTCTCTGTGATTAGAAATTTTAATCAAAATTAAAAATAAACAAATGCAATCAGTTGTGTAATGGTGAAATAATTTAATTTATTACCGACTCTCCTCATAATTTTACTCATTAATTTATATTTATTCATCAGATTCTCAATATTTTTCATATAATAAATTTACCTGCAACTTTATAATCTGATGTTGAATCATAAGTGTCGACGTAAATATCTCTATAATTTTTTATTGGTTTATCAAGTGGAAAACTGCTTACAATCGTCACCTAATAATTATAAAAAATATTAGAAAATTTCCAACAACTTTCAATGCAAAACTAAATTCTGATCCTCTAAAAGACTAAACAATTTTTAATCAAACATTAGAACGTCTGAACGGAATTTTAACTTATAAAAATTTGGAAGGAACATACCTCATGTCCTTTTTCTGCTAATCCTTTCATAAGTGCATGTGCAACAATCACTTGAGAACGACTTGGTGTCGGATATAAACATAAAATTTTTGCCGATTGTACTTTGGTTACATTTATAATGAACACAAAAACTGATAAATAAAATAACTTTATAAAAAACATTTTTTTTTAATCAAATGTTACCAACAAAATAAATACAATTTAATCAATAAATTTATTTTCAATTTTGTGTCCATAAACCAAGCGTGAGATTTACTTTGTACAAATGTTGTTTTCTTACTAATTTAGAATTATATTTTTGGTATAAAAATTAATTTGAAGTTATATTTATTTTTTTTAATCTTATTTGAGTAAAGTTTACATAATTATAATTTATCAATATGTGTGTTAAAAATATGTATGTAGAGATGTGTTTGTGTATTTTAAAAAATATAAATATATTATTCTGATAAATAAGTTGAAAATTATTCAAGGTTTTTATATATTAAGTCATTCCGTGTTTGTTTATTTATTTTGTTGATTATTTATTTTTTTTAGACAGGGCACACGTCACAATATGAGATTTTGTGTAGATTTGATTTTTTAATTATAGAGTTATGTAACGGCCTATCCCTAATATATCCTACTAAGTTAAATTGTTATAGTGGAATACTAAGTTGAACTAAAGAAATGAATGATCTCTAAACATTTTCGACTTGATTATATATTTTTCAAATAAAAATTTTTTAAAGAAGAATTGTTGTTAATGCTATTAAAAAATTTGTACTGATAGAATAAAATATGTTAACACATTTCCTTCACTTTCCTATATTTACATAATATAATTGTTGTTCATTTTTCATTCTCAAAAGGAAGCATTTTTTTGTGATCATTTGTACTTGTAATGGAACAAATTAAATCAGGTTTTTATATCAATAATTAAGAAATTAAAAAAAAAAAACGGAACAAAAAAAAAGATGTTGTGACCAAAACATGAAATGACCTACACACACCCATTGAATAATAAATATGAGATCTGTGTTATGTCACTTTTAACTTCTGTTTGTCAATATAATTATTAATTTCTCACTTTTATCCTTACAATCACTCAAATGTAAAAAACGTATAATTAATTGGATCTTGTCTCAGATTCAATGTCTGATGGTAACCTTAAACATGTTTTCTTGTTGTCCAGAAATTATTAATAAAAATATTTCAAATATTCAACTGATAATAATGATTCGAATAATTGATACAAATTATCCAAATAATTTTAATATGTAATACACGATATTGTAGTTTACATCATGAGAATTTTGAAAGTTGAATCAACAAATTTACCAGCTAAAAAAAAATATTCTCCATAACAAAAATCCTCGCATCTTAAATTTCAACTTGAAGAATTAAATACAACCAAATTTATGAATGGAAAATTTTCAGTTGGCTGTTGCCTGAATATAATTAAAGTGCGGCAAATGTTGTATGAAGAATCACAGATGGTTACAGGGCGTAATAATCAAAATTACAGAGTAACGATTTAATTTACTTTTCCTCATTCAAAATTAATCGATTAATTCAATATAAGGATATTTTGTTGTAGAAACCAAAAATACTGGTTTTTATTGGTTTCCATGGAAACAAAATTTACACAACAAATAAAAAGAAAAGTTAAAAAAGAAAAAAAATGTCACAATTAAATAATTCTTCTGATATTTATTCTGGTTTCAATCAAAATACTTATGAATACAATAATTTTAGTGCAATTAATGATGATACATTTCAAACGGCTGTGAAAACATCAAGTTATGGTCAAAAAAATACGATACAAAAATTATGGGTAAAAAATAAATCATTCATTGATGTAAAATTCTTCATTGAAAAAAATAAATAATAATAAAATTTTATTAGCGTGAAGAGACAGCAGCAAGGTTGGACACTGCGAAAGATGTGAGACTTTTAACACGTCCATCTACTGCGGTAAGAGCTGTTGGGTATACATCTGAAGCTGGTAAATTATTTGACAGTTATCAACAAGCACAGAAGAAGACAGTTATTATTGAGAGTAAAAAGGAAGAAGCGTAAGATATATTTTCCCTTGCATAAATATTTTTGCATACGTAACATTCCTATTCCTTCTATACACTCATAACTGAAGACCTGAAGAAAAGTATAAAAGTTTAGAAGCCAAGATCTCAAATATTCTGGAACAATCAATAATGCTGAGTATTGGACAGAAAGCAGATTTATCATTGGCTCTTACGAAAGCAAAAGAATCATCAGCATTAGATCGGACATTGTTAAGAATGCGTGAACAAAATGGTGGAAATTTTACGCATAATTTTGAATTGACTTATTCGGTAAGTTAACGTAATTATGATTAAGTCAAGTTTATATGGTTTCTCAGAATAAGTAAAAAAAAACTTCGGATTTTTTTTTAGGTTCTGTTTAATTTAGCAAATATTTATGCAAAAAATGAAATGTATGTTGAATCATTGAATACTTATTCATTAATGACCAAAAATAAAATGTTTCCAAATGTTTCACGTTTAAAAATGAATATGGGAAATATTTACTTTCAAATGGGTATGTACTCAAAAGCAATAAAAATGTATCGAATGGCATTAGATCAAGTACCAAGTAATCAAAAGGAATTACGATTAAAAATAACCCATAACATTGGAATATTATTTATAAAAATGGGACAATATTCAGATGCAGCTACAAGTTTTGAATTTATTATGTCGGAAAAATGTGAATATAAAAGTGGATTTAATTTAATACTTTGTTATTATGCAATTGGTGATGCTGGTGAAATGAAACGTGCTTTTCAAATGTTACTAGAGATTCCAATTGATTTTGAGGATGATGACAAAATGGGAAATCTTTTGGTAAATTCTATCTAAAATATAAATTTATTTTAAAAATATAATTTGAGCTTTAATTTCAGTCAAATCAATCACATGAATATATTTACGATATAATAAAAGCAGATAAATTATTTGTATTTGAGAATATTGAAAAGAAACGTGTTGAAAAAAGTATATTAATGGCAGCAATATTAATTTCACCTGTAATTGATGATGATTTTCATGATGGTTATACATGGTGTTTAGAAACAATTAAAAATTCATCATATAATAAATTAATATCTGAATTAGATTTAAATAAAGCAATTATGTATTTAAAACAAAATGAGACAGCACAAGCAATTGAAACATTAAAATATTTTGAAAGAAAGGAGGGAACCGTTGCTGTTAATGCAACTATAAATTTAACATTTATTTATTTAATGGTAAAAAACGATTTTGTTTTCTTTTTATTGTACAGAAATTTTTATTAAGTGATTTTATTGAATAGAGAAAAGATATTCCAAATGCTGAGAAATATGCAGAAATTGCAAAAACATTGGATTCGTATAATCCAGCAACTTATATAAATCAAGGTGTTTGTGAAATGATGAAACAGGAATATTTTAATGCTAAAGGATTAATGGAAACAGCATTAGAAGTTGACTCAACTTGTTTTGAGGCTCTTTATAATATGGGTTAGATCCCAGTATTACTGTTATCCTCCCGTTCATTTCTAATTGTTTCAATTTTTTTTAAGGTTTAATTTTTAAGAAATTGAGAGAATTTGAAACGGCTCTAATTTATTTTCAAAAAATTCAATCAACATTAAATCATGAACAACATCCACAAGTTATTTATCAAATTGGTAATATTTATGAACTTCTTGGTGATATTGCTGGTTCATTGGAATGGTATCATCGTCTTTTGGGTTTAGTTCATATGGATCCGGGTGTTTTTAAGAAGATTGGAGACATTTATGAAATGGATAACGATAGACAACAAGCGTATCAATACAATAATGAATCATACAGAATTTATCCAGCAAATTTGAATATTGTCGATTGGATTGGTTCACATTTTATTGATTTACAGGTTGCTGAGAAAGCAGTTACATATTATGAGAAATCAGCTCTTAATAATCCAAATGATCCATATTATCTATTGCGGGTTGCCAATTGTTATCGTCGTGTTAAAAATTATCAAAAATCAATACAATTATTTCAAGCAATTAATAAACAATTCCCAGAAGATACAGATTGTCTTCGAGCGTTAATTCATTTAACACAAAATCAAGGAATGACAAAATTAAATGAAAAATATACACAACAGTTTCAGGCTGTGGAGAAATTAAAAGAAACACGTTCGAGAATTGGCAGTAGTCGATCAATTACAAGTGCACGAATACAAAATAGTGCAAAATCCTTAACGTCATTAGGAGAACAAAATAATTCCAATTCTGGCCAAAGAAGTCGTGAAATGGAATATGAAAATGATTGTAAGATTCTCTCACATTTTCAAATTGAAGAATTTATTCTAAATATTTCTTGGATTTTAGTGAGACCACCAAACTTTTTAGGATCATTAGCTGAACGTCCTAGAACAGGAATGCCTTCGGTTAATGATGACAATGAGGATGAAGACTTAAATCCTGATGAGTTGTTACCATTGTAAATTTATATTTTTTTTTTGTTTTTAAGTTAAAAGAAAATAAGAATAAATAATTATGTGTGTGTTTGTAAAATTATCTATCACTTTTTATTCAAATAAATGTTTATTGCAATTATTTAGCACAAATAATTCTTGAGTTTGACTTTTTACCCATTACATTATCTGTAAGTTGATATATTTATTGGTTCTGCGAAGAGTATGACAACAAATTTCAAATAATTCATTTTTAAAAAATAAGAAAATAGAATCAATTAGATAAAGTCAGAATCCATTTGATAAAATCCGGTTAAGTTGTACCAGACAGAAACTGATCATGAATAACAGTTTATTTGAAAAGCAAATCAACTTTGGAAGAATTTAAATAATTGAAATTGTATAACAAAATTCATTAGGTGTAATTATAACATTGTAATATTTTTTTATTTCGTTTAATTGAAAAATTATAAAACGTAAGAAAGAAAAAGATGAAGATGAAGACAAAACCCAATAATATTTTTATGATTCAGTTTTATATTGTTGTAATTTTTTCATACAAATAAACTTATGCAACAAATATTGCCTTGACATTTTTCTTAAATTTGTTGTGTTCATAAAAATTCACCCTGAAATTCAAGGATCTTCACAGACCGTTAAAAAAAAACCAAAATAAAACAATAAATATTTTTTATTTTCAGTTCAATTTAAAAAAAAAAAAACCAATTTTAAAATCATAAAAAAATTTACTTATTAAATTCTGTGTAGAAGTCACAACAACAAATATTTTTAATAAGAATTTTAATTCATTTATTTTATTCTTTATGTTACATTTGATAGAATTATGATGACGGTGAGATAAAATGACAATCAGTCAATAATTAAAAAAAAATAAATTTGTAAAGTTTTACAATTTATTTTACAAGAAATCATTTATTGATGAGGAAGGAAAAAAAATCACACAATTTTGCTTTTAATAACCAATTTAAATGAATTGGATTGTAAAAAGACGTCTTTGGTGTTGGACATAATAAATTATAACTTATGCAGATTATTAGTAATAAAAATACAAAAATTGTAATAATTAAAGGTAATAAAAAAGAACAGAAATAAAATTACGAAACATCAAAAAAATTTATATTTAATATTTCTGAATTGTTTGTACTTATTTCAATTTTTTATTAACTTAGTACATGAACGACTAAGGTTATTAGTAACTAGGAGACCTACTATTTTTGAGGTGGGTTCTGAAACATTTTAATTCGATTCGGCGCATTGCCAGCTCTTAGGAAACATGCAGATTTCCTAAGAAGAATCGTTCGGTTTAAACTTTATTCTGCACACCGGCCGTATTTCGGAATTAAGAAAGAAACATGAATTGTAATTATTAAAAATAAAATTCTCTGTATAATATTTTTGTTTCCTTTTGCGTACATGAAATTTAATTAATACAATTCCAATAAATAAAATAAAATTAAATAAACTAAAGGTGAATTGTTCTTCGTTTACTTTGTCTTAAGTAACATCATTGAAGATATTTTCACAATATTTGGTTTTTGTTATTGGCGAAAATCATTTTTTTTTGGCGATCCAAATAAAATTGTTATGAATTTTGGGCAAATTTTTAATAAAGTCGATGGAAATTCATGAGATGATTATATAACTTTTGGATTCGGATGTTAATTATTTATTTATGAATTTTTTTAATAATTATCACTGTTTGAACACTTTTGCCCTTACATCAAAACATTAAATCAATGTTTGTTACATTCTACTCTTATCCGGTTCGGTTGGACAAAAGATGAAAATTTCCACTAGAAATGATTATTCTAGTTCGGGAAGCAGATTGAAATAGAAGAAGAATAAGGACAATTTGTGTTGTTTCTAAAATGGAAGAAAAAGAAGAAGGGGAAATTTTAAAATGAAAATTCAATAAATTTTTTTTATTAATTTTTATTCATTTGTTTTATTTTTATTTTTATAAATATTTTTTTTTTTTTTTGCTTGTTTTGTTTTTGTTTTTTTTTTTATGTTTTGTTTACAAATATAATTATTAATAATTAATAATAAAACACTATAAAAAAGTTCATAAAGTTTTGTTTGTTATTTTTCTTCTTTTCTCTTTTATCATTTTCTTTTCTTTTCTTTTGTTTTTTTTTTTTGTTTTTGAATATTTTTGATTTTTTTTTTTGTTTTCTTTATTTTGATTTTTTTTTTTTTTTTGAAATAAATTCAATATTTTGTAATTTCTTAATTGTACATAATTTTAATTTTAATTTAATTAATGATGAAGTAGAAGGGTTTTTGGGGGAAGGAGAAGAAGACAAATCATTAAAAACAAAAATTATTTATAAAAAATGAAAAAATTGATTTTTTTTTCGTTAAATGTCAAATTTTTTATAATTTTTCTCGAAAAATTCCTATTTAAAAATAATTAAACTTAAAAATAATTAAATAACAGAATAAAGGAAAATTATAAATAAAAATTATAAAGGAAAATTATAAAAACACAAAAGAAATAATAATTTACAAAATTAATTTAAAAAAAAATTAAAACAAAAAAAATTAATTTTAGTTAAAAATAAAAAAAAAAAAATTAAAAACTGATTTTTCTTTCCCACTTCTGTCAGATTAAATCGAATTCATTCTGTATAAATTAAAATTCTGTTTTTCCCTCTTAATTTGAGTTTACTGCCTCCCTCTTCTCTTTGCAAAATGTTTAAATTTTTAATTTGCAAAAAAAAAACGAGGATAAACGAAAAACCCCCGGTGGAAGGGGGGAGATTTTATTTTAATTGTAATGGGCAAAGGGGTTGTGGGGGGGCTCCTCTACCAAAATTAAAGAAAATAAAAATTGTTAATTGATTCAACTAAATCAATAAAAATCAATCAAATCATATAAAATCACAATCAAAAGGATCAATAATATTCAATTTTAATTGAAAAACTTTCCCCAATTTTTTTGTTTAAAAAAAAAAATTAAATCGATTTTATTTTAATTTTGTCGTCTGTTTTTTTTTTTTTTTTGTTGATTTTTAATTTTTATGTTTTTTTAAGTTTTTTTGTTAAATTTTTTATTCATAATTAAATATTTTATTTTATTTTTAATTTTAGGACCGCTACGTATAAATATTTTTAATAATTAAAAATTTAAAAATTGTATTTTTTTCCTTTTTTTATTTTATTTTTAAGATTTTTTAGATTATTTTTAATTTGTTTTCTTTTAATTAATTTAATTTAATTTAATGTAATTTTTGTTTTTCTTTATTTTTTTATTATTTAAATTTAACTACAAAAAATGTAAGGTACAATCGATTAAAATAAAAAAAATTATCTATTCGATTTTTTTTTTTTAATTTTAATTTTAGAAAAATTTTCTTCCGTTTTTCTTTTCTTTTCTTTAATTTTTCTATTGTTTTTTTTTTGTGAAAGAAAACTAAAAAATATAATAATTGTGAAAACAGAAACAACTTATTGAAACGATTATCATCAAGAAGAAGAAGAAAAAGAATGGAACGAAAAGAAAATGGAAACCAACCGAACGGAAAGAAGAATGATGACGTTTTACTTCTCTTTACTCGTTCTTTTCTTTTGTTTTGTTATTTTTGGGTTTTAAATTTTTCTTTAAGTTAAAATATTTATACATCCAAAATGATCGGATGTATAAATATTTTCTTTTTCTTTTTAAAAATTCAAAATTAATAAAAAGAAAATTAATTTTCTTTTACATTTTTCTTCATTTTTTTTTTCTCTCTTATTTTTACTTTTTTTTTTGTTTTTTCGTTAAATTAAATGAATGAAACGTACTTATAAAATAAAATCACATTTTTAAATGTAATTAATTAATTATTTACTTTATTTTGTTATTTAATTTATTTAATTATTTTTTATTTTCTAATTTTTTAGTTTTCTTTTTATTTAATCTAAATTTTTTTAAAAAATCTCCATTTTGTTGTTATTTTATTTTTGTTGCTGTTTTAATCCTGTATAAATACTTGTGGAAATTGAAAAAAAAACAGAAAAATAAATCTGGAGAAATTCTGGCAATTAGGACTTTAAACAATTTCATGATTAAACATCATCCTTAAAAAAGGAAAAGGAAATAATTGAATTGGAATGAACAGAGAACAGACGTCTTGTTCACTCTTAAGTCTCAATGAATGGCATTATGAACTGTCAGTCAGTTATGGATTCTTTTGTTATTTATGACGTTTTAAACGATTTTTCCTCATGCAATGGAAGATTTTAAAGAAAGAAAATTAATATAATAATTTCATATTTCATGTTTCAAAATATTTATTTGTTTTTACTTCATTTTTTTTGTTGGGAGTTCAAAATGTATGGGACATACAGATTGCTGTTGATTAATTCTTGATCATACACAAACTTTACAGAAACAGAACACAAAAGATACTTTTAAAATAGCCATTGGAAATTACAACAATAAAATTCAAAACGTTTACTTTATTTTCTTATTTAATAGATTTTCTTTACAGTTGTTTCATCAGTTATAAATTTAGACAAGACAAAAGAGAGAAAATGAATTTCTCCAATTTTTAAATTATATGAACTCTTCTTAATGGTACAATGAAATTACTTTGAAATCTTGGAATATAACATTGATTACCTTTGTGCCACCAATCACAGGTCACCCCCCTTCACAAATGAATTAAAGTTTTAACAACAAATGTTATCCTCTCAGTTATTTATTCTTTATTTTATTTTTGTGGTTTTAAATTATATTTTCTGTTATTGGAAATTAAGGAAATTTTTAAATTTATTACAAATTTATTCTGTATTTTTTTCATTACAAATAATTTTTCTTTTTTAATATTTATACTTTTATTAAATTCGTATCATTATTATTTTATTTTAAATTTATTTATTTAATATAATTTAATTTTTAATGTTTACTTTATCTCATTTTTATTTAATAATAAATTTATGTTTTTTATTTTTTTTTTAGATAATAAAGATAAAAATTTGACACTTTCAAATGTTCGTTTAATTTGATTTACTTTAAAGTTTTTTTTTCTCTATGGTTTAAATTTTTGTAAAAATTCTTTAAAAAAAACATCAATTTTTTTATTCTCTCTTTTTATATTTTGGGATTTTCTTTTTATGTTTTTGTTTTCTGTTTATTTTTTTTTTGTTTTACTCAATTTATAATAAATTGTGTGTGTATTCACTTCTATAATTATTAATTATCATTATAATAAATTATGTTATCATGTAATGTATTATGTTATTATTTATTTATATAATAAAATAGATTGAATTGAAAATGATAATTAAACAAAAAAGAAGAGAAAGAAAATAATAATTCATTTTTATAAATTAAAAATAAAGTTAATTAATTAACTACATTAAATAATATGCTTTTTCTTGTTTCTAGTTCATAAGACGTACTCTGAGTAATTTTCTTAATGTAATTTCCTTGGAGCGGGATATTCTTCTATTATTTCTGTTTGCTCCATGTTTCTTTCATTAATTGGTACAAGAAAACAAACCCTACACCGAAAGGGAAGTTTATTTTACATCACCATTCACATTACCTTTATTCATAGGACTTAGAATTGGTCGCTGGGTTACAGTTTGAGTTGGAAATCCATTAATTGCCATATATTTCAATAGCTCGTTTAGAAGCTTAAAGGAGTGGTTCGCAGAGAACCATACTGCGTACATTATGTTGAAGTTGGATATATAAATAAAAATTCTTTGCCTCGAGTGTTCGTCAAGTGTTCAAAGCCTAGTACTGATGAATACTGTCCAATCACTGCATGAAATAGCTGGTGCTGCTATGCTGGTATTCATATTCATAGATGTGCAAGTTTGGAAAAACTGTTATTAAGAATTTTTAGGTATTTGATGTTTTTATGTCTCCTAAACCATTTAAGTATAATAAAAATTGTTCGGGTATATTGCAAGACGAAGATTGGACATAGTGCATATAAAGTTTTTTCTTGTTGTCTATTTGCAACTTTTGATTAAACGATTCTTAACCACATCAGTCCGAAGGCATAGTATTGAATAGTCTCTATTGTTAATTGTTTTTCTAATTCAGATTCACATATTCTTAATTCAAGCCACATATCGTTAACTAATGGGATTAATCCTATGCAAGGTTGGAATGTCATTTGCACGTTGCTTTCGTGTACGATAATTTCTTTCCCGAAAATAGCATCGTCGTACATCGTCTCGTCTCTTTCTTTTAATTATAATATAATAAATTATGTTATTATATATGTACGTTTTATTTATATAATAAATAGATTGAAATTACACAAAAAAAAAATTAGAAAAAAAGAAAATAATAATTAATTCTTATTAATTAAGAATAAAGTTAAATGTAAAACAGTTAATTAATTAACTACATCATATAATATGTTTTTCAGTCCATATTTTTCATCATATTTAATTTAATTTAATATTTTTTTTGTTTTAATGAGTCACAACTTAAAAGCACTAATTTTATATAATTTAATAAATGGAAGTGTTTTTTATTTAATTCTTTATTATTTATTTTTTCTTGGCTTGCTTTTCTGCTTTTTTCTCTGCTTTCTTTATTAGCTTTTCTCTTTCTTTTTTATCCTTTTCCATTTGACGTTTCTCCTTTTCAATTATATGTTTTAATTCCTTTAATTTACGTTTTAATTTTGATTTATCATCACCATTTACACCAAGTATTTTAAAATCACGTGAATCTAATTGAAGTAATGCTCCACCTTCAACACCATGCTCCAAAAATTTTGGTATATGTTTTTCAAGACCCAAGGCCATCAACCATTGACAAACCTTTAATAAAGAAATAATTTATAATTTATTATAAATGTAATTAAAAGATTTATAAAAAAAACTATTAACAATCTGCTGCAAGAAGCAAAGATAGGTAAAAAAAATCAAGTTTATTTATATGCATATAATAAAAAAAACCGTACAAAGCTTCAAGTATATTAGCCATATAAATGTTAAGAAAAATCTATGGTTGTGTTCTTTGCTAAATTCTTTAAAAATTATCTTCGTTTTATATGAAGGGTTTTACGATTTTTTATCTACAGACAAAATGATTATCAGCCAAGCAGAATAAAAAAATGAAATTACTTGATCTTTGGACCATTCAGGAACAGGCCCATTTTGCCAGTAATGTGGTGCTTTTCTATCACTTGAAAAGCTCGTACTAGATCCAGATAAATCTAATGTACGACTTGGTGAATAAGCTCCGGGTGATATAGAACCAGATGAAATACTTGATGGTGATGGTGGGCCTTGTGGTTGTTGCTGATGTAATTGATTCTGTTGTTGCCATGGTACAGTACCAGGAGGTGATAGTGACTGAGGAACTACATTTTTTACTGTTAGAAAATATAATTAAGAATAAAAAAACACAAATTACATCAATCAATAAATTTTTTACAATAAAAAGAAATAATTTGTGACTCACGTTTTGGTTGGGCTTCATTAACCGCTTGACGTATTTCAACAACCAAATTTTGTGTCAATATAGCAGCAGGATTTTGTGGTCTATTTAATTCTGTATAGTCATCACTGGATTCACGAGATGCACCATCACCAGTGCGCCGACTAAAATCAATACTTGTCATATTTTTTTTCTTAAATTTAAAAATTTGTGCTTAATGAACTCACCCTTTACTTTCAGCTAAAACCTGACTTAATTCTTCGGCAAATGGCATTTTAAATGCTTTTGGTCTACGATTCTGTTGTGAATAATTTTCTGAATTACTTCCATTATCAGATAATTTATCATTAGAACCCAAAATACTATCATAAGAACTATCAAGATCATTTATATAGGAACTTGGTAATTGTTGTTTTTCATTAGACGTACGATAAATATTTGGTATTGTTGAATGTGTTGATCCACTATTTGACTGTTGTGATAAATCAGTACGAACACTATCACGATCTTTATGCACTTGAGCATATAATGGGGCAGCGTTTTGCGTAACAATAGCCGGTGGTGGTACACGTTGCTGTATAATTTGACGATAATGACCATTTGTATAAGGATGCTGTTGATTATTTTCATGTGAAATTGATGTTGAATCAGTTGGTTCCTCTTCACTTTCTTCTAGTCCACAATCAGAGCTGCTATTGCTGAGACTTTTTTTTCCTGAAGGAAGTTGGCGATGACCGCCTCTAGAGGCTAAATATAAGCAAAAAAAAAAAAAACAGTTTCACACGTCAGTCTTAACTCTCTATAATTGATGGTTTAAGAACTCATCAATAGCGAAAAAGCAATAATTGAGATTTCTGTCATAATAGGATCAGAAAAAGAAGAAGAAGAAAAAAAACAAATTTTGAAAAAAATCATTATTATTCTTTGAATTTCTTTTCTCTACTTAAAAAATCAAAACGTTTCTAATTTGTAATCTAATTATTGAATTTAAAAAAGTTTCGTGCAATTTAACCAATAAATTATTTATATTGATTTTATCATTCCAGTTTCATGTCAAAGAGTTGTATCAGATCAGATCGTGAACATTGACAATTAAAACAAAAAAATTAAATTTATAAAATGAAAACATAACAAGATACAAAATGTATTTTTAGCTTTTTTACGCTTTCGGTCTTCCCATTGACACTACTGAATGAGAACCAACAAAAGTTATTTATTTTGTTGTCTATAAATTTCTTTTATATTGTTTTTATTTCAATACAAATCTCAGTCAATCAACGTCTGATATAACTTCAAGAAAGACATCAGTTTAACATGCAAAGAAAAAGTTTCTATTTCTTTATTCTTACCTCTCTCTGTTAGTATGAAAGTTAAACAGATAACTTAATTTAACAAGAAAGAACAAAATGTCGTTCAAAATTAAGCATAAAGGGGAGGAAAAAAGCAAAAATAAAACACCAACACACCACAATAACAACACTCATACCTAAATCACCTTTAGTTTTACTGGCAGAATTATCCAATAGTTCGTGTTGTGGTACCGCCGTATCTAATTCATCTTTAACAGGAATTTTACGTTCAACTGTTGCAGTTTTACCTTCATCTGGTGACAGATCTGATATTTCTGTATCAGATAATTCTGTTTCTAATTTTTGGAATAATGGTTTTGGTGGTTGTCTCCGAGTCATTTGCGGTGTTAACTAAAAATAGGGAAACAGAGAAAAGACAAATTAAAGTACAAATAAAAAATCTTGTCAGTTTTATTAAAAATAATACGTTTAAATAGCAACAAACGACAAATTTAATTGTTTTCACTGATAAATGATAAATTGAAATTATGTTTGTAACATTATAAATAATTACCTTAAGACTAGCACTTTCATATGGCAATAATACAGGCAATCCTGCTTTACGTTGTGTATCTTCAAGTTCTTGTTCTAAATGTATAACACGATCTTTTAATTTTTTCACAAGCGCATTATATTCTGTATCCTTCTCTTGAAGCAATTGTTGATAAAATTCTTCACGATGAACCTACAAAAAAAAAAAAAAATACAACAACATAATTAACATTAAAAAACTGCTTTGAAAATGGCAACCCAATTTATTTTTTTAATTAAAAAAGAGAACAAAAAAATTTACCATATCAATTTCCCTTTGTTGAAATTCTCTAACAATCCGTTTAGCTTTATTATATTTTTTATCCAAGGCCATGTACTGTGCTTGTGATTGTTGTAACATATTTTGATAATTAGATGCCTCCTTTTTTATATTTGTTAATTCACGTTCTGTTTGCTTTAAACGTTCTGATAAAAGTTCTGAATCATTTCCAGTTGATTCAAGTTTAACTAACTGTGAATAATTTAAAAAGAGAAAAAAAACAAATATTTTTATAGAAAATTTTGTGATTAGAAAAAAATAAATAAATTTTTTGTGTTTTCCTTCAAAAGGATTTCGTATTCTTTTTAATTTAGTTTTGTTTGTTTGTTTCTTTTGAGTGCATCTCTTACGTGATGATGAATTTATGAGGCGTTATATTTTCATACTAGTTTGTTATTTTTTTTAATAATTCGCGTTTACTTAAAAAAAATTCATTTTAAACGAAATTAAAAAACAAAAACAAAACAAAGAAAATAAGCAGGACAGAAAACACTCCTTTATTTCTGTTCTTCATTTATTTTTTAAAGGCATAAAAATTAAACAAAAAAAAAAACCAACACGCACGCACATTGACACACACAGAAAATACTAAATTAATATTAGTGGAGTTGTCTGTTTCGTGTGTTTCGTATTTTTTTTTTTGGTACGTAAAATTAATGGATCGTAATTTTTTATCATTAATTTTTCAAAAACAAAAAAAAAAAAGAAATAAAGAAAAAAATAATAACAATAACAACAACAACGTTCAACAAAACAAAAAATAAATAAATGAATGAAGATGAAAAACAGAAGAAAAGTTTCTACTTAAAATGACTTTAAAAATTGTTACATGTTACGCATAATAATCCGGTGGTAATAATGTACAATTATTAACTGTTTTTCCATACTTCACTTTTCTTCGTTACAAAATATAATTGTTTTTTTTTTTGGTTTTCCACACAAAAACGTTTACTTCCGTTTAAAGAAAGAAGGTATTTAAATAAATTCGGTTATTTTCCGAAACAAAAATTCTTAACAAATTATAAAAAAAAACACAAAAACAAAAACAAAAACACAAAAACAAAAACATCGTCGTAATTGAAGCAAACAAAATAAAAAGAGTAATTTTTTAATCAACGTCATTGTCGGTACATTTTACAAAAGAGTATTTTTTTTTTCGGATGACCAACAGGTTTTAGTGGTTTAGACAAAAAACGTCAATACGATATGACTGGTAACAGAATATCGGTTCAAAATTAAATCGGAAGTAATACAAACCGGGATTATACTAAAAACAAAAACAACTACAATATTCTTGAAAAACAGAATTCTACGGAAACGTGAACCAAATTGTTTTTTTTTTTTGATTCAGAATTCTCGACAAAATTATTTGTAATTTTTATCTTCCTTTTGAACACGATAATTGAAATCATTTACAGTAAATCGACAATCCTCAAAATATTCTTTTGTGTTAATGTTTAATGACGTCATCATAACAAAACTCAAACATTAATTTTTTTATTATTAAGAAAAATAATTTACCTCCTCTTTAGACATTGAATCAAAATTTAACGGTTTTTTTTTCTTTCTTGTTACACAAAAAAAAAAAATAAAGGAAAAATAGAAAAGAATGGAAAGTACTTTATTTAAATATTTCAATAAAAAAAAAGAAAGAAAGAAATATTAAAGGAAAGAAAAATACAAAAAAAAAACAATAAAAGTAAACAATAAAAACATACCGTTTCTCTCAATAATATATTCTCCTCTTCAGTTCGTGTTATTTGATTACGATTCTGTAAATTACGACAAACAAAAACAAAAAAAAAAAACATAAAGCAAACAAAACAAAAACAAAAAAAAACTTAAAAACTAAAAACAAAAAAACAAAAAAACAAAAAAAAATTGAAGAAAAATAAAAGAAAAATAAGAGAAATTAAGGAAAAATTATAAAATAAATGTCATTCTCTCTGTCCTTGTCTTTCTCGCACGCGCATACTCAATCGATTTACTTTTTTTTTTTTAAATTCAAACAATTTTTTTTCTTCTTTTATTCTAAAATTCTAAGATGACAATTTAATTAATTTGATTTTACTTTTTCTGACAATTTGCCAACAACCACGACAACAACAACAAAAATTTATAGAAAATGTTTTAATTCTAACATTTTTTTTATACTTTAAAAATGAAAAATTTACAAAAAGTTTAAAGAACTCACTACATCGCATTCTCTCACTCGCTCTTTTTTCTCTTTCAGATTTTATTTTAAATTAAAATGGAAAATTAAAAAAAAAATTAAAACTAAAAGAAGAAAAAAAAAAGAAAAAAAAGGAAAATAATAAAAAAAAAGTACAACAACAACAGCTGGAACAACAATAACAACAGCAAAAACAACAATTGGTTGTTACTAGTAACCTAGCAAAAATTACACGCACACTACTAGATTACTAGTGCTAAATTAAATTCAAAAAGGAACAACAACAAAAAAAAACAGAAAGCAAAAAAAAAAAAGAAGAAGAAAATTAAAAAGTAAAAACTCAAAAAATTACATTTTCAAGCGTAAGAAAAATGAGGGAAAATATAAAAAAAAAAGTAAAAATTAAAAACAAGAAAAAATTTCATTTTCCTTCTGTTGTAAAAAAAAAAAAAATTTAAAGAAAATTTAAAAACGTTAAAATTTACCGCTTTATGCTGCAGCATTCCAAAAAAGAAAATAAAAAATATTATTGTTATTTTTTTAGTTTTTTTTTTTTTTCAAAAAAAAAAATTTAATTTAAGAAAATTTTGATTTTTTTTTTATTTATTAAATTTTTTAGTTTTTTTTTCTTCCTTAAAGAATGGAACTTTTTATGACATCAATTGTTTTCAAATCGACTAATTGTAATTCGTCGGTATAGTTTCTGGTTTCCATCTAGAATTTTAGTCTCCAATTTTTCTTATTTCATCCGTTGGTAATCACAACTGTTTCTAGTACGATAAATTTATTTGTTTTATAATTACATTCAACTTAAGTTCTGTTGTTGAACAAATGTACTAAAAAAAACTAATTATTTATTAGCACGTGTGTCGTAAGTGTAGGTCCATTTGTTGATTATTGATTTCTTTTTAGTCCGAATACATTTTTATTTAATTACATTTTCCTCTACCACCTTTCATTCAATTTCTAACTTTATTCCAATTAATGAAATTAAACCAATAAAAAAAAGAGACAAACAAAAATGAAACAAGAATATTCTGATAAATTTAAAATTCAGAAAATAGGGTAAATAAAAATAAATTAAATCAAAATTTTGAATTGGACCAAAAGCAAATAAAAAAACAAAAACAAAAGGTAAACATTGAAATTCTTCCAAGTAGTGGTTCCAGGTAGGTCAATTAAATCGATTACTTTTGTGGCATTTTATAAGATTTCTTTTATAGGCAGACTTATGTAATTATTTTATTCCTTTTAAATAATTCCAATTCCAAAGATTCTTCTCACTTCTTCATTTCATCAAATTTACAAACCGAATCAATTAATCGATTTACAAAAAACAATTAATAATTCGTTCCATTCTTAATCAATATTTATTTTATGATCAAAAATTGTGAAAATTCATTTAAAATATTTTCTATTTCCTTAGTAAAAAAAAAATTATATCAACGATAATGAAATTAAACGAAATTAAATTAATTAAGTCAAAAAAAAAAACAAAAAACAAAAAAACGAACGAACGAAACGTCATTTTCTTTATAATAGAATTTTCCTGTTTTCCTTTCTTTTTTTTTCATTTTTTTTTTTCTTTTCGAGAAACACATTCAAAGCGATTTTTCTTTGTTAATTTATTTTTTAAAGAAGAAGAAAAAGAAGAAGAAGAAGAAAAACAAAAAACAAAAAGTTCTTGAATTAGAAAAGTGTGCCTGGTGTTTTTTTTTGCGTTTCGTTTTCTTTTCTTTCCGTTTTCTTCTTCTTCTTCTTCTTCATTCTTTTTTTTTTATTTTTCTCACGGATTTTATAGAAAAAATATTAATTTCTTTTCTCTTTTTCTTTTTTGTTTTGTCTTTCTAAAATTCAATTCTAAACAAAGAATTAATTAAAATTAACAATTTTATTTGTGCAGAACAAAAAAATTGAACAAAAAAAAAATTAAAAATTAAAAACAAAAAACAAAAATTTAAAACAAAAACAAAAAGAAGAAATAAAAAGAAGAAAAAAAGGATAAACCAAAATGGAATTTTTTTTTGTTTCACTCAAAATGAACAAAATTTTGGTTTTACCGAATTTGTTCTCTGTTAACTTTTCTTCTTTTCCTTTTTAAAGAAAATTGTAAATTATAAAAAAGAAACAAGAACAAAAAATAAAGAACGAAAAAAAAAATTACCTCCTGAAGTAAACGTTTTAAAGATTCAACTTCTTGTGAATGACTTGCCTCAGCATCAAATAATGAATCCATTGCAGCTGTTGGACTAAGTGGTTCCTCTGATACACTTGAATTTGCTGATGCTGGCAATGTTGAATCCTCTGAATGTTCTGATGTACGTCGTAAATATTCGTCTTGTTGTCTATAAATCCTAATTAATTAATTTTTTATCTAATTTCTAAATCTATATTTAATTTGATTTAATTTTTTTTATAAAGCTTAGGAAACAGAATACAATACTTTTTCATTCGTTCCTCCTTTTCACGATCCGCTTGTAAACTTTGTCTTATTAATTGTGCAACTTCTGAATTATCTGGATCACGTTCACGTCCAATTAAAAATTTAACAAGTCCAGATGTATTACGTAAAACTGATGCCGCATATGCTTGTGTTACACCAACAAGACTTTTTCCATCAACTTCAATTATTTGATCGTTTACCTGGAAAGATGAAAAACAAAATAAAAAAAATAAATAAAGGCAGAAAATCTAAAGCAAAGTAAAAGGGTGATGTAATTGATCGTTTCAAGAGACGGATGATTGGACACACAAGTTACGTTGTTTAAAAATCTATTATTGTTGATTGTTTTGTTTTATTTGTGTCAACCAACTAAACGTTTTACATCAAAGTACCTGTTTTTTTTTCTCCGTATTATTCTTTTGCTCACGATTCAAAAGTTTTAATGGAAAATTTATCAGAAAAGTTAGAAAATTAGAAAATGAATAATCAAAGAAAATTGTGTGTCCTCTCATTATAACATGATTTCCTCTCTTTTCTATTTTTTGTTAGAAAAGTTTTTCCAGTGATTAAATAATAATACAGAATGTACGATAGAAAATAAAGTAACGATGAACAATGTTGGCATCTTTTGTTCTTACTTTTTGATTTTTAATTAGAAAATAATTAAAAAGAAAAAAGAATAAAAGAAAAAATCATTAAAAATTGTAACCTTCTTCTTATTCTTTTACTCAAGAAAATTTTAATCTTTAAATTTTTGTATCATTTTGAAAATTCTAGAGAAATTCTTACAGATTCTTAATTAATTTTTTAAAGCTTTCATTTTTTTTTTTGCTTATTAAAAAAGAAAATATAAAAAAGAAGATTAATTTCAACGCAACAAAAAAAAAATGAAGAAGTGACTCAAATTTCATTTTTCTTTTATTAAAAATGAGAAGGAAAAGAAATGGAAAAAAATGGAGTCGACATAACGAATAAAAGTTAAAACATAAAAACACAAAAAAAAAAATGAAACGATTTTCTTTTCAATTCAGCCGATATTTTTTTCTTTTCTTTTTTTATTCAGAAAAATATTGCAAAGCGAATTAAAATAAAAAAATCATTTAAATTTTTTTAATTTGATCCGTCAACTGTGAAAACCTTTTAATTAGGATAATAAAAAGAACAAAATTGAAGAACCACCTCTACATTTTTCACATTTAGCATCATTTTTATTTTTGAAGAAAAGAGAAATTAACGTGTTTATCTATTTCTATTTCTTCTCTCTCTCTCTCTAACGTTAACTTGTTAACAGATCAAAAGAAAATATCACATTTAAATAAATTGAATCATATTCATGTTGTTGTTATTTTTTTGATGTTGTTCTGTACAATTTATTTTACATTAAAAAAGATAAATCAAATGTCATAATATATATAATGTAATGGAGACGATGAACATCATTAGTTTAGATCTTTTAAAAAAAAATAAAATAAAATAAACTTTAGTAGTTTTTTCTTATCTTTGTCTTTCACACCATTTTGCCATTAAAGTGACGAGTCCTCTCCAATCGTAAAAAAAAAAAACAGAAAACAAACTAATGTTTAAAAGTTCAAAGAGAAATAAATTGGTTTCTCTTTTTTATGGGTGAGAAAAATAAAGAAGAAGAAGAAGTTGGAAAAAAAAGGTTTTTCATGCTTTCTTATAAGAAAGTCAAAAAAAAACAACAACATCACGTAAAAATAATGAAAAAGGACGGTCAAGAAACACTAATTCAGAATAACGGATAAAACCCATTAAACATTTTTTATTCAATTTTTTCCTTTGTAAATCTTTATAAAAAACTTCCTTTTCAACAATTGTCCTCTTAACTTTAGAAAAAGTATGAAAAAAGATATTTACGGTAAAACTTTTGATTTTCAAAAGGTAAATAAGATTTTTCATTTGAGTTAAAGGAAACAAATAAATAAAATAATGCTCACCTGAATTCGACTATCTCGTGCAGCTGCTCCGTTATCAGTAATCGTTTTAATAAATATTCCCAATTTTTCTAATCCAGCATCAGCTCCAACTCCCATACCTATTTAAATAACAAAAAAAAAGTAAGTATTAAAACCATTTGAATTATTTCTTTTCATTTATAAATTACCAATAATACTTAATCCCAATCCTTCTGGTCCTTTCATTAATTCAACAGGGAAAACATCCATTTTTTCCACACGTTTTTCGAGTTCATACTCAGCGGACGCAGCAACTGGATCAACATCTTCATTTCGACGATCATAATCGGTTACAGAAAATGTCGAAAATACTTGAATTGGTCCAGTACTAGAAAATAAGAAAAAAATTATGAATTAAGAAAACTTCAAAAATATATAACGAAAAAATAATTACCTAAATTTAACTTTTGTATTTTTCTTCACCAAAATTGGATAATCTAAATCTTCATCTTCATCTTCAACTTCAGATTCCATAAGTCCAGGTACTTCCATCCAAAAATTACCATCTTCAAAATAATGAACACCACCTTCAAAATGTACTTCCTTACTTTTTACTGGTGGATATTCAGGTATATAAGATTGATGTGAATCATCACCAGATATATCAGCATCATTTAATGAATTAATACCAGAAATATTATCATCATAATTATCTGTAGTTAATTGACGATTTGAATTTATTGATTCATCTATTGTTGATACAGTAACACTACGATTTGAATTATTACCAACACTAGGCATTGAGTCTATAGAGACAATTGATTCTTGAAATGATGATGTCTCAATAAATGATTGATTCAATATATCATTTGTTATATTTAAATTACTATCGTCATTATCTGTTATACTGTTATCAATTAAACCATTTAATTGTTTTTTATTATCATTTTCTGTTAATTCATTTGATTTTATTTTTGGTACACCAAGAACATCTTTTAACCAATCAGGTTCATCCTTTTCTGGTTTCTCAATTAATGATGATGTTGTCGTCGTTGTTGTTATTTTTTTATTTTTTTCAATTTCAGTTGATAATATTTGTTCAACTTCTCTGGCCTGTTCATCTGACAGTAGTGGCTGTTGTCTAAATATATTCAACGCCAAAAAAAAAAACGAAAAGGAAAAGAAAAGAAAATTGAGGTCAGAATTATTCTTTTATTGATTTGAAAAAAATTGACATTTTTTTTCTTTTACTACAGAGATGTATTTTCAAGGACTGACATTGAAAATATTCGGAAGTTACAATAACTTTCTCTCTTAAATCTTACAAACAAAAACAAAAACTTTAATTGATTCAATTTTTTCTAATTTTCTTCAGTCACGTAACACAAAATATTTTGTGACGCTAAATTTAACAAAATAACGTAAATACTTATAAATACATCTCTGTAAATTATAAATCGCAAAATAACCTTACCTTCTTTTGCTTTCCAAAATTCTGGTGTGTGTGTGTAAAAAAATAATAATAATAAAGCAGCAACAAACACACCAATAACAACAATAACAACAAGAGCAGCGGCAATAACAACAACAACAAAAAATACAGTTAAAAAAAAGCAGGTGGAGGCGGCATTAAAACACGAGTATTTTTTTTTTGTTTTTTTGTTATTTTATTTTGGTTGAATGGTTCATGCGCAGCAAAGTATGCAATTTGGAAGGACAAAAAAAAATTATTATTTTTATTAAAAAAAAGAAAAAAGAAAGAAAAAGAAGAAAATAAGTGGAAAACACAACAACAAAATATATATACGAACAAAATAATTAATTAATTGATGAATTAATTAATCAAGTTAAAGTAAGTAAAAGTAATTAAATGAAAACAAACTTATGTATGGAAAATAATAAGAGGAAGAAAAAACTTATTCTTCATTTTATTCCTCTTCATCATCATCTCTTCGTTATCTTCTTCTTATATAAGAAGAATTCATTCACTTTTCCTTTTCGTTTCATCTTCACTTTCAACATGCGTGTGCGTTTCTTTTTACTTGTTCTTATTTTTTCTTTCTCACATCAGAATTAATAATTAAAGAAGCAAAATAATATTTTATCAGCCAATTTTTTTTAACATCTTAAAATGAAGAAATTCATAAATTTAAAATCAAAAAAAAAACCACACACACACACCCAATTGAATTTGATGTGAAAATAGAAAAACAGAAGACGGAAGAATTAAAACTAAAAGACACACAATGAATTGTTACAAATTCATTACGTCACTTAGTCAGAGTAGGAAATAAAGAAATTGAGGAAATTTTCTAAGTAAATCTCTTTTTTGGTTTCATTTTTGAATAAACAATTTTAATGCTAACGTCATCATTTTTACATTCATTGTGAATATTTCCTTTTTTTTACGTCTTCCTTTTCATTTTGTTCAAAACAAAAAAAAAAAAAAGAAACGGGTTGAAAAAAAAACTTTTCTGAATTATTAAAAACAAATGGGAAACATTTTCTCTCATTCTAACAAATATGAAACAATATAACAACAACAATAAACAACAACAATAAACAACAACCATTGGATGGGAATCCTGATGGAATATTTTCTTCTTCCATTTAATTTTTTTTTGGTATTGTATTTTTGGGTTAATGTTTTTAGGCGGTTAAATTAAAATAACCATAATGCAGTTAAAAAACAGAAAAATAAAATGGAATCCCTTAAAGAGGAAGATAAACAATTAATACAAAAACACGAACACATACACACACACACACAAATGATGTTTAATCAAAACTTATTTAAAAATAAAAAGAAAATATAAGAATTACATAATTTTTTAACCATCACAGAACTAAAACAATAACAACCGAATACCCAACAGTGAACTTTTCTTCTTCTTTTCTTTTTTTTTGTCTTTGTAAATTTTTCCTTCTTTTTTGTGTATTTTTTTTTATCCAAAAAAAAAATCAGTTTTTGTTAGGATCGTTTTTTTTTTTTGATGATTTCGACACAAGTCATTCAGAAAACTACAACTCACCTAAACTAAAAATAAACAACCGTGGAAAAAATAAGCAAGCAAAACCGGGAAAAATGAAAAGAAAAAAAAAAGAAAAAAAAAAGAAAAAAAAAAGAAAAAAAAAGAAAAAAAACGGAAAAAAATCGACATTTATGGATCGATGTTTTGTGAACAAAAAAAAGAAAAAAAAAATGAAACGAAAAAATGGAGAAAAGGTGTAAGAAAGAAAATAAAAAAAACCGCCCGTTTTTCCGTCGTCACTTTTTATATACAAAATATTTTTCCACTTTATACGCTTTTCCATTTTTTTTCTTTTTCTTTTTACAAGTTGCATAATTTTACATCAATGTTATGAGACGAAAAATATATGGGGTGGCCTGTTGTGGGACGAGGGTGCTGCAGGAATGAAAAGAGGATCGTTCATACAAACACAATATTTGCCAATTTTGAGTCACCTTATATTATTTGTGTCTGTGTGTGTAAGTATAAGACTGTGTGTGTGTGTGTTATTATGCGGCTTTGTATTTCTGTGTTTTGAAAGTATTTGAAAAGAAAATATAAAAGGTCAAAGGAAAAGTGTTGAGAAAGTCATAAGGTTTTTTAGTTATGGGGTGAAAACAAAAAAATAACAAAAAAAAAAATAGAAAAATCTCTTCATTAACGGTGTTGCCCGAATTTGTAAAATGCCCGAAATAAAATAGAAGGGGCGACCAAAAACTAAGACTGGAAAAACAATTCTTGCGTGTAAATTTCACATTTCCTTTACTTTTTTCTTTGTTTGTTAAATTTTTCATTCTTAAAAAGAGGAAAAAAAACTCAACAACAATCATTTACATTTATTCTAGACAAAATGTCTGAAAGTAAAAATTTCTTTCATGTCGTCATAATGTCGTGACTACATCATGAACTTAAGAGGACTCTGATTTTCATTGCTTTATGTATACATTTTTCTTTTAGTTTTCTTCATTTTTATGAGTTGAGAGAAAAGAAAAAAATATAGAATGGAAGAAAAATGTTGACATTTTTGTGTCAAATGTAATGACCATAATAATGACGACATCCTTTATGTGTTGTTATTTTCTTACTCTTCGGATTGCACAACAAACAAATAAAATTGTTTTATTCCATTTTTTTTCCTGTTCCAATTTCAATCTTTAATCTTTCCCTTTTTCGTCGTTTCAAACATTTTCAGAGTTTTTATTTTCTCGTCTTTTATTGAAAATATGATAAAATATTCTACTATTCCGTGTTTGCGAAGTGAAATCTATTATGTGTGAGTATGCTTGATTGTGTGCCCGAGTGTGTGTGTGTGTGTAGTTGAATGACATTCCAGAATACTCAATATATAAAACAACAAAAACAATTAAATAATAATAAAAGATCGCATGCTGCTCTGCGTTTTATTTTTTTTTCTTTTATTTTTAGCAAACGAAGAATGTCAAGAATTCAAAATATTTTTTAAAGATTTTCCTTATTAATTTTCAAAAAAAATAAAACCAAAAACAAAAATTTAAAAAGAAGAGAATAAAAAAATATACAGTGAAATTGGATCCGCATTATATTGGAGTTTTTGGTAAAATTTCATTGGTTTTTTATTCTCTCCTTAATTTCTAAAAAAAAAAAAACAAAGAAACACAAAATAAATCTAAAAAAAACAATAAACATTCAGCTCTATCAGAAGCTATAAATATTAAAGAAAAAATTTAAAAAGCAAAACAAATAAATATTTGAATATTTTTAAGTCTTACCGTGAGCTCAACAATCGTTCAGCTTCATCAGGTGTCATTGCATCAGGTAAATTATCTTCAGCATCATCATTATCACTTGCATCAGCATATTCAACATCACATAAATCAAGTGGTGGACCTTCTGGTAATGGTGGACGCATTGGTGGTTCCGGTGATACCAACAATATTTTATTATTAACATTTTCATCGCCAATTAATGATGGTCGTGTTGGATCAAGTATTGTTTGTGGACTATGATAAATTTTATTATTATCATTTAATTCTGTATGCCCGTCGAAATCAGGAAATGGTGGTATTATAACATCATTATTTTTAAAATTAAGTAAAAGTTCTGTTGGAGGAGGAATTTCTGGTTTTATTGTTGCATAAATAATACCAGATTGTGTTATACCATTTGTATTATGTGCATATATTGAACGATTATATGTTTCCTTTTTAAGACGTTCCTCATTCTCTAATTCTTCAAGTACAGAATTTTTAATACTTGTATGATATAATTCTGTTTCACCAAAAATTTCTTTACTTTCACTGCCATCAGGATTTAAACGATAACCAACATCAACATAATTTAATTTTGGATCGTCATCATCAAAATTTTTATCATCATAATTTGGTGATATTATTTGTTTATTTAAATGTGAATTATAATCAGTTGTTAATATTTCATATTTTGGTGGTTCAAATGGATATGCCGGTTTTATTGTTGATTGTATTGCTTTTATTTCTGGTATTGGTTCATTAAAACCACCTTCATCTGTACTAATACTACTAATTATACTTGGTGGACGTGAACCTAAACCAGCTGCTGGAATATTTAAACAAATACTTGTGACTTTTTTAGAACGTATGGTTACATTTGAATGCGGATTTGTTATTGTATCTGGTTCATTTCTTTCTGTTGGTGGTGTTGTTGTTGTACGACCTATTTTAGAAAAAAAAATTAGATTAGTTTTCTTTGGAATTTTCTTTATTTTTATTTGAAAAATAGAAAAAAGAAGGAATTTTTAAAAAATAAATAAAGCCAAATTTGATGAAAGAAAATTTTATTAAAAATTGTTATAAATTTATTTTTTAAGAATTTAATTTACTAATAATTTTTGATTTAACAAGAAATAATAAAAATTGTCTTTGTCCAGCTTTTGGCATTCGATTTCTGATTCGTAACTCTTCACTATTTTTATTTGTTTCTAAATATTCTTCTAACATTGTTTCCACATCAGAATTTAACCCCGGTTCGGATAAACCAATTATTTCATTTTCAATACAATCAAGAACATAATATAAATAATCTTTTAATTTTTTTCCCGATTTTTCATTAGATTTTTTAAATAATTTTTCATAATTATTTTCAATATTTTTTCCTGTTCCCATTTGTGTCCAATGTGGAATTTCACCTTCGTCAGTTACAGATAAACCAATATAAGCGCATGCACCCTTATCATTATCTAATAATTTTGTTGCTAAATATGTTCGACAATCTTTACCACCTTGCATAAACATATTACTTGAATCATTTTTACTTTGTGTAATTAATTCATTTAACCATGGTGGTTCTTTATCAGATAAAGGTAATAATGGAAGTTCAGGTAGATTACCAGGCTTTGGTCTTATTGAAAATGGTCCTGTTAATTTACCAGCTTCCATACAACTTAATAATTTACACAAATATGTATTACGTATTCTTTTTTGTTGATTACCACTCACAATATCACAACTTAATTTATTTAACCATGCCAGAGAAATACTATTCTGTTCTGTATCATACACTAAATTATTTAAATAATTTTTTAGAAAATTTAATATAAATAAAAAGTCATTATCTAAACGTAGTCCAATATCATTATCATTCATTTTTTCTTTTTTTTTTAAAGAAAAACACAAATCAACAACAACAAGATTGACAAGTGACAAAAAAAACCACAAAACAGAAATTAAAAAAGAACAACAGCCAAAAAACAGCAAATATTTAGTTGATCTTTTTATATTTAGAATTGTTACTTCATAATTTCCATGAAATTTAATTTGTTTTAAATTTTTCTTCGTTAATAATTTAGAAAACAAAAAAAATATATATAAAATTCAAAGAGAACTTTGATTAATTATTAGAATATTTTGTGATGCGTGACACGAAAGCAATTTTAATATTATTTAACAATTTCGTAGTCATCGTAGAAGAGGTTTCTGCTTTCTAATGATATTAAATGTGTGAATGAACAATTCAAAGAGAAAATATTCTAAGGAGAATCAAAAGAGTAAATTTTTAACAATGAAAATAAATAAAGGAAAAATGTTTATCAGATTTTATAGAAAATAAAATCTTTATATGTATGTTTTCGGGATCATTCTTTTCTTTCACAATAATAAAGGTTTTAATTGTTATGAAAAAAAAATGGCAAACATATTTATTTAAATTATACGGCAATCTTTCATGTCAACACAATTTATAAAACCCTTATCAAAAAATTTTTTTGTTGTTTTAAATAAATCATCAAAAGTTGAAGAAAAATGACAAATATTTTGTCTTAAGGATCGAGATAAAACTAACTTTTCAATATTGAATTAAATCTTTTCTTGATAATCAAAATACGTGATTTGACCCTTGTTCATAAATAATCCCATTTTATTATACTAAATACAAAGTCTATTGGATTTATATAAATTTTCTCAGATGTTCCCAATACTCGTCCCTCTAAGCACATTCTTTTTCTGATAAATTAAATCCTACATGTGTACATGTGTCAGTTTATATATAGCGGAAAACATTAAAAATCACACTTTAAAGATCCTTCAAATAATAATCAATTGTAAGAAACAATAGATAAATTATAAATATTAAATTTATATAAAGAATATTTTATTAAAAGTTATAAAAATTTATTCAATTTACAATTCGTCATTGTGAGAAGAAAAAAAACCAACTTGGTAACATTCTTTCGCCTACAGTACAGTGTTTATTATTGCAAATAAATTCTTAATAATTTATGTTCAAAGAAAAAGGTTAATCGATCTAATACAGAAACAACAACAACAACAAATTCAATTTATTGATTTCCGTACAAATCATTATTCTAGCAGTAAACTATTTTTATCTTTATTAAAAGCCAAAACTTGTCTCACTTAAATTCTACAATTTTCATTTTATCTGAAATTGTGAAGAAGTTTCTATGAAAAAACCTTTTTTTTTTTCATGAATGATTTTGTTGGTAATTCTTATTAATGCTGTAAATACGGAAGAAGAAGAAATAGAAGCAGAAAAATTGTAATTAGTAAGATTATTAGAATAAAGTTAAGCTCATTAATTTTCATTTAAATCAAAATTTGTTTTGTTGTTTGTTAAGATTAAAGAAAGAAAAGAGAAAGAAAAAAAGTAAGAAATGAGCGAAAGAAAAAAATTTAATAAATCACAAAATGGACAGAATTAAAAGAGAGAGAAAAAAATTAAGATAATTAAATGAGAAAGAGAGAGAAAGAATATAAAAATAGATTTATATAATTAAGACATAAAGTCGTTAATTTATCTATTGATCTGATTAAATGAACAGAATACACATCTCTAAAGATTCTCATATAATTTATAGAAGAAAGAACACAAAACGAAAAAAAAAAGGATTAAGAAACAGTTTGTCTTGTTAGCCTCTTATATAGTTAATTTTAAAATAAATTTGACCAATATTTTGTTGAAGACAACAATCCGATTAGCTGATAAATTGGAACATAATTGACATACAAATACAAGATTTCATAATCAAAATTAGAAAATTTAGAAATTCAGAATATAAGTCCATTAATTTTTTTTTTAATCCTTACTTAAGAGTTACATGTTTTGGATTACTATGCCACTGTTGTTATTTAAGGCATTCGCATTAAGTATAGTTTACATTTGTGAAAATTTCATAGCGAAATTCCAAATAATTTGATTTATATCAAAAAACTTAAATTTTATTATTTTATCAAAGTAAAATTTTGAATAAAATTTAATATCAATTTTGTTGTTGTATATTTTCACTACGGAAAATAAGTTGTCATATGTGACATGATTTGTTTGACTTTCAACAAAAAGTTTAATTGTAATTTTGAAATAAGTTATTATGATTTAATAACAAAAATTGTCAAAGGTTTAATGTTGAATTATTAATTTTTGTGTACATTATTTTTAACGTAATTTAAACGTTACTTTAATTAGAGTTTTAATATTCCAAATATTTCTGAAACTTCTAAGGAGTAAATATTATTTTACTGTTTGTCGTAATCGTAATCGGTTATTTGATCCTAATTAATCGTTTTTACATGTTTTATTTTTTATATGAACAAAAATTTCATTTAACTAAATTGGAAGTCATTTGCAATTTTGAAAGGAAACAAAAAACAAACAAATTCTCTACCATAAATAACAATCCAAAAAGAAAATGTTTGATGCTATTTCCATTTTGTCTTTTGTATAAATTGATCAATCTATTACGACTGTGTCAAGTCTGGTTTAAATTTTCACACAATCCTGTAGAATTTTATATTTTCGGCTGTTGATCTGATTTTGAACATTACAAAAAAAAAAGAAGAAACGTAAAAGAAAAAAATTATTTATAACAACACGGTTAATCTTTCAGCAATTTAATTTAGCTGATTCATCATGACTTCAAATTTAGTTTCAGTTTCAACAATATTCCAATGTCATGTAGAATTTAGACAGAAAATTTTAACTAAATTTAAAAGGAAGTTCAGAAAAAAATAAAAAAATTATTCTGAATCTCAGAGGGAGCTACCGTCGTTTCAACTTATGGCAAAAAATATTTTAGAATTTATTTTACAATTTAATGAAAACCATTTATGGTTTCATGAAATTAAGAACATTAAAATCCTTATTTGGTTACATTTTTATATTATTTGTTAAAAGTTTCAAAATAAAATTAAATCTCAATAAACAATAATTTACAAATTTGTTTCTTGTTTCAAACTCATGTATGTTGTTGTTGTTGTTTTTTTAGTAATTTTGTTTATAAATAACAATTCTCTTGTGGATGATTATATTCTGACTAATTGGTAATATAATTTGTTTTTCTAACACGAATTGAAACGAACGGGTAAAACACCAACGTACTATATTTTTTTATTGTCTCTTCTTCTTCATTTAAAAAAACAAAATTAAAAAAAAAATGTTTATTTTAAAACTAACAAACTTATTTTTAAGTGAGTCAATTTGTTTTTTTTGTTTTGTTTTTCTACAAAAGACAGAAATCAGTCAGTTCAATTGGATATACTAAATTATAAGATTTAAAAAAATATGTAATAAGATCTGTGTGTACATAATAATGTACTAATCGTTTACAACTTAAAATCAAATTCAGATTTATTTTGATAATAAAAAAAAACAACAAATACAAGAAGAAACAATTGATTTATTTCTGCGCGGATAATCGAAAAACATGAAATTAAATTGAATTTTGGTCAGATTTAGAAGAGAGCAAAAAAAAACATGCATAAACACACACACGCAGAAAGAAAGAAAGAAAGAGAGAGGAAGAGAAAAATACGATTCAATTGAACGAAGCAAAAATACGAAAAAAAAGAAGAAAAACAAACTTGGAAAATTGTATTTCTTTTTATCAGCAGTCTCTGATCGTAATTGGTGTATGATATGAATGAAGTCAAGAAAAAAATGTTTTATTGATTAAAAATGAAGAAGAAAAATAAAAATGGAAAAAAAAGAAGAAGAAAAAGATAAAAAAGAAGACGACGGACGACCAAAAACATATTTATTTTATTCTACTGTCATTTAATATCATATCCATATTTTGTGTCTCGTCAGCTACCCTTTTTTTTTGCCTTCTACTCAGTTGTTTTGTCTTTATCTCATGTGTTTGTGTATATGTTCGACGATGAGGTTTTATGAAGAAGGAAAAATAAATGTCAAATGGATTTTCCATCACTGTCTCTAATCTAAAGTGACTGAACAAAAAAAAAAAAGTATGTGTGTGTGTGTACTTCTAGAAATGTGTAACAACATTATGGCTCCTCTTCTTTTTGTTTTCTCGTTTTCTTTTTCTATTTTCAGTCAATCAATGATCATTGTCGTTCATTCAGAAAAAAAAAAAATAACACAAGAAAAATAAGAAAACAAAATAAGAAGAAGAATAAGAAGATGAAGAAATAAAAAAAATATATATTTTAAATAAATTCGATAATGTTTGTCAATAAACGCCGTTTCCATTCCATATTTTTTTTTTTTTATTTATGACAATCTTGGGGTGTCACAATTTTTCACGTAATTTATTTGTTAGTTCAAAAGGATTCAAATAAAAATTGATTCAATGATTTGGCTGGAAATGGAAAAAAATTTCGGTAGTAAGATTGACTTTTTCATTCAGATTCAGAAAAGAGAATAATGTTGAATATTAGTTATGAAGAAATAATAAAATACAAGAACAAACCTCTACAATCAATGCAAAATCTTCTGATACTCAAACACATGATTTAAGTGAATTTTATTTATAAGCCAATTAAACACCAAACACTTCCTTCTACTCCTCTTCTAGTAACCCACTTTAACTTCTTTAAAAATCAAAAAATAAAAAAACACGCACCATTTTTTTTCTTCTTTCTTTTTTTTATAAATTTATTTTTTGTTTATTTTTTAATTTTCACATTTTTTTTTTTTTGTTTTTTTCACTTTTTTATTTTTGTTTTTAAATTTACATTTTATTAAATGAATTCTAAAAGAAAAGAAGAATCAAAAGATTAATTCCCGATCGTTTGGGATTGAAATGGAGATTTTTTGTTTCGTAATCCATCCAGTATTAAACCGAAGTCATAATCACTGTACTCATATTTTTGAATCAATTTATTTGTTTGTTTTATTTTTCTTCTTTTCTAAACAAAAAATCGAAATTAAAATTACGGAAAGATCGTGATGATCTGTTGTGGTATCTGATGACCAGTTTTATTTTATTAGTTTGAAAAAAGTTTAATTGAGCAACAAAAATAAGTACAAATTTTAACAGCTTATAAATTTGAACATGAGACCCTTTAATATCTGATCGACAATTTCTAACAAAAACAATAATTTGTTTTGAATTTTTTGGTAATAAATTTTATAATAAAAGGCAAGGCGATAAATTCCTTAGAATAGTAAAAATTGTAGATAATATTTTGCCCACTTTTTGATTGATAATTTTAAACATTTGTCCCTGATATCACATCATTACATTGTCTGATTCATATCAAAGATTAGATTACAACAATTATTTATATTTTTTTTTCTATAGGCGGAAAATTCTTTTACTCAATTTTTTTATTCAAAATGATAAGATAAAACAAAAACAATTTTTTCCAATATAAAATCTAAAGAAAATTATGTTGAAGAATAGAAAAATTTATTGGTTCAACTGAGATTTAAACTGAAAAAGAACGATTCCTTTTGTTTACATAATACGATATTTTTCAAACCCTAAAAAATTCTGTGGCTTAAAATTACCTTCCCTAAAAATAAACAGATAATTGGAAAAATATAAATAAAATCAATATTCTTAAAGTAAAGAAGGAGGAAATGAATAAAATTGATTCAATTTCCAAACAATCATTTGAGGTAATCATGCACGAAAATATTATAAAAACTTAAATAGAAATCTTGTGCAATATTTTTAAACGACAACTATAGACGCCAAGATATAACAAAAACAATAAAAGCAACAAATGCCAGAAAAAATTAAATCTTTCGAAAAAAAAAACCATAAAATAAAATCTATAATTAATTTTCAATAATTTTTCACACGCCTATCTAAACAATATGTAATAAAAATTACCGCCTAATACCCAATACCATTAAATATTAAACGTTAAAATCATGTTAACGAAACGTAACATGATTTTGGTCATCCCTGTTTAATAATGATTGTACGTAAATGTGGAAGTTTAAGAAGAAGAAACCAGACATAACACACGCATTTAAGTTGAAAGAATACAAAAAAAATAAACGAAAGAAGAAAACAAAAGTAACCGTCATGTACATACAAATAAAATGTTGTAAGGAGAACGAAGAAAAAGAAGACAAAAAAAAATATATTCATTCATGCGGTTTGAAAATTTGCGTAAAAAAACATTAAAATTAAAAACATGAAAATAAATAAAAGTAGAGTTTTTTTTTTTATTAAATGACTGCCCACGTTAAATGGTTATTAATAAAAAATCAAATAAAAAAATACATAAGAAGAAAAGTATAACTTCTAATTCTTCTTCTTCTTCTTGTTTTTCATAATTTCAATAAAGCAAAAAAAAAAAACACTTTTACTTTTTATTTTTCTTATACACATATTTAATTTATCCTCTCACTCTCTCTCTCTTTATCACTCCCACTTAATGCAAAGGAAAATAATTGAAACATGAACACATATAATTTTTTTTTGTGGATAGAAAGAAAATTGTTTCTTATGAAAAAAAAATTCATAAAAAGAAAAATTAAAATTAAAATTACAACCAGAAATGTGTGTGTGTGTGTGCGCTCACAAACTGAATTAAGACAAGAAAGTTTGGATAGATCATGTGCATCAATCGCTTTGTTTTTGTTCTTGGTTTCGGTTTTTTAATCAAATAAAAATTACTTGAATAAATAAATAAAGCAATGAGAGAAAAAAAAGCATAACTAATTCGTCAACAAATATATTAAAATTATAACAAGCGGAAGGAAAGTTGTTTCATTTATTTATTTTTTTAATGATATTTTTCTTATTGGATTTATTCCGTCCTCTCCTCTCTCACTCTCTCCACGTGTTTTGATTTTTCTTTTCTTTAGTTCTGGAATTGATTGATTAATTTTTAATTTTTTTTTACTCTTATTTCTCTTTTCTTATTAAAAAAAAAGAAGAAGCAAAACAAAACAAAAATCTTAAATCATAATCTTTCAAATTAAAGAGATCCATATTCGTATCTCTGGTACGATGAAATTATACAAAAAAAAAGGTTTTTTTGTACTTCAAGGAATTTTCAAATTAAAGGAAAAAGAGAGAGAGAGACAGAAAGAGAGAGACAAATTTAAATTATTTTTTTTGTTTTTGTCGTGCGGCGTCAACTTTACAATAAAACGTCTCGAGAAGCGTAAAGGAAAATAATTTTGGTTTAATAGAATTTTTCTGATTTTTTATTTTCTATCTAGAATTATTTTCTCTATTTGTTTCTTATAAGTTTTTTTTTTCTCTTCATAATTTTTTTTTTCTAAATAATAAATTCTAACTCATTTATTATAAGAGCCATGCTACACAAACACACACACACACACACACACATGTATGCATATTTATGTCAATGCACGTGCCAAAATAAAATAAGAAAATCTAAAAAAAAATCAAAAAAAAAAAATTCATTTTTTTCGTTCTTTTTTTTTTTGAAAGAAAAAAAAATGTTTCAATCTTCAAATCAATTTAAAATCCACTATACACAACCCACTTGTATTTTGAATCTCTCTAAACGCAAAATAAAAAAACACCTCAGACAACGTTAATTGAAAAATCTAAAAGAACAACAAATAAAAAATAAAATAAATGAAGTATGAAAAAAAAATTTATGTAAGAGAAATCACGTTTTTTTTTTTTTTTTGAAAAAGAAACGATAGACTTGAAGGCGACAGATTTGCGATTTGTTTTTTTTTTTTATTATTAAAATTCCTTAGCAAAAGTGGACATCAAAATAATGTAGGTAAGATAAATATAAAAGGGAAATTGTGGGGAGTTGTGTGTGTTTATTGTATAAATGGGATATGGATCAGACAAGTGGCATCCATCCAAATTTAGACAAGATTAATCAGTAGACACAAAAAAAAAATACAAACAAACAAAAAACAAAGAAAGAAAAAAACAAACAACAACAAAATTTAATAATATGAATATCGTTTCGGTTTCAACTTTTTCTTATTTTTTTGTGTTCAGTTTTTTTTTTTTTGTTTTTGTTTTTGTTTCATTGTCTTTTTGTTGTTGCTGTTATTTGTCTCTTCTAATTTAATTTTTTTCTCTTTATTTTCTTGGCTCGCGCTGCATCGAATTTCTTTTGTTTTCTGTATTTTAAATAGTACTGAAAACAAGAACAAGATGTAAGTAGGTATCATTGTTGTGAAATATTTATTTTTTTACAAAATTTGTTCGTACGTTTTTTTTTTCTTTTCATTTTCCAAAAACAAAAACAAAAGAATAAATGAAGAAAAATATGCGTTTTTTTTTTGTTTCTAAAGAAACATTTTAGTTAAATGAGCTTCTTTTATTTGCAAACAAAATACAGCAAAAAAAAAATAAAATGTAAAGTAGAGAAATTTCTGGCCTACCCAAAAACAACAACAACAAAGCAAATATAATGGAAGTTTCGTTGTGTTACGAATTTCAATTATAGTAATTTTTGTGATGATTACGTTGAATTTTTTATTTGTTGGTTGTTTTTTGTAAATTTAGAAACTTCCAAAAAAAAATTTTTTTTTCTTCTTTATTTTTAATATTTTTTTCCACTTTTCTTCTTTTTTGTTCAATCAAAATTTTGGAACAAAAAAATTATATTTTAAGTTTGACGTCAATATCAGAATACAGTTATCGTTATTTGACGTCGTTTACATACGTCGATAAATACTTTTGATCATTATGCAAGTTTTTTAGTTTTTTTTAGACGAAAAAAAAGCGAAATAAAAAAAAACCTAATGGCCAGTAGTTTGACTGTACATTTAAAAGTATGGTAAAGAATCTCTTTATTTTTGTCTGAAACTCTTATCGTACTTCATCTTCTTTTTAATTTCTTCTTAGCATAATGCTAAAAAAATTTTTGTACAACTCGACATAAATGTATAAATATGAAAGAACATTTTCATTAGGTTTTACACCAAATTTTAAATAAGAGAAAATAAAAATTATTATTCATAAGAACCTCCTTGAAATTGGTCATGTCAGTTGAACTCATCAATTCGTCAATTGAAACCATAGTACAACAACCACAACAATAACAAAGCAAAACAAATAAAACGAAAGGAAGAAGAAGAAAAAACTATAAATAAATTGAATCAAGAGTGCAAAAAAAATATATATATTATAAACGTACAGAAAATGTTATTGCAAAGAGTATTTTGTCTGCGGTTAGCAGTTTTTTAATTTTTTTTTATTTTATTATTGTTATTTATAAATGAATTATTTGTAATATTTGTCTCATAATAATAATTCAAATACAAAAGTATTTTAGTCATATTTATATACAAATCTGAATCTTTCTCTCTCTGTTTTGATTCCCCTTCTAATCAAAATAAATATCAACAAATTAATTCTAAAAGATTTTAAACAGAAAATACTATTTTCAAGTTATAACTAACGAATAAACTGAGTTGGTAATGATTAACCCATCCTAATCATTTCCTTCAACACACACACACACACTTTATAATTAATTAAACATTGTAACACATTAATTATAAATTAATTTTAATTATTATTTATTACCTTGTATAAATTACATTAAAAAATAAACAATAAAAATTATAAGTGTGGGATTTGTAAGGTATTTTCTATAACTTATAACAAACAAACAAAAAAAATGACGATTAAATTAAACGATTAAATAATAACAATAACAACAACAATAATTTATTTCAATCGGTTTATAAAAGTCGTCCATATAAAAATCACATTAAATATTTATTCAAAAAAGGAAGAAGTTTTTTCTGTTTGTAAGAAGAAAAATACTCAAACATAAAAAAAAACACACAAATAGAAGGATAAATTATTCCGATTTAGATTTAATTTTATAAAAAGAAACTAAATTCAATTTAAATTTATTTATAAATTAATCAATTTAAATTCTATATATTGATTATTACTTATTTCTCTAATTTCTCATTACTTATTATTTATTTATTTATTTATAATTCTTATACAATTTTATTACGACTTTTATTACGATAGTGACATTACGTAGAAAAAAAAATACAAATTATTGTTATTGTAATTAATAATAATGTAAATATATGACGAGTAAGTGAAGAGTAAAAGAGTGAAATGAAAAATTATCATTATAAAAAGCCGCCTTATCGTTTAATTATTTAGAAAACTAAATTAAACAAAACTTTACAAAAGGTAAAGACAAAAATTACAATTTGTTTTTAATATTTATTTTACAGTTGTTGTTTGTTCTTTGTTGTTATTTGGACTTTAGGTTAGAATATTAATTTGTTTTATTTATAAATTATAAATTATTTATAAATGAATTGTCGTGCGTGTAGACAATTGTTTTTGACTATAAAGTGAATCTTTGACACTTACTTCAGTTTACATATATGTAGAATTAAAAGTAATATTTAAAACGACGTCTAATTGAAACTCGTATAATCGGACCGCCTTCTTAAAATTGAATCGTTGATTTAATTAAATCGCTTTGATCAAATTTAACATAAGGGAAATTGATTTTTTAAGTGGACCAACTGCATAATTGACTTAAATTACTTTTAAACTATTTATGGTCCAATTAGACAGGTTTTACTCCTATTTTATTGGCATTTTACGGTTCCACCTTCAACTCTAAAACCCCATTAAATATACAAATACAATAAAATCTAATAAAAGAAAATAAAGTAAAGGTAACACTGAAACCACTATATAGTTAACTACTTAACGTACGTTTGATAGTTAACTTATTATGTTTTTTCTCTATTCGCCTCGCGTCAAAATGTATCGCTCTTTCACACCTCTCCGTTAGTTCAACTAACGAAAAATGGTTAGGTAGTGAATTTTCGTTCGAAAATTTTCGCACTTTAACTAGAGATTTTAGTTCAGTGATTTTGGAGATAAAAATGGCCCTGAAAGTCAAGTGGTAGAAAATTTAACTAAGAAAATTATCAAAAAACAACATTTTTAATTGAAATTTGGAGACCCATACGTTAGATAACTAAAGTCTACAATGTTAAGTAGTTAACTATATTGCGGTTTCAGTGTAAAGAAGAATGTAAGAAAATTAGTCATCACTAACTAAACACAATTACAAAATCACACTAAAAATGCAAATGCAAAATGTAAAAGAGAAAAAATGTTGACTAGACTTAAAACAGAAATGTGTTGAATGTGTTTCTTTTTTAATTCTTTTGTTGTTTATAAAGAAACCAAAGAAAAGAAAAGAAAAGAAAAGAAGAAAAAAAAGTATACAAATTGTCAGGTGAAAATTACAGTTTATTTGTGATTTGAATACAAAATTGAATTTGTTTGTAATTCTTTGGGGTTTTTTATTTTTTAAATTAAAATTAAGATTGTAGAATTGACTAGAATGATTTTTTTTTGTAGCCAAATCAATTCAAAATATTTTTTGTTTTATTTTTCTGCTTAATAATGAAATAATTTTATAAACAATTCATTATTTACATAATTTTTTTTATACGATGGATCAGCTGTTTCTACAAGAAAAAAAAATCAACAACCACAATTGTATATTAAAGAGAATTTAAATATTTTATTTATTTAAGAAAAAAAAAATTAACAAGAATTTAAGAAAAATTCGTGCAACATAAAATAGAGACTTTCGACTCAACGTTACAAAAACAAATTGTATTTAGATTTTTAGAACCGGGGTAGAGTAGGAGAAAGGATGTACTATTAAAGACACAGCTATTTGTATTCATCCCACTTAGAAGAAAAAAAAAACAAACAAAGTTTTTTTGTAAGAAATTTGTAAGCGAATATTTTTTATTCTTTTTTTTTTATTTTTGCTTTTGTGAAGGTGGGAATAATTTTCAATATAAACATTTGACTGAAATTCCTAAGTATTCTACTTACAATTTTTTTTTATTTATGAATTTTTGTAACACTTTACTGAATAAATTTTTAGTCATTGTGTTAAAAAAGGAGTTTCTACTCAGTCAAACAAGAAACGATAAAAAAATAAATAAGTGAATCGACAGAAGATGTTCTTTTATTTTTAGAAATTTTTTTAATAATAATTTTAATTTCTTTTCTTTCCCAGTAAAAATAGAAAAAAAAATTAATCATTAAATACGACATCAATTAATTCAATTACTCAGTTTACACGATTGTTATGGTGACTTTCAGGAAAATTTTAGCAGTCTGCTAGGAAAGAGTGTGGGAGGTAATAAGATATAAAAACAGTTTAAAAAAGAAACAAAAACAATCCATTAGTAGTGTCATTAGTTAATATTGTTAAGTTTAAACTAAAAAAATCGCAGGGATAAATCGATATTTGATCAGAGTTAATCTTCCAAATCCCAGAACCAGAACAGAATAAAAAAATTTATTGAAAGCAACCTTTAATTAAATTTCGAATCGAGCCAAAAACTTTTATTGAACGATTTAATTTATTTTATGAAACAAATAAATTTTAGCGTTTATAATCGCAATTCGCAACTAATAACAATAAAAATAATCATAAAAATAAATGATCGATTATTTAATATTGAATAGTCGATTGGAACAAAAAAAAAAGAACAAAAAATGACAACATGTGTACATTACGTAGATTGCGTAACCCACCTTCAAACATCACAACCTTACTACACCGTCACCCCGCTTTTTTAGAATAAAAAAAAGAGTAATTAAATTTGTTTCGATTTTTTTGAAAGCAAATTGTCCCGCTGAGTATTGTGTGAACGAGACAGATACTGTGAAGTAAACAGGGGGATAGAGTTTTTTTTTTACCACCCGCACCTCTGATACCGATTTCAACAAATATGTTTTTTGTTATTTTATTGTTTTAATTGACTTTTTAATAACGCGATTTTTTTTTGTTATTATTTTTATCTTTTATAGAAATTATACCCTTTAGAGTAGAGACTCTCATATTTTAATTGACAATCAAAATATATTTTCTATCTTCAGGCAAATAAAATCAAATAAATTGTCTACAAAAATAATTTAAAATGTCTCCACAATTTAAACGCAAATATATAAATACAAAATTGTCTCCACAATAATCAAAAATAATTGAAAAAAAAAAAGTTTTTATCTGAAATAATTTATCTATTTTTAACATTTTCTATCTGCACATGTTAAAACATTTGATAAGATTTAATAAAGATTATGATGACTAAACCAATCAAAATAGATTTCATCTTTTTCTATATAAATATATTTACCTCCTGGAGTTTAGTAATTTAACGACCATGTATTTTATAGAAGTATAGAAATAAAGAAAAAATAAAATCTATATTCGACCTTTTTCTAAATTTGCACAAAACGTATAATAAAATTTTAAGAGAAAATTCAAGTTTAAAACGTGAAATAATTTAATGGATTTTAAATGCAGTTTTCAATGTTTGTAGAATTTTAATTCTGTTTGATTTATCTTATTAAAAAATTTAGTTCATGAATTTCTGAATATTGGCAACAAATGTATATTGTAGCCAAATAAATAAAATAACAAAGTGTGAATATTTTTTCCATTGAATATAATTTCCCCCGACAAAAGACAGAGAAAAAAAAAATAACAAAAAATTGATCAAAGTCCATTCTGTTCTTAATGTTTTCTTCTAAACTTTATAAATTGAAAATCTATAAAAGAAAATAAAATAAAATTATAAAACTGTTCTTTGCAGAGATAAAAAAAAAATTTACTTTTGATTTATTTGAAGTTTATAATTATTAATATTTGCATCCAGCAACAGCAAATATATAGAAAGAAATTCTGTAAATACGTACAGTGAAAAAAAATTATTAGAAGTAATGAAAATAAAGTAAAGTAAAGTAAAATAAAGTGAAAAAAGAAAAAATAAATAACTGCATGTAAATAATAAAATCAAATAAACAGTTAATTGAAAGAAATATTTCACAATTGAGGTGCGATATAAAAGTGATCGCACTAAAATCTATAAAAACAAATAATAATAATTTATTTGTATTTTTGTGAATTATGTAGACTGTAGAGGACAGCGAAAAGCAACAAAAGAAAACGAAGAACTCTTCACATACATTTTTCCATTCAATTATATTCTATTGAATTTCTTATTATAACACATCGTGACTTTTAACTTATCCTCCATATGCAATCTTTGTAAACAGAAAAAATACAACAACAACAGTAACAACACGGAAGTTTTTTTTTTTTTTCTTTCAAAAAGAAAAGAAAAATTGAATTTTTTTTCCCTCACTCACTCTTGTCTAGTCTCGTTTATATTTTAAAAACACCCTTCTCATCATCATACAACCGTACCCACACTCACAAAAATATTACATCTGACAGTAAGAAAATGTAGAAACTAAGAAATATGTTTCATTTGTTTGTTTTTGTTTTTGGAAACATTGAACTAAACTGAATTGTTCAGAAGAAAATAAACAAAAAAACTAAAAACACAACAACAAAAACAACAAACAACTTTTCTATTTAGACATTATTTTCTTTATTTCGGACGTGAGTTTCACAGAACAACAACAAAATGAACAAGTACAAAATAGCATCAAGAAGACTAACTTTGAAATTACTCTCAAAAGGTACATTGTACCCAGGCCATCATCTAACATAAAAAGGATTTTAAAAGAGGCATTGAATAAGAGTGAGAGTTATTACCCTTAATTATATACCCTTAATCCATTTAATGAGATATTTTACTTGAGAAATTTTATCCCATAGAATTTTTTGTATATTTATATTTTTATAGAAAAAAAATTTCTTCAGGATTTTAGATTCACGAGAAAAGAAAAAATGAAGAAATCACGCAAATCAAGAACAAAAAAAAGAGTGAAGAGAACAATATTCGTCATCATAAAAAATTATTCAATTATTTAATTAAAAGCCGTATATAAAGTGTAGCAAAATAAAAAGTTATATAAAAAAAAAATAAGAATAAAAAAGAGAGAAGGAGAGAGAGAAAGAGAGAAGACATCTCAAATACATTAGTGGATATGAAGTAAAGATACAATGAACTTGTACTAAAGCGTTACTTCATTTAATATCTGTTTCTATTTTTGTCTTTTATATATTTTATTTTCTTTATTATAAAAAATGCAGAAAACAGACGAAACAGAAGAAGATCACATCATATGCTTCTTCATTTATAGTTATTTCCTGTAACAAAAAAAAAAATCTTCTTTTTCTTTTTCTTCTTCTTTATATATATTTTTTTTTCTTTAAAAACTTTTTTATTCTTTTCCCTTTTATAAATGCAGTCAAGAGTGAGATGCAGTTTAACAAGTTCATTATACAATACAGTTTATCTTGTGTAAGTTTATTATTATGAACTTTTTCTGTTTTCTTTCATTTAATACTTTTTTTTTATTAATGTGTTACATGTGTAACGTAAATAATAATATTTAGTTAAAACGCGAACAGATAATATTCCAATGAGATAATTGAACATAAAATAAAATAAAAACATTGACTGACGTTTTTTTTACATGTTTTTACATTCAATTTCACTGATATATTTTCAGTATCTTCAAGGATAACCGCACTGTGGCCGAGTAAAACAGATAAAAAGAAATTGATTGTAAATATTCTTAGGTCCCATTAGGATACCCACCAATAACAATCCAATACACACATTATTTAGCATTATCGTATATTTTCTTTTAAAATCAAATCCCACAAAAAATATTTTTTTTACTTTTATAATTATTAATAAAAATATAAAAATCATGACAAATGATATAATAACAACAACAATTAGTAATCGTTCATGAGACTCTAGAAACACAAAATCTTTATTTATATGCACAGGTCTGAACAACAACTACAACCACAACAGCAACAACAACAGATGTTGGATTCTAATGTTTTGAAACAAAGTAATTTTTGTGTTGTCAAACGTTTGGCTTAAACACCGATAACGAATGAAAAAAAACCACACAATTTTAATTGGTGCTATGAGTTACCCTTTTTTTTTAAAAAAACGAAAACAAAACAAAACAAAAGTATCGTATATTTTTTGGTTAGATTAATCGGATACAAACATTATGATTTATTCGCGGTTAAAATTAATTTGGTCGTAAATCTTAACTCAGATTTGTTGTGTTTAGGCACAATATTTTTACCAATGCAAACAAATTTTAAAAATATTGAAGTCTGAATGATTTAATCAAACTGAGAGAACTATCATTAGTTAATTATTTTGTACAGTCTATCAGGTCATTCATTGGATATTTTATGATTTAACTTTAACGTTTATTGGACGGTAAACTTATAAGGAACCTAAAATGTTTTTACTTACATTTTTTTTTATACAATTTTACAACCGGAAGTAATTTTTATTTTGTGTGAGAATATTTTTACCATAAAAAAATATTGAATAAATATATTTTTATTCCCTCTAAAGTCTTAAACAACATAAAAATTCTAAAACATCTGGTCTATCAAAAAAAAAAAACAGAATAGAAAAAAAAAACTCATAAACCATATTTTAGTCTTTTCACATTTTTAGACAATTGATAAAAAAAAAAATTGCAAATTAATAATTTTATGAATTCTTAAAATATTTTCCTTTTCCTTTAAGAGGGGAACACTTTTGGTAAGAAGCCATCAGTACAGCGATTTACGTTAAATGACGTACGAGAATATTTTATAATTTAGAATAAGAAAACAAAAGATCATCTTTTAGTAATTTTCGCTAAAAACTGAAATAAAAAGCAACAATTGCTTTAGATACGATAAGTACCTAACAGCTGAACATTTTACCCATACCATAATGAATTCCTGAACTCCACCCTAATTACGTGAATAAACATTTTCCTTTTAACAATCTATTTATTCTTCTATAATAAATTCCAGAATAGATTTTTACACATTTTTTTAATTTTAAGAATTCTTCAAAAGATCTTATGTCGTTTTTTAATACCAAAAATTCAAAAATTGAATAAAAATGAATGAAAATTATAAAAGAATACAAAAACAGAGTAAAATTGATCGGTTCAAAAACGTGGCTGCAATAAAAAAGTGAAATAAACGAAGAAACGGAATAATTTAATTAAATAAAGAAATTATTAAATTATTTATTATTTTAATTTTAATTTTAGAATTTATTAAGATTGAAAAGATCTTTTATTATTTCAGATGTTTTAAATTTTCAGAATTTAAAACAAAAAAAAAACTTTAAAATTGGGCCCGATGACGGAGAGTGTGTATGTGGGGTGGGGAGAGGAGATAATAGTTTAAGATGAGTGAATATTTATTGAATAATCAAAAATATAAATAAATATTGAATTAATTTCAAGGTTGAACCCGCGCAGATAATCAGATTTCTTCTTAATTTTATATATTTCTTTACCAACTAAAAATGTTGTATTACATTTTTTTTTTGATTGGATTTCATGGGGCTTAGAAAAAAAGATCCATTTTAATACTGAAAATAAAAATAAATTTAAAATGAATTATACTAAATTTAAACTGAAATAATGAAAGCATTTTAAAGTACGAGCAAAGAGTGGGGAGGATGGATGTGGGACAAGTGAGAAGAAGTGTGATATAAGTTAAAAAATTTAAATTAGATTAATTCTTCTAAAAGATGACAACAACAAAAGTAAAATTAAGAATATTCAAGTAAATATAAGTTTAGATTAGAGAGATATGTGAGAGAAAGAGTGAAAGAGAAACATTAATTGAATTTTATCATTGTCTATTGTATTTATAAAATATATTTACAAACTCATTTATATGAATATGTATATTCTGATGTTCACATGAATGAATTATGTTGCATCTAATAAAATTTAATTAATTTAATTTATTTCAATTTAACAATTTATATAAAGAATAAGATGTCATACACTCATTCATTCATTCTCTCTCTCTCTTGTTTATTTTTAAGAAAGTTTACTTAAAGTATTTTCTGCAATAATAATAAGTAAAAGTAAGAATGTACAGAGAATAAATTTTCTTTATTAAAATTGAGAAAAAATACAAAATCAAAAAATTAAAAAACCGGATGAATAAACGAATCTACTCTTATTTTATCTTATAGTTATGTCAATTCAGTTTCAATACAGATTATTATAATCAACGACACACAACACACATACGCGTTTATCTAATGCTAACTAAAATCATCAGTGTAGCGCTAACAGAAGGGATTTAAAGAGAAAATTTCTTGAAACCAATTTTTTACTACAGTAGACTTTGGACTTTAGATTATCCCGTGGAACACAAACACACAGACACACACAAGTACCTCAAATATTTAAACAATTTATTATAAACCAGTGATAAAAAAAACGAAGAAGAAGAAGAAAAAAAAATTGATAAAAATAAAGAAAAATTATTTGTTGATCAAAAAAAAAAAATTTTAAAAAAAGATGAAGAATTAAAATAAAGAAAATGTATTTTTATGGGTCGCGGTTAAAAATACTCAAAAAGAAAAAAAAAACTCTATAAATATAAGAAAAACGATACAAAGGCTACAATATATAACAAGAAGAAGAAGAAGATCAAAAAAATAAATCTAGTATACTGCAGTCATCGTTGATCATGATAATAATAATATCGTTAATGGCGACAATAATTATTTTCTCTTCCTCTTCTAACTTTATTATTTTGTAACTAAATAACAGTAGACAAACCTATCCCGATTATAATAATGAAGTTAATTTAATAGAAAGACAAAACAAAAAAAATAGTCAATAAAATCTATAAAGATCTTTAATCATCCGTTTATCGGAAAAAGAAAGACGATCGTTTATTATATGGTCATTTCATATTTTCTTTATATTTTTATTTGATTTAAGAGTTTTATAATTTACGAGCCTAAGAAGTTAAACTGAAGAAAGTCGCTTCTATTTATAAAAAAAAAAAAAAACAAAAACAAAAAAAAAGATGAAGAAAAAGATTTCTTAATTATTACCACAGAGTGCGAATAAGAACATAAATAACGAATAACGTTATTTGATTATTTATTTATTTTCTATTTTAAATCATTTTTCTTTTAATCCGCACCGGATGTTCCTAATACGATGATATTAATCGTCATCATTATAATCATTATTTTAATTAAATGATGAAGATCGACGACTTTTCTTTTTATTTTATTTTCAAAAAAAAAAGAAAAAAATGAATGAATTAAAAACAAACAAACAAACAAACAAAACTAAAACACAAATTTCTTTCTTTCTGTTTCACATTTAATTTTAATTTTGAAAATATTTTATTTTATTTTATAATTCACAGTCCATCAACTGAATTTAAATTTTTATATTTATTTTGTCGTGAAAACATCCCGCAAAAACAATTTATTTTATTTATTTTTTTACTTTATACTTTCACTGAATTTTATTTAAATTAATTAAAAAACAAATTTTCCATTTTCTTTCGTTTCAAAAAAAACACAACAGCAACAACAACAATAACAACAACGACCTTACACTATTTTCTCAATTATTTTTATTTTATTGTTTTCTTTTATTTTTTGAGAAAAAAAAATATATAATATAATTAATTATTCGACCGCGAAGATAAAATAATGCGCGCTATAGATCCACCGATCAAAAACTGCGGATTTTTCGTTCAAAATAGAAGAGAGTAAAAAGACAAGAAGAAAAAAAAAAATAAGAAACACGACAACGAGAGAGATCATAAGTTGTATGTATAAAAGTATAAATAATTTTAGATTGAAAGTCGTAAGAAAAGGAACGTAATAATGTAAGTAAAGTGCGCATATGCAGAACACAGTAACAAAAAAAAAAGAAGAAAAAGAAAACATACTTTTATGTAGAACACATACCTACATATATACATAAGAATTGTAAATAAGATTAAGTAAGTTAAGTTGTAGTCATAAACAACCATTTTAAATTGTTTTTGGTAGACATTTATTTACAATTTCACATTTTACTTATTCTTAATATTTTTCACATCGAAATAAATTTAAGCACAAAAAAAACGAAATAAAATTAAGAATCAGTTGACAGAAAATATTCGTCTGCGTTTATTTTGACCAATCAGTAATAAATCAAAAAAAAAAAAAACTTTAAACATTTAAAATAAAATATTTGATTGGTTTTAAATTTGAATTCATCATTACGACAATATTTTGTTCTTTCTGTCACCCACACACATTTTTCGTTACAAAAGTGAGAGTAAAATTTTGAGAAGCCCGCAATCAAAGACAACAAAAAAAAAACGGTTTATGTCACCACCACCACCACTTTTTCTTTTTTCGTTTTTCTGAAGACAAAAAAATGGCTGAGATGACGTAATGTAACAATCCTAATTGTGTATATTCAGTTCAGACTTCAGATACATAAGTGCGCGCGCGCGACATCGGGATACCGAATCAAGACAGAATTTTTTTTAATTGTATGTGTGTGCGCATGTATTTTTGGTTTTCTTCTCTTTGATACAAGAGTCAAGTCACAAGAGTATTTAAATTTTTTTTTTAAAGAAAAAAAAAAGACAAGAAGACAAGAAAAACAAAAACAAAAACACAAAAAAAAATGTAAAATAAAGAAAATACAGGCGTCTATAAAATTTTAAGTTTCGACAAATATGGACTTGGAATACTAATCATTTATGGTCATTTTGATTATTATCTTCTATTTTTTCTGTTTTTGGTTCTTCATTTTGTTGTTGTTGCTCTTCTATTTTATTTTTTTTTTCTTCTACAAATTAATTCCACAAGAAAATTTACATACATATGTTTAGCAACAATTTTTTTTTTTATTCTTTTTTTTTTTTTTTTGATTTGTGTTATTTTTTTGTCATTTTGTCTTATTGATTTGTTTTGTCTATGAATCATCCAGTTAATAAAAAAAAACCATACGAAAATGTCTTATATAATTTTTGTCTTATTTATTTTTGTTATTTTTTTTTATTGATTAAAAAATGACATCACTTGATCCACAAAAACTATTAAAATAATCCATGGAATATAGGGAGATCATTCCAAAAAGAATAATTAAGAGCAACGTTTACATAAGTAAAGAAGAGAGTAAGAGAGTGTGAGAGAGAGAGAGACGAATTTTTAAGTTTAGATTTTCTAACACATTCAACAATAAAAAACTATAACAAAAACAAAACTAAATGTTAAAGAGAGACAAATAGATTAGATTTTTCTATGACGACGATGATCAAACGACAGACAAATAATTTCTAAACATAGAACTTGGAATGGAAGGAAACAAAAAAAAGAAATAACGATTATTTATTTGAGAAGAAGAAACATCGAAGTCAATATTCTTATTATTTTTATTGTTGTTATTGTTCCATTAAAATTAAATAATTGAAGGGAAATATATTCACTCTCTCTCTCTCTCTCTCTCATTATTTTTCTTTAGGGTATAAAGTTACGTAGGTATGTTTTCCTTTGCAAAATATATTTTAAGAAAAATTGTATTTCTTTTATTTTGTTGGTTGAATCTTGAAATTATTTTGGTAAACAACAATTTAATAAACAAAAATTAAAGAAAAACGAAAGAAGCAAAAGAAAGAGAAGAAAAAGAAAAGAGATATTTTCTGTTTTACATTTAAAAATATTTTTCGCGAATTTAAATATGTCAAAAAAGAAAATAAAAAATTGCACTGGCGCCATCTTTCAAGAAACAGAAAAAAAACACAATTGTAAATAGATAAGAATGTTAAATTGCAGGGTTGTGTAATTGGCCCTTCCCAGTATTAAAGTAGGTTAATGTTATTAAGTACAACTAAAAGCATTCTTTCCTAATGAATTCCTCTGAGAAATTAAAGTATATGAAAAACAATTGCGTTTAGATAGTCAATTAATTGATTACATTAACAATAGTGTGAGTGTAAAGGTAATTTATAATTGTCATTGACCCCACACTTTTTCACTAAACAAAAAATAGAAAAAAATAAAAACAAATGACTGAGTGAATATTCGAGCATGTATTTAAGTGTCATTATTTGAAACGTGAATAAAACATAAAATGAATTGTTTAATGTGAATGTCCGATTTGTATTTTTTTTTTTCTAAATATGAGCTTGAGGAAAGTCGATGCAATTAGTAAAATGAATAAAATTTAATAATTGAAGTACAAAACTTCTCTTTGAACCAAATATTTAAAGTGAAGTGCATTCATAGTGTCCGTGAAAAAGAAATTTAATCATGAGTTGGTAGGTACAAACTTACTAATTAAATTAAAACTATGAAAGTATACAAATTTACAAACATTAAATTGTATATGGTAACAGATATTGTAATTACGTCATAAAAACAGAGAATCTACTCTTAACTCTGAGGTTTCACCACAAATTAAAAATAAATGTTTTTTGTAATGAAAAAAAAACTAAATCGAAATAAGAACGAAACAAAATGGAAATAATAATGGACGGTTTTATTTATAAAGTTGAAAGTTCAAAAATCAATTATTTTACAATATTTGTAAAGTGAGTAGGAGAAAGAGGGAAACTAAGAATACTGGCGTCAACTTAAATTAATTAAACTTTGCAATTTGATACTCTATCAATAGTCAATTCAACTCAATTACAACATTACAGTTTAACTCCTACAAGTAAATACGACAACAAAAAATGATTTTCAATCAATGAATGTCTTACAAAAGTCTTAGCATAAATAAGTGGCTCAAGTCATCCGATCTTTTTTGCCTATTTTCCTTTTCCCTGTCTACTTCTTTCGTTTTTCTATAAATCAAATTAAATAATTATTTTTCATGTAGGAAGAAAAATTGGGTTTTCTGTTAATTTCTTAACAGATTTACTAATAAAAATCAAATAAAAAATGAAATTATGAATTATGTTATTTTTTTTCGTATTTAATTTGCAACAAGTTTTATTTTATTGTTTTTCATTTATAGTTACTTCTTCCTCGTTTATTTTTTTTTTCTTCTTCTTTTCAAACTTCACTTCATAAATAGAAAATAAATTGGTCAGAATGTCTTTATTAATGTCAACTAAAAATCTGTTAATCATACTAAATTACTTATGTAAACAGAACAGAATAATGTGGGTTTTTATTATGACTTTATACACAGGCAAACATATACGCATGTCATACAATCATACAAGAATATTTCTATACATTTACAGACAATAAAAATAAATGTATGAGATTGTTCCATAAAATGTTTAGAATAAAGAAACAACAACAATAACAATATGAAAAAAAATTGTTATCAGTTGGTAATATTGAAAAAAAAGATAAGGAAAAAAATATGCACGTACCTTCAGAAATATAGTCAGAATCTAAAATTTTATCAAATTTTTCAGTATCCTCATTTTCTTGTTTTTCATCTTCAGTATGATTAGGACTTGATGGTCCAGATGATGCACTTGGTGATGAACTAACACCACATGAACCAGTATCCCTTTCTGGATATCTATGATGATTATCATTATAATGTTCATCAAATGAACGTTTATTAATTATTTGTTTCTCTTGGATTTCATCGAACTTTCCATAAAGACTAGAATTTGGCGTTTCAATCATTGTTGTTTTTGTTGGTGATTTTTGATAATCAAAATTTATATTAGATGAATTAACTTTTGTTGGACTTGTTTTAATAAAATTTTGTTGTGGTTTATTTATTGGTATAACGGAAGAATTTTTCGTTGGGCTTGTCATTATTTTAATATGACGTGGTTTTATTTCTGGTGGTGGTGGTGGTGGTTGACGAATTGGTGGACTTGGTGGTGACTCTAATGTTAATTCAGTTGGCTTGGAATTAAATGATGCACTACGTGATGGTTCTTTGGAAAATAATTCAGGACCAGATATTAATGTTGTACCTGGTACTGTACGTATAATATCACAACGATTTGGATCACTATTAAATCTTGTTGTACGTGTTTTTGTAAAATGTGATGTCCAATTTTTTTGTTTTTCAATTAATTCTTTTGAATTAAATTTTCTTTCTGGTTTCTCTGGTTTTTCTGGTTTCTCAGATTTTATACGTGATACATTATAAATTTTGGCAGATTCAATTTTTGTAACACCATTTGTTATATTATTATTACCTAATGGATATTGTTTACGTTTTGGTGATGGTGAACGTACACGTTCTGGACTTTCTTCGTTTAATATATCTTCTCTACTACTGGAATGTACCATTCGATTACCAAATGCATCTGTACGTGGTCCTTTATTTTCGACACCTAATTTTTCAAATAATGCTCTTGCATTATTAAATCTTGCTGCATGTGATTCTGTTCGGACAACATTAACATTTGTTTGTACTTCTTTAAGTGATGATTCTTGTGGCATTTCAATTGGTTTCTTTTGAAATATTGTTGCTATTTGTGAGACCTTAGGCCCCACACTTGGACAAACAGTTTTCTCCATATTCTTTGGATCGATTTTTTATCGTTTCAACCACCTGAAAAACAAAAGAGAAAAAAATTAAAAATTTAATTTATAAAAATGCAAATCAAAAGAATATTTATTATATTGTCAACTTTTGTAAAATAAAAAGATTGTTCCCAACCCAAAAACGTTCATATGATTATATGAATAACCCATAACCGGCTATTCGATTACGATATCTCATAAAATTTTATATTTTTTTCGGCAAATCAATCGAGTAACAGACACGCTATCGAAATGTTTTTAAAATTTTACACAATAAAAATATGAAACAGGAAAATCGAAATTAGGTGTGTTCACCAGTTGGAACAATTGCAAAAAGAGACAAATGAAAATTTAATTTTTGAGTAGTTAATGTTAAGCTATGCTATTGGTAGTTGTCACAGTATAATTATACAAAATACATCCAAAAGTTTTACGTAATCCAATTTAATAGTTTTTCGATTTAAAACTCAATTCATTAAAGTTTTCTTATCTCGTTGGAACCTGTTCAGACATGAAATTAATTCTGTTTCACCAAAGTAAAATTATGAATTTTGTTCCTTCTCTTGTCGTCAGATCAAAACGAAAAATTCTTTTTATTGGCAATAAAAAAATCTTTATGATTTTGAAATAAATTCTAAAGGGATTTATCAAATTGATGTATTTTCTTAAGATTTTAGAGTGAAAGAATAGATTACTCTAAACACAATGAGCTGTTAAACCTTATAAATCTGTATAAATAAATAAATGTTGGTCACAACAACGACACCAACAATAACAACGACATAATAAAAAAAAACCTAAAAGGGTTCAAAATCACCTACCAGAAAATCCATTTTGAATATTAATTTATTTTAAACAAGAACAGCAACAAAGTGAAAATGTGACAACAACAAAAAAAAACACCGAAAAAAAATATTGAAATATTTAAAAAAAATTAAAATCGACAACAACAAAAAAAAAGTCACAGTAAACAAAAAAAAAAATCTAATCAATCTCAAATAATCAGTTCATGTTTTTTATTATGTGAATAAAAAAAAAACAACGAAACACAAAGCCAAATAGAGGGCTCAAAACTCAATAAAAAAAACAGAAACAAAAACAGAAAGAAAAAAACACGGCAAATATTCTGTTATTAATTATTTATTATTATTAAATCAATCAGAAATTTCAATTTCAAATCAACTAAAGAACAGAGGGGAAAAAAGAAAATAAAGTAATAATAATTTCTGGGATTATAAAAAAAATATATATAGACGGAATGAAGACGAATAAACTTCACTGTTTGTCGTAGAACGTATAATAAAAACTGATTACAAAATCGAACTATAAATTGAATTTAATAAAAGAAGAAAAAAAAGAGTCAATTTTATTGTATGTATTGTGAAGGAAGCCATAAAAATAAAATACAGGGGTTGTCAAACATTAATCTCATCAATCATCAAGTCATCGGTAAAATTGAAAAAAATCAATAATATTTTTTGTTCAATAATTGTTTTCTTCCCCTCCTAACTATTTCCCCTTTTATAAACCCATCTTCTGCCTACCCCTCTTCACTCTTTATAAAATATTAATTTTTATTCCTCTCCTACACCCCCCACACTCTTTAAAAACTATTATTTTTTTAATGGTTGAAATAAGTTTCAAGGGAGTCCAGGATTGAATAAATAAATATTAAAAAAAAAGAATTTCTTGGGATTAATAAATGTGACGACCGCAGTCCATCAGTTTATAATCCATGGATTAGATACTTTTATACTTATACTGTAAGTATTTTTATTTTAGACAGTGCATGTACGAAAAGAGCAAAAAAAAAACACTGCTCAATACTAAGACAATTGATAAGAGAAATAAAAATAATTTGATTAAATAAAATTGCTGATAATTTTACGAAATTTTATTTCTTTCGGGTTTTTTTTTATTTGACTGTTTTTTTTTTTCTTTAAATTTCCCATTAAATATTTAAGGCAAAAAAAAGATGTGACTCTTCAGATAATTAAATTAGTTTTGTTTGTATTTTGTTATTCACAGGTCTAATATGGAAATTGAAACAGAAAATGAATAACAAACAACAAGAAAGTGTATTTATTGATTATGTAAAAAAAAGGAAAAAGAAATAATTTTAATCTTTATATACAATAATTGGACTTGAACCAAAAATGTTGTTACGTCAAATCTCTAAACTCTAAATAAAATTTAATTTTATGTAAATAAAAAAAATCTTAAAGAAAGAATTAGGTCACTTTCACTCCCTTTACTCACTTCACTTATGTGATTATGTCATCTTCCTTTAAAGAATATTACGAGCACAATTTTTTTTATTTGGTGAAGAAAATAAATTCAATTTTAAACTTGACAACTGTTGAACTGATTATTGATAAAGTTTTAAAGTTTGTAGTTTTTGTTTTTTTTAATTGAAAAAATAGAATTTTACAGTTTTACCTTCTAACAATTTACAAAATAAACTAAACTATTTTTCTTTTAGAAATTAAAGAATTTAACATTTACATTTATTTATTTATGTCAGTTTCTGTTTTGTTTTTGTAATTGTAATTGTATTAGTGTTTGTGTTTGCAATTTTTGCCTCTAAAAAAACAACTAAACGTAATTTATTATAGGTACGTAAAAAGACAATAAAAATTTTTCTTATCAATTTACTAACCCATGATTCTTTATACTTATAGTCTTTATTATTTTTATACTCTTGTATTTTGTATGAAGAAGATAACGTAAAAATATTTAAAAAAAAAAAAAAAACAAAAGAACGAAAGAATTGTATCAAAGTAAAAAAAGTTATTTTGATTCAACAAACCAACAAACAAACCAACAAAAAAAAAATTAATGAAATTTTAATGAAAACAAAAAATTATAAATGAAAAGTTTAACAAAAAAAAAAAACAAAGCAAAACAAAACAAAACAAAATTCACCCGTTCTCCCATTTTTTTTTTTTTTTCCTTTTCGTTTTTATGAAAAATAATCATCATTAAATTCTCATGTACACGTTTATCCTTCCTGTTAAATACTATTTTTGCCTGTTGACCTTTTTCAAACTGATCTTCTTTTTATTTATTTTTCATTTACTTTTTTTTTTATTTATTTATTTTTATTTTCAAATTACAAAAACAAAAAAAAATAACAGGAATTTAGAAAATATAAATTCTCTCGAATAAATAAAATTTAATTAAAAAAAATCATAATTAAATTTAAATTTGGATTCTTAAATCAACAACTGAATTAAATATTTAAAAAAAAAAACAAACTGGAATAAATACTCTACTCAGTTGGATATTTTATTGGACAACACCAACAACAGAATAATCATAGAATAAACAACAACAACAACAACAAAACAAACAATTTACAAACAAGGAAAAAAAAACATTATTTAGAAATTGAAAAATTTTTGTAAAATAAAAAAATAAGAAGAAAATTGCAAAAATTCTGAATAATTTTGTTTTTGTATTTAAATTAAAGTAAGATTATTATTTTTTGATAAGAAAAAAAAAACACAATTTTATAACTGTTTGTGTATAAGTATGTTAAGATATAGCAAAGCATGTAGAAAGATACCGACAGTTAGAGTGTTTTTCCAATAGGACTTTTTGTTTTTTTTCGGTTTCCACATAATCAAATTTTCAAAATGACTGACTCTATTCAAGATTATCTTATCGATTAACTAAAAATAGAATTTTATTCACTTCTACCGTTAAAAAATTAATTATCATTTGATTCCCCCCAACCCTCAATCCGCTCCAATTTGATAGAATGAATTGAAAAATTTGACATAAATAAAAACAATTTCTTATAATTTTTAGTAGAAAGTTGGCCAACCAACAGTTCACTTAATTTTTTTTTCTCTTGATTTTTCTGAATTTCGAAAAATGAGAAGTTTGATCTATATTGTTATTGTTCTTGTACTTAAGAGTGCAGTAGTGTTAGGAGTTGAAGAATGTCTACCCTGTAATGAAATTGAATGTGATTTGTCGATAACACAAGCGGATTGTCCAAAGGGTGAATTTTTATCAGCAAATGGTAGTATGTGTGGATGTTGTCCAGGATGTCTTGGAGGAATGATGGCAGGAACACCAGGATGTAATAATAATAATGAGAAAAGACGTTGTGCACCAGGCTTAAAATGTGTACTTGGGCCTGTTACTGATCCCAATTTTCCCCCACAAAATCTTTGTGTACTTGACAAAGGTAAATTAGAAGTCGTAACACATCTTTAAATTATTAAATAAAATTTTGTTTTTTAGAAAAATGCAGTTACACGTATCATTTAGTTGGAAGTTTTATGTTTCTTCCCCAGTGTGATTCAAGAGAGAAATTTGTCGCAAAACAATGTAAAGGTGATCGTCATACAGGAAGGTACTTAAGATAGACAAATAAACAGATAAGCAGTTCAATATTACAAAAAAAAAAGATTGAATGAAATTAACCGATAAAAAAACTATCGAACAAAAATCTTGATATTTATATAAATAAGAATTGAATATTGAAAAATATTTTTGAACAACAAGTGAACAGTAGCCACCTAATCAATAATCTTTACCATACTTTACTTTATATCGCTAATTTGACATTAAGTTTTAACTTTATTTGAAAAATTTCTATAATTATTAAAAAAACACATTAAACTTTTTCACAGAATAATTTTAATCAATCTCAACCAAATTTAATTTAAAGAAATAAAATTATTTTAACTTTTTGTTCATAGATGTTTCTGCTATGATGAATTAGGCAACAAAATCTTTGGATCGGACTGGTGGAGAAATGCTGATCATATGACATGTGGTACATAAGTGATTATATTTTATTAAGTTCTCAACCCAATGGTGTAATCACTAACAAGTCTCGCGATATAACAGATTACACAAAGTTTGCACATAATCTACATTCAATTCTTAGGGATTGCACAAAGCGATTATCATCTCGCCCCTCCCAAACCCAAGTTTTCTGTAACACAAACTTTTTTTTATACGTAACAATTTCTTTTGTAGCATGCAGTAGAATGCGATCAAAACGTGAAAGTGATGGGTACATTTCGACACTTCATTGTACTCCAAATGGTAACTTTGAAGAACTTCAATGTGATTCTGGTGTATGTTGGTGTGCCATAGAAAAAACTGGACAAGTACAACCTGGAACCGACTCTGTACCAGAACGAATGTGGACAATGTTACCGTGTTGTAAGAATTATTTATTTTTTTGCTAAAATTTTCATTAATAACAAATTTTAGATAATGAAACGTCAATGGGTGAACAATATTTAAGACAATGTGAAAGTGGTGCACACTATCAACAAATAATAAAACGAGCCCTTTTTGTGCATGGAACTATTAAAGTAACACAAAATAGAATTCGTTGCGATTATGATGGATCATTTGGAAATATTATTATTGAAGATGGAATGTAAGTATTTTAAAGATTTCATGAAAAATTTACGTAACATTGATTTGTGTTACATTTTTAAGAGCTTCATGCACTTGGAGAAATGGTGAAAAAATTCGTTCATATCAAACAATATCAAAATTTGTGCTTAACATGAATTGTTGTAAGTTTTTTAAAATCATTGAAATAAATAATATTCTAATTTATAATGTTTCATCTAAGATTGTGCACGTGATTTAATGAAATTGAAGGAAATGAATTCAACATTAGGATTACAGTGTGGTGGTTATGGTAATTATCAAACATTACAAGATGAGGATGGTGAAATTTTTTGTGTTGATCATGATGGATTTGCAGCAACTGAATTAAGTGATCCAGTAAAACCATTAGATTGTGATTTGTACTTATATTATAAACAATAAATTAATTGTAAATGTGAATTTAAATTATTTTGTTTTTTTTTTAAAAAACAAAAAACCTTAATAAATTTTTCATAAATTCATTAAAAATTTCAAAATAATAAAAAAATCACCACATTGCAAAAATGATTTCATAATTTTCACATTGATTTCATATGGCCTGCAACATCAATGAACATAAAAATCCTTCAAAAATTATAATTCGCTATCAGTTGAAAATTATAATACTTTGTGGCTACTTCCGATTTTATTATGGCATTGTGTCGGAACGGTCAAACAAAGAACAGCTAATGATTAAATTTTTTTTAACGAGTTTGTATTTAAAACTTAACCCAGATCTGATCCCTGATTAATTTAGAATCAAAGTATTGTTTTTAAAAAATAAAATTTGAACAGCATTAAATGTATGAACGGTTCGAATCCCTGAAATAAAGTGACAACAATAATTCCCATATATAATTGAATAATAAGTGTTCGTTACAATTTTTATTATCTTATCTTTATCAAACATAGAATAAATTGTCTTATCTTTAATGATGTGGTAAATAGAAAACATGTAGACAATTTTTTATTCATAGAAAAATTATTTATCCATTGAAAATAATCAATTTTTAATTGTTTCTTTTCGATAGTACGTAATTAAAAAATTTAACAAAAAAAAAATTTTGATAAGAAAATATTTATTATTCGTAAATTATCACTGGTAGTGTCAGATACATTTATTTTTTAACAAAAAAAAACCCATTTTACTTTATAATTTTTTTTTGTTTTTTTTTACAAAGGAAAAATGAAGAATATTTTCGATATTTTCATTATTTGTGTTGTTTTGGGTGGAAATGTGTTTGCTCAAGAAGATTGTGTTAAAGTGTGTAGTGAGATTGAGTGTCAATCGTCAATAACACAAGCTGATTGTCCAAAGAACGAATTTTTAACATCAAACGGTGGTGTATGTGGTTGTTGCCCTGGATGTCGTGGAGGAATGATGGCAGGAACACCAGGATGTAATAATAATAATGAGAAGAGACGTTGTGCACCAGGCTTAAATTGTGTACCTGGGCCTGTTACTGATCCCACTTTTCCCCCACAAAATCTCTGTGTACTTGACAAAGGTAAATTAGAAGTCATAACACATCTTTAAATTATTAAATAAAATTTTGTTTTTTAGAAAAATGCAGTTACACGTATCATTTAGTTGGAAATTTTATGTTTCTTCCACAGTGTGATTTAGAAGATAAATTCAATGCAAAACAATGTAAAGGAGATCGTCACACAGGAAGGTATTTAATATAAACAGATTACAAGTAATTCATTTAATTTCTAACAATGACATTAATATTTTCTTTAGATGTTTCTGTTCTGATGAAAATGGAAACAGAATATTTGGCTGGGATTGGTGGAGAAATGCTGATAACATGACATGTGGTACATAAGTGATTATATTTTATTAAATTCTCCACCCGATAGTGTAATCACTAAAAAGTCTCGCGATATAACACAAAGTTGGCACATAATCTACATTAAATTCTTAGAGATTGCACAAAGTGGTTATCATCTCGCCGCCCCTCCAAAACCCAAGTTTTCTGTTCAACACAAAATTTTTTTATACGTTACAATTTTTTTTCTAGCATGCAGTAGAGTACGATCAAAACGTGAAAGTGATGGTCACATTTCGACACTTCATTGTGCTCCAAATGGTAACTTTGAAGAACTTCAATGTGATTCTGGTGTGTGTTGGTGTGCCATAGAAAAAACTGGACAAGTACAACCTGGAACCGTAACTGTACCAGAACAAATGTGGACAATGTTACCGTGTTGTAAGAATTCATTATTTTATTGATCAAACTTTTTTAATTTTTGTTAAAATTTTCATTAATAACAAATTTTAGATAATGAAACGTTAATGGGAGTACAATATTTAAGACAATGTGAAAGTGCTGCACACTCCCAACAAATAACAAAAAGAGCTTTATTTATACATGGAACGACTCAGGTAACACAGAATAATGTCCGTTGTGATTATGATGGATCATTTGGAAGTATTGTTGTTAAAGCAGGATTGTAAGAAAATTATAATTCATTGATTTAAAAATAGATAATACTTTTTTTTCCCCTGAATTGCTTTAAAGGGCATCATGTACCTGGAGAAATGGTGTGGGAATTGGTTCATATCAAGTATCATCAAATTTAGTCTCTCAGATGGATTGCCGTAAGTTAACAAAGTTCTAATATTATTCAGTTATTACCAAAATCAATAAATATTTTATTAATTATGATTTGTAGTTTGTGCTCGTGATCAAAAAATATTTGATGAAATGGGTTCAACATTAACATTACTTTGTGGTGGGAATGGTAATTATGCAACATTACAAGATCAAAATGGTGAAATATATTGTGTTGATAGAGATGGTTTTTCAGCAACAGAATTACGTGATCCATTACTAACATTAAATTGTGATGAATATTTGTATTATAAATTTTAATTAATATATTTAATTCATAGATTTATTAAGAAAAAAATACATTCTGGTAAAAAAAAAAGATTTTAACGCATTTTTTATTCTAATAAAATTATCCATTCAAACTAAAGTAAATTTAATTATTTTTTTTAAACATACAAATACAATAAAAATTAAATAAAAAAAGAACTGAAATTGATTGATTTATTAAGTTAACGTTAGTATTTTTATACAAACATAAATAAAAGTAAAAACAGAAAAAAAAACTATTTTAACCTCGCTCTGTATTACACAATAATAACAATATTAACAATAACAACAGAAACATTAATAATAACAAAAGTAAGAACATAAACAATAAAACATGTAAAACATTCCCTTTATTTTGTCAATGAAATCATAGTAAGTAAGAATGTAAGAAGGTAAGTAGGTGAAACAGCTTAAGATGCGAATAAAAAATATTTTCATTTCTTCATTTTTTTTGTCTGAGTTCCGAGGTTCTAAATTTTGGTCGCATCAACGTTTAAATTCAAATTACCCATGTGTGACCAGCAATTGATACACACACACATAATATACACACAAAAGCACACTAATTACCATTAACACTAAGTGCATTATACGAACAAAAAAATTGATAACATTTGATGAATGTACGTTGCCTTGAATTGTCATTGTTTCACATGATGTAAAATTGTAGATGTAAAGCCGATATTTTTTTTCTCTGTTTCTGTTTTTTCTGTGTTTTTCCTTTTTGTCGTTATTTGTTGTTTTCGGTGGGAAGCCATTTAGGGTATATAATCGATGTGAAGGGTGAACACAAAAAAATGGGGTCAATGTTTCTTAGAAATTTCTTTTGACATTTATTCATCACCGGATGTTTAACAAAAAAAAAATTGGGGAATTAAATCATAAAGTCATAAGAACAACCAACAACAAAAATTTAATTGAAAGTCTTAAACCATTCACATGTAAACGCAAGGTCAATAAAGTTTCTTTTTTTAAAATAAAATTTCGAACAATTTTGACTGATCGTTTCTGTTTGATGTTTTTTTTTGTAGTTTCAATTTCAATTTAAGTTGACACAAAAATCAAAAATCAAGAGGGGAAAAAACAGGTAATTTATAATATAAAAAGTTAAAATCTCACATAAAAAAACATTCATCAATATAAATGCCGTTTTATATTTTTTATAAAAAAAATGAATAAAAATAAAATATAATGAAAGTGACAGTCCTGTTAAGTAATGTAATGGAAACATGATACAAATAGAATCTCATGAAACAACTTTAATTTTGGTAAATGAAACTTTAAATCGACAAAAAATTAAATTGAAAAAATATAAAAGGATTTTTGTTTTGATATCAAAAACAACAACAACAAAATCGACAAACTTTACTTTTGTTTGTAAACAAATTAAAGAAGTTCTCGTAATCAATCAAATAATAAACTTTACCTACTTAAATTTCATTGGCTACTCAACCGAATTTCCATGTGATGATCCAAAGTCAATAAAGCAAAAAAAAAAAAAAAACAATAATCAACTCAGGAAAAAGAAATAAAAATGAATTTTTAATTTTTTGAATGAAAATAAATATATTTCGAACAAAGTCCAATTTTGTGGTTAAGGTCTGAGCAATTTAATAATTTAACCCATTGTTCTTATACGTTCAATTACAACTTTTATTGCGTGTTAAAAATTCTTTAGACCATAAATATTTTTACACAACAAAATTTATGTACTTTGTGTAAAAACACAAAGAAAAAATCCGTGAGATGGTAAACCATCGTGTGAATTGGTAAAAACAACGATATTCTTTTTTTTTGGACAAAACGTGTAATGGATGCAAAGAAAATTAAAAAAAAAATGTAAAAAAACAAAAACAACTAAATTCAATTCAATAAAAATAATTTTCTTATCTTTTTTTTTTTTTTGAGATGAAATTTTGTATTTTTGATTTTGAATGAAATTAAATTTTACGTAGGAAACTTTAAAAAAAAAAGTTTAGGAATTAGAATTAATTATTTGTTTCCCCCAAAATCTTTTTCTTTCATTGATTTAATTTTCAGTTTTTCTTAACATATTTTTTTTTTTTTGCTTAATTAAAAAACAAAAATAAAATTTTATTTTCATTAAAAAGAAAAAAAAAAATAGAAGAAAAAAAACAAACAGAAGAAAATTTGTGTATAAAATATCGATTAAATTGATGAAGCTGTTGATGTTGTTGTTGTTGTTACTGTTATTTGTACGGAGTTGTTTTATGGTAAATTAAAAATTCTGATTAGGTGAGGGGTGGTTGAGGGGGAGAAGAAGATATTTCTATAAACAAATAAAACTCACTTTCACAAGTAACAAAAAAAAAATTATTATAATTTTTGTTTCTGTTTTATAAATAATTTTATCGTTATTTTGATTCTTCTTTCTTCTTAAAAAAAAAAAACACAAAAACAAAAATAAAAAAACTAATTTCTGAAAACAAGAAAGATAAAGAAGAAGAAGATAAAATAAAAAAAAAATGTAGGACAAACAATTTAATTATCGAATATTTGTGTTTTGTTAGAAGAGAAACAAAAATATTAAAATTAATTTTCAACGATTGATAAATTTATAACGATTATTTTTTTCTTCTCGTTCAAAAGAAAGTTTTGTGTTTTTTTTGTTGTCGTTTTTTTCTTGTTGACATTTCCATTTATTTTATTATTTGAAAGTGAATACTGATTTTGAATTTATAAGGAGAATAATAATACATTTTTTTTTTCTAATTTCAATTAAAAAAGATTTGAGTTAAATGCAAAAGGTTGAATCTCACTCAATCAATTAATGAGTGAACTCCAATTAAAATCATTTGACCAAATAAATTGTTAGACCACTCAGCTGGAGTAAAATATAAATAAGAGTCAAATCAGAAGTCAAAATATCGTTTAAGCCTCGTTAATACAAATAATTTAAAACAAGTTTAGTTCGAAAAAATCATAGAAATTGAAATAAAAAATAAATTGTGTTGCCTCGAGTCTTTCTTACTCGAAGCAACAGCAAAGGATGAAAATAAATAGAAATAACTTAAAGTTACTATCTCTACCTCAGAAGGAACTGCAATTTCAGTCAGTACCAGACGTATTTATGAGACAAAACTGGACAATTTTACGTTTCATATTCCAACAATTTCAAATGAAAACTTCATTAAATTTTAAATTCAATTAATTCTAAATGGTGGCAATTTATTTCATCAACATATATGTTATTTATAGGCAAACCGAAATCCCAACCTAACATTATTTCTTTCCAAATCCAATTAGTCTTTTTAATCCCACACATAAAAATTTAAAAAAAATATTATCTTAATTGTTTTGTTTAATACAAATGATTTGTTGTTACTGTTGTTGTTTTTATTTTATTTTTCTCTTAGCTAAGAACAAAAAACAAACACACTCCTTTAGTTCAAAGTTTATTTTGATGAAGTTTTTGATTTTCAAATGACTTTTTTAAATTTTAATTAACGAAATTTTACGTTTTATTTTCAAGTTTTATAACTTTGTACAAATTAAGAAACAAATTAGGACACAAAACAATTTATCTGAAGTAAGTAACATTAAAATACAAAAAAAAAGAGTTTTTTCTTATTGTTGTGGTTTGTGAAAATTTGACATTTAATTTTCATCGTAAGCCACAATTAAGAATTCTTTTAATTATTTATTTTAATTTTAAAGCAAAAATCTCTCATTAAAAGTTTGAATTTTTTTATTTTATTTTATTTTGAAAAACTTGTTTCAATCAAAGCATCAGAAGCTAAATTTAAATAATTTTTATTGCTGTCTGAAAATTATTCCAAAAATTAATACTGCCCAAATCTGAATTTTAAAACCAATAAAAAAAGAATTAATACAAATCAAAATTAGCCAAAATTGAGACATTTACAATCACAATTATTGGGCATAGTGTTAGCACCATCAGTTTTAGTGACAAAAGAATATGACACAATTATGGGAAGGTGTCCCGGATATAAAAGAAAAATTAAAAATTTGATCAATTTAAACAACCGGAATAATATAATTGGGGGGGGGGGGGTGGGGGGGGGGGGGGTTGAGAAAAGAGGTAAGATATATAAGTATATAATTATACATTATGTTAAGTATTTTTTTTTTTTGTTTTCTTCTTCCTTTCTTACTAATTGTCACGTTATTTTTTTTCGTTGTTGCTGTTGGTTTGTTGTTACCATTTCCATTTTAATAAAAATATTATTGTGAATTTTCATTCATAAGAAATCAAGAAAAAAAAAACGAAATGAAAAGAAAAAAAAAGCCACAATCGCGTGATATCGTTGTGTTACTGTCATAAATGATTAGGAAACATAATTGTAAGTTGTGGTAATCATTATTGAATGACGGTTGGAGGAAACACTTAAGAAAGGGCGCAACCAATTTGAAACGCAAATGAAAAGGTGTATGCTTTATTTCTTTTATTGAAGTGAATAAATTTGTACGTTTAAAGTTCAAGATTAAACAACATAATTCCTGAATGTTTAATCTATCGTTAAGCCTGTCAGTTATGATCCCTTCAAATGGAATAAGATTCTTTCATCTATAATTTATGAAATCCAAGAATAGAAATTTGTGTTCAGAGATGTATATGAACTTAATTACGAAACCGGATAAGAGATATTTATGTCTGGTATAAAGAGATGAAAAATGAAAAAAATTATTATGAAAAAGTTTCAGAAAACACAAAAGCTTTCTATACAAAAAAAATAATTTAAAATATTTTGCGTTATTACACATTTGATTGCACCCTAACATTTAACATTTCAACCAAATTATTCTCAACATTTAATTTAATTTTTAACAAACAAAACAAATTATTTTTATTCAAATGTTCTGTGTGTGTGTGTGTGTGTGCTGGCTTTAATTTTTTTGTTTAAATTTATAACAATTAATACATTTATACCAATGAACGTCTCTTTTATGTCTATTGTTCAACAAAAAAATTTGTGTCTGACTTAAACTAAGAGAGGTTTTCGTTTCTGTTATAAAAAAAACACAACGAAAAGATAAATTGACGTTGAAATGTCGACAATGACGGCAAATGTGGTATAGAAGAAAACATGAGCAAATCGCATCATTCTACATTTTCTTTCTTTCTTTATTATTTTATTCTTTTTTGCTGTAATTCGTTTTTATTTTTCCTTTCATTAAAAAACAAAAGAACATTTTTTTGTTTCTTTCTTAGCTCATTACAAAACAATTATGTCGCACATGATACACAATTATAACAATTTGTATGCGTATGAGGGAGTGTGTGTGAGTGTGTGTGTATCAAAATTAAAACAAAAAAAAAATAGAACAAAAAACAAATGAAAAAAGATTATTGAAATGCGCGTCTAATTAATGGGACAGAAGAAAGGAAGGGAAAAGGTGAATAAACTTCTTACAATTTGTTATTCTAATTATTTTGTTTATTTAAAAACAAAAACAAAAAGCTTCTTTGTTGACAACTTTTCTTTTTTTATAAATTTTGTAAAAAAAAAATGTCTAATTAGAAGACCACACGGGGCTTTAAATTTGAATTTTCTTCTAATGGCTGTTGAGACGTTGCTTTAATGCAATAAAATCAACTGAAACCAATTACAGAAAGTAACAAAAAAATCACACACACACACATACACAAGAATTAGAAACTTATTAGATAAATATAATTTCTGTTAATATTTTCTGTTTTTACCAATAAAAATTAACAAATGAATTTTTATACATGAAGTAAAAAAGGAAGAAAGTGTGGAAAATAAAAGAAAAACAATATTGAAAAATTGGTTTTATTTTATATGCGTCGGCGAAATCAATCTTGGACATTTTTTTTTCTCTTCTGCTGCTCAATATTTTTTTTGTTTTAATTGAAAAAAATAAGAAAAAAAAAATTATGTACAAATATTGAAAAGCAAGAGAGAGAGAGAGAGAGAGAGGTAGAAATAGGGGACACCCACGATTACTGTTATTTCACTCTTGTTGTTTACTTTTTGTTCTTCTAAATAACCGGAAGAAAATTGAATTGGACTGAAGTGTGATTTGTTGTTGTTATGATTACTTTTTAGTTTTCCTTTTTCACCGCCAGAAAATATAAATTTTTATTTATGAAAATGACGTGTGGTTTGAATTGAAACGATTTTCTAATATGTTCCAAATTTTTCTCATAATTCCTCTACAACTCCCCCCCCCTTTAACAATATTAATTAATCATTAAAGATTAAATATTAAAGTAAACATAATTTACAAGAGTTTAGAATTGACAATGAAATTTATTTCTTTTTGTTTTTGTTTTTTTTTTTTCGTCTAAATGCGCGTTTAAATTCATTTGTTGTTGTATTAATTTTATGGTAAACTATTTTTACAGGAAGTTTGTTTAATTACTACATTTGGAATATTCTACTTAGTAGAGAAAAAAAAAACATTGAATGAAGTAAGTACATATACATTTTTTGCATTCTATATAAATAATGAAAAGAAAAAACAGACTCGGAAAAAAATGTTAAATCAAATAAAATAAAAAGTTTTATTTAATTAAAAATTGCTTTTTTTTAAAATGAAAGAAAATTTCAGATTTAATTTTTTTTTTCCTCCTTTGGAAATTTTTTTTCTTTTTGTTCTTTTGCTCTTTCAATTTAATTATAAAATTATCTTTTAGTAACATTATTTGAAAAAAGAAAAAAAAAAGGATTAACGAAGCGCAAGATAATTGTTTTTTTTTTGTTTTTTGTTGTATTATTGTTGTTGATGTCTCAAAACTAAAACAAATAAATTTCAATGAAAGAAATGAAACAAAAAAATAGTTTGAAATGTGAAAGGGGGGCTCAAAGGGGATAGAATAAATAGAGACATTGAAACTCCATTTGTTGTTGTATTATGAACACAAAATAAATTTTACCGACATTTTGCATTCAACTAAATAAATTTCCGAGACATGAACAAATTTTTTTTTTGTTTTTGTTTCTCGATTAAATTAAATCAATTCTTTTGTTGTATAAAAATGTAAAAAGCATTTATAAACGTTTCTAAGCAATACTGTACTTTTCCTTTTTCTTCTTCGATCTTCTTTTTTTTTCATTGCAAAAAAGAGAAAAAAAATAAATCAACAACAAAAAAATTCATTCATTTTGACTGAAATTTCAATTTAAAATAAATTTTAGATCAATTCTTCTCTTCCAATTTCCATCAACAAAAGGATTTAACAAATTATCTTCTTTTATTGGTAAGTACGTTTTTTTATTTAGTTTTTTATTGATGGAATGTGTAAAAATAAGAATTTGACAGGTGGAATTAGGGGAGGTAAATTGACTGTAAGTTCTTTTTGAAATTCTTGAATTTTTTTTTATACCTAATTGAAAATATTTCTTGTAACATAAATATTCAACCAATCAATTAAAAAAATATTGTTTTCCATAAATAATAAAAAATTAACTAAAAGTACAAATACAATATAAATACAATAAGTATTGTAAAGTGTACCTAACTAAACACCTAAAGTTAAGTATTCAGTAAGACATTTATTTAGTGTTTTTTTTTTCGTTTTTAATTTTTCATTATTTAAACTTGACAGCACTCGTTTACACTGGTACAAGTCTGGCAGAAAATTTGCTATTACAAATTTTATAAAATATTTTTGAGTTAGTATTAGTAATGGTAGATGGCTTTAGTGTTACGTTCCTTTTTTTTGCTTTTCTTCTTGCTGCTATTGTTGTTGTTGTTGTTGTATAATACAGTCACAAAATATATAAAAATCGATTTTATTCTAACACTAACCTCTATTATTTTATATACAATTTTTACAACCACCCAATAGAATCCCTCTAACTTTCTTATTCTCTCTCTCTCTCTATTTATTTCTCTATCTGTCTCTTTTATTGTTAAACATACAAACAACAAAAAATATTCTGTAGTTGAGAAGAGTCGAATTTTATTATCACAAATACAAAGCGTATAGTCTCGAGACTACTCGACATTTTGACAATAGTCAGAATATTATGAACAATAGAAAATATGCAAACTCTATAGAAATATTAAGGTTATATTCTAAACTCAATAGAAATATTTTAAATTTATCTTAGAATTTATTTTCCTTTTTGATTAGGATCAAATTTTGGTTAATACTGTCACTGAGAAATTTCTCATAAAAACAGAATTAATTTATTCTCCTTGTGGAGATGATACACTTTAATATTATTATTACAAGAAAGATTGAGTGAAACCGATGATATACGCACGCGATTGATCATCTTTTTCGAGTTAAATTCGATTTCTATTGAAAAACTATTCAATTAAACAACAAGTAAAATTAAAATTTTAGCTGAGAATAATAATTTATTGATGAATAAAGAAATCGAAAATTAAAGCAAAAACAAAAAAATAAAACTTCTGTGAAATTTAAGAAAAATATTTAATTTATCTAAACTTTTATAAAAGCTGAGGTGGGAATGGAAGTTTGAGTGCACTTAATTCTTACCACAAAAAAAATACGTAAAATCTTAAGAGTGAAATACCTAAAGTTTGAAATGTTCTTTCAGAAAAGTTTACTGAGACAATAAAAAATTGGCACATTCCTAATACAGCCTTAAGAAGTAAAGGAAAAAGGGTAGCAAGGGTAGAAAAATCGTTTTAGTTTTGTTTTATATTTTTTTTTCTTCTTCTTCTTCTTCTTCTTCTCATTGTTTTGTGTTATTTTTTTTATTTGTATTTGACGTTCGTCAATTGGTTATAGGATTATTATTTTATGTCAGTTTTGTTGTTGTAGTATATTACACCCAGTGATGTTCAGTTGTGACGTCATAACAACGTTATTTATTTCAACGATTTCTTTTCTACTCTTTTTTTTGTTTTTCTTCTTTTTTTTTGTCTAGCATTCAAGTTTTTCTTTTCTTTTCTGTCTTTATATTATTTTTTCCTTTTATGTGTGTGTGTGTATGTCGCTTTCCCTAAAGAGATAATAACAAAAAACAAATAAAATCCATCATCATTTTTTGTTTTTTATTATAATACCCACTACAAAAGTGAGACTACTACAAATATAGCGTCAAGTATTCCCTTTTTGAGACATTAAATATAATTATTAATCACATAACTGCTTAATGCCAATCTTTTCTTGAGTTTTTTCATTTTGTTATGAAAAACAAAAAGAATAAAAAAAGAAAATAGAAAAAAAAATCTATGTTCCATTTTATTCCATTGAAGAAAAAAAAAACTACACAATTTCTATTAAAAATGTGTAAACTATCTTTTGTCACGATACAAAACTGACTGAAGTGCTTTTTGCTTTTTTATTCTTTTTGTTTTACAGAAAAAAAAATTAAGTTTTAATAGGAAATTAACGTGTGAGTCGTTATGTGAATTAGATTTTCAATGAATCCTAAATTTTCTATGTAAATTAATAGAAGGCTGACTCAAGTTAAGAATTGAACCCTTTCGTCCTTTTCTTTATTTTTTGTACACACACATTTTTTGTGCGAGTAACATTTTATTATTCAGACGGGAATGGAAAATAATGTTCAATTGAGTGAATTCAAGAACTTCTATTTGTTAGGGTGACAATTCTATATTGCAATGACGTCACCAAGGTAAGCTAAAAAAGTTATTATTCAAAAAGAACTTTTTGTGATGGTAAAAAATTATTCGAAACCGATCAAGTATTGTTGTAATTGTAAATAGCTATTTAGAAATGAGGAAGTAATATTTTGTGAAATCCTAGGAGTTAATGTTAACCTTTAGATGTTTTTAGTCAATGGATAATTTTATTGTATAGAATTTATGACATTTTCTGATGTTTTCATATAAAATTAGCTTATAGTGGTGAAATATTGACTACCCCCCACTCTTAATACAAAAAATTAAGCTTCGTCGTAAATTAATGCAATTGCGGAAACTTAGTAAATCTTGTGTAATCTTAATCAAAGGGGAATAATCTGTGTACAGTGGCTATTTTCTCATCCATAATACAATTATCCATTTATTTTATTGTTATAGATAATTTGGTTTTAAAAATATAAAATTGTTTAATATAATTCTGTTTGTAGGTACCCAGAAAATAAAATACTTTAGTTAGTTTATTAATCGATATAAACTTTGTTAAAACGTATTTCGAGCTTAAAATTGGAATAAATTAAAATTTGACAAGGGTAATACCCATTTCTGCCACTTTATATTAAGTATAACAGAAAACCCAACAAAAGAAAAAATATATACTATAAAGAGATAAAAGGATAGAGAGAAATTGAGAGAGAGTGACATAGGGAGAAATGGGAAAAATTTGTAAAGCCTTTCTTTTTATTGTAGCTTTAACTAATAAGATTTATCGGAACCCAAAAAAAAAACAAAATTTGAAACTATTTCTTGTCAATAAACATTTGATCAAAATAAAACAATTTTTAGTTTTGATTTTATTCCAGAAGGACTTTTTAAAGAAAACTTTCACCTATAAACATTTTCAATTGACCCTATAAACATCTATACATACTTAAAATGAACAAACTTTATTTAATTTCCACCATGAAATTGTCAATTCAAAACCCTTCCTAGACACAAATAAAAAAACTGGGAAAAAGGTAAAATTCTTTTTATCGATTTATGTTTCACATAAATAATAAACAATTTAATTAACAAAAATATCAAAGAAGAATAAGGACGAGAAGACGAAGACGAAGGAGTGAAAACAATCTGAAGAATTTTCCCACTAAACTAAAATAATACTTCAAGAGAAAGAAAAAAATAAATAAAAGAAAACAAAAAAGATTTCCCTATATTTTTTTTTGTTTTCTCTCTCTCATTAGGACATTGCGTTACAGTCGTAATAAATTGTTATGATTTACGACAAATAATTATTCTACTCGCACACACGCACCCTATCATTTTTTTGACGTAAAAAACAACACACACACCTCCTAATACAGAGAATAAAAAATATATAATCCTACAATTTTTATAACATTTCCCGTTTTTCGAAAAAAAAGAAAGAAAAAAAAACTAATAAAATATCTATATTTTTTGCCATTCCAACACCTTCTTTAATGGCTTAGGTAAAATAAAATAAAGGTAAGGTATAAATAGTCTTATATACTTAGTTCTATATATAAGGTGATGGAGGGGGTGATAGAAAATATATATACAGCAAACCTTACCTTCTTCCTTTCTTTCTTTCTTCTTATTTTAAAAGAAAAAAAAAACATGAAAACGTTGCAAACTTTTTCTAAGTTTAAGTTTTAGGAAGACAAACAAGACAACGATAGAGAATTTTCCTTTTTCTATAAAATTGCAAATCAATAGCAAAAAATACGAATTTACTATTAAAAGGAAAGAAAATCTAATATAAAAATGATTCAGCAGATGCTTGTTTATATTTTACAATTTTTCTTCTCTTTCGTCTTCCTGTTTGTTTTTTTCTATACTTTTTATTTTATCCCTGACTAAAAAAAATCCATTTTCAAAACAAAAAAAAAAAAAAGAAAAAACAACAACAACACAAAAAAAACAAGAAAAATAGAAAAATGAAAAATGATCTCTCCCTAAAGTATACAATTTGCTTTTATTAAACATACACACACAAAGGCACACATACACACAAAAGAAACAAATTTAAGATTTATATTAAGAAAAAAGAGAAACATTTTCTATTTGAGAAAAATGTTGATGAAGGAAAGAAAAACAGAAATTTGAAAGACAAGAAAGTAGAGGAAGAAAAACAAAAATACTTACTAAATACATATCCGGAAGCTAGAATTTAATGGCACATCTCTCTTACTTTCTATTCTATATATATTATTCATTGTACCCATATACCACCCTACCGCATAAAGCTTCATACCAACCCACATTAAATTCATGAATTTATAGAAATGGAAGATGTGACAATGAGATATACGAGTTTGAATTTGTTATGTGAAAGAGAGAAGAAAAAAAAACATACAGAAAATATTGGGAAGTTTCAGATCAAATCTGAACTTTATCTACGATGAATTTATAACTCTCAATCTCTCTTTCACTCTTTATTCATCTATCTATCTATTTCGTTTACTTTCTATACATAATATTATAGTTTTATCTGTCAATCATTTTCATTTATGAAATTTAATATAAATAAAATGATGTTGATGTTGATGATGTTGATGATGATGATGATAATGATGATGTTGATGATGATGATGAGTATCTATACATAGACAAAATAGAAATGATGAAAATGCTTTGAAGCTTTGATAAACAAGAAGAGAATAAGAGGAAAAATGTTATAAGGTTATTCGACTAATGCCTTTTGACATTTTTCTACTTTTTTTTTGTATTTTTTTTTTGTTACAATGTAAAATACGATTTTTACTTTTATTGTTGTTGTTTAGTTCTGGTTTTCTATGGGTTGTTAAAATGGTCCGTTTCGGGTCGGTTACTCTTTTCTTATATACTTAAACGTTTTGGTTATAAAAAATAAAATAACAACAACAACAAAAACACAACAATATACAAATAAGTACCAATATATTACGGTATACTTCGCTTAAAATGTAAGTACATTTTATTATATGTAGTTATAAATGGAAGTAAGGATTAATCACATTTAATTGAATTATATATTTATTTTTTTATCTATAAAGAGAAAATTACACTTTTTTTGTTTTTGTTTTCAATTTTCAAATTATTATTATTTTCCCTGGTATAATTTATTTTCAATTTAATTAAATCAAATAAAGATGATTTCCTCTTATTTGTGTGATTATCATTAAAATTAAATAGAAATTTTTTTTTTTAAATATGTCATAAGTCATACACACACAACACAAACACACACACACACACACAGAGCCAGAGAAGTAACTACAATATATATTTATCTAACATAAGTGATCATAACAAAATATGATAGAGTATGATCACCTCAATATTTATTAAACCACACACACAAATTATCCATTAAAGTGCATTAAACCTTGAATAAAAAAAAAATTCAAGATTGTATAGGGTGAAGTAGAGAGGTGATAATTATTGTGTGTAACGGGTAACGGTAACGGTAGGAGGACAAATGTGAAATCATTGGGTGAAATGTAAAAAAAAGTGTCATATTTTCTACAGATTGAATTCAGATTACAGTATTTTTTACTAAATTATATTGTTTTCTAATTCTTCGAAAAACCCTCCACTGACATTCGTACATTGCAATTATATTTAATTGTTTATACCAACTGAACATGATTCTAAGTAAAAACGAAATTAAACAATATTCTGATTACACTGATTATATATTTAAAGCTGATTCCGTTTTTTAACCTTTTCTATTTTCTATTGATTTATTAAAATAATTAAAAAATAAATAAAAAGTTAAGTTAAGTAAAAAAAAAAATGAAAAAGAAGAAAAAGAAAAAAAGAATAATTATTTCCTTAATTAACGTTCAAAATTTATAGAAGCAAACAAAAACCACGTCTTCTACCACTTATTACTTACTTCCAAAATAAATAATTAATTATAAACTGAGCACAAAAGCTAATTCGTTATATAATTGAGGGATAAAAATGATGTTCATATTTTATGTAACTTTTTTTTTTTTTAAAACCTAAAAATAAGTAAACTTCATTTAAAAATCTCATAACAATTTCTACTTTTTTTTCTTCTTCCTTTTCTTAATCTTTCGTTTTTTATTTTGATTTTTCAATTTAATGAAAAATGAAATAAAAATTAAATTAGAGGAAAATTATGAATTTAAAATAATTATGGACACCTTTTTTTTAGTGTCCGTCGTAATAAAATTTAGATTCTTCGGTTTTAGGTTCAAAATTGAAATTTCAATTTTAACTTACAAGTTTCAACGGGCGAGAATAATTTGTTTTCCTCTAAATTCCTACTTATCAAAATATAATTCAAAATTCTGATACGTAGAATAATTCGAAAATTAATTCAATTTATTTAATCGATTTTACAATTAATTTTTCTTTTTTTTATTTTCTCGGCGTGTTTTTTTTTTGTTTCTTTCCACCAAAGGAAAAATAAAAATATATTTAATAATAAAATAAAAACGTTTATCATTATTTGTTTGCTGTTTTTGTTTTGTTTTTTTTTTTTTAATTTCTGTTTTTCTTTATTTATAAATTATATAGAATTTTCCATCTGCCTTCTGTACTGGTTAGATTAATATTCATATACTGACCACTCTAAATATTTCCCATTAATCACTTTTGTTTCTTTTTTTTCTCATTCTTCTTCTTCTTCTTTTTCTACAATAATATTGTTGTTGTTGTTGTTGTTTAGATAAGTAATTTGTTAATTATAATTTTAAAAGGCAAAATCATTAATATATATTTTTATTGTTGTTTTAGTAAAGTAAGGAGAGAGATAGAGAGACAGAGAGTGAAAAAAAAATGAGTGGGTGAAATGGGTGTATTGAATAATTTATCATCCATAACTTACGTTCCAAAAAACAAACAAATTACTGCAAAATCATTAAAGAATTTTGAAAAAAAAAAAAAACAGCAAGAGAAAAAAAAATTGTCACTTTACGTAAAAAAAAAAAAAAAAGAAAAAAATTAAAAATGTAAATTGTTAAAAAAAATCAAAACAGAGAAAAAAAAACACAGATTGATAGATTTTTTTTTTTAATGTGATTTTTGATCCATTGAGGTCAGTTTTTTCTGGTGTTGAGACGAAAAAAAAAAGTGGTAAATTATGAGAAAATGTGAAGGACAATTTCAATTAGCACCCGGGGCCCATAGTAACTTGTTTTTGCTATTTTTTATTTCATTTATTATTTTTTTTTTAGTACCTTTTAGTTAGTGTTGACTTTATTGCTTATTAAATATTAAATGTAGTCAATTTAAAAGAATATGCAAATTTGAGAATTGAAAAAAATTAATTCATATGTGTCTGGAGGTTTAAACTTAATTAGAAAATAAAAAAAAAAAATAGTAAAACTATTGTAAAACTATTGTAAATTGTTTACAAATGACAGAAATGGGACAAAGATTGCAATTAACAAAAATCGTACGTCCGTTGATTTTAGAGTTGTAATTGCATTCATCTATGATTTAAACTCCTTCGCACGAGATAGTTTCCATCACATTACAATCGTGACTAATGTACTTTTGGTACGTTCCCATTATCAAAATCTGAATAATCAACTCAAATAATTTTGTATTGTTTCTTATTCTTTTTTTTTTTTGTTACAATTCAAACTGTCCAATATTCTAATAAGAGAAAACTGTTTAGATAGTCGAATTGACTGATTAATGGAGATGCTTTGAATGTCTTTTTTTTTTACTTTTAAAGTGAAATTAAAGAAGAGACAAATACACAAAAAAAAAAAAAGAAAATTGTTTCAATGAATAGAACATAATTTTATTTCATACAAAAACACATTTTTTTTTCCTTCACTTAATTAAAATAAATTAATAAAATGTGGCTACTGGTTTCTTTTGGAAAAACCTCGAATTTGTATCTGCCTAACAAAACACGTCGGTTAAATAAGTAAAAGTAATGAATGAATAATTTTATTATTATTGAGGTTATTTTGAAATAATTCTTATAGTAATGAAAAAAAACACTCGGAAAAATTCAATTGAGAAATATCGGAACTGAAAAAATTCTTGAAACAAAATTAATAAACTAAAAAAAAAAAAACAAATTATTACATTCACAAAAAAAAACAACACATTCAGTAAATCGCGTGCTTTTTATATGAATGCAAAGCAAATTGTTTGTTCTAATATTTATTAACAACAACAACAACAACAACAACAACAACAACAACAACAACAACAACAACAACAACAACAACAACAACAACAACAAGAACAAAATACTAAAAAAAATTTTTACATGTTTTGTGATAATTTAGATTTAAAAACAAAACAAAAAGAACAGAGAGAAAAAACGTAAAAAATTCTCCGTAAGAGAACCGGAACACAACCAGAACACAATAAATAGTTTTGAAGAAATAAAGTGAAAGGGGGTGGGGTTTTTTTTTCTATATGGATAATTTTTAGAATTTCGTAAATTAATTATTTTTGCCGAAATAACTTGTCATGAGCCCAAAATTAGACAAGTTGCTTTAAATAAAAGCACCCTAGGTAAGTTTACATATGAAAAACGGTGGTTATTAATGTCCAATATATAAAATCACAGTGAAAGCCAGTGGAATCGGTAATCAATTGTTAACCACATCGACTCAAAAATTCTCAGATAAGACGACTAAAATTATTTTAAGACGAGGAAAATTTGAAATCAACTTAAAATTATTTAAATGTAATCATGGGCCGATGGAAATCAATAAATGAATGATTTTGTTCCGCTTTTTTTGTGGAATGTCGTAATTTGAACGTATGAGTTCATTTACAGTGACAATTTAATTACAAATAACTCAAAAATAGAATAAAGTTAAGTAACATAAATAAGGTAAGATCTAAAACGACTAAGACGACGGGCATGAACAAAAAATATTATATAAAAGAGTAAAGTTCAATTTGTGAATAATAATAAATAAAATGTGGAAGACTCATTCTAAATGGTTTAATAAATAACAAAAATAAAGTCATTCAAAAAACTACCATTTTTGGAGTAAATCTTTCTATATACAAGAATACGATAAATGTCAATGTCTTCAATAAAACACGACACAATAAAAAAAAAAAAAGTCATATATAAAACACTCAATGTTTCACCCACCTGATTCTATACTTTATTCATCGTCTAATTTATTTTGTCAAACATTCACCAATAATTAATTAAGTTCATTTAACTCTTAATTCGAAATACTTAAGAGTTTAGCAAAAAAAAAAAAAAACCAGTTATCGACCCCCAGAGCTTGCAAAATTCTTTTTTAGTTTTGGTTTTTTTTTTTCTTTTATAAAGAAAGATCGATCGCGATATAGTTTTTTTTTGCAATAAATTATCAGTTTTATAATTTTTATATGAATACCTGGGTTTTACAACAATTTAAAATGTAAATTAGTTAAGAAAATGTTTTTTTTTAATTCTTCTCCTGTGATTAAACATGGAATTCATTATTCTGACACAAGACTTTTGAAAACTCAAATTTTTACCATTCATCAATATTTGAAAGAAGAGAAAATCTCTAAGAAAATATAGAAAATAAAACAATAATAATATTTAACATCCAACTTCAATTTGATCAAGTCTGACTATTTTCAGTAGCAGAAGAAGTTTATTTCTGCATGAACTAAATGACAATTTTTATTCTCTCTTACTCTGGAACCCAAAAAGAAAGCCTTAGAGAAAGAGAAAGGAATGTGTGACTTTTTCATTCATTCATAAATTTTCATAAAAATAGATTGCAGGCCCCCTGTAGAAATAATCTTTAAAAAAATTGTGATAATCCAAAATAATCATTAATCCCATATTACGTAATGTTTATTTTTGTAAAACAAGTAATTGCAGCGATACCAAAATCACACTTGCATCGCATCTGGACTTATGGCCTTTAAATTATTGTGAAACCCGGCTTAAGATGTTCTTCTTTTTCTTTCTTTTGTAATTTTATTTTTGTTTAAAAAAAATCGCGATTATTATATAAGGAAGAATTTTACAAGTTGTTGTCCTCTTCTTATTCTTGTTTCTTATAAATACCAAATATTCTTGCAAATAATCTGAATCGATACTTTGAACAAGTTCCATATTTGGATTTGAAGAACAAAAAGAAAAAAGAAGTTCATTCAACAGGAATTTAATCGTTTATGGATTTTTCATTTCTTATTATTTTTTGTTTTTGTTAAAGAAATGTAGGACTTGACCTCTCTCTCTCTCATTCTCTTTCTCTAATCTCTTTTGCTCTATTTGTGCATTAGGTAATTTATTTTTCTGTTCGGTATTAAAAATGTCAGAAAAAAAGTGAGTGATCATCATTGTTTAACTGAAACATAAAAACTTTACAAGGAATTGTTACATTTTATTATTTTCTCTCGTTTTTGTTTTTATTTGGGAGACAAAAAAACCCTTCTCAGAATTTTTTCTTTTTTTTTTTTATATGTTTATTACGTCATGGTGGACCAACATTTTTAACGATTATTTTGTTTGTTGTCAAGGAAAAATTAAATTATGAAATGAGTAAATTATTAAATTAAATCAATGTCAGATAGAAAAAAAGTTATGCTTATGTACTACTGGAATATTTAGATGGAATAATCTACAATACTCTGGTGACCATAATGTAAAAAAAAGTAAATAAAATTGTTAATGTGATTTTTATGGGTTGCTGCTTGGTTGAATGGAGATTTGATAAGACCAACACAGAAATTTATAATTTCTCTAAATTAATTTAATTCAGATTTTTGGTTAAACATGTATATGTGACTAAACGTTACTAATAATTGTTATTGCAGGTGCCTACTTTAATGAACATTCACGAAATTATACAACAAAAAATGCCTGTTGCTGAAATAAAATAAAGTAGCATTTTCACATAAGTATAAATCAAAGTGTTACTTTTAAAAAGGTTACAAAAAAAAAAAACAAAACAAAACATCCAATTAAGTATCAACAGATGTCGGACGAACAAGGAAAAAAAATAACACACACACGAAATTATTAAAAATAAGAACAGAAACAACAACAACAAAAAACAATTAATGAATATAAATAATTCGAGAATAATTTCAATGGACACATTTTAATATTTTATTTGCCAATTCACATACAATTCAAATGGATTTTATTATTTTAAAGAAACAATTGTACTCAGTTAATTTGTGTTGATAGTAAGTACCTCGTGTTATTGTGACAACTCCTTGAAGAACTCAGAAAAAAGAAGACAAACAAAAGCACCAACAACACAAAAATAACAAAACACACTACTCAATACTTGTGTCCATAGGCACACAGGCACAACAAACTCAGGCCAAACATGTTACAAAAAAAAAAATCTTCTCTTGTACTTTTCTTCTTCTTCATTGTTGTTGTTATTGTTGTCTTCAAGTTATTCTCATTTCTTGGTAAACGCAACGTCAGTTAACGGATTCAAGGTCATCATTACATTTTTATACATCGCAACCAATATACAAGAGACAGTCCAATTGTTGTGTGCCATCATTTTCTATCTCTATCTTCTCGCGTATTTATTTTTTACATTATTATTATATTTGAAAGTATTACAAAATAATATCCATATATTTTATTTTTATTTTACTTCGAAGAAGAAGAAATGAAGAAAAAACAAAAACAAAATTCAATAAATTAATAAAATTAAAATGAAACGATAAAAAGCCAAAAAAAAAACTTTTAAAATCAATTTTTTTTCTCTTTTTCTTTTAAAAAACGAAATAAAGAAAAGTCATTTTTTAAATTAATTTTCTTTTTAACTTTCGCATGGCACAGATTTTATGTCAAATATTGGTTATAAAAAAGAAGAAATATATTCATAAAAAAAAATCGTCAGTTCATATTTATGTTGTATGTGTGATTGTATGATTAATGTTTCAATGTCGTGCCTGACCTGGGTTTTGGTATTTCTACTTTTTTCTCTCTCCCTCTCTGTGGTGACTTTAAATGGTGACACAATTTAATTTAATATTTTTGCTTTTGGAATCTCTTTTTTATTTTATTTTTGTTAACTTTTATCTTGATTTTTTTTTCTTTCTTTTTGTTGATTTACAAAAAAAACTTGCCAAATTAAATTTCTTCCTTTCAAATCAAAATTAAACACACAGAAAAAAAAGGTAATAAATTTGGTGAGATGAAGAAAGAAAGACGATATAAGAACAAAAGAATAAAATTGCTTGCAGGTCATAATGATTTCTTTATATTCTTCTTTTTCTTCTTCTTCTTTATCTATTATTTGTGTTTCTTTTTGCAACGCTGTAAGTAGAAACCTAGAAAAAAAAACAAAAACAAAAAGAGAACAAAAATATGGATTTACCTTCGTCATTCGAAAGGGGCAAAGGCCATTAAACTTAAAAAATAAAATTTTTACACAAAAACAAAATATAAAAAAAACGCAACTCAATATTGATCAAAACTTGTCAGTTCAAGTGTACGTTTAAGTATATCCGGTTATAAAATTTCATTTCATATTTTTCCACTATTGTCCATTCACAGTGAAGGTACAAAGAATCCTAATCATTTATGTTCCAATCCAATTTAAGTTTTTCTTTAAAGGTTAAAAAAAAGTAAGTCAAGAAATATTCTTCTAAAATCTTTTATTAACAATACGAAACAGAGCAATTCAAAATAAACACACACACCAATATATGTAATCTGGTAACATAACTAACATTGTGGATGACCAATAAATGACTGCAATATTCTATCCCCAAGTATCCAATTAAATTAAAACCGCAACAAATTAAAACTATAACAAAAATGTCGAATAATTTTCCCCTAGAGTAGTGACCCCTATACGAATATCCTGTTAAGTAAAATTTGCCAATATTTAACCTCTTTACACGCAGACAGAAAGATTAACAGTTAAACCTCCATAAATTGGGCAGCCCATGTAAACTTTAAAGAATAAATACTAATTCTAATAATTGTAATATAGTCAATACACACACGCACAAAATTAATTGTAAACATTTATTGTAAAAATTCTATTTATGAAAAAAAGTAAGAAGTGAATCTTGATAATTTGGGCTAATCTATGGTACAGGATTTCACAAAGAACAAATCAGTCAATTAGCAAAAAAAAACGAAAGAAACAAAAGTCAAAAGCAAAAACAAAAGAAAAAAATGATAACTCAACTTTTTCTTTCAATTTTTATCTATAAAAATATTATTATTAATTCCATAACCTCAAAATAAGCAATTAATCAAGACATCTGGCTAAACTGTGCCATCCACTGCCCAGTTGTCTGTGTATGTGTGTGTGTGTGTGCGTTTATATAGTTTGTTTTTTGTTCCTATTTATTTTATTAGGCACTTGCATAGCAACTAATATATGAATGCGGTTGAAGATCTGCATATATTCACGACACGATCTTCTTAATGCACCTTCACTTTCGAAAAAAAAAAAAATATATACACACACACACACATAAAATAATAACTTTCAAACTTGTATAATTTCTTGTTTCTCGTTTAGCTTTTCTTTTATTGTTTGAGTTTTTTTTTTTTGTGCTTTAGATTTTAGAAAAGAAAACTAACAAGAAAATGAAGTCTTTAATTTTGTAGCAATCTTGAATCATCAGAAAGGTAACGCAAGCGTAACTTCTAATTTGATTGTTTCTGGTTTCTATATTTTTGTGACACAGAAAATTATTAAACCAAAATAAAAATTTAATTTTTCATTGCGGAGAAATTTTTGTCAATTTTAATATTTTCTCAGGACTGAAAAATTCAAAAATTTAATTTCCGCGTCAATTTTTTTACAATTTCTTCAACACAAAAAGGTAATTATTTGGAAAAATTTACAAAATAAATTTATTAAAATTTAATACACCGAATAAAAATTCGATAATCCGAATATATATTTTTATTTATGAATCCCCACTTCCCACAATAAATCTTAATTAAAGAAAACATTTTTTTTCTTGCGTAGGAATTATGAAATAAAAATTCAAGATAATCAGGATTAACAAATTTATGTTACCTGCTATGGGGTACAAGTATTATGGATTTCACATTTAATCCTTATCCAAATCAAATGAAACACAAAAAAAAATGTAAAACCAACAACAAAAATAGGTAAATCTCATGAGTAGGAGAAATTAAAAAAAAAAAGTAGAAATGATAATGAACTTGAAGTGAAGCAGAAAGAAAAAAAATACAAACAAACACACGGACATAATCTTTAATAATATTTTATTTTTCCTTGGTAAACTTGTAAAGAAAAAAAAATTCAAAATATTTGCAAATGTAAGAAAAGGAATGGAAGAAAAAAAAAGATGGTAACTCACAATCCCAAAAGATTTGTTTTCAATCTTTTTCTTCATTTCTTAAATGCGATCATATCATTATGACTTTCACAAATATCATCATAATCGTCATCTATTTTTTTCCTCGTAAGATAAGATAAGATGAGTGAATTCTTGATTAAGCAGGGAAGAAGAAAAAAGAAAAAACTCTATAAAAGTCAGTAACAAGATACGAGTGATAAATATTTTGTATTTGGCCTACAGAGAAAAAAAGAAAACAAAAAAATTCTTCATCGTAATTATCATCAACTGTCATCGTTTTATCAGACAAAAAACACACATCAGTCATTTTCACTCTGTGGACCCAATTCAAATCAGTATCGTTTTTTCTCAAAGATTTTGAATTGAATTTTTACACAATAAAAATCAAAACAGATTTTTTTTTTAACTAAATTGTCACAAGAAGAAGAAGAATAAACTAAAACAAAAAATAAAATTAGGTTTATTTGCATTTAAATAAAAAATTAACATTTTTGCTTTTTGTGTTTTTTGTTTAAGAAAAAAAAAACTAAAATGTAAAATTGTTGAAGTCAAGTTCAAGGTTCTTTTGATTTGAATTTGATTAAAATGATGATTTGATCGATGATGGATGATTAAAAATGTTAATAAAATCAAAGAAAACCAACAATTTCTTGAATTAATTTACATTTTTTCGCATTTTTTTGTATTTTATTTTATTATTAATTTTTAGAGGCAACTCTAGACTTTTACACTCGTATTTGTGTACCATTGTGTTCTTCTTCATATTTTTTTAAATAAAAAACAAATAACTAAGACTCTTTCTACTTCTTCAGTTTAATTAGAAAAAAAAAACAAAAAAAGTATAATCTTACAAATATTATTCAACCTTTTGCAAAAATCAGGACAGATCCTCTTGATTAATAATTCGTCGACATTCTGTTGGGCTCATTTTATCTTAACCCCATATTTTTCTTCTCCTTAACTTTGGCCCTCAGTAGATACGTATTTATTCTTATCTTATTTTCTTTATTTATTCACCTTTAAAATTTTGGTTAATTGTGCCAGGTAAATTGCTTCCATTCGTAAGCCAACCAATATTTGTTTCTATTATTTGCACTAATATTTTAAAACAAGAAACAAAATACGCAACACAAAGATAAATGATTTTTATTCTGTGTCCACAACATTTTATCGCCATTTAATAAAAAAAAATAGTAACTCGTTCGTAAGTAAGTCAAGAGTTGAATAAGTTCAGGAAATTAAACTACAAACTTCAATATCCACAGGAAAATTATTGCAAATTTGCAATATTTAATTAATCTTTGACCATAATTATAATAATAAAAAATCTAAATATGAATTGAACCAAATAAATAACAGAAAATTGTTTAGAGAGAAAGAGAGACAGAGGTATAAAAAAACTGTTGGCATTAAAAATGCAATCAAAACAATACAATAGTTCAGAGTATTTATGGTAAACGGGAGGAGAAAGAGAATTACTCAGAAGATCCAACTCTACCTTTTAATTGATTCAGTCTCTCTTTTTTGTTTCAGATTTTTCCTACTTTTTCCTCTATTGTTACGTTTATTTATTTTTTAGCTTTAGGTATGCTGTTGTTGTTGTTTTTCTCTCTGTTTTTTTTTTTTAAATAAAAGATTTGTTATCTTGTTTGTTTGTTTTGTTTTATTTTGTTTTGAGTTCAAATTTTTCACAATTAGAATTTCACCTCTCTTTTTATTCGTTTTAATTTTTTTATAAAAAACTCAATTTAAAAATTAAAGACAATAAATTTCAATTTTTAAATGAAGAAAAATCAAAACTGACTTAATCATGTGAAATTCATCAGAAAACAAACAGCAGGGTTGAAACATTAACATTTAGGAAAAAAAAAGAAATTAAAATGAAAAAAGTTTTGGGCAGAGAGAATCTGCTGGGTTTTTATAGAATTTAAATAATTTATTTCAACAAACAGAAGCCTACCTAAATCTAAAATTGAAGTTACGGATTAATTTGAGTAACGATTGAACCCCGCAAGTCATTTTTTTTTTCACATTTCAGAATTTGAGAAAATTTCTTCAATTAAAAGTTGCGGGACCATGTTTCAAAATTTCATTAAGAAAATGACGATTAAATTAAATTTTATTGATATATAAATAAAAGAAAGTCATAAAGTCATTGATTGAAACGACATTTAAAATAAAAGAAGTTCAATGAAAATTTATTGAATAAATTAAAACCAGAATTTATTGTTATATTTTTTTTTAAATTAAATTAATCGATAAATCGAAATGTGCGCCAATTCACTATGTTTATTAAATTAACTATAGTTACCTTACACAACCCTTGCGAAATATTCTAATGCCTAATCTAATCAATCATCAATCATCAATCATCAATCATCAATCATCAATCATCAATCAACAATCAATATACAAATTCAAATAAATACAAATATAAAAAATCTCAATTTAATTTCAGAATTTTTCTAATTTTTTTTTTTTTTTATTTTGGATTGAATGGAAAGAAACATTTCAACAATTGGATAAGATGAAGTTGAAAACGAAGAAGAACAAGAAAAATAATAATAAGAGAAGTAAAAAAAAATTCAATCAGAATAACAAATGGAAGAAGGAGATGGGTGAAAAAAAAAACAAAAACAAGTTAAAGGTCATCAACCCAGGCCAAATAGGTAAACCCAAACAACTCAAAAACTGTAATTATTTATTCATCCATTTCCCTCATACCTACTTACAACAAATTTTTTCTGTGTTTATGTAATCTAATAATAACACAACCACAACTTCAACAACAACAAATCAAATAACGAATAAAACTAAAACTTTTTGTTTCATTCTTTCAATATTTATTTCCCATGTCCGTGTTGTTATTGTTGCACAAACACACACATACACACATGCATTGCATACGTTTACATGCAATACTTATTACGTACATGCATATAAACATATTTCTGAAAAACTTTAAAAAAATACGGTTAATAATTTTTTACACTTCGAACGATAGAATATTGATAGAAATTTGATAATGACAATGTGACTAAGCACATTTTTTTCTCCTTTGATTTTAATGTATTTTACACATTTACTCCATTTACATTTACTTGATTTAATTGTAAAGAAATTATTTAACCTGACAAAAGTACCGTACCTACAATATACAAAAAAAAACAAAGTACTTAAGTATAAATACATCTTTTATTTTCTTATGATCAAAACTTAATTTTTTTTTCTCTTTTGAAGAAAAATAAAAACAACCAAAAACACGATTCAGCACATTCCGCAAAGTACAGGCGTAAAACAATTGAAGTAACATCATCATCAACAAACAACAATCAAAAATAATAACTTTTTTTTATAAAAGAAAAAAAAAAGAAAATCTTTCAAATAAAAAAAATAAATAAACAAAATGGAGAAAGATGGTTTATTTATTCTAAAGTCTAAAACAAATGAAAAAAAAAAGAAGACAAACAGACACCAACAAAAACCACTCAAAAGCACAAGAATAAAATAAAGCACATAAATGACAACAAAACATACACACACACAAGGCACACAAAAAGAGAGAGAGAGAGAGAGAGAGAAAGAGAAAGAGAAAGAGAGAGAGAGAGAGAGAGAGAGAAAGAGAGAAACAAAGCAAAGATACATAACGTGTAACAGCAAAATTATAATGTCCTTGAATTATCAACGGCACTCTTGTATTATTATAATTGTTGTTGTTGATATTATATAAAATATTTCTTTATTTTTGTCGCATTTTTACTTGTGTCTTCATTTTTTTTTTACTTCAACTTCTTTTCTCTTCATTATAATCAACATGAAGCAATTAACAAAAAAAAAAAAAACTGAACAAAAATCTTTTTCACCAAAAAGTTATAAGAGCTTAACACATTTTTGTTGTTGCTGTTAGTTTTGTTCGTCTTCTTCTTTCATTCAATTTTTCTTCTAAAAAATTATTATTTTACTTTTTTTTCAACTTAATTAATGTTTTTTAATGTGAGAAATTATTATTTATTTCTATTGTTGTTGTTGTTTCCTTTACTATAATATTATACGATGTTTAAGGTTATTGCTTCTTCGCACAAGTCACATATACGTTATTGTTGTTGTTGTTAAATTTAAAATTATAAAATTATTATTATTTAATATGATTATTTGTTTTCTTTTTCGCATTTCAATTCGTTAATGTTTTTCCCAAAGAAAAAAAACACAAAAAAACGTACAAGAGAACTTCACCAAATATGCGGATGGTTAAATAATGATAATTTTTCTGTAATAATTTATATATTTTCACTCAATTTTAATGTTGATGGAATAAAGTGGTGTGATCCGGCATACTTAGTTACTTTACAAATCTTTCAGTAAATTATAATGTATGTTTGTATGTGTGTGTGTGTGTGTGTGTAAATTTAAGGTATTAAAATATTTATCGTTTATTATCGACATTAGATGTGGATATTATGAAGCGGTAATTAAATCGGTAATTTTTTAACCAATAAAATAATTATAACAAAAACAGCAACAACAATAAAACAAATATTATAAAGGCAAATGATTATTTTTTTTAAAAAAAGCACGTTAAGTATAATTAATTTTAACGATATTTTAAACGAATTTTAAGTACAAAGACCTCCATATCTAATTTTAAAAAAAAAGCCGTAACAACAAACAGTAGCATTTATTGATAGTAAATTCCAGGGAGGAAATAAAACGTATTGTTTCTTCACTACTCACTTAACAAAAATATCCCAAACAAAATTAATTTCAGCAATGATTGTAGAATGTAGACTACACCATTAGCTTATAATACAAGACCATTTATTGATGGGTTAGATGGTAACGACCATATCATATCGAATAAATACAGAGGTTCTCATTCGAACACCGCACATAAGCGATATTGAGCATAGCAAAGTAAAAAGAAGATTGTACATTGCATTCACCCCGCAAGGTTTTACGAATCATAGACATTGGAAAAAAAAGACAAAATCGATCAAATGTATAATTTTTTTTTTTTGTAAAATCAACAATGGAGAAAATAAAAGAAAGAAAAATTAACAAATTTACTTTTCATTAAATCAACAAAAAAAAAGTGTCTTCTTCTCTTCTCTAATAAACCTACTTTTAACACAATGTGTCAAATAGTTGAATGAAAGTAATTAAGAAAAAGAGAAGAAAGTAAAAAAAAACCAGATTTCTGTTTATTCAAAACAAAAATTTCCATACACATATTTGTACAGATTTAATTAGGCGACTTATCTCCATAAGTTTAAGAGTGAAGGAGATAACAGATATCACTAATCACAATAGGAAAACGATTTAAGAAAGAAAAAAGAATAACTGATTTCTGATTGGCATTTCGTGAAACTCTCGGCATGTTTTTAATGAATTTCGACTTTTATTTTTTGAAAAACAAAAAAAAAAGTGAAATTAAAAGCAAATCAGAGTAACTTTAAACTAATCGCTCGTGCGGATTACTTGTTAGTCTTATAATATAATAAGAAGAATTTTGCGCATTAAGTAGTAAGTACCTATGCATTAACCACTCGGAAAAATAATTCACAACTGACGGCGAATTTCACCGGATTGCAGAGAAATTTCACATGTAGTTAACTCCTTGTTATTTATAAACTTACTCTAAATATGAGAATATGAATAAATCATGAACCAATCATATGACAGAAATATTTAGCTAAATTGGAATTCAATTGGATATAAAAAACTAAATGAAGGTTTTCAGAAAAATTAAATTAACTATAAAATGTAAAAAGGTAATAAAAATAATTTAAAAGCCACTTAACAGTTTTGTGTTTATGAAACGGGTACATTAAATTTTCCACTCCTTAAATAAGAGTAAAAATAATTAATAAATATCAACAAACAGCACATAACTGAACGTCTACGAGAACAAGAAAATTAAAATACTCTCGAAAATACTAATGTAGGTATAGTACAGGCTTCAGGAAGTTGCGCGTCTACGAGTTTAGTGAAAAAAAAAAACGAAAACAGAAGATAAAGTTTATCTTGGAAGCCAAGGCCGGACGAATCATAAAAAAAAACAAAGGGAACCGCATGAAAGACGAAAATAAAAATCATCATAATTTAATTTTTTTTTTCAAACAAAAAAAAAGTAAATTCTGAATAAAACTTCGTTTGCTTTTTTATTGTTTTTCTTAACATCAGTCCAGAATCAGAATCAAAATAGTGAATGTGTGCTAAACTGTTTATGTTTTTTATCACTTAACAACAACAACAAAAAGAGGAAAAAAAATCCAAAATTCAGAAGAAAAGAAAAACGAAAACAACGATAAGAAGTGAATCATCATTGTGATGGCTGGACGGTCGGTCACTCCGACAACTCATACTGAAATTCTGTTATAATTTTGATAAATCATATTTGTTGTTTTTTACGTTCAATTAATAATCCAAGAGAGTGAGAGAGTGTGTGTGTGTGTGTGTGTGAGAGAGAGAGAGAGAGAGAGAGATAGAAAACATGAAACTCTTAAATTGAATTTGCATCTAAAAATTAATAAAAATGAAAACGGACCAATTTTTGTTTTATTTACTGATTAAATTTATTTCATTATAGCTGATCGATTAGTCACTTAAATTAAGAGAATTATTATTCCAAAATAAATTAATGATCAACAACTGGGTGAGAAAGAGAGAGTGGGGTATTGCGAATATAAACGTGTGGTTAGATTGCTGTTATCAAAAAATCTATAAATAATTCATATTGATATGACCCGAACACATTTAAAGAAAAAAAAATTGTTTACAGTTAATCCATTCTTCCGTAATGTATCATCAAATGTATTTGTATCTCTTTCAATCGCAGATATTTATTCAAAGATAAAGTGAAATTCCACAAAAAAAAACAATCAAATGAAGTGAACAAAATTATGAATCCATTTAAATGAACAATGCAAAATGTTTGCATGTCGATCGTGTCACGAAATTTGTAATAAATACAAACTTGAGGTTAAACCGAAATATTACCAATTTCGAGGGGGCAACCAGCAACCACTAATAATATCCACTAATTGCATATTTCACAAAGATCTTAAATTTGATTCCCCAGTATTGCACATAAAATCCTTTGATGAGAGTCGGGTATTCTGTCTTAGGATCTGTGTTTGTGTGAAACAATGAGAAAATAGAATATTTGCCAAATATTTGCATAAAACAAGGTCATTCTCATTGATTTTTAGAAGTAGAGAAAACTTTTTATTTTAACCTACTAAAAATTGAGGTGGTCACTTTTTAAAGTTTTACTCTCAGTTTTATCTTAACAATTTTCTTTTTTCGTTAATAATTAAGTGACTAGTGTATCCAAAAAATAAGAAGGGATTAATAGTTTATGAAGAAACAACATCGTACAGTGAACGAAATGAAGTCAAAAGAAAACAGAATCAAATAAAATAAATATTTAAAAAAAAACGTGATCGATCAAATTGGCGCCTTTGAATATCTTCTCCCCCCAATTAAAATAAGGAAAACAAATTGCAAAACAGCAGCAACAACAAAATCAAATCTTCAAATCAAAAAACAAACTCACTTCACTTGTAAATTTTTCTCTTGACTTTTATATAAAAATATCCGCACTTCCATTTTTTTTTAATCATAACAAAACTCTAATGCCGAATCTTCACAATAATTTTAACAGTTCAGTTGACTTCAATTATTGTTTTCTCCCTTCTACTTAACATTCTCCTACAAGAGTTCTGTCTCTTTCTCTCTCTTTCATGTTTACTTAAGAATCACTTAAAAATATCTGGTGAAACCCGGCATTAAACGCTGGTTTTATTTTTTTCTGTTTTTTTTTTATTCATGTGCGAAACAAAATATTTTCTTAAGAAAAAACAATAGAAAAAAAAAAATTTAAATAATAAAAAGGAAAGAAGTCGATAGAAAAGAAAATGAAAAAAAAAACACAACGATTGAGAAGTAGAAGAAGAAGAAGGACGAAACGGTGGAAACAAGAAAGAGATGTCAAAACGAACACTTTATGAATATATATTGCAAAATCATAAGAAATTCTTATCACTGTATGTGTATGTGTGCGTGCATGTGTGTGTGTGTGTGTGTGTGTGTGTGTGTGTAGAACATAAAAATAAAAATAAATATTAAAAGTTAAAACGCGCACAAAAGAAAAAAAAAACTTTAAAAAAAACCCTTCAACTTCAACGCACGCATTAAATCGTTTTCTTATGATTTTCATTTATGTTTTTTTTCTTTCTTTCATTTTTTTTTGTTTTTTTTTTTATAAATATTTTATTCAAATAAAATGTGTCGCGTCTTTCACGTTTGTTTTTTATAGACTTTTTTTCATACATTATTCTCTTTCTCCCTCTTTCTCTCACACATACACTCTTTTTTAAGACGATGACTTTAACGTTTCTTTGTTTGAGTAAGTAAATAAGTAAGTACGTACGTACGTATTGTTGCTAAAAAAAAATATATAAAATATAAAACTTTAAGTACTTACATACGTAAAAAAAAATGTGAGCAGAATATAAGAAAACCCAACAAAAAAAAAAGCACCCATATTCTCACTCATTCATTCAGTACATGTTTCAATTTTCTTTTTAATTTATTTGCTATTAATTATTGTTTACTGCTGATGTTGAGTTTTGTTGATGAGATGAGTTAACTACTAAGTGAAATCATTTCCCACCGATTTCAGATTTCACAAAGATTCCTCACGACTTATGGCAAGATTGCACACAGTGATTTACCCCTCGGTTCAGAAGGATTCAAAAATCCCTTTTTATTTATTTATTATTCGATTGAACTTTAAGTCAAATAGAAAGAACTTGAACTTGTAAATAAACTATTGAACTTTTAACCAAAACCAAAAATGAAAACAAATTAGGTCTTGTGTTATCGCAAGAAGTCAATTTAATCCAATTCATAAGTTAACCACTAACGAAAAATCAAATTATAATGAAAATTTAACAAATTTTATAAAGATTTGTAAAATTTTAAGTTAGCATGCTATCATCTCCCTTAATCTATATTCTATAAGTATCTGCACTAAATAAAAATGAGTGAACAGAAAATCAAAAAAAAAAACAAATTTTTCCTCTTTCAATTAACAAATTTCTTGAAATTTGCTTTTTCTTCTTATTTTTACATATCAGTTCCTGAATCTGAAATCAATTTTTAACTCAACTTTTATTTTCTAAAAAAAAAAGTTTTTTTCATAAATTCGAAAACTTTAAAAAAGCTTTAAAAGGAAAAGAAGAAAAAAAAGCATAAAAATTTTTTTTCGCTCTTTCGTTTTTTTTTTTTGTTTTTGTTCTGTGAAGGGAAATGGTTGAGGGAGAAACAGTGAGAGAGTACATTAACCTATGAGTATAGGCAACTAGGTATAAATTCCATCATAAATATTTTCTGCGAAGCAAATTTATTGATCTACCTTCCTTATCGAAACAGAAAAAAACCAACATACAAAATAGAGAAAACAATAAAAAAGAATTTTAATGGAATTAACAGCAATGTTTACAACAATATTGTTTACTCGATTATTTAACCAATTCGTAAAACAAAATACTTCATTCTGTAAATGGATGCAATTGTAGAATCTAATTTTCTCTTAAGGGTTTTAGAGGAAGATAAGACTTTAGAGTTTAAGGAACCAACAATGGTAAAGTAATCAAACATTTATCTTAAATTAAAGATAAAAATAAAATAACAAAAGTAAAGTAATCAATATAATTTACTCAGGATTTATTTTGTATATAAAGAAAAAAACTACAAAACTTAACACACTAACTTTAATCATTATTTAACTTTGGTGCCTATCTACCCGAAGTGTAGTTATTTTCTTATTATTTCTTTAGAAAAAAATAAGTTTCGATTTTATAATCCAATTTAATGTAAAGTTAAAAATAAGAGAGTTTAAAGCAAGTAAACGAGAGGGGGTAACCATTGATTGAAATCATGGATGAAGTCAACTGGAATCAATGGCGAATATTTTTTATAGTGGATTCGTATTACTTTCTGTAAATTCAACTAAGTACTAAAGTCTCCACTTTAACTATTAGGGTGAATATTGCGGATTGGCCGTTAGTATTACAATTTGCTGTTGTTGTTTATCAATATTATTTGTGTTTATTTATCGGTTGATTGACAGCACGAATTATTTTAATTGTTTTTTTTTTATTATTATTAGACAAAAAGTGTGTTGTTGTTTTTTATATTCAGAAATACAAATAAAAAAAGGAAAACAGGTAAATAATTATTTAATTATACAAAGAAAATTACATTTCTTATTTAATAATAATAATTTCACTGTTTTTCGTTTTGTACTTTTGAAATTGTTAAAATTCTAATTAAGTAAATTTCTACTTTTAATCCAAAGGAAATTTTTTGAAATAACAACACTTAAATTATGTAGCTTAAAATATTTTCTCATTACTTACATAAATAATCGGTTTACGTAGATACACGTTCAATTACATTATATTGTATAAATTTTTCAATTGAATTTGATTTGCTTTGGCATTACATAGGTAGGTATGTGGGGTAACCAAATGCCGAAAATTATTCTTTACTGATTGCGGATCTGATTGTATAGGGAAGTCACCGGGAAAAATCATCAAACCAAGTTTAAATTATTCTAGTTTGTCACTGAGTGAAATTCTTCTTCTCTGAATGAAATCAATTTTCATTTTATGAATTTTTTTTTCTTTTTCTTTCATTTTGTTTTTTTATTCAGTTAACTCAATTTTCTAAGAGAAAAAAAAACAAAAATAGTTTATCAAAGCTTTCATTTCGGCAAGAATGTTTTCTAAGTTTTATTTTTTTTTTCTACTGAAAAGCATTTTTTTCCTATTTCATCTTTTTCCCTTAATTGAAAAACTTTACTTTGATTTTTACGAATAAAATAATTTTCTAAAGATAAAATATTAGTCGCATTAGTCCCAGAGCTAAACCGAAAGCAAAATATTGAATTAACCTAAAATAAAAGATCTGAGAACAAAAATTTTTTTCACATAAATCTCAAACTGAATTGCTTACATCAGTCTGATTATAGTGGAGCAAAATATCGCTTGCATATTTTTTTGCACACAAAACTTGTCACTAAATACTTAAGATTCTTCCAGTTCCACAACCTTTACACATGATAATTAACCCCCGTCGAATAACACTTAAAAGAAACTTTCTTCGTCATAAAACATTTTTTAAATTTAAGAATTTTTTTTATTTGGAAAAAAAACAACACACAAAAAAAACATTAAAAATTTGTAATTCTGTTATTGACACTCTTTAACAAGCTCTTGTTCTTTTAGAAAGAAAAAAAAATGAAAAAAAAAACAACAAAACATTTACACTTAATCGTCTTTTATTAAATTCCGCTTCTTGACATACATTGTTACAACGTTGCCGCAGTCCGTTCGACATGCGATTAATTGAACGAAAAGAAAAAAAAATGTATTTTCCAACTTTGATGTTTTTTCATTGTGCTTTTTTTTCGGTTAAACAAACACAACTGTGTTCACTGTGAAATCTCTTTAAACTTTTAAAAGGTACATCTTCACGTTACGGACATAAATTTCACTTTTTAAATAGGAACAATTCTACTCTACAACTTATGAAGTTTTAAGAATAAAAAAAATCAAAATTATTAAATTTAAAGAGAGTCAAAGTCAATAATTGGTTTTAATTAAGAGATCGGTGGTCTTTAATTACAGTAACCTAAAGGAGATAATAGTTAAGATTATACAAACAAACAAACTTCATAATGTACTTACATTCTCGGCTTACTGATCATATAAAAGAGCCTCCATTCTTCAATAACTCGTACTAATATATGGTTACATGAACTTTTCACTGTGTAACGTTAAATATAATAAAGAAAAACTCCTTAAGGATTTTTTTTTATGCTACAAGCCCCAACACCTCTACATAAATTATTGATTTAATCCTCCAAAAAATTATTGGTTATACACGAGTGAATAGGATCTCAAGATTTCAAATGAATTAGATTAGTTTATACATAAAGTTAAAATAAAAAAGGGTACCAACCGACATAAGAATAAAGTACAAGTAAAGTTTTTTATTTATTAGAAACACGCATGACTTTTTCACACCCCTAAAAAAATTTATTTTTCATTTTATTGTAAGAAATCCGAAATGGCAACAATGTATCACCTACCTCTACTGACTACTGGGTTATGTTCAATCATCCAATAATTTTATTCCCTACATGATTTTACTTTACAAAAGCAAAAAAAAAACTCCTAATAAGAAAAAGGAAAACTTTCGATTTATGAATTTTTTTTTTAAGAAATTTTATTTCAGAACAAAAAAAAACTTTTTCTTTTTTTTTTTCATCCCAATTTTTCATTCCTCTAATAAAATTATTTTCAACCTCACCTCTTTACCTTCTCTCTCTGATGAGCCCTTTTCTTCTTCTTAAACCTTCGATTTATAGAGACTTTTGACTTCATATTGTAGAGTGTACGTTTTTCAGTTTCAAAATCAAATTAAAGGAAAAAAACAGGATTTTAAAAAAGAGAAAAAAAAACGACGACGACAACGAGGGTTGAAAACAGAAAATAGATAAAAAAAATTGTCTTTTTTCCATTTTTCAATGCGATCGATGTTCGATGCTATAAAAGTGGAAACGGTTGGGTGGTTTGTGTGGTTTATGTTAGGCTAGAAAAGGGAAGAAAATAAAAAAGAAAACGTACAAAAGAAGAGACGTGAAGATGACACCTTCGCAATACATCATCTCAATCACAAAATTTTATTTATTATCCGCCAACAAGATGATGGGAAAATAAAGAGACGCGGGTACAGTAAAAAAGAAAGGGAAAAAAATTCTCTCTGTGTGTGTGTGTTCTTTTCTCTGTCTCTTTGGTTTGCTTTGGATTATTTAAATATGTATATTGAAAGGAAATTCAAACAGGAAAGATTTTATTTTTTATCAGCAAAAAAGAAAAGGAACAACAACAAAACAAGCAAACATTAAACAACAACAACAACAACAACAACTACAACAAAAATAAACAAGAAACCAAAAATATCAATAATTTTTAATTAGAATTAATTTTATAAAAAAAAAATACTTAATAAAAAAAAAAAGTTGATAGAAAAAAGGCAAAAAATTAAATTTGGGTTTTAAATTTTAAATTTGCATAAAAAAGAAAAAAAACCCTTTATCCGTCACAAGAAAATTGTAGCCTCCTACATCTTCATCTCCTTCAAAATTATTGTGAATCCTTAACATAAATGATTAACCAAAAAAAAAAAACAGAAAAAAATTAACAAAACTACACAACAAAAATAACAAAAAAAAAAACAGAAATAAGATGACACAAATACAACACAACAACAACAAAAAATCCATCAAAAAATTGAAATTCAAATGAGGAAGAAGCGGAAAAAGACGAATTTAACAAAACACATTTTTTCACATTAAATTATTTTGTATGTATGCAATTTTGTTTTTGTTTCTTTTAATTATTTAATAAAAAATAAAAACAAAACAAAAGGCAAACGTAAGAAAATAAAAAGAAAGAGAAAGAAAGAGAGACAGAGAAAATAACTTGCACACACAATTATTTATTCTTGTTCTGTTTTTTTTTATTTTCATTTTTTTTTCTATTTTACTTCTTTTTTTTTTTCAAGGAGAAAAATGAACTCAATTAACCCGTGAATTTTGACGGGTCTCTTTTTTTTTTTACTCAATGCAAGAAGAAAAAAAAAATACAATACTATAAAATAAGAAGAGTGAAGTAAAGTAAAGTGAAAATTAAGTAAGTAAAGTACTTACTTTAATGGTATAAAGTATTAATCTTCAATCAAAACAAGAAACAAACAAATTCAATAAGCTAACAACAACAATAACAACAACAACAACAAAACATAAAATTTATTTTTCTCTTATTTTTTTTTTCTTTTCTGTCATTTCACTTCCCAAAAACAAAAAAAAAAAGCATTTGTTTTGTTGTTGTTGTTGCTACTGAAAAAATTTCCCAATTTTAAAATTGTGTCTTATAATAAAAAAAAAATTTTCTCAATAAAAGAAAATACAAAAAAAAAACAAAATCAATTGAAAAGTTTTTAAAGAAAACATTTGTGCGGTTTTTTCTTCTTCTTCTTCTTCATCAAAAAAAAAATAAACACTTTTTTTTTTTGGTTTCCTTTTTTTTTCCTTTCTTTTGTCTTTACCCTCTTCCATGTTTTCTTTTACGTTTTTTTTTTTTAAGATAAAAATTTTCGAAAAGATTTTCTACATTTTTCTTCTCAAGAGAAACACGAAGAAAAAAGAAGATTTTTTTTTAGTGAGCATGCGCATTTTTAATGTAAAAATATTCTTCTTCTTCTTCTTCATTCGTTTGTGTTCCGCCCTTTTACTATAAAAATTAATAATTTTTTTTTTGCCCTTTTTTTTTCTTTCATTTTTATTTATTTGAAAGCACAACAATTAATTTATTATTTCAAAGTAAAAACTTACATTTTTTTTAACACTTTTTTTCCAGTTTTATTTGTTGTTGTTTTTTTTTTTGTGTATCCGGTTCTTGTCGTCTTTTTAATTTTTTTGTAAATTTTGTCTCGTCTTTTCGTTTTACTTTTTCTTGTCAGTAATCCAATACAAAAACACGAAATTATGCAAAATAATTAATTTTCTTTCTAATCTCCTTAATTTTTGACAGTCAGTTTTATTTGCTTCTCCTTTTTTTCTTTTGAAATTGAATAAAAGGAAAAACTTTTACAAAAAAAAAAAGAAAACTCAATTCAAAAATGACACAAAACTTTTTTTTTTTTTGGCTGTTGTTGTAAAATATTAATGAAAACGACGGCAATCAAATAGATTTTTTTTTTCTTTCCTATTAATTTTTTATTATTTAATCAGATTTATTTGAAATTTATTTAAGAAGTTTATAAAACACACTTTTTTTTTTACAACAAAAATAACAACAAAAACAACTAGAAATTTATAAGCATAAAAAGTAAAAAAAAATATTGATTTTTTTCTCTTTTTTTTTGCTTGTTGTTTTTATACAACAATAACATAAACGAAAACAACGACAACAAATAAATATAAATAATTATCAAAATCACATTTTTCTTTTACTTTTTATGTTAAATTAAATTTATTTTATTAATAATTATTATATTTCTATGCACAAACAATTTTATTTTATTCAGAAAAACAACAAAAAAAAAAATATATAAAAACTTCAATTTGAGAGGAATAGAAAGGTGTTTTTTTTTGTATGAAAAAAAAAAAACTAGAATTTATTTATTTTATATTTTGATTATTTTAGCTAGGTAATAGGTTTTATTGTATTATTGAAAAATAATGATGAACAATTTAATTTAATTTATTTGTCTTTATTATAGATGATGAATAAAAAAGAAAAAGATTGAACATATTTAGTTACCGATTAAAACACAAATACAACTTTTAATTTTTATTTTATAAAACAAAATAAATAGTTTTATTCGTTTATTTTATGCGACAAACAAACCTCTATGAAAGTCGAACAAACACTACTGCAAAGTGCAGTGTTGCCGACAGTGTTGTCGTTTTCGAAAAATTAATAAGTAAAGTAGTAGAAGTATACAGTCAAAAGTAATAGTTTTACTAGCAGAAAATGAAAATAACAACAAAAAATATTTGTTTAGTTTGAATCAATATAAAAAACATATTTATGAAAAAGTATAAAAACAGTCAAAAACATATAAAATAAAGAACCAGATAAATATAACAATAAGTACAAAAATTTATGATAAAATTAATTTTTTTGATAATTAACGTTACAAATTAAATTGATCACAAATTACGTTCAATTTCTGAAAACAAAAAATGTAAATAAATAAATACAACACAAACATACAAACGATAAAAGCTGGCAATACCATCAAAAACACTTTAAGTATGGCAAGGATTTTAGTGGATTTGAGTCTTAGCTAAAGAAACTAGTTGTATTTATTTTTTGTTATTGTTTCAATTATTTAAAATAAATAATAAATAAACACTGTGCGTCCATCTCTCAAGGTAATCATAAAACTCGTTATGATAAATGAAAATGATGCCATCTAACATTTTTTTTTCTCTAAAAACAAACCTTGTTTTCGTTTAAATGTCTTTTTAGCCTTCTTGTGAACCAAAATTTCGAGTATAGCGCATTCTGTGTAAAAAAACAATATTTTCATAAATGGATTAATTGTTTATATACCTTTTTGTTTTTAATTTGTAAAATATCCACCTATATTTGATTTTTTTGTCTTTTGTTATTAAATAGGTGAATTTTTTTTTTTTTTATTTAATAAAAGAAAGCTACAAAATTTTAAATATGTAATAATAAAATGGGAAATAAAAATGATTGTATTTGAATCTAGATAAAAAAAAATTTTAAAATAAAAAAATGTTTTCAGTTAGTTTTAAAACAGATTTTTTTCAAGCAACGAACGACTTTTACAAATCTGAAAAGAATCAAAGAAACTGAAACAAAAGAGGAAATAAGAAAAAAAAACAATTATTTTAACCTTAATTTATTCAATTAAAAAAAAGTTCATAATTTTATTATTAAATAATGTTCAATTTTCATTTCATTAATTATTTAAATTATATATCATACGTACGCACACACACCATTGCATTTTGCATTCCAGCTTGATTGATTTTGATTTATTAAAAAAAAAGAAATAATATTTAAATTTTTTTAAAAATGTTTTTGTTTGTAATGATTTTATTTTTTGTTTTTTTATTCTATCACATTTTAAAGTGAAACAAAAACTTAAAAAAATACCTTTTTAAATATATTATTGTTTTTTGTTAAAATCAAGCTTCAAATTATCATCATGTCAGGTTAAATTAATTTTTGTTGTGTTGTTTTTAGTTTTCTTTCTAACTAAACACGAAAAAGAAATAAATGGTCACTATAATTTATTTTATGATAAAATGTTGAAATTTTTTATTTTCTTTTTTTCAATAATTAATTAAAAAATCAATCCTAAACCGCATTTATTTTTTCATTTTTCATCTCTAAAATTAAAAAAAAAGAAAAACAAAACATACAAAAAAAAATATAATTAATCATCGTCTATTGTTTCGGTAGTTGCGATTATTCCGTTCTTTTTCTCTGTACTGACTTCTGTCACGATCACGCTCACGTTCTCTTTCCCGTTCGCGTTCCCTATCCCTTTCTCTTTCTCCACGATGATGATACTCACGTTGATAATATCCAGCTGTATTGCCACCTTTCGATGATCTTTCTGTTGTTTTCCATAGAAATTCATCAACAGAACGATCATAAGAACGTTTATCATGAATTGGTCTAGAACTAGACGATGATATTGGTAATGGATATTCCGGAAGTGGTAAACCATCATAATATCTAGGTGGTGGAGCATCATATGGTGTACTAAGTAATGATGAGAAACCTGGAGGAGGATTATACGGCATAGGTGGTAATTGATGTTGCATGGTACGCATATAATCAGCCACATATAATTCAGCAGCTGCTGTTGAACTATAACGATCCCAATGTCTATCACGTGATACAGAACGGGAATAATTAGCTGCTGCACTATTCAATTTACTCCTACTAGTTAGGAACAATTTTTTTCTACCACCACGAATTAAAGAGCTACCACGACCTCGTCCTCCAATAAGACCACTTCCGACGCCACCACCACGTTGCGTATGTGGTTGTGGAGCACGAAATGGGGTTCTTACCGTTTTGTCACGAAGCACTTTTGCTGATTCTTTTGATTTTTTTAATATCGGGGTTAAATCCACAGTTTCATCTTCTGGAAATAGTCTGCAGAGTTCAGAACCAACTTTAGGTTCAATTTCTTGTCCATCACGTCCAATTTTTACCGGTTTACCTTCATTCCATGGATTAAATAAATGTCCCGTACATGTAAATGATAATTCTTTTCTACAGATCCAGTCAACTTTGAATACACCACCAAGTGCTTTTGCTGAAAGACCTGGTGGTAAAACCCATGAGACACCTTGTCCATCCCTTCGAGACTCACTATTCATTCGTGCAAAACCTGCAAATTTACCACTTTCCTTAATAGAAAATATTAACAAAACATTTCTTGATTCTCGAAAAGCCTGATTAAGATTTGCTTCATTTTGTGGTAATGTAGACCAGACACCTTTAGCCTTCGATAAGGTTATGTTTTCAGCATTATTTGATTTGATTACAAAAAATCTAGTCTCCCTGAATAAATAATTCAATTTAGTCATATAATCATATGATTTTGAATTTAATTTTTCTTTTGAACGATTACGTTTTATTTCAGGACTTGTACTTTTCGATTTCCGGTCAGATGAATGGCCCCTTTTTAAATGGGAACGTCTACTTTTAGGACTTATTGTTGATTCGGTACTAACTGAACTAATACTTGGATTTGATGCGGAACTACTGGATGTTGAACCACCAGATGCTTCACTTCTTGTATCAAATGAATCCTCAAGTTGTTGTAATTCCGCAATTGTCAAATCTATACCAAGATTTAAATCATCGGCCATTTTTACAGGAATTATAGAAAATTTAAATTAACTACTATTTAATCCATTTATAATAGCAACACGTAACAATTTATTAAATGCAATTATTTATATAATTACAATACTATTTAGGATAATAAAAAAAAACTTTGATAATCGAAAATTGACAATGAAAGAACAATAATGAATGAAGTTGGCAAAGTTTATTGTAGCATCATACATTTTTTCTATGTTTTAATAAAAAAAAAAAAAATATTTTTAGCGTTTTTGTTTTGCGCACAATACTTTTTTTAGCGTTTCGATTTTATTTATTGTTATACATTTTTTTTTTGTTTATTTTTGTTGTCGCCTTTTTGTAGTTTTTGTAATTTTGTAGTTTTTCGTTTTTATTGTTGTTGTAACAACAAATAATAAATATTTTGATTTAATTCTACGTTGTGTTAAATAGTATCCAGCAATTAATTTAAAAATTAAAAAAAATCACAATTTATTTTTTCATTATTAAAAAATTCTAAATTAATTGAAAAATTTTAATTTTGAAATTTACTTTTATTGATCAGAAGATAATAAAGAATAAAACATACAAATGAAAAAGAATATAAAATTAAATGATTCCTGTCTTACAAATAATTTTTTTTTTCTCGATTTTAGCAACACTTAAAATTAGTTTCAATATGTAATTTTTTGTTAAATAATTTCATCATTTTATTTTGAACAACAGACAAAATATATTTATATGCTTTGTGCCAATCACATATATTTTGCTCTTCGATAATTCTTTGAAAATACCTTAATTTTATATATATTTCATCCCATCTTCTAGTGGAAATAAATTCATTTAAATAATTACAAATTATTTCATTATCACAATCCTCTGGAAAATTTGTACTACTTAACCAAGATTTGAGAATTTCTTTCCAGTCTGATTTCAAAAATATATTATCAGTTTCATTCAATGAATTATCAGAATTTGAATCCAATTGTATTAATTCTTCTTTATTTTTATGTTCTTTTTCAATAATAAAACGATTTTGTTGTGCTGCAATTTCTTTTTCAACTTCTCTTCTTAATTCCATTGGCAAAGCATCTAAAAATTCTGCATTAACTTTAATTTTATTATTTACCTCTTCTTCTTGGTCATTTGGTTTAACCTTTTGTGGAGATTTTTGAGCATTTAAAACTTTTAAACGATGATCACGTAATACTTCCTCACGAATATCAATTGGAAGTTCATTCAGAACATTTACATCTAGATCATCATACTCTTCTTCCTTTTTATTACATTTAGGAATATTTTGAAACATATTTGTAATTGTTTTGGTTGTTTTTGATAACGAATTTGCCTTTTTGCCTTTTCCTCTACAAGTTTTATTATTTATTTTTTTGTCTACTGTATTTAATTGATTTGTATTTTTTAAATCATCTTTTAGTGGAATTTGTTCAAATTTATTTTGTAATAATTTCGATGAAATTTCCTCTTTATTTTCTAATTTAATCTCTGGTTTATTTTCATCCATATTTAATTTTTTACTTTCCATAATTTTAGTTGTTTTAGAAAACATTGCTACTAATGAATTACTTTCTTTATTTATGGCAGAATTTATCGATTCTAATTTTGTAACTTGTATACCTATGCCTCGTAGATCATTTGGTGGAATTGTTGAAGAAAATGATTTCATTATTGTTAAAACTGTTTTTAATATTAAATTTAAATCTGATGTGTAATTAGGTAAAGAAATTGATTTTGTATTATAAACACAAATTCCGTGTCCCATAAATTTTGATGTTTCAATCGGTGCATCCTTATCACGAATCTAAAAAAAAGAACATACATTTATTTATTTAAATTTTATAAATTCTAAGAATGTTATTAACTTCTTACCATTAATTTCAATGTAATACATTTTCCTCTTTTTTTTATTTCAGTTAAACGATTATGTACTTCTGAACAAAGTTGTTTTAAAAATATTTCAACTTCATCATTTGTTGTAAATCTTATACCATAATTTATTTCAGCACTTACAGATTTTCTTATTTGTCCAAAAACCAATGGACGACTATCAATTCCTCGTGAAAATTGGTAAAGATTTTCACCAAATTTTTTACCAAATTCTTTTTGTAATAAAATTATAGAAATTTTTTGTAAATCACCACATGATTTCCAATTGAATCGCAACATTCTATGTGCTGTTGTATTCCCAACACCAGGCAAGTCTTTAATAAGTATAGAACGCATAAATTCTTCTACATCTGCAGGTTGAAGATAAAATTGCCCATTTGGTTTTGCTTTTTTTGTAGCTAAACGCGCTGTTAAACGATTTTCACCAATTCCAACTGAACAATTACAATTTGTTTTTACTTTAATTTCATTACGAAGGAAGCTAACAAATTTTAAACAATTAATTTTGGTTGTTTGTAGAAGTTCTGTCAAATCAACAAACATTTCATCACAACTAACTGCTTCAATATCTAATGTATATTGTGCAACTGTATTATAAAGTATTTCAGCAACTTCTTTATAACTAGCAAAATCATATGAGATTGTCTTTAAATTTGGGCAAAGCTTCAAAGCAGTACCAACGAACATTCCATTTTTAAGACCTTTTGCACGTGCTTCATAATTACAAGATGCTATTTCAGACATTGAACTGTATTTATCATCATCAACTGTTTCAAAAAACGATTGTATTTCTGGTTGAGGTTCATCATCTTTTACACCAAATTTGTCTTTTAATTTTTTTTTACAAATTTCTATTTCGGTTTGTCGATTTACACCTGGCCTTGGCATCATTATAGTTCCAGCATCCGAACCTTTCGAATGTGTTACAGCAACTGGATGACCAATAAGATGGGGTCTTGTTCGTAAACCGACCGATACGAAAAAACAATCTATATCAATGTGCATTATAATGCGCGAAGATGAGGTTGAACTTATTTGATCATTTTCGTCTTCTAAACAATCTGTTAATTTATCTCTTGATGGAAATTCACCAGAATGTTTTTCACGTAAATTATTAATAAGCTGTTTAAAACTAGCCCCAAGTGTAGAGATATGATGAAGACGTGAATTATTATAAAATTCTGATAGAAATTTTGGATCAACTGCTGTTCGGGCAACATTACAATTTATTGTCATACTTTCTTTTTTTTCATTGGAATTTACCTTCACATTTTTTATATTTGAATCAGAAGATTCAATTAAATCTATGGTTTCTGTATCATTTACTTTTAACTGTATAACTGATTCTGGAACTGATGACTCAGACGAGATTTGAATAATGGGAGTTGTCCTTTTATTTTTTTCAAAATTATAATCTTCAAAATGTTCAGAATCTGATTCAAACATATTTGGTGAATCACTACATGGTAAATCAATATTCCCACTTTCAGATGAGCTTGGAATATTAACCGGAATTTCTATAGTTTCATTTAAATTTGATGTGTCAGTGGGTTTATTTGCTACAGCTTGCATTTTTTGATTTAAAATTTCTAATTCTTTCATTATAACACACCAATCAGATTGATTAATTTGATCTTTTTCATCTTTGGTTATTCTTCTCGCCTCATTTAAAGTTTTATTAGTTTCAAATGTTTTTACATTTTTATCATAGAATGATATTTTTGGTTGTACTGTTTGCTGATTCGTATAAATTAGATAGTTTGTATAATCTAATATCTTATTTTGTTTGAGGGAATCAACAACCCAATCTGCACGTATGATGTTTTCAGTATTTCCTCTTATTTTAACATCAGGAAGGTTAGAAGCAATAATGTATTTTGTATGGGAACGTTTATAATGATGATAAACACCACCATTTGCGATCATAATACGTTTTAATTCATCAGCGGATGGTTTTGTGTATCCATTTACATAAATTGATATTCCAGAAAACAGGTCAGACTTCTTGTAAATATTATTATTACTTGCATTTTCGGCAAATTGTTCTTCCAATTTGGAAATTTTAGCTTCCATATATCCTCCCTAAATAATAAATAAATTCAATGAACAAACATAGAGTGTGTAAAAGTATTTATTGTTTTTAATGTTGTTATTCAAATTCATCATTTAACTACTTAATTTAATATTCAAATAATACGTGATTTATTTACCCATTTGCCAAAACCATTTTCAGGATCTTGTTTTTGTCGTTTCATGGTTTTATCACTTAAATACTCATATAAACTAAAAAATATAATATAAGAATAACAAAATCAAATGTCAAATTTGATTAAAAAAAACGAGGTTATGTTTTTCTACACTGAAAAAATTAGCAATGGTGGAAATTAAAAAAATTATTGTAATAAGATAAATTATATATTTAGTTCAAATTAAGGACAATTAAAAGTAAAAATTAAAATATATAATACGAAATTTTATCTTAGATTATTCAGGTGATCTAACAAAATCCTAGAAAAAATAACAGAATTTTTAGAAATTCAAAGATTTTAAGAAAATTTAACTTACTGATTTAATATTTAAATATTTTATTTGTTCTAAACGTGTTATGACTCTTTCATTTTTTTTTCTCAATTTCCTAATTGGTACTATTGCATTCAGCTAAAAATTAAGAATAAAGAGTCAATCTATTAAAAATTATCACTCCAATGATATTTCTTCTTTTCTTACATTTTCATCAGAATCAGAAAAGGAACTAATTTTCACTTCGTCTGATGAAATTTCAATAGGTGTATCGTCCTTTTCAGAAATAATTTCAACATCACTATCCTTGCAATTATTATTCTAATAAAAGAAATTAAAAATGTGATCATTTTGTTATAAAATTTTTTCGTTTGTGAAAAGCCAAAATCTTACCTCACTTTTAGCCTTCTTCTTCTTAGAATTCAATTTACCCTAAAATATAAGTAAAATATTATGATTAATGAAACAACATATAAAATTAAAGTTAAACCCGACAAACTTTTCTTTTTCTTCTTTTATTTGAATTATTTATAATATCATCATCACTTGATGAAGAATTTACAGTGATGAATAACTCTAAAGGAATTCTTCCATGCTTTTCTATGCTTTTGATAATCGACAAATTTGGAACATTATTAATATCACTTTTCTACAAAAAAAATATGGTTAGGTATTTAATTACTAATTTTAAAATAAATCACATACAGAAACAATATTTTCAGAAGTATTCTGGATTTCTTTCATATTTCCTCCACAAACTTCATTGATTATATTACAATTTTGATTAATACAAGGAATATTAGAATTTGGTGGGGTTGTTGGGAATTCAGAATTATTTTGAAATTCCGGTATTCCTTCTTCATCAACTTCATCACATGATGAGAAAAATTCATTGAAGATCGTTACAGGAAATTTTATATCATTTTTTGAAATTGTTTCATTTTCTATATTTTTGATAATCGATGAATTTTCAACACTATTAGTATCATTTGTCTACAACAAAAATAGAGTAGTTAGGTATTTACTTACTGAATTTTAAATAAATCACATACAGACAAACTATTTTCATAAGTATTATGGATTTCCTTGTTCTCTTCACCAACTATATTAATTAAATTAGAATTTTGATTAATGCAAGGAATATTAGAATTTATTGGGGTTGTTGGGAATTCAGAATTATTCTGAAAATCCGGTGTTCCTTTTTCATTAACTTCATCACATGATGAGAAATATTCAATGAAGACCGTTACAGGAAATTTTATATCATTTTTTGAAATTGTTTCATTTTCTATATTTTTGATAATCGATGAATTTTCAACACTATTAGTATCATTTTTCTACAACAAAAATAGAGTAGTTAGGTATTTACTTACTGAATTTTAAATAAATCACATACAGACAAACTATTTTCATAAGTATTATGGATTTCCTTGTTCTCTTCACCAACTTCATTAATTAAATTAGAATTTTGATTAATGCAAGGAATATTAGAATTTGGTAGGGTAGTTGGAACTTTGAAGTAATTATGAATCTCCTGAATTTCTTTTCCACCAATTTCATTACTTGATGAGGAATATTCAGTATGCACCGTTGCAGGAAATTTCATATCACTTGTTGAAATTGTTCCATTTACTATATTTTTGATATTCGATGAGTTTTCAACACTATTGATATCATATTTCTACAATAAAAGTTGAATAGTTAAGTATTCAATTACTGAATTCTAAATAAATCACATACAGAAAGAATAATTTCAGAAGTATTTTGGTTTTCCTTGATATTTTCTGCACGAACTTCATTGATTAAATTAGGAATTTGATTAATTAAAGGAATATTAGAATTTGTGCCAGGTTTTTCATTAGAAGTATCCTGAATTTTTTGGATTTCATCACCAACATTATTGAATAAATTAGATTTTTGATTAATCAATGGTATTCGTTTTCCATTACTGATGTTAAAATATAAAAATATATAACTAAAATAAATTGAGATATAATGTAAACAGTTTACCTGGAAATAAGTTTTAGTTTTGATGTTGTGTCCAAAAAAAATAAATCGACGTTTATTATAATATCTTTAACATTTCCATTAGGCTTAAAATTGAATTACAAATATTAAAAACAAATTTAAAAAAAAATTATTCTACCAAATTTCTACTTTACTTACATTAATTCTATTGAATAAGTCCCATATTTCCATATCAAATATACTTCGATTTAATATGTATTTTATAAATAAACGATGATGTTTCATAATAATATCATTTAATGCACTTTCGAGATTAAATAGCTTTTTATCGTTATTTTTAATAAAAAACAAATAAATATTAAAAATTTCTGGTAAATATCTAAAATTTGAAAAATACAATTATTGGTTAATGTTAATGTTAAGTTTAACCTTTTTGACTAACGGATACATAATTTTCCTAGCTTCAGCCTTTTTTAATCCAAACTTTTGATTTCTTAATCTAATTAATAAAACATTATGAAAAAATTTTTTTAGTATTTTCCAGTCGAAATTTTCATCTTTATCCTGTATTGTTGTATGTAATTCATTTGAAATTGATTTCCAATACATTGCATCATTGCTATTAGGCTGTTTTTTATTTAAAATCAATTTCAAAAGTATTGTTATTGTTTCATCTCTGTAAGAAAATCTCTTGCTAAAATACAGAAAATCGTCAATTAAAATTTATTGAACAATAATTATAGATAATAATTAATAATAATGGTAAATCATATCACCGTTTGTTCATTTTATTCCTTTATTACAATTACAATTTTAAATACCAAAAAAAGCAAATCACATTTCTTAAACTGTCACTGACAGGCAGCGTTGCCGTTGTTTTTGTTTCTAATAATTAAGAGTTTTTTTTTATGGAAAAACTTTTATGTAGCCAGAAAATAAATTAAATAATCAAATTTTTTTATACTGAAAAAAAACAAGTGTGTATTGATTAATAATTAATAACCAGTAAACATGATATAAATATCAACAAAGGATCAAACTGACATCTGTTATCTGTGTTTCGAAAATAAAATTAAAAAAAAAAAACAAATAAAAAGGAATAATAATTCTATATTAAGATGGCGCTGTAATTGAGCTGTGTGTTGTAACGTTGTTGTAAAAAGTAAGTAATTTTAGAAAATTTCTAAAAAATTAAACTATAAACTATATTTCATTTCTAATTGCTAAATAATTATTATATTTGATTAATATTTGATCTATCTTTAGTATATTTTCATTGCAAGTGTTTTTAAGTGAAAAAATAGGAGTGTAAATAAGTTAATTTAAAAAAAAAAAATTTGTAATGTCGAATTTGGCCAAAAAAATGCCTTTATACTCTTGACGTAAAAAAAGAAGAAAAAAAAATTGGACATTTTGTGAAAAATTTAATTATTATTTATTTTTTGTGAGATGAAAATTTAATCAAAAGTGATATTTATTTAGTAAATTCTATTAATTTAATAAGAAAAGGGTGATTTTTCTATTTTATATTTATAATTAGTTAAGAAAAATAATAATGAGAATAATAATTTTCAAGGAAATAACTTTTATTTTCATCAATATTTTTTTTTTTTTCGTCTAGTCAAAATTTCATACCGAAAAATGAAATAATTTTTAATTTATTCTGAATTAGTTATTTTGTTTGGCCACAACAATAAAAAAAAAACAAAAAAAAAAACTTTGTAGAATAAAAACAAAAACAGAATTCTCTAATCTAATTTAAAAAAAAAAAAAACAAAAAAATATAAAATATTTTTATCAAAAATTTTAGAAGTGCACACACACACGCACACACAATATGGTACTTTTTTTTTTATCGGAACAGAAAATTGTGAAGATTTTTATAGAATATTTGAATTAAAAATTAAGTCGGAATTTTTTTTATATTAATTCCACAGTTTCTTCTTTATTGTTATTGATCCTTTTTGGTCGTTTTGTCTTTCTAATTTTCTACAAACAAAAATACATTTTTTTTTTCATTCCAGTTTAAACCGTTTAACCCCTCCCCCTTTATTCTTATTTGATAACAAGAGAATATTTTATTTAAATAATAAATTCAAAAAACACAAAAAATAAAGAAGTTTGGTACACTTTTTCCAATGACACAATAATCGTATCGATCTTCTTTTTTTTTTTTTTTTTATAAAGAAAAAATAATTTGTGTTTCTTCTTTTTATTTCATTTTTTTTTATATACGCGACTTAGAATAAAAACAAACAAACGAAAAAAAAAAATTGCAATGAAATAATAATAAAAATAAAGAAGAAGAAGAAAACATTGCATGAAAGAAAAATATTACATAAAAGGTTATTAACACTGATTTTTTTTTCTTTCCTTCTCTATCACCCCGTATCTCTTTCTGAGACAAAAATCATTTATTTTTTAATTTTGAAATTTTAAAATTCAAATAAGAATTTGCCATATTTTTTTTTCTGTTTTTGTTTTTGTTTTTAAATTTTTATAAAAAAATTCAGCAGCAAAAAAAAAAAATATGATGATAAATAATTATTATCGTCCCTTTATAAAAAGTGCCGGTGTTGGTTTCTTTTTCTTTTCAAGTAAAACAGAATTCAATTGGACAATTATTTTTGTTGTTATTGTACTGTATTGTACATGTGTATGAATGTATGTACATATGTATGTGAAATTGAATGCAAAAAAAAAACTGCAACATTGTAACAATATTTTTTTTTGTCATCGTAGACTTTTTCTTCTTGAATTTATTTTATGTTAGTGTATGTGTGTGTGGATTGTGCTTGCATTTAAGGTTTGTGATGTGTAGTAGTGTGGTGTTTTGTGTGTGCTTTGAAAATTTTTCTTTAATAGAAAATAATAAGAAATCCATTTTATTTATTATTTTATTGCTGATAATTTATTTAGTGTAAAAAAAAAAAAATTTATACGAATTATTGATTCGAGAATATTTGTATTTTGATTTTTTTATTTTCTTAAATTAATTTTCTCGATTAATTTTAATTCATAGACAGATTCAAACATTTTTCTCTACTTATTCTTTCCCTTTTTTTTGTTTGTTCTTATTTTCACTCTGTCGTTGTTGAATGTTTCAAACTTTATTCGGAAATCATCTTGGTTTTTTTTTTTCTTTTTATCCATCACTATTGTTGTTGTTGTTGTTCTTGTTCTTGTTCTTGGTTATTTTAAATCGAAACAAGTAAAACAACTCCTTTTTTTCTTTCTTTAGTTTAACGTGACTTTATTCTTTTAAATATGAGGATTGTTTTTAGTTTTAACATTTTGAAAATTAAAAACCTGAATTGTATCATTTTGAATTTTGTCACAAAATAAAATGCAATTTTTTTTTTTTTTTTTTACTCTTTCTATTTGACCCTTTTTACTTTAGTCATCTTTATGTTGTTGCTGGAAGATTGACGGTTTAACGCACTGACATAAAATAAGAATGAGGGGGACATGAAAATAAAAAAACGCGTAATTTCATTTATGTATTTGAAAATAGGGGAAAAAATAAGAAAAATTTGTTTAGTTTAAAAATTTTAAAATGGAAAATTTTTTTTATATTTTATTGATTTTTTTTCTTTCAATTTTTTTGTATTTATTTTTTTTTTTTTTTTTTTTTTTTCAGCTCTTGTGCATCTGAAATTCCGTCTTCATATTGCAAAAACAAAAAAGCTACAAAAAGAAAATTTGATGTAACATAAGGAAAAGTCTTCTTTTTTTTTTGATCAACAAAAATAAAAAAAAAAAAACATTTTATAACAAACAAAAGTTAAATTAATTAAAAAAAAAACAAAAAAAAAAACAAATTAAAACAAAAACAAAATTCATCATCGATTAAGAAAAAATATTCTATTTCTTTTACTTCTGTTAAAACGTTGATTTTTTTTTTATAAAACTTAAGTGTAAAAAAAAAGGAACAAAAACAATAAATGGAAAATTTCTGATTGCATAAAAAAAAAAACAAACAAAAAAACTTTTTAAAGAAAAACAAAAAAAAAAATAGAAACAACAAATATAATTTTTTCTCATTTTTTTTTTTTTTGTAAATTGAATTTGAAGAGAAAACACAAAAAAAGTTAATACGTAAAAAAAGAAGAAGAAAACGAGTGATAAGTGTCAAAAAAAAAAAAAAAACATAAAGCAAAAAATAAGAATAAAAATAAGAAGTAAAAAAAAAAAAAAAATTCTGTGATTAAAAAAAAAAAAATAAGAAAATTAAGAAAAAAAATTAATAAAAGTTAAAATAAAAAACAAAAAAAGCGAATAAAAAGAAAATAAATAAATAATTAAAAAGAGAAAATAAATAAATCATTTAAATTCCAGTATTAAAAAAGTAACAACAACAACAAAAAAATAACATACAAACAAACAAAAGAAAAAAATTAAAGGAAGAAATTTTCTTTAGAAAGATTTGAAACCAAACGTAAATGTGTTCTAATTTTTTTTTTTTTTTCCTTTTTTTGTTTCAATAAAAATGCATTTTAAGTAAACGATAAATACACACACCCACACACACACACACACACACATATATATACAAACACTATAGTAAAATCTTAGCACTTTAATAATTTGTGAAAGACAATTTTAAATGGAATTTCTCTCTAGAAATTCTTAATTTATTTACTGGAAAAAAAAAACAACAACAAGAACACTTTCATCATTTTCTCTTCCTTATTCTACTACTAAATACATCCTACTCCTTTTTTTAATTTGACCTTTTTTCTTTATTTTTAATTTTTTATTTTTCAATTTTCTTTTTTTCTTTCTCTATTTTTTTTATTATTAAATTACTAAAAAAAAAAAACTACAAGAGTAACAAACAACAAGCAACTACAAGAGTAACAACAAGAGTAACAACAAAGCAACAAAAAGAAAAATAAATAACACAACAACGGCAACACTGCAACAACAACAACAACAGCAACAACAACAAGAACAATAAGAAGCAAAAAGAAGAAGAAGAATAAGAATAATCAAAAAAAAAAATAAGGAAATTAATTTAAGTTATAGTGAAGATTAGTAATAGCAAAAAAAGAATTACAACAAAAATATACATACACACACAAACACAAGTTTAACAAAAAAGAAAAAAAAAAGAAGGAAACCAAACTCAGCACTCCGGCATTTATATATAAAAAGGAAGTAAAAAAAAAAAAAAAAGAAGAAGAAGGAAGAATTAAACGACTAAAAATTATTTAGAAAAGAAACTTTTTATTACTTTTATTAAATTGAGTTTTTTTATATTTATAAACAAAAGAAAACAAAAAATTAATTATTAAAACAGAAAAAAAAAATCTAAAAAATTAAAAAAAAAACAGAAATCAAATAAAAATTATAAAAATAACAAAAAGAAAAAAGGAATAAGAGTTTTTTACTCTCTTTTTTTGTTCTCGAAAATAAATTAACAAAAAAAAAAAACAAATTAGTTACGATTTATATGTAGAAATTTATTAAACACAATAACAACAACAAGAGACAACAAGAATTAAAAACAAAAACAACAAATAATAATAAAAGAAGAAGAAGAAATTTTTTATAAAAAAAAAAAATTAAATTAAAAACGAAAAGAAACGAACAGCAAAATAGCCACAAATAAAAAAAAAAAGTGTAAAAATTCACAAAAACAAAACAAAACAAACAAACAAAAAAAAAAGAAACAAATTAAGTACAAAAAATAGTAAAAAAAAAAAACTAAATAAAATTTATAAACAAATGAATGAAAAAAAAATAAATAAAAGAAAACAAAATAATTAAAAAAATAAAACAATTTTTGTTAGAAATTTATTAAGAAAAAGATAAAAATACAAAAACAAAAAAAAATACAATTTAAATTAATTAAATTTTAAAATTCTCCACTCAAAAAACTCTCCAATAAATAATATTTTTTAAGAAAACTGAAAAACAAATTAAATTTATTTACAAATTAAAAACACATAAAAAAATTTTTACCACAAAGTAAAATCAGTTTCCTTTTTCTCGTTTTTTCTCTTATAATTTTCCCCTTTTTTTTTTTTTGTCAAAAGAAAAGAAACAAATTTTTTTCCTCTCCCATTTATTTATTTTTTTTTTTTTACACGAATGAACGAAAAAGGAACAATTTTTTAATTTCTTTTTTACAAAAAAAAAAAAACAACAACAACAACAAACATTTTATAAAATAATTATTGAATAGAAAACGAAATATTTTTTTTTTTGTCTTTTGCAAAAAAGAAAAAATAATTAAACAGTTAGAGAGAAAGAGAAAGAAAATAAATTAATATAAAATATTAAATAAATAAATAAAAAAAAAAAAAAAAGGAAGTGAAACGACGTGTCGGTTTGCATGTGTGAAAAAACGTAAGAAAGACAAAAGTGAATATATTCAATAAGTGTGTGAAAGAGAGTATATGTAAAGAACGAGAGAGAGAGTGAGACGGACATATATAAATTATAGATAAACAATAAACAATAATAAATTACCTACTGATTAGTTAAAATTTAACATTAAAAAAAAAAAAAACAAATAAACAAAAACAAAGAAACAAAAAAAAAAAAAAAAAATAAGAAAATAATTAAAAAAATATTTATTCTGTGATAATAAAAAGTATGAAAAACAAAATGATGAAAATTTAAAAAAATAAAAATAAAATATTAAAATTAAAAATAAAAAAATAAAAAAACAAAAAATAAGCGAAAACAAAAAACAAATGAAAAAAATGTGAAAGAAAAAAGAAGAAGAAGAAGAAGAAAAAAAAAAGAAAGTAAACAAAAAAAAATAAAGTAAAAATTCTAATTAATTAAACAATAACAAAAAAAAAAAAAAACAAACAAACAAAAAATAATTAAAAATAATAAAATAAATTTAAGAGAAACAATTTTTTAATTTTTTTTTTTTCTGATTTTATATTTCCAAAAACAAAAAACAAATAAAGTAAAATAAAGTAAAATAGAAAAACGGATCAGTTTTTAAACGCAAAAAGTTAAGGATACAAAATAGAAGAATTTAATTTCAAACAAGAAAACCGGATATTTTTGGTGTGTTTTTTTTTTTTTATATAAAATCAAAAATCAAGAGTGAGGGAAACAAAAGAAAGAAAGGACAAAAGAATGAAAAATTAAGTTTAAAATTAAAACCTGTACCTATAAAAAAAAAAAATAACAAGAATAACAAACAAGGAAGTATCAGACAGAGAGTTAAATGTTGTGTTTTTATTATTAAAAATTAATTACAAAAAAAAAAAAAAAACAAAAAACAAATAAAGTTTTAAGAAAAAATAAATAAAAAGAAAAAATTGTGCATTAAAAATTTAATTAAAAAAAAAGAAAAGAAAATAACAAAAAAACAAAACAAAACAATGAATTTATAAAATTATTGATATTAGAAATTATTTAATTATTAAAAACAAATTTAATAAGAAACAAGCAAAACAAACAAAAAACAATTAAAGAAAAAAAAACGGGAATAAAAATTGTGAAGCTAAAAAAAATTATACAGAAATAAAAAAGGAAGAAAAATTGTGAATTCAAAAAAAATAAAAAAAAAAGAGAAGAAAATAGAAAAAACAAAATTGGGTGGTAAGTGAATAGATCTTAAAGAAAACGTACGACAAAAGAGCGGACGAGTCAGAGAGGGAGAGAGAGAGAGAGGAGAGAGTGTGTGTGAAGTGTAAAAATGGTGACAAAATCTGTCTGAAAAAAACATTTAAATTTTAATTTGAATTGAAAAGAAAGGAATTCGAACAAAACCAAACAAATACAATAACAGTAAATCGTGAGAAAGAAAGAGAAAAAAAGATATAAAAAAGAGAAAAAAGCTGAGATAACTGGAATACTAGGAGGAATATACGAGGTGAAAGAAGAATAGAACAAAAAAATTTAAATTTTTAAATTAATTTTTATTTAAATTTTTTATTTATTTTTTGTTTTTTTTTTTTTTTTTTAAATTTATAAATAAAGTGAAATAAAAAACAAACAGAAAGAGAGAGAGAAAGAGAGAGAGATAGACAAAGATATTTGATACAACAACAGCAAAATTTACAAATTTTTTTTTTTTAATTTCATTTTTTTTTTCTTTTATGAAAATTTAAATAATTCTCAAGTTTTTTTTTTCTGCTTAAAAATTTAAAACAAAACAAAAATTTTCAAAATTAACGAGAATAAAACAAAAAGAAAAAAAAAGAGTTTTTTTCTTATCAAAAAATAATTTACAAGGAAATGTCGAATATTTCTACACACAACATATATTTGGCAAATGATAGAAATTTATATAATAGTCATCTAAATTACTACAATAATACTGATTTAATAAATGTTGATAATTTAACAACACAAATACAAGCAACAACAACAACAACAAATAATAATAATAATAATAATAAAAATATAAATAAAACAAAAAAAATAATAATTGAGGAGACTGCTGTTAATAATCAATCAATAATAATTGGTGATAATTTTTTTTTAAATAATAATTTTCAACAAACAACACCAATTAATAATAAGAATAATTTTATTGAACCAAATTATAATAATATAATAGAATATTCAATTAATTTGGGTTTACAAGCAACAACAACAACAAAACAAAAAAATATAAAAAAAATAATAACACCACAAATATTAACAACAACACAACAATCAAAAATAATAACAAAAATTGATAGTGGTGTATCAACAAAAAATTCATCAATAACAACAGGAGATTGTAGTGGTGTTGGTGGTGGTAGTAGTGGTATAATTGGAATTGGTGGTATTGGAATAACTACAATAAAAAATCCACGTATTATAAAAAAAACAACAACACCTTTATTAATAACTGATTTTAATAGAATGGGAAGTGAAACAAAAACATTCTCAAATGGAGATGGTAAATAATCTTATAATACAATTTAATACATATTTTTAATCTTGGAATAATGAGAGTAATGTGACAAATCGTCTACTTTTAGTAAGTCAACCACAAATAAATTCCTAACAATTTTTTTTTTCATCTTTATGTCGATTTTCGAAAGAATGTCAAAAATTAATTTACAGTGTCATACAGTTAATCTTATTCATGTACTCTCATTCAATTCAATGACTTTCTGTTTAGATTAAAAAAATTATTGATTTTATCACAGCGATTTTATTTACATCTTTATTCCAAGATTTCTTGATTTCTTAAAAAAAACTTTAATTTAAATTTTTGTTTTTCTGTTTTTAGACAATTTTATGGATTTTGGTAATTTTTCAACACGAGATTCATATTATACAATGCAAAGCCCAAATGCACATGATTTAAATAATTTATCATCATTTCCACCAATTGGTACATTTTCTGTTGATTCCACAAATTCAACAACAAATCAAAATCAATTATTTCGTGGACAACAAGATACAAGTATAACAATTAATAATGGTGTAACAAATAATCGTTCACGTAATTCCTATACATCACCAAGAACTGGTTCCATGTCAAATGGTAGTAATGGTAGTGGTAATAATGTTAGTGGTAATACATCATCATTTAATGGTAATAATAATACTGGTGATAATCAAGGTACACGTGAAACTGGAATTATTGAAAAATTGCTGGTTAGAATTTAAGATAAAATCTTAAAAAAATTGATAAATAAAATTAATTTAAATTTGTTTTTTTTTTCAATTATTTAAGCAGCACTCTTATGGCTTCATTCAGTGCTGTGAGAGGCAGGCACGTTTATTCTTTCATTTTTCACAATTTAGTGGAAATATTGAGCATTTAAAAATTGGTGATCCAGTCGAATTTGAAATGACTTATGATAGACGTACAGGAAAACCAATTGCAAGCCAAGTTACTAAGATTGCACCAGAAGTTGTAAGTTTTATTTTTTTTATTTAAATATTAATTTTATATAAATTAAGAAAGTCATTTACTATTACTAAATAACAAAACCGAACTATTTGCAAAAGAATTCTTTACCTTAATAATTTCAATTTCAGTCTTAAGTTCAAATGTCTCTCTTAGTTCCAATAAGATTTAATGAAATTATGAATATTTTGTACTAATTGGACCCAACAACTTTTGCTGTGAAATAAAAGAATTGTGAATTTAAATTAGTTTGTCGAATTGAAAGATATTCTTATTATTTTTCTAAAATGAGTTGCCATCTAAACTTACAGAATTCACAACAAAAATTGCAATCGGGAAAAGAAATAATTTATTTACTTAAACAAAAAGTAAACAATAATTGAAATGTAGAAAATTTAGATCAGTCTGATGTTCCTGTTGAATGAAATATCTGATTAGAAATAATTTTTATACTTTTTACTTTATTCTTTTCATGAAACACATCTAAAAATATATTATTATTTTGAATTAAATTGAATTTTGCTATTTAACTGAATTTTTATAAATATTGATAACCTTCTTTTCTTATAAGTTAAACTTATTACTTTTTTCTCTCTCTTGTTTTAAAAGAATAAATTTATTATTGTGTTTTTTTCTTGTATCAGGTTTTATCAGAAGAAAGAGTAACAGGAACTGTAACAACAGAGATTAAATCTGAAACAAGTGGTTCATCTGGTGAGAATACTGGAAGAATCAGTTATGAAAATCGTGGTGAATGTTTTTTTTTACCATACACCAAAGATGATGTTGAAGGTAATGTTTCACTAAGATCTGGTGATAAAGTAAGCTTTCAAATCGCTACAAATCAAAGGTTTGTTATCTCTTATATTATTTATAAATTAATTTAATACTAAAATTGTATTGATTTTACATTTTTTAGAGGAAATTTGGGCGCGTGTCATATACGTCTTGAAAATCCTGTACATCCAGTTAAATATAGAGGGGTTGTATGTTCTATGAAAGAATCATTTGGTTTTATTGAACGTGCTGATGTCGTTAAAGAAATATTTTTTCATTTCTCTGAGGCTGATGTTAGTGTTGAATTAAGACCAGGCGATGATGTGGAATTTATTATACAAACAAGAAATGTAATTTATTAAAATAAATTATATATTAATTATTTTTTTTTATATAATATTTAAAGTTTTCTGTTTTATTGATACAGGGAAAAGAAGTTGCATGTAATATTGTACGTTTACCACCTGGTTCTGTTATATTTGAAGATGTTGGTACAGTTGTTTTTAAGGGACAAGTGTTAAAACCATTAGATCGTAATAATCCTTTACGTCATAATAATGATCCACTACCAGGAAGAATACGTTATCGTGCACCTGACCATTCTGAAGTTGAAGTGCCTTTCGGTGATAAAGATCAGGTTAACATTTATTTAATTTGTTTAAGTTCCTAATAATTATGTTTTATTGTAATTTTTTTTTTAGAAAGGAGATTTTACTTTAAGACACGGTGATTGGGTACAATTTTTATTGGCAACTGACCGTAGAGATCAACTACAACGTGCAACATCAATCTCACTATTAGATGAAACATTTGATGTATCTGGTGAAAAACGGGAACAAGGCGTTATTGCTGCATTAAAAGAAGGTTTTGGTTTTTTACGTTGTGTTGATCGTAATACAAGATTATTTTTTCATTTTACTGAAGTTTTGGATACGGTAACAATTCTAACTATTATAAAATACTTTAAAAATTTAATAAAACTCTTTTTTAAAAGGCACGCGAAATTTATGTTGGCGATGAGGTTGAATTTACTGTTATACAAGATCCAAGTTCTAGTTTTTCTAACACTCGTTTTAGTGCCATAAGAATAAAGCATTTACCATCAGGTTCTGTACAATTTGAGACTTTGGTTGAAAGTAATATCGAAGGTATGTGTTTTATGGAAACGTTTATTTTATAGAGAGAAAAAATTTAATTCGCTTAGGTTCTTCTTATCAACAATAAACTATTTATAGTTACACATAGTTCAATTCATATTTAATATTTTTAATTAAATCTTACATTTTAGGCGTTATAACTAGAGAAGCACCTAAAAGTCCTACTAAATCATTAGACCGAACAGAAGGAGGTGTTATTTCTTATAATGAAGAAAATGGGAAAAAGACTATAATGTATTTTCTTAAAGACTGTGAAAAACCACCTCGTTCTGGTGACATTGTTAAATTCAACATTTGTCAGGTAAAAATATTTGTTTGTTCCACTTAAATTATTAATAACATAAAATGATTTGTTTTGTTCCTATGTAAAGGTAAAACGAACTAAAGAATTAATTGCTGTTAATGTACAAGATATTTCTACTATTCAACAACAAGAACAGAATAATTCAGCATCACAACGTAATTTTAATAATGTTGGAAGTAAAAATAATAATAATTCAATTGATAATAACTCAGTTAAAAATAATATATATCAAGGTTTCATTGCTGTTCTAAAGGTAGCTCTTTAATTATATAAACATTAGAAAATATTAATCAATTTTTATTTCTTTTTTCAGGATAATTTTGGTTTTATTGAAACAATCAGTCACGAAGAGGAAGTTTTTTTTCATTTCAGTAATTTTATTGGTAACCCAAATACATTGGAATTAGGTCAAGAAGTTGAATATTCTTTATCTGTTAGACCAAATAATACATCATGTGGAAATTGTCTTCCAGCTGAAAATGTAAAAATTTTGCAAAAAGGTAAAAAATGAAAAATGGGTTTTGTAATTGAATTTATTATTTAACTTTATTTTATTTTGCTATTTTTAGGTTCCATATTTCAACCTAACATAATAGACACTTTATATAATGGTGTTGTATTAAGACCACTTCGTTGTGTTAATCCAGATCAAGTTGAATATTGTGGTCTTGTACAAATAAATGGTGAAAATGGACAAGCATTAACTACACATGATTTTGGTATAACAAGTTTAATTAATAAAAGGGATTTATTACAAAAACATGATACTGTTACATTTAAATTGGATGACACTGGAAGGGCAACTGAAATTTTAGCAATACGTAAAAAGAAACGAGCTAATGTTGACTCAATCAAGGGACTTTTTGGTTTTCTTGATTTTGAAATTGAAGAAGGTAAAAAATTATTCTTTCATATGTCTGAAGTTCAAGGAAACGGTAATAATTTACATAGTGGAGATACAGTTGAATTTTCTATTGTTACAAATCAGGTAATTATTTTTATAACAATAAACTTTTGTGTAATTTTAGTAAACAATACATAATTATATATTTTTATTATGAAAAAACAGCGAAGTGGAAAATCATCAGCATGTAATGTTGCAAAAGTATATGACGGTGTATCTGCACGTCCTGAACGTATTCTATCACGATTGAAAGTCAGTTCCATAGAAGAGAGTGGCCCAAAAATTGTAGTGATTCGTCAACCAAAAGGACCAGATGGTACAAAAGGTTTTTCATCTGCATTGAGAGCAAATAGGTCTCCAGGTGTTTATGTTGAAAACTAATCTTCACAATGATCAAACGTTACACAATAAATCCATACATACCTTTATAATGATGATAATATCAAACACAGCGCTGGTATTTAAAAAAAAAAAATAATCCGAATAAACAAAAAAAAAAAAAATATTAAGAAAAAAAAAACAAATCTGAAATAAATGAGTTTAAAGTATATTTTCTATATTTTACTATATTATTATTCCTAAACTTTGTTCCCTTTGACCTTGAAAAATTTGTTTATATAATTTTAAGCAAAAACTTCACACACAACTTATAATTGAAGAATAAATAATGTCAATGTCAATAGAGTTGAATATCAGGAAAAAAATTTAAATGGCTTATATATTATTCTGTAATCATAGTAAACAGATTATGTTAATCTTTGTTTTTTACGTAAGAAAAGTTTGAATTTCATTCATATTAAATTAATTTTGATTTTTATGAAAAAAATTGTGCAATGTTTTTTGGTTTCACCCAGATTCTATGATAGTTTTAGCGTTCTTCCACCATTTTTAATTTTAGTGTTGTTGGTTTTGTGCAATAATATATATATATATAATTAATATATGTTCATTTGTCAAATATTAACTGTTGATTTTTGATCAAATAAAAACCTAATTCAACAATCGTAATATACTATTAAAGTTAGTTGAATTCATTTATTTAAGTTCAAATTGTTACTTCGAAAAGCAATTAAATTGTTTGTCTTTTATTATAAAACTCTTTTCGTAGAATAAAAAATTTTTGTTCCAAACCTTAAAAAAAAGTGGGTTAGTTATTTCGTCAAATAAAAAAATTTCTCTTTGATGTACTACTTTCATATAACATAACACATCATCAAAATAAAAAAAAACAAATTAGTATTTATTTTGTTGGTGAAAACATTTCATTTTATATTTGTGTTGTTATAAAGAGTGTTAAGTTTTTAAGAAGAAATAAAAATGGCTCTTAGTCGAATATGTTTTTTATCCAGAAGTGTACAAAACTCATTGAAATTTTTGTCTGTAACAGATACTGTTAATAACAGAAATAAATATATCAAAAATCAAATAACAACAGTTTCAACAAATTATGAAAAATTAGCAACAAAAAGTGTACCAAAACATGACTGGAACCGTGCAGTTAGTGAAGCTGAAAAAATTGTTGGCTATCCAACATCATTTCTTAATCTACGTTGGTTATTAAGTGATGAAATAGCTAATGTTGCATTACATCTAAGGAAATTAGTTGGAAGCAATCATCCACTATTAAAAACAGCAAAGTATGTCAAAGAATATTTATTTTTTTATTTAAATTTTTACCTAATTTAATTTGTCTAAACTTCTTCCTTTTTAGAAATTTACTTTATAATGGTAAGAATAACATGCAAGCATGGGGTTTAATTGTGTTACTTGTATCAAAAGCAGCCGGACATACACCATCAATACCGGATATGGAACAAGATAAAAGTGCTGGTGTATTACATTCACAAAGAGCATTAGCCGAAGTTACAGAAATGATCAGAATATCACATTTAGTACATCAAGGTTTAGTTAATTTACAACCGTTAATTGAGGCTGGTAATGATTTATCATCACATAGTGATATGACATTTGGTAATAAAATTGCTTTATTAAGTGGTGATTATTTACTTGGTAATTCTTGTGCTGAACTTGCTGGATTACGGTAAAATATATTACAAATTTTTGAAAAGAATAAATTATCATAAATTTATTTTTCTAACAGAAATCAAGAATTGGTTGAATTAATTTCATCAGCTGTAAAAGATTTAGCTGAAGCTGAATTTGTTGGTGAACGTGATGTGCAAAATAATCCGTTACCATCAAAACCAACAAATCGTTCACAGGAAATACCAAATAATACAAACCCTGACTGTTTAGAACTAGATGACAAAGATAATTTACAGCCAATGATTCTAAAAGAGGTTTTGGGGATTCCAGAAAAAGAATGGGCATTAAGACATATTTTAAGTGCTGGACGTTTATTAGGTAAAAGTTGTCAGGGTGCACTGAAATTAGCTGGACACAGTGATGCATTACAAAAACAAGGTTATTTGTTTGGTAAACATTTGGCATTGGCTTGGCAAGCTTGTCTTGACATGGACCCTTTTCAACATAATGTATTACCATTAGGTTTGTATTTCTTTATATAATGTTTTTTCTCAATGATTAACTTAAATTTTATTTAATTATAGGTGTTACATTTAGTCTTGTATCAGCGCCAGTATTATTCCATTTAGAATATGATCCAGCACTTTATGAAGAAATACAAAATAGTCAAAATTCTGTTGAAAATATTGATTATCATAAAATACATGCTGAAATATTAAAAGGGCCTGGCTTAGAGATGACAAGAAATTTACAAAGAAAACATAGTTTAGCTGCTATGAATGTACTAAATGAATTGCCTCCAACAGATGCTAGAACTGCATTACAAAATATTATTCTAGCAATGCAAGATTTATAATTAATTATTAACATAATTGATATAAAAAACCGTCCAGAATATTTAATATATTTTAAAATGTTAAATTAGAATTAGATTTTTGTAGTTTCATCTTTCTGTTTTAATAGTCAGCCCATTTTTTTAAATTTGTATTTCTGTGTATACACAACTTTTTTTTTATGTAAAAAAAACTTATTTATTTTGTTTTTCATTTTTATTAGTTTATAAAAATTTGTTAAATTAAAAAATAAAGAAATATTGTTTTAAAGGTGGTAGGAAGGAAAATTTACTTATATTTTATTGTTATATATAAAATAATTTTTAGATATAAAATGTACTAAAAATATTGGTGATTAAAGATTTTTATAAAATTTATACAAAAAGAAAATAAATATATAATTGTTGTATTAATTTATTTGTTTATCTTTTCTTTAGTTTTGTGTAAATAATTGGGCAATTGAGGAGATACACAAAATATTTCACTTTAATTATTATTATTATTACATATTAATGCTTCTTATTACATAATTTCTCCATATTTTATTTGACTATTTGTGCTGTTCTATTATTGTGAAGAAAACAATATTGTTTTAATATTTTATTTAGCAACAAATAAAGAGACAGTTGTGTTTCTACAAATAAAATAATTTAAATGATGACAGGCGTGATCGTTCCACATATGTTTTGAATCTGTATATCGAATTTCTACACAATTTTCTCTTTCATTGTATGTTTGATGAAAATAATTATCAGGATTACTTTTGTGCCAATTTGTATAATGAAATGGATGTCCTGTTGACATCCAAATATAATTACCCTCAGAATCTAAATCTGTTCCACTAGTCCAAAAATTTGATTCTTTATATGCTGGCTCTAAATTTTATTTAATAAATTTGTAATTAATTTTATTTAATTAATAAATATTTTAATTTTTTTTTTCACCTAAATTTTCAATCAAACCTTTTATCCTTTCATTTTCAGTATATGTTGGAATATCAACTAAGGATAATCCGCGATAACGACAATACTGAAAAGCTCCGAACCATGTTTTCTACACAATAAACAATATTTTTAAAATTCTTTAATTAAGTTTAGTGTAAAAAAAAAGAGGCAATCAAAATTTTTGTATTTACCTTTAATGGCACACTAAATAAATAACATTTTTCATCAATATTGAATATTTGTTCTCCACACACAAATACAAAACACAAAATAATTGACAAAAATATTAACTTCATCTTATGATTTCTTAAACTGAATAATGAAAATAAATCCAAAGTAACATTTCATCTTAATTTTTGCAAATATGGTAAATAACTGATAATAAAAAGATAAGCGATTCAATCATATATTTATTTTTCAACTGTGATTTTTTTATTAAACTGATAAATTATGTTTTGAAATTAATATAATCTTTGAACTTTTTGGTTTCTAGCGGCATTCACAGAAATGTAAATTATTATAGACATTTACTAACTATAAACTATATATTTGTTATAAATTAATTAAACAATTTAGTCAGAGAAATTATAGTTATTTTCTTTAAATTCAAAAAATGTGGCAAACTATCAGTAGGATTAAAGTAGGATTAAATCGGTGGAACCTTTTATCTGACACCTAATTTGATAGTTAAAAAACACCTCAAAAATTCTGTAGAAGAATTCAAATTATTCTGTAGAAAAAAAAATAAAAAACGAACTAATATTGAAATTAAAATTTAAGAAAACGTACACTTTTAGAGCAATTAAAAAAAAAAATATGAATTCACTCGATTTTCGATCAAAATAATTTTCAATATTTGTTGTAAAGAGGATATAATTTTACTGGGAAAAAATTGAATTTAATCATATCATGTATCATGTGTCTTCTAAAAACAAAAGTTAAAAGAAGATAATAATTATAGTATTTATTAACAATTTTCCAAGTAATTCCAATGGAGTTGACTAGAGTATTCTTTAATAGTTGTTTTGCTTAAGTTAATAAATCGGATTGCATTCTTTAATAACTACGAATTAATTGCTAACTACGCAAATAGAATTATTGAAGATATACAGTGAATATAATTGTAGTGCATGTAAGTACGAATGAGAGAATGAGAGGAGTGGGATGAATGCGAAATTGAATTGTAATTAAGGTATGGATGTATGGGAAAATGTAGTACAGTAAGTAGAATTAAGTTAATATGAGAATTAATAAAATTGTGAACATTGTATGAATAAGTCTCCTAGAGTGAGCATGAAATTGTTAATTGAAATTAATAAAGAAAAGAAAAGTAAAATAGTGTTTAATTGATGGTCATACATATCAATAATGCTGAATTATCAAATATTTAATATTAAAATAAATTTTCAAATATTGAAATAATTATGTATTACAATTACATATTTATAATATAATGCTGGGTTAATAATGGGGCGTTTAAATAATAAAATTCTGTTGTTATGTACAATATTACTGTAAAATTTATATATTTTATTTAGCAATAAATGAGGAGATAATTGGAGTTTTACAAATAAAATAATTTAAATGTTTACATATGTGATCGTTCCACAAATATTGAGAATCTGTATACCGTATTTCTACACAATTTTCATATTCTCCATAACTTCTCCAATAAGTATTACTAGGACTTCCACTATTCCAGTTTGTATAATGAAGTGGCTGTCCAGTTGACATCCACACAAAATTCCCCTCAGAATTTAAATCTGTTCCACTCGTCCAAAAACTTGTTTGCCGATATTCTGATTCTAAATTTTATTTAAAAAATTTGTAATTCATATTTTTCACTTAATAAATATATTTATATTTCTTACCTAAATTGGTAATTAAACTTTTAATTCTTTCATCTTCAGCATAACTTGGAATATCAACTAAGGATAATCCCTTATAACGACAATACTGATAAGCTCCGAACCATGATTTCTATCAAAATAATATTATTTATTTTTGATTGATGGTTAATATAAATTTATGTTTAAGATTAAAAATAGTATAACAATCAAAATAAGTTTAAAATCGAATTTACTTTTGATGGCACACTAAATAAATAAGTTACACCATTATTAACAGTGAATGTCCGTTCTGCAGCTGCAGAATACAAACAATAACACAACACAATTGAGACAAAAATTAACTTCATCTTATGATTTCTTAGAATGAGGACTAATGCAAATTTTCATGTTATTTATATGTTATTGAAATTAAACGATAAGAATTAAATGATATTTTTAGTTTCAAATTAAATTTTTTAATGAATTGATAAATTATTGTTTAAAAACGTTCTAAACTTTGAACTGGATGTTCCTAGAAATCATGTATTTACATCCAAAACAATTCATCTACAATACTAGGAATGAAATTATAAGTAATTATCGCGAAAAAAACAATTATTCTTATTTACGCAAATGCAATAATCTTTTAAAATTAAAACCTTTCGTTCAAGATCACTAAAGAACAATTATATTATTTGTGCAGATAAGATAGACTATGTCCCTCTCAAAATTATTATGATAGAAATAAAAGATTATTTGCTTCTGAAAATAAAAGTAATATTTTTAAAGGAATATTTTTTTTAATTGTTTTTGTTATTTTTTCCCAAATACTATTGGCCGAAAAAAATAATGCATGTAATTATATTAGAGAATACATAAATTCATAATTGTTGATTTATATCATTAAGGATGATCGTTAATAATGCATTTCTCTTTACTGACTAGGATTACTACAAAAAAAAAACACGTTAACGTGTGGTATTAATAATGCTCTTTTTTTGTAATTATATCAAAGAATGCAAGTATGGACGTTACGTTTCTAGTGATGAGACGATAACCTCGAACATCGATTTTTTTCGATGTTTTCACTGTCAAGTAACCGATTTTTTCGTTCGATGTTCATTAAATGAGGTTGTTATTTATTGTGTCAGTTTTACCGGTGTAGATATAAACACAGCAAGTGTTTCTTTGCTAAGGTATAAATATTAAAAGACAATTACAACTAAACTAATCTAAATTGCAACAGTATCTTGAATTTAAAATTTCTTACCAAAAGAATCAAAAAATAAAAAATCATAAAACTTCATTTTTATTGCATCACTTCTCACGTTTTTATTTCTAACGAATATTACAATTCTCCGTTTAATATAATTCACTCTTTTTCTTTGTAGTCATGTTGCTGGTTTAACAATAAAAAAACTGAAAATATAATTAATTATCGTATGGTGCAATTAAAAGTCGTGAAGAATTACAAAAAGTTAAATTAATTGGAGAGAAAACATTTACACAGTGTGCTGGGTACGGATTTAATGGATTTATTTTAATTTATACATAAATAAATTCGTTCATAGATCACTGTATTTAATATATTTGTTATATATTGATATATTTAATCTAATTTTCATTTATTACACAAACACATTGTCTCATTATATTTTACATTTTTTTCTAAATATTTATTGATTATCTTTTTAATACATTAAAACATGAGTTGAGTTTTTTAATCAAACTCTATAATTAATTCTATGTTCTTTTCATTATATATAAAAACAAAATTGAAAAATTAAATTGTTTCGTAATAAATTTTAATATTTTTATTTGAATTGTAATCCTTTTTAAAAATAAAATAAAATAAAATAATACATACTTGGAATCAATTTTCAAAATTCCTATTACTATATATTTCCTCAATTTCGAATATTGCGCTAATCAGTTCAACTAAGAAAAAAAATACATTGTGCAGTTGTTTCACATTAACTCAGCACATCTGTCAAAACCAAAGACACATTTTTTTATGAAGTGAGAAAAGCCCACCCGAACAAAAACAACTGAGCCGCTCACTTAAACTGAGATATCTCAGTTCCGAAAATAGTTTTTATTTAATATTTTTGATTTTTCCGAACCTAGTAAAAAAACTCGATATTTTTCAAGATCGATGTTTTTAATTGATAACATCGAGTAGATCGTGTTCGGAAAACTCATCACTCGATACATCGAAGATCGATGTTTTACTAAAAAATACCATCATTGCTGATAACTTATTCGGTTTTCTTGCTGATGGGTTGTTTTTGTTTTTCAGTTCAATGTTAGTTTTTTTGATGTTTGTCAGTTCAATGTTCAAATAAATATTAAGAATAACAACATATATAAAACAAAATTTCATTGTGTGGAATTGTGAGTTAAAAAAAAAAGTGAGATTTTTGAGTATTGCAGCTTCTAAAATTTGGGGCCCAAAATTTCCAAATCAATTTTAATGTGAGCTCGAATCCTTCACCAACATTCTACAAAAAAAAACATCATTTTAGGGAGCTTTCTACAAAACTAACAACCCTTCTTAATTTGCTCCTTCTATTAAATTAAATGAAACTAAAAATTTGACATTATGTCGATTAATATAAATTCTTGTCGAATTTGTTTAGTAAATAATGGTTTAGTTTCAATTTTCGACAAGTTTTACGATACTGACATAAACATTGTGGATATGATCATGAATTGCTCTAATATTAGAGTATGGATTAATTGAAGGTTTTAATTGTCAATAGTTTGTTAACAATTAACATTTTAGATATCTCCTGATGATGAATTTCTTAATACTATTTGTGTTCAGTGTGTTGAGAAGACGAATATTGCTTACCATTTTAAACTTGAATGTGAGAGATCTGATATGAAAATGAGGAATTTCTTCATTGAGGAATTTAATGCAGAACTTAAGTAATGGACAAAATTTTAATACCATTCTATATATATATATATTAGTAATAACTAAGTTATTTTATATTAGGATTGCTTCATTTGATGCTTTAAGTGAAACAGAACACTTTTTAGACTTGGATTCAAATTCATTAGATAACTCAATTGAATATGAAACAATCGATGAACAAAATGAAAAATGTAATAATTTACTGCCCGAATTAAAAGTGGAAATATTGGAATATTATATTGATAATGAAGCGAACTTAGAACTAAATAATGAAAGAACAACGTCGTTTGAATGTGATTTATGTAAAAGAGAATTTAAATGTAAAAGCCAACTTAAAAATCATAGAATAAGACATACAAATGAAAAGAAATTTGTTTGCGATATTTGTAGTAAGTCATTTTATTTTAATTATGCATTACAAAGGCATTTAAAAACGCATTCGCAAACAATCACGTCCTTAGAGACAGTAACTACAAAAAAATCTTATAAATGTAATTACTGTACAAAACTCTATAGTTGTGATAAACAACTTAAACAGCATTTGTTAATGCATACAAGTGGTAAGATAAAATTCTCAATTGCATATCATTCAATCACGAACGATATTTTTTATTTTAGGTTTAACATTACTGGAATGTGACATTTGCTATAAAAAATTTGATATAAAGAAAAGTTATCTTCTACATAAAAAAAGGCATAATAAACAATTTTGTTGTGAATTTTGTAGTAAGCAATTCATTTGTAATTATGAATTAAATAACCATAGAAAAGTTCACACAAGTAATGAAATTGAAAAAAGTTTTATATGTAAATTTTGTAACAAATCATTTTCACGGAAATGTTATCTTAATATTCATACTAGAATTCATACGGGTGAGATAATTTATTTATGCTTTTATTTGTTAAAAATTAACTAAAGATAATTGTAGGAGAAAAACCAGCAAAATGTAGATATTGTGATAAATCATTTTCAAATCCATCCAATTTGAATGGTCATTTAAAACAACATACGGGTAATTAAAAAAAAATTAATGCATTACAAATTTTCTACTACAATCAATTTTTTTAGGTGACAAAAATCATATTTGTACAATTTGCAATCAACGATTTTCACATCCAAGTGTTCTTAAAGTTCACATTCGAAAACATACAGGTGAATCATCTTATTAAATTAACTTGAATCACTTCTTCCTGTGTTTTAAGTTTTATTGCATTTGTATAAAAAAATATTGTATTATTTATTTTAGGTGAAAAACCTTTCAAGTGTGATATTTGTAATAAAACATTTATACTTCATTGCCGCCTAAAAAATCATCAAATTATACATTCTGGTTATTATTAACTTTAGTTAATTCATTTGCATTAATATTTTTAATATTTTTAATTTATTTCTAGGTTTATTTCCTTATAAATGTGATATTTGTGATAAAAACTTTAAACATTCCTCACATTTCAGTCGACATAAAAAAATACATACAGGTTTAATTACTATTTTCTAATTTGTATTTATATAAAATAATCTTTTTTTATTTCCAGGTGAAAAAAATTTTGTGTGTAAATTTTGTGACTCAAAATATAATCAATCGTATAATTTAATAATACATATGAGACGTTTTTGTAAAAAAAATCCTGATCGTAATAAGGTAATTAGAATAGAACTTATACTCACAATCAATACAAACTTCAGATATTAAATAATTATTTTTTCGTTTAGGATAAACAATGCAAAATTGTTGGATCGATATTGGATTCTTGAAACAAAAATATTTTATAATGAGAGTCAAATATTTTAAAATTTAAGTGTAAATGTATGATAATTATAAAATTGTTCAACCTTTGTATTTGTGTGTTTGTATTCTTACAAATTTTTAAACACCGAATGGGGCACAATGGACAGGAGATTTAATAAGTCAGTACTGTTCTGACAATTCACTTTTCACAAATAGATCCAGAATATGTAATAATATTTTTTAAAATTTGACTTAAGTGAGAATCCATGATAATTAGAATACTATTATTATTTTATTTCATTATTTTGGTTTAACTTTTTAAACTGTGTATTTTTATTATTGTGTTGAATATTAATTTTTTTTAGAGAAAAAGTAATTTTTATTATTTTAATTCTATTTATCTAAGAAATCAACACTTCCATTTTTTTAAAATTATTTAAATTATTTATTTTAGTCTGTGCTGTTCTATTATTGTGTTTTAAAAAAGAAGATATTATTGTTTTAATATTTTATTTAGCAACAAATAAAATAATTTACAAATAAAATAATTTAAATGAAGACAGGCGTAATCGTTCAACATATGTTTTTAATCTGTATATCGTATTTCTACACATAACTGCCATCAATGTTTAAATCTGCAGATTTATTCCCTAATATAAAAATTAATCTTTAATAATTCTAACATAATTCCGCGGGAAATTTGTGTGCTTTTTTCCCGCATTATTTTTTTTTTGTTCGGCATAAAGTTTGTCTATAGAATATGCTATTTATTTTTTAATGCATTAATAATTTGTAGAATTTTTAATATATTTTAATTATATAAAAGGACGGTACTTTTTATATGAGAAATCGGTACTTTAAAAAAAGCAAAAATATGATGAAATTTTATGCTAGAAGGTTTGCAAAATGTTGTGTTGAATTTTCAATATATTTAAATTTACTTAAGTAAAGACATCTTTTTGAACTTCAAATTGTACATTCCGAAAATTACTGTGAAAAATAAAAACATAATTATAATAATATTTGAAACTGTTGAACATCAAAATAAGAAAGAAAGTGAACCTTTTAATGGCAATCAATAAAGTAAAATACAAAAGATAAATATTGTAAAGTAATTTAATTAACATAATCATGATTAAAGATTATTATCTTTATTTTGATTAAGTGGAGTTTTCACCAATTTCAAAGTTAATGAAAAATATTTACAGATTTAATATAATTGATTTAAATTAAATTATAAACGATCGTTATAGTTTTTTTTGTTCCTTTCATTCTTTCGTCTGCTGTAATTTTTCACTTTACGTTTCGTTAAGTTTTGTTTTTAATCAATTAATAAAATTTACAAGAGTGAAATATTAATGAATTTGTTAAAATGTTAATTTGTTGAGTGTGAATATTAATCATATGGGGCCGCCACACAACGTGTTCATGTTTTGTTTATGATATTGAATGTTGTTTGTGGAATTGACTTTAGTTTCTCGTATAGCTACATGTAGCTACTATATTGCTACATTTTTATATGTTTTTATTATTCAGCATCTAGAGATAATTGTATTGAAAATATTATTATGATTTAAAATTTTCAATTGATTCATATAATCTCAAATGTTCATTCAAGGATACACATTAAGCGCTGACTTCCGCTGAATATTTAAAGAAATTCTTTAAAGTATTAGTAACACCTGTAATACTGTATTGCAGGTTCTTACTGAGTAATGCAGTTGAATTGATTAAAAGTTGTATTAAAACTATAAAACGTGAACAAAATTTTTCCTCTTTTTTTTTTAACCGAAAATTTTTAATGAATCCGAATAATTAATATTTCCTATTAACTTGAAACATATTCCACAATTCCAACATATAATTTAAACTTTTATGTTGAATACGACAGAACAAAATTTTTTCGATAATTGTATCAAAAATTTTTTTATCTAAATAATTTCACCGAATAAAAGTGAAAAGAATTGAGTGAGTTTTCTGAATCGAAGACTTTAGTGACTTTTCACTTTTAATTTTTTTTTCTGACTTCCAATAAAAATGTAGGCATTTTAAAAATATTCTTAAAAATCAGTTAAATCCACTCTCGTTTATTTTCAATATTTAAATTTTGAAATAAAAATCAAAAATAATCCAGCAGACAAAAAACAAACACCGGCAAAAAACTTAAAGATCTTCTCTAATTTTTAATTTTTAAATAAACACCGACTAACATACTCACCATCTGGTAAATTAATGATCAGTTAGAAAATTCGTATAAAACTTATATCGAAATATAAGGTACTGAAAATATAAATTGGTGTTAGTGAGAAACAAATACAAAGAGAAATTAGTTTTTCTCTCTTCTTCAATCACACCAAATTATGTATTTTTTTTTTCTTAATTTTGATCATAAATTTTTTTTAAATGTGTGACGCCAAAAGTCACGTGGCTGTATGTGTGTGTGTGTATATGTGTGTGTGTGTCTGTGTGTGTGTGTGTGTAAGACAGTAGCAAAGAAAGATCTTCTTTTTTTTTTGAGTCATAATTTTTGATTATTTAAATTGAATTCAAGAAAAAAAAATTTATGCGATAAAATTGTCCGTCGCCATTTTTAAAGTTTAAAAATTTTTGGTTCAGTAATTTTAAAATTTTTCTTTATTTATTTTATTTTCTGTATTTTAGAGTTATTGTATTTACCGAAAATGATTCTAGCTGTTATGCGTGAAAGTTCTTAACGGAAAACATGCGAAAAATTACGAATACGAATATTTATCTGTTTTGGTCATTTACACATAATCTGTGTAGGTCATTCGTAAACTCGCAATTAGCATAAATATAATAAATTAGGAATTAATTAACTTAGAAAATCTAGTAAAATAAAGTCGGGTTGTTTGATCATCTACAGTTTCAATAATTTACAAAAGTTATGAATTTTTTTTCTGATTTTCTGCAGTTGCATCTAGTAAAATTTTACCTATTATGTATCTGCAGTTAGAATACATTTTCCCAACAGTTATTATTTTCTTTATTATTGAGGCAGGCGTACGTCAAATCTTCGAACAGAATTAGGGCTACCGTATAAGAAGGAGACGAGTTTAAAGTCATTATCTAATTCTTGTTTGACTTTCCTTGTTGCAAATAATCGGTTACAATTCGGTTATGAAGATTCATAATTCAAAATTTATAGTTTGCAATTTAATTTTAGCAACAAATAATCCAATAACACAATTTGTTATATATTTGTGACCAGAAATAAAAAATACAAAAATCCAAAATCAAAAGATCGATTGAATGACTATAAAAGGCTTGTTTTGGTTCATCGTTTGTAGCTTTTTTCTATTTCTTTATTTATAGTCACTTAATTGGTCTTTTAACTACCAACAGCCACGTCAAATAAAAACTGTATTAAGTGAAATCACCATTAAGAAGCAAAAAAAAAAAAACATACTCACACACACACACAACACAAATTCAAACAAAAATATAATTTATTGAAACAAAAATTTGAAATTATGAAACGCAATCATTTCCGGTGATTTCCATTTTTATTTGTTGTATACTTTTTTTTTTATGCTTTTTGTTTTGTTTTGCTTTACATATATATTTTTTTTTATTTTGTAGTTTTTATGGGAATATAGCGATTCGCGATGTGATGTTTATATTTGCTTTATTAAAATTACCCAAATTTTTCATTCCATTTGTTAATGAAGACAAAAGACACGAACCAACAGAAAAAAAAAAATAACTGAAATAAACTTACAGTTTGCAAATCTTTAAAAAAATTGCTTAAATTGTATTGATGAACAAAAAAATTAAAAAAAAAAGCAACTGTCATCTTTCAAAGACGATGACGATGAAGATCATTATTTTTCTTTTATTTTTTATACGGAAGATGAAACTTTTTAATTCGTTTTGTGCGTTTGCCCCGTTGTTGGTGTTTGTAATATTTTCATCGTCTGTATTTTGTTTTTTTTTTTTTATTGAATTTGAAGAAATTTTTTAATTAAATAAAAATTTACACATTTATTTAATAATCAAAACGCAAATAAGATTATGATTAGTTTCTTCTTTATTTGATCCAAAAAGCACAAAAAAAAAACTATCAATATTTTCTTTAGAAAGTCCATTTGTTTGTCTTCTTATTTATTAATATTTTCATTTTTTTTTTAAAGACATTTTTATGAATTACGATATTAATTATTTAATTAATTATCCAAAATGATTGTAATTTTATTCGTCTTTTTTATGTTTCTTCTTCTTTTTTTGTTTCTTCTTTTTTTTTTTTTTATTGTAAAATTTCAATAATTTACCAAAATGTATCAATTTAAATTCTCTTCATGTATTTTATTTATTGATCTCCAATAAGAGTCAAAAAATAATTTCCAAACCGAAAAAAAAAAAAAAATAACAGATAAAATAGCAAAGCAAAGAAGAAATAAAAAAAAACCGAGTCAATATGCATTTAATTGTATTTTTTCATACAAATCAAAGAAGAAGAAGAAGAAGAAGAAGAAGAAAGAAACGAAACTAATTAAAAAAAAAATGCAGATAACAAAGTCTTAGAAAATATTAGATGAATTATTCAATAAATAGAGAGAAAAAAAAACACACGTCTATTGATTTCTAATTAAATTATTAATAAATGAAGAAGAAGAAAAAGAAGAAGAAGAAGAAGAAGAAGAAGAAGAAGAAGGTAAAAAATAAATAAATTTAACATAATTTTTTGTTTCGACTCTTTTTTTTTTTTGTTTCGTTTCTTTATGACAATTTAATTAATCTTTATGTAAATTTTTAAGCGAAAGTACTCTGGATTAAATGAATGCAATAAATAATTTTGATGTGAATATTATTAGGATTTTATAAGTTCTCAGAACGGATAGCGAGCGATGTTTTATGTAAAATAACAATAGTGATGGTTTTAGGAGATCAACTGCACAATTTTGGGTTGAAATGAAATCGAACTAACTATAATGTTCACGAGACAAAGTGTAAACTACTTGAGTTTAATTAAGCTACATTTACAATTTTTTTTTAGAAAACTGAAGCCGTGGTAAGTCAACGGAAACTTATCTGTCAAAGAGGATTTTGTTGTTGAAAATGAACGAACAATTATGAATTTAAATAATTTAATATGAATTATGTATTAGAACCCATATGAAACACGTAATTTTCACAAAAAAAAACAATTAAGTTTAAAAGATTGGAGACATTGAGACCAGACCAATCAAAGACACATAATAATTTGATCGGATCAATTTAAAAATAGTTGTATCTTTTGTGGTTTGGTTTGACATAAATAAATAGATTTATAAATTCTTTTCAATTATGAAATTTAAATAAAAAAAAAAAGAAACAGAAAAGAAAAAAGATACACGAGATCGGTCAACATCAATTCTGTAACACCGCATATGTAAACGAGAGTATAAAATTTAATTATTTCTTCTTTTTATTGCAGTTTTTTTTAAACTAAATTAAATATTTTTAAAAGAATATCAAATGTTTTTTGTTTACATCAGATTAATTGATGAATGTTTCCTTTCCTTCCCAATATAAACCTTTTTAGTAACGTTTCATAATAATTATTCATTCAATGAAATTTTATTTGATTTGTAATTAAAAGAACAACAACAAGAGATTATTACAGAGATATGAAAATGGTCAGTCATTATTACCGACAGTCAAAAATTACATATTACTTTTAGGTATACAAATACAACTAATAATTATTAATAAACCTGTATCATCGGACCACCAATAGAGTTGGCTTTGATTACGTTAATTATATAATTTTATTTGCACAAAAAAATTAACTAAAATAAGAACTTGTATTGAAGTGGTTTGGTCCGATTAGACAGGTATAACGTGTGTGATGAAAGAAAGTAAAATTATACTTTTTGAAATTATTAGCTAATAAATTAATGTTGCATCCACACTTTTCAACATCTTCATCATCATCATCTAAGTGTACAAATAATTATTGTTATGAATTCTTAAAATGAAAATGTATGAACCAAAATTATATATTATTATTTATTTTTACTTCTGATGAGATAAAGAGAGATTCGTTTCTATCCAATTCTTTTAACACTTTTCACTATGAAAAGACAAACATAAACTTCATCAATTTAATTATAAGAAAAAACTTCTATAATTGATTGATTTTTTTATAGATTTGATTTTGCGAATCTCTAAACTCATATTTTTCAAACATGTAGGTGATTTATTGGTTTGATTTAATTTATTTTCTTGTTTTTTGGACATAAATAAGCTTAATAATTAATTTATTGATTTCAAGTGTTTTAGCTATTTATTATTGTTGCGATTTAAATCTTCTAACTAACAGAAGACAAACTTATATTTTCCCAATTAAATTTTTTTTTTGTTTTAGAAAAAGAAAAAAATTATTTTTTGAATTTTTCTTGAATTTTGAAGAAACCGAAGTAAAATATTGATGATGATTAGGTGTTTGCTTCAAATGTGGGAAATCTTTTGGTTACTTAAAATATTATCTTTTAAAAATAAATTCACGTAAATTACATACGTTTATTTTTAAAATAAGAAATTCCATATTTAATTCGATAGAAAGATCTGATGTGCAACATTTTATTTCTTTTAATGGACTATAATAAAACAATAACACAAAAAAGTTTTTTCTTTTTTTATTTTTTTGGTAAGAAAATAAATCGGAAATAAAAACAAAATCTGACCAAAAAGCAAAAATTCGCCCCATTAATTTTCAACATTTAACATTTTTCTTCTATTTTCGTTTTATTTAAATTTTTAATTAGATTTTTTAAGTATTTCTAATGTTTTGGTACGATTTAATATACTGTATATGAATATGGATAAGAGAATATATTCTCATCTGAACTACAAACACACACACACACACACACACACACAAACATACATCTTTAGACACACACAGATACAGCAATATGTTCCAAAGGTAATAAATATTTTCAGAATAGAGAAAAAAAAAATCATTTTTATTTTATTAAAATTAATTTTCTCCCTACATTGAAGTTTTTTTTTTCGCCAATCTCCACAAATCTGGTCTTGATTTTTGGTATATATAAGACGCTATTTGCAAGCAACAAATCAGAGTATTTGATTCAAACAAACATCAAACAACAACTAAATTTTTCTTATTAAATTTATATTTTTTTTTCAAAAAACGAAAATTTTTTTAAAATGAAAGTCGTAAGTTTTTATTTAATTTAATTTTGTCTTTTCTTTATTTTTTTTTTATGTGTGATTACATATTTATCGTTTATAATTGGTTAACGCTTCCAATATTTAAAAATTTACATTAAAATTTATTCAAAGAAGAAAAAAAAAGAAGTTTTTCTTGAAAAAACACAAATAATTTTTTTATTAATTTATTCTTCCACTTTGTTTTTTTTTTTTTCTTTAGTTTATTGTATTATCTGCATTTATTGTCATGACATTGGCTCAACATTATGCACAACATCAACATCAAAGTCAACAACATCAACATCAAAGTCAACAACATCAACCACAAGCACCAAGACCACATATTCCAATTGTTAAAAGCGAATCCCATCAAAATCATGACGGATCTTATCAGGTAAATTAAATTATTTGTTTACTTCTAAATTTTAAAGAAGTGAAAACTTTTTGGTGATATCAGAGATCCTATAATTCTGATTGGATTCAACTGGTTCATTTAAAGAAATTTCATTTCTATATTTTTACATTTTAACTTTATAAAATTTGTTCTAATTTTAATTTTAGTTTGGATATGAAACTGCAAATGGAATTCAAGCCAAAGAACAAGGTTATATTAAAAATGCTGGTGTAAAAGATGGTGAAATTCAGGTACAACAAGGATTCTATTCATATACTGATGCTGATGGTCATCCAATTTCTGTACAATATATTGCTGATGAAAATGGTTTCCAAGCACAAGGTGCACATTTCCCAACACCACCACCACTACCAAAGGCTCTTGAAGAAGCTTACGCTAAACATGCACAAGAACATCAACAACTACCACAATACGAAGAAGAACCACATCATCAACAACAATACTATAAAAAATATTAAAGAAATGTCTTCGCAATTATTACTCCAATCATAATAATTGTAACTACACATAAAAAGAAACAGAACGAAAAAGAAGAATTCATATAAAATATTAATTATATCTCATATCATTTACATCTCATCTCATTTAACTTCTTAGATGGAAATTTATAAAAAAAAAATTGATTTTCTATTTTTTTCTTATACATTTTTTCTTATTTTATTAATTATTTTTACTTATCATTTATATCAAAACATTCTTAAATAATACACATAAGACTAAATCATTTTATAAAAAGTGTATAAGAATGTAACATTATTATCATATTATAATTATAGAAAAAAAGAAGAAAAAAAATGGAAAAGAAATTAAATCAAGAATTAAAACGTTATATAAAAAAAATAATATATTTTTGCAGTTTTATTTATTCTTCACTCTATAACCCCAGCAATTATCTGTTTTTCATTCATTCTATAATAAAGTTCTTGTAAAGTGTTTTAAAAGCTCCATAATTAAAACTTGATTTCCTTTCTTTTTATTTCAAAATTATTTTTAGACCCGCTAAATGTTAAATCCATCAACAGTAAAACCTTTCAATTCCAGTACAATCAAAAGTGTGCTCATAAAAACAAACATTCAGTGAACGGATAAACGGATAAAATGAATTCATTTTTTATGAGTCGCCTTAAGTTATAGAGTTTTAAATTCAATATAAAATTTGAATAAAAAAATCAATTTATTTATAAATTATAAATAAAAAAAAACAAATTGTAGAATATTTTTTGAGGATAAAGGATGAAAATTTGGATTTATTTATTTATTCAATAATAAACAACCGCAGCAGATTGCCACCAGTATATACAATTAATTACACTTAAATCTAATACTAAAATTACATAAATAAAAAATTACAAAAATAAGTGACAAAACAATTAATTTTTTTTAAAACAAAAGTTATAATAATAAAAAAAAATACTTAAAGACAGTTAGCTAGATTCACACGCCATTGTCGCGTCCCTAAACACTACAAAAGCTTTACTTTTAAATTGAGCCCTTGGCAAATTGAAATCAAAGATTGAATGTACTGAGTTGAACAGATTGGAACAAGTGACAATCGGATCCAAATTGCAATAGTTAGTATTGTAAAAATCTGGTCTCAATGTCTTAAAGCCAAAGTTTCTTAGATAATTATTAGGAACAGCTATATTAATTTTTGATAGAATATTTGTTGCATCAATTGAGTCACATAAAACGTCTCTGACAAAAATTGCGCCATATACTGATCTTCTATCAGTTAGCATATCAATATTAATAATTTTACACCTTTCACGATAAGTTAGGATCATATCAGTTAATCCTTGCCTTCTCATAGCAATATACGTAAATCTTTTTTGAACTGCCTCGATACGTGAAATATGAATTATCCAATTGAGACCTAACTAAGATTAATTTTACTTTAGTTCATAACGTGTCTTTTATTTCAATTCTGATGTAATGTACTGAATTTACTATGATCATGATGATATCATGAAATCTAAACAATTTGCTTTTACCACTACAATTTTAGAACTCAAGAATTTTTTGTTGAAAAACCTCAAGTGTGTCCATAATTGGGAAAAGTCATTAAATTGTAAATTAATAAAATGTTTAATAACAATTTAATTTAAATAAAAAATTGTTTTGTTGTATTTATTTCAGTATTATTGTCCTAATAATTACAATCTAATAAAAAATTCACACATTTATATTGTGTGATAAAGCGATTACCAAGAATATAAGGGAATGGCAAACTCGTTAAAAAACCAGATTCTTTTTATTTTTAGCTAACCGAAAAAATAAGAATAAAAAATTGATATTGTTTGTAGCGAGTTCAGACACCTTGCGTAGACATAAATTTTTTTTGGGTTTTTTTTATTGTATTTTATTTGGTTATCATTCCAATGCTTATATTTTTTTTTATATAATTTTATCTGATTACAAAAGATAGAAAAATGTATATTGAAAGTGGGAAGTTAATAAAAAAAAAATATGATCATCCATCATAAGACCATCAGTCTGGTACACGCAGAATAACTTTTGTTTTCATTACCTTTTGATACAAAAAAAAAAGTAAAAGTAATTTAAATGCGTAAATCGTGAGAATTGTTATGAATTTATTTAGTCATGAAACGATTTAATGATGATCTTTTTTTATTTTTTTTATTTATTAAGTCTATTAAAATTTATATTTAAATTTTAAACGGCGTATCTAAATCTAATAAAAATTACGTTTAGTTTTAAATTCTATCAGATAAAGGCAGTAATTTTATGTAATGATGATTCCTTTACAGAATCTTTTATTTATTATGGAATGAATGACAAGGGCAAATTTTTACGAAAATTTCTATTGAAGTGGGGGAAAAAAAGAAAAATCGTTAAAACACGTTTAATAATTTTTTTTTTTTGGTTAATAAATTTTTTTTTTATTAAAGAATTTTTGTTAAGAAAATATAAAATAACTTTAAACAAGGAATAGTTTTAATTCGTTATTCATTCCCATTTATAGTTATTTAACATAATAAACCTGTTCGTTCTTAGTTTTTGTAGATTTTTTAATTTTTTTATTCTTTTTTTTGCAAAATAAGAAAATAATTTCTCATTAGATTAATCTTGGCATTGTAACGATTCACATCTTTATTTTTCTTGTCTTTAAAAGTTTAAATTGTTTGAAAAGAAAACATGAGTTCTAAATTTCAAGTAAGTTTATTTAATATTTTCTGTAATGTTTCTTTATAAGAATATTTCTTTAAAGAATATTAGTTCAATTCTTTTAGTTTGCTAAAATCAAGTAAATTTTTGTTTTTGTTTGGTTTAAATTTTATACAGCCCCAAGAGTTCAAAATTCTAAATAAAAAATAGTTAACATTATTCACAATTGTTATCAACGATACGAAAAAATTGAGACAATTTCTATTTCCATAAAATACTTAATAATAATAATAAAATACTTAAGTTCAAATGAGCTTTTTGGACATAAACAAACTTAGTGAGTTTTATAATTTTTTTCTAAACAAATCTTCTAAGAATTTATTTTTATTAGGGAGTTGTAGATTTTTTATTATTAAATTTATTCATAATATAATAAATTTTGTTCTCAAATTAATATAGTCATCCAACATAGTCCTTTATTTGATATCAGTTAATTATTTCTTATGAAAAAGATGGGATTAGTTTGTGGGAAAAATTCCATCTTTTTTTTATAACAAATTATTAACTGATATTTATTCATAATATTTTCCATAATTAATAAACAAGAATATTAAAATTTGATTTAAGTAAAGATTTAAATTTAACGACAATATTCAATATTTTAAATAAAGCGATGATTTAATCATCGAATTTTGTCATAAAAATTAAAAACCCTCACTAATTATGGGTACGCATCTATTTTCATTGTACAGTGATATAAGCATTTCATAAATTAACAATTGTTCACTCAACAGCATGTGAAATACATAATTTGTAATAAATTAACTACAACAATGAATTTATTATTAAGTATTCCACAATAAATATCGTTGATTAAATTATTCAATTTATATTTATGTTAAGTTCATTAACTATATTTGTTGTTTTCTTTCACTTTATGAGATCATCTAGTCGTCTGATGAGATGTTCATTGAACTCTTTCATTTTTTTATTTCTTTAATCAAAACAAAAATCCGCACACAACTAAACCAATAAAGAAAATATTATTTACCTTATGAATTTTGATTTGGTATAGCGAAACCACTTCGCTTTGTATAGAAATTCAAGTTTAAGTAGAAAACTAAATTTTGGGGTTTTTTTTTTAAAGAATATTCAAATAATTTAGGATCAACGCACAAAACGCACCCAATAAAAATTCTTCCCGCATTTGTTTGTTCTGTGATAATTTTTATTCATAAATTTATTAGTTTGGCTTTGTATTTTTTTTTATTATCTGCCTACGTTATTTGTCTTTTATGTTGTTGACCTCACAAGGGCATAATAATTTACTACACGTTTTCATATTATAAAAATTATAATGAACCTTTTTCGTTTATTTGTGAAACCGGAAACCAACCAGCACATGTCTCTAAAGTTTAATTTTTTTCCAAAATAATCAAATAATCAACTAGGTATTTAGGGTCGTAACTTATCGATAATATTTAAGCTTTTCATTAAAACATTCTTCAGGGTTCCATAAAATGATGAAAATATTTTTTCAAAAGGAAAAAAAAAACAATTTAAACCTTAACCAAAAACCTGACCACAAACAAATAAAATATTAAATATTATTAATTTTTTTTATCTCTTTGTAACAATTTATTAAATGTCTGATTTTTTATTGTTTTAATAAAAATGTTTTGATGATCAATCAATCTTGCGTTTAGATTTTATTGAAATTGTTTACAATAAAGTTGTTAAAACATTTTATTGTTTTTATTGAGACAACTTCATTTAAGAAAGACAAGAAATAAATAAAGTAACAATAATCATGATGATGATTGAGTAGAATAACTACTTAATAAATTATAAAGTTCGTTTTTTTTTATGGAAACATAATTTATTTGAATAAATTATCTTAAAAAAAAAAAAAATCTTAAAATTAAATTTTAATTCTTCGGTTTATTTGAAATTTCTTCAAAGTTTAAAATTAAAAATTCCAATTAAAAATTGCCATTAGAAGAATTACATATTTAGAAAGGATAAGAATATTGAAGGTATGAAGGCATTTTTAAATACCCTGCGCGGTGATAAATGATGAATGAATTTTGGATTTAAACTTTTAAAAAGTTTTGAATGGAATGAAATGAAAATTATTAAGAATTTTTAAAGAAAACACTTTGAAAATACGTTTTATTCTAAGAAAAACTGAAGCAACAAAAGTTAATAAGAATATATAAATTTTATTTAATTTTTTTCAGATTCTTTTGATTTCTCTGATAGTTCTTGTTGGCGTTTACTCTTCTCCTGTTGAAAGATCCGATCAATCACGAATTTTACGAAATGACTTTGAATTACGAGATGACGGATACAAATATGAGTAACTTGTTAAAGACAAAAATATTAATGAATTTGTTTAATGGCATAGATTATTTTTTTTAGATATGAAACAAGTGATGGACAAACAAAAACTGAAGAGGCAGTACAAAAATATACCGGAGTAGATACAGTTCCAATAATGGTTGTTTATGGTTCATACTCATATGTTGGTCCAGATGGTGTTACATACAAAGTTGAATATGTTGCCGATGAAAATGGTTTCAGACCAGTAGGTGTTCATATTCCTGGAAATCGTCCTGAGCCAACAGAACAACCATCCTATATTCCTGCAAACGCTTTACTATCATTAGTTGGATAATAGTTTGTTGGATGTTTAATTGTAGATTTTCTGTCTTAAATTGTAATTAAATAAAATAAACATAAGCAAACGCTTATTTACAGTACAAATAAATATTCTGTTGTTTTATTTTTTATTATTGCATTAAATAATGAGGTGTACATAATTAAGCCAAATAATGTAGAGTCTAATTTCTGTATTACCACACTTTTTTCAATTAGTATCGTATTGTGATATGGAGTTTAGTGTAATGCATGAAATTATCATGTTTATGTTTGCAAAATGTTGAGTCATAAAATTAGCGAATATATAACACACTAATAATTTATAGGACAGATCACAGATGAAAGGTTTTGGTTCTCTAAATAGGTTATGGCAGAAAATTATAAAATAAAAATTAAATTCGAATTTCACAATTTTATTTATTATAAAAATAAAAAAAAATAAGAGAAAATAATAATTTAACAATTTTTAAATATAAAGAAAAAATTTTATTTTCCAACCAAAGATCTAACAGCATTTGTGCTTATACGAGTACTGATTGGCAAGTCACCAGGTATATGTTCACCAAAAGCTCTATAACCGTTTTCGTCAGCGATATAATCTACGGTATATGTAATACCATCATCACCAATATATGAATATGAACCCTGAATACTTAGAATTTCTGTTAAACCATCTGCACTTGGTTGTCTAGTTGCAGTTTCATTTCGGGTTTGTCCATCACTTGTCGCATACCTTTAAAAATTTAAGAGGTTATAAATAATTAATTATAAAATTATTAATATAAAACCAAATATATTTACGCAAATGAATAACCATCGTCCGTTAATTGATATTCATTAAATAAAATCTCTGACACTGTAGGTTCAATTGGTAGAGAATTCACAATAAAATTGATTGTCGCCAATAAAAACAATAAAGAACATATCTGTGGAAAGACAAAGAAAAGTTATCTTTAATGAAAGAAATCAAAATAAAAAAGAATACCAACGAAAGAAAACAAACAAACTTGCATAAGATAAAAAATTGAATATTTTAAATTTTGTTTCAAAGTTGAAAGAATTGTATTCAAAGTTCTAAACTTGTTCTAAAATTTAAATAATTTTTGAATAAAAATGTTAGAATATTTCACAGTGGAGACATTTTATATATGATGAATTTAATTTGTAGACTTTATTTGTTCTGTTCGTTAATTTTTTGTTTGAAAAGTTTAATTGAATAACAGATTATTTCATGAAGCCTTGATTACAAATAAGTTAAAAGTAAATTGTAGGAAGGTAAAATGTTTAAATAAGAAATCACAGATAATGATCGTTAATGTTCATTCTAAGAACAATCACAAAAAAAAACCATGTAGTAGTTACTTTTTTATTCACGTTTTAAGTTGGAAAAACTAATTGAATATTATTTACAATTTGACCTTTTGGCAATTAATATTTTCAGGTACAAAATAATCGTTTTTTTTTTATTTATTCAAACAATCACATAAAAGTGAATTTTGTTGTGCTCATTTTTAAACAATTATTTTAATAAATAATTCATCACGCTTGCAATTATTTGTTTTTAATAACAAAATATTAATTTAAACAAAACGTTTAAATTAAATTAGAGTTAAAATAAAAGTAGAAGAGTATGTTGAGAACATTATCAACTAAATTCTTTTTAAATGAAGACAATTTTTGTAGAATATTACAGAAAATAATGATAAACACACTTAAGTTTTTAATCACAAAACTCAATTAAATATTAAGCAAAAATTTATTCTGTAAAGATTCCAAATCTTAAATAAAAAATTCAGAATTTAAATTTAATTATTTTTGTGTTATAATTTATGTTAAAAAGTGACAAACATTTGTTTCCGGTTTATCTTTTGTTATTGAATATCGGGATTTTTAATAGGAACATATTTTTTTAGTCAAATAAAAATCATTTGTTTACACTTTTATTTTTTTTTTAACTTCATTTAAATTTAATTGAATATTATAAAATATTTATCTAAAAATTGTATTGTTATACGCACCTTGACATTCATCATTATTAGTTAATTTACACTCAAAATATTATAATTAAAATAGAAAAATATATTAAATAGAACTTATTCACTTTAACTTACACAATCAAGTGACTTGAATCAAGATTGAAATAATACTAAAAACTAACAAAATATTAAATATTAAAGTTTCATTATGATTTTCATAAAACAAAACATTTAGAAAATGAATTGAAAACCTTGAATTATTATTCTCAAGTCAATTCAACAACTCATCTTAATTCTTAGCTTTAAAACACGTTTTTTTCTATGAATGATTGCGAATAGGAAAAAAAACAAAAAGACTTTTGCCATATAAATTCCAATTGTAGCTCCAAAAAAAAAACACTTTAATTAATGTGTATCTAATGCAGTTCCGTCTTAAAGGAATGGATAAACAAATTTCTGTTGAAGAAAAATGAATGTGAATAAATTACTTTTGCTGTTTCAATTTCTAGAATCGGATTAATATCATTTCCTATATAAATATTTTATTTCCCATTATTAACATATTAGGGATTTCCCATTAAATTTATTAGTAATAAATTCATGATTGAAATGAAAAAGTGATTTTTCATTAATTGTTTAGGAATTATGTTTAAATAATTTTAATTGCATAATAAAAATGTGTAAGGGTTGACAAAAAAATATTAAAAAAAAATTATCCAATCAATGATTGCAGAAGAGATCCATGAATTGGACGATCTTCAATATCACCAACATAATCCACTGTATATTGAACTCCATCTGTCCCAATAAATGAATGTTTACCATGTACAAGATTCGTATTTTTTACAGAATCTTTACTACTTTTATGAATCTCACTGAAAAGAACACCATAATTAATTCATTAAATATTTTTATTATTTGAGAAAATTTACTTCAATAAATCCCCATCATCTGTCCGCTTAAATTCTGTTTCTTTGATTTCAACATTCTTAGAATCAATTGGAGTAGATTCATCAATAATTGCAGTCAAAACAATTAGAAAAAAAATCATCTGAAAATTTACCACAACAGGAACGTTTAGTCACAAATTATTTTCATTCAAATTTTTGCATGTTATTCCAAATTCATAAATTATATAATAAAAAAAATCTATCCGATCAAAATCTTATAAATTTATGTAGAAAAAATCTATGATAAATATTGTCTGTTCTTTTTAATTTCAAGTTAATTAACATTTTTAATTATATTCAACAAATGCACTTGTAATATTATGCAAATATTCGATTTGATCTTAAAGAAAAAGTAAATTGACTCAAGGGGGTTTTAGTTTGAATTATCAAATCGATTAACCTTGTTTTTTTTATTCATATTTAATTTTAAAATTTCGATCAACAAAAGACAAAATAAAAAATTATGAAATTATAAAAGTTTCTAATCATTCCAAAAATTTAATTAAATTAATTATAATGAATAATACGATTGATTTTAAATTAAAATAAAACATTTATTAAATTATTTGCAACTTACTTTACATTCCATCGTCACTGGTTTAATATTTAATTTATTTGTGAAATTTATTACTTTCAACACACAAGATTAAAAGGATACTAAATAAGAAATTTCTATAGAATTTTGATTGAAGATATTTTGCTTAGAAGAACACAATGTTTAAATTGTTGTTCAAATTGAAAAATACGAAAAAAAGAACAACATTGGTTTACCTTGAGCTTGAAACCATATAACTCGTTTATTAATTGATTTTTATCAAAAAAATTCCATGTATTGATACTTTTGTCTGAATTACAAGAATAGATTTGCGTTGTATTGTTTGAAAATCAATTTACCATCTATACAAAACGGGAATGCAGTTCAATTTCCTCTTGAGTCTATATAATTAATTATATATTCTGCGTACAATTTTACTAAAAAAATATTCGATTAATTATCGATTAAATTTAATCGATGTTTGGGAATTTATGTTAACAAAAGTCTAAATTCAAAATCAAAACGCCTTTGTTTACGCTTTGAAATGATTGAAGCTGTCTCTCTACTTTGGTGAATTTTTTTATTTTTTCTTGTATTGAAAAGAAAAATCAATGAAATTTTATCAAAACAAAATTCTTTTAATGAACAGAAAAAGTATACAAACTTTACAATAATTCATTTAACAATATTCATTTTCATACAATCAATGATGTTACATTTAAATCTGAATTCTTTTAATTTAAAATAAAAAATTTAGTATGGAATCTCATTAACACAAACAATAATTCAATTAAGTGTGTATTATTTAACTTCATTTAAAAACTCATTACGTATTTGTTAATTCTCATCAATTAATATTAATTTGTGAAATTATTTTAAATTTTTAACCAACAAGTGATTTAAGAGCATTTGGATGAATCCTCTTTATAGTTACTGGTCTTTGTGGCATAACGATTCCAGATTCATGAACAGTCACTGATCCGGGTAAATGATTTCCAGTTGCCATAAATCCATTTTCATCACCAACATAACTAACTGTATAAGTTATACCATCTAAAATATATGAATATGATCCACGCACAGTCAAATAAGGATTGCCTTCAGCATCAGTTTTTTTAACTGATTCTTCACTCCTTTTTTGTCCGTCACTGGTTTCATAACTAAAAAAAAAAAATTTTAATTGGTAAATTCTGTAATTTTAATTGTTGTATTTATTTATATTTACTTGAATTTGTATCCATCCTCTGTTAAAAGATATTCATTTTCTAAAATTTTTACTGGTTCTTCTTGAATTGGAATTGAATTGACGAACACCGTAAAGAAAAACAAAACACAAATAATCTGTAAAATGTAAAGTTCAAGTTAATTTCAAATTGGTCCTCTAAACTAAATTCAATTACAGAATTGGATTGAGAGATTTATGGCGGAAAATTTATTCGATTTCAATTCAAATTTAATTGTGCGAATAGAAATTCATATAAATGAAATATTTATTTTTAAAGCTATTGAGAAACTAATAAATGTAGGCTTATGATCGCTTTGGTAAAGTAAATTTGGATTATAACGATAATCAATAAAAGAGTATAAACTTCTCATCATACACTCACGTCCACCTTGAAAGTTTAACGACTTCGAGGACAGCGCAGTAATTTGATTTAATTGTTGTTTGAAATAAAATTCAAAAGTATTTATAGCGTTGGATTTATTTGAAGTCCATTATTGCGATTATTTACATATACATCTAATTTTGTAAAGCATTTCTTTTTCTAAAGTTTTCTTTACAGTTTTTTGGGTTTAGTTCTGCAGCTCATCAAAATACTTCAAGTAAATAAATATCTTAAAACAAGTTTTTTTTTGCAATTAAATATTCATTAAACTCAGTACTGAAGTTAAGACGTTGTTACGAATGAATTTCATTGCACAATAATTCGTGAATATGTTATTCGCAGATGTAAGTTATTACTTTGAGTGTAATTAATTTATATAAATTTACGAATAATCTCACCTCACTTTTCATTTTATTTATTTATCCAAATTCAAAACACAAATTTAAAAAAATGTTTTATTCTGTTTTGTTTATACGAGTTTAAAGTTCGTTACTAGTACGCACAACTTCAAAATTGATACTAAAATATGAATTGATACGAAAGCCTTAAACGAAAAAAAATAATCAACTTAAAAATATAAAAGTATAAAAAAAAAAAAACCTTGATTCATCTTAATTCAATATTTCTATAACATGTTTAGGATAATGTTAGTTTGATGAATTCTGCCAATGCAAGACAGAAGCTGGTTTTATAATATTTAACAGAAAACGCTAATATAAGACAAATTAGTTTTATTATCAAATAAGTTTTAGTTTTGGAAAGTCTTTCATTAAAAATAAATATTCGTGACTTTTGATGATAATTGAATTGAAATTGAAAATTGGGGTAAACTTATCTAATTTGTGATAAGTTATTTTGAAATTATATCTAATAATTTTTCTCAATTTTATTAACAATTTAAAACTGCAAATATGATAAAAAAGAGAAAAAAATGATTGTGGAATTGAAGTTGTACCCTTTTTTTATGGTGCGTTAAATGAATTCAAGCGACCAATATCACATTGTTCCCATTTCTGTTGTTAAGAAAATTCCAAAAACAAATATATAAATACCAAATTTTGCAGAATTATAACGAGTCACAATTTTGCATAAATTTGCAAATATATAGGTAAAATTGGTCTATGATGTCAGATACATAAACCGTCACTAACATTAAAATATCAAGTTATTTTGGTTTTCAAATTCAAAATAAACAACAACATCATAAAATAGAATACATTAAATATATTTTTTATCTTTTCTCAAAAATTGAAAGTTAAGAAATTAATAGAAACTATAATTCAGTAATTATCGATTTGTCAGATAACAGATAACAAAGTTAAAGTTCAATAATCTTTAATTAATTATAATCATCCGTCAACTTGAATAAACTTTAATTGTAATAAAATTTCCAAGTAAAATTAAGTTTTAAATTAAAAAAGTTCATGTTTGAAAATGTTCGGTTGAATCCTGATGTTCTAATTTCTGTAACAAAACTTCTGAATAAATTTGTTTGTTTCTCAGAAATATTTATTTGACCAATAAATTCTTTATAATTTATTACGGATTAGTTTAGCTAATTAATTGATTTAAATTTAAACTGACCTTTCATACTTGAAAATTTATTATCTATTTTTTTAAATGATGGAGAGTAATTTTAATAAATGGATTTAAAAAGTTAACCAATCTCGAATCAAAGTTTTTTTTTTCTTTTTAGTTCCTGTTTTCAAATAAGAACCGGTAATGATTTCATAAACGTCTCTAATTCCAACCCATATTTTTGATGAAAAACTTGTAGTAATTTTTTTGTTTGTTTGTTGTGTTTCCAGAATACAAAATATTGAATTTTTTATTTTTTATTAATAAAAATTTAATCTTAAACTTTATCGATTCTACGATTAACTTTTGCTTTCATTATTTACCTGATGATCTTTTCTACGTAAAGAACGATCAACCGGATTTTAAGTAAAACTATTTTCGTGGTTTTATTTTTGCTTATTTTGTCTAAACGAATTATTTAACAATGATAGAAAAATTGTCTATAATTAATAATCAACAATCGATTTGTATTGTGTTACTTCAGAACATAATACTTGTGTTGATCTTTGCCCTTTTGTAACCGTTAACAGTGCCTATGGGTTGGTGATGAATTGAAGATACTTTGTGATGTTTTCACAAATATTTTGCAAGAAAATTTACAAGAAGATAAAAAATTCAATTCCCGGATATAATGATTATTTGATTTAGTTAATTATTCTGATGTCAATTTATTTTTAATTACCCACACTTGAACCACTTCAAACATCCACCGTAAAAAAATTCAATTCTATATGGTTATGTAATTCCATCAATGAAATCTTTAAAAATTAATTTTCAAAGACAAGTCCTCAATATTGAACCTTAAAAAAATGAATTTATCAATTGAAACAAAAGATTTAGATGATGGAACACGAAGAAGAGAAATTATCGTAACAAAAAAATGTTTTGATTAATCATTTCTGAATTATAATTTTATTGGCATTGAATAAAGAATTTAAATTTTTTTTGATAAATTAGAATTCACACCACAAAACAAAACAAAAAAATTGTTTGATGTTATCACATAAAAAAGTGGGGAGAAAAATATGAATAAAAACAAGTTGATTGCTTCTTCTAATTCTTGATAAATTATGATTAAAAAAAAATGTAAAGTGGTCTGAAGGAGTTGACATATTCACACAAACACACACACACACATTGAGACATATACATATACACTAATATATGCATTTATGCTAATATATTGAATTTATTGTTATTTTTTTTTTGTATTTTTATGAAGAAAAAAAAAAATTGTTAGTTTTCTTTTAAAAAAAAAACAAAAAAAAAAATAGTGGACTTTACTTATGAAATGTTTTTTTTTGTATTTCTTCTTTTTTTTTTTTTTTTTAGTAGAAGAATTATAAAGTATAAAGTTATTTCTTATTTTATTTATTAATCAGTATACTTTTGAATTTGTAACGGTGAGGTTTTTTTTGTTTGTTTGTTTTTTTTGTCTTTTTACATTTATTAAACAATATTTTGTATTTATTTTTCTGAAGAAAAAAGTGCGTGTTTTAAGTGCAAAATTAGAATTAAATTTATAAAAAATAAACAAAAATGGGCATCAAGGTAAATCAATCATCGTGTAAATGTTGTAATCTTTGTATATTATTTCTTATACGTTTCTCATTTCTCACTCTACTGACTTACTGACTTACTAACTGACTATAAATTGAATATTGATTTTATTTTTACCATTAAGAACAAATGAGAATTACATTAATGTTTATATTTGACGAGGATGATGATGATGATTCTTAAGAGATGACCTTGACATTTTTCACGATGTTTTTTTTTTGAGAAAAAATTCTGAATGCCAACAGAAAAAAAAAAATATGTGTGTGATGATTTTTTTTTCCTATCGATTTGAGTTGCATAATAAACTTTAAGATTAAAAGAATAATAAAAAAGTTGTCAAATCGTTTTCTTTTTTTTTTAAAAAAACAACCAAATTAAAAAATATCTGTTTCAGGTTGCACTTTTAAGCTTTTTAATTGGATTAATAATTGTTGTCGTCAATGGTGATGATGATCCTGGCAGTGCAAGAATATTAAAATCTGAAAATGTTTTAATGAAGGAGAGCTATAAATTTTCGTTAGTGAAATTCATTTTCAACTGACACACTCGAACCTCTATAACACGAAGTGTTTCATAACTAAAATATTTTTTAAATTGTTTTTATTCAAGTAAAAAACTTCCAACACAAAATCTTCCATAAATTGAATTAGTTTAGGATAGCTTCAACTTATAGATGTTCGATTGTGTTTAAGATTTGGTCTAAAAATCAGAATAAATTAATATAAATTCTTTATAAATTAGATATGAGACGAGTGATGGACAAACACGTGAGGAAATGGGTATTTTAATGAATCCTGGCACAGACGATGAGGAATTAGTTGTTGTTGGTGCTTATTCATATAAAAATCCTGATGATGAAATTGTCACAGTTATGTATACAGCTGATAAACGTGGTTATCGTCCAAGAGTTATGACTGGTGGTAAAAAGAAACAAGGAAAATTATCAAAGAATGCAGTTAACTCTCTTGTTGGTTAAAGAGATAATTTAGAAAAATATAAAATAAACAATTTAAAATTAATGTTACCTCTGAAAAGTATATTTCTCTCTGTTTTACAAAAAAAAAAAAAAAAAAACAAACAAAAACACTTCTGATAAATAATTAGTTTATTGTAATTAAATTTTAATAATTTCAATTTTGTGATGTACCTTTTTTGTATATTTTTATAGACTTTTGTAAAAATCTTTTTGTTTAATTTTAATGTTAATGAATAAATAAATGGAAAAGAAAAAAAAAAATACTAAGAAAAAATGTCTGATGGTTTTATTTACTGAATTTTATACGCAATGATAGAATTGACATTGGAAATCACCCTCATTTTACATAAATACGCAATGGTTTAAAATATGTGTTTTTTATATCCAAAATTAAAAAGAAGAAAAAAAAACAACTCAGATTGAAAAGGGAAAAAAATAGCCGCTGATGAATTACGTTTCATCTGTGTATGGGTGTGGGTTTGTCTTTTGTGTTAAATTCATTAATAAAAAAGTTACTATCGTCATCTTTTTTTATTATAGGTAAAGTTCAAATGTTAAACATTTCTTATATATGTATATTTATTTTTATGTGAAGTAAATTATGATGATGAAGAAGAAGAAACCAAAAAAGAAGTAAAATATTTTGATGGATAGAAAAAAAGAAAACATCTTTTAATTTAAAAGCAAAATAATCAAGACACTATTAACGAATTACAAAATTTTATTATTTAATTTTGCAATTCTTAAATATTTTGTATTATTTCCAGTTTAATTTTAAGTAACTAACGAGATAAAACTTATAATCTTCTTCATAAATAAATTAAATAAAAGGCGAACGTTTAACTGATTACTTGTAATATTTAATTGCGTAACTTTATAAAAAAAAAGTAATTAGGAAATTATTCATTTCAATTAAACGAAGATAATTGTATGAAATTATTTAAATAAAATTTGTAAATTTATTGACGAGTTTTAATTAAATGAATGACACACAAATTCATGCTGTGAGAAAATCAAAATACTTCGTGATTTACACTGATGTCTAATTGGCATATAAGATGAACTACTAATCTTGGTGAAAGTATTTATTCTTTCACCAAAAAAGAAATTTTAAATACAAAAAATATATAAATATCCGGAAGTATTCAACGAATTGGTACCGCCTGCATTGTACATTTTTTTCATGTCTCAATTTAACCTTCGATTACAGGTAAAATATTTTTACTTGCCAAAATTGTTTTATGTCCAGTTTCACAAAACTGTTGAATGAAAATTCGTTCGCTAGGTACATTATTTTTGATCTTATTTTTATTTCGTATCATATTCCAAAAATTTACAAAAATATACGAACACTAAATTCTTGAAGAATCGCCTAAATTTCGTCTGTTTTTTGTTTTACAACAGTTTCAAATAATTGACTATTTAAAATAAAAACAAGAAAAAAATATGTAAATGAATTTCTTGGTCAAACGTAGACACGCAAAAAACGCGCTTTTTTATAAGATATTTTTTAAATGATAAATGCTACATAAATCGCCTTGAATTCTTCTTGAAAAGATGAAGCTTTTTGGTTAAATAATCATTTAATATTGTTACTTCTGATGGTGAAGTTGGTTTTATTTTTCAAAATTAAAAAAAAAATGTTTAGAATGAGAAATCAAATGGTAATAATTAATTTATTATTCTTGTTATTCAATTAATAATTGTTGGTACTTTTATAAAAGATGATTTTAGTGTTGATGGGGTTTTTTGCAACAATTTCTGCTGAACAAGATGTGTCAGTGGTAAAAAATACTTATGAAGCTCTTGATAATGGATACCGTTTTGAGTAAAGAACCCATTTTCTTGAATAATTTTAATAAATAATTATTGAATTTTATTTCGTAAAGGTATGAACTAAGTGATGCTCAAAAACGTGAAGAAGTTGGTGAAGCAAATATTGTGAATAGTGATGGTGAAGCAGTTATTGGTGTACGTGGTTCATACTCATATGTTGGTCCAGATGGTGTTACATATTCAGTAGAATATGTTGCTGATGAAAATGGTTTTAGACCAGTAGGTGATCATATCCCAGGAACAGCAGAACAAACTGTACCAGCAGTTGGGTTATCACCTAACGCTATACGTTCACTCGTTGGATAACTTAATAAAAAAGTTTTTTAATTTTAATTTTTATGAATGAATAAATAAGAAGAAAAATATACAGAAAAAAGTCTGTTTTCTTAGTGAATTTTTGTTTGGTTTCAGCAATTTACATAAATATACAATGATTTAAAATAATAGAGTGAGTTTTAATTAGTGAATTAATTAAGAAGAAGAAAATCCCAGATTCTAAAAAAAAATTTAACAGTTTAATGATGTGTGAATTGCAAATAATTATTATCAGAGTCTTTTGTTTTATTTTGTTTGGAGTTAGCTTACATAAAGTATCTTTCGATATAAAAATTTATCCGTGACTTGGACCAAATTTATTTTAAGATTCTAATTTTAAATTATACAAGCATCGCCTAAAATTCATTTGTTTTTTCTGTTATAACTCTTCTGAAAAAGTGACCATCTAAATTGTTTGTCAATAACCACAAGAAAAAAAATTCTAAATTAGTTGATTTTTTGTCGAACGCATCAACGAAAAAAAAAACGTCATCAACATGAATTAATATTTCAAATGTCAAATGATTCATTTTATTTAATTGCATAATTCCCCTTGAATAAAAAGATGAAATGTTGATTTTTTTTATTTAGTTACTTTTCACAGTCGATTTGCATTCTTTAAAATTAAAACTGTTTGTCGAGCACACATTTTATTCTTCAGATACAGGATTTTTTTTCTTCAAAATGAGAAACAAAATGGTAAGGTTGTTCAGTGTCCTTACTATTCATTTGATTCAATTTGTTATTTAAAAACACAAATCCATTAAAATTCATCCTTTTGTATTGGTTTTTAATTATTTTTTAAACAGATGATTTTATTGTTGATGACAATTGTTATTGCAATCATTTCTGCTGAACAAGATGTATCAGTGGTAAAAAATACGTATGAAGCTCATGGTGATGGATACCACTTTGAGTAAGTTAACCATTTTATGGGGTAATTATAATAATTATTCATTTGTTATCCATTCCTTAAAGGTATGAACTAAGTGATAAACAGAAGCGTGAAGAAGTTGGTGAAGCAAATATTGTGAATAGTGATGGTGAAGCAGTTATTGGTGTTTCTGGTTCATACTCATACGTTGGTACAGATGGTATTACATATTCAGTTGAATATGTAGCTGATGAAAACGGGTTTAGAGCAGAAGGTGATCATATTCCACATCCAGCAGGACAAGGTGTAAAAACGGTCGATTATCCACCAGACTTAAGTCATCTTGCTGGATAATTTAAAACAAAAATAACATATTTTTAACTTTTGTAAAGAAAGTTTTATTTTAATGAATAAATAAATGGGAGAAAAAAAGAATGCAAAGAATTTTGTCTGATGTGTTATGATTTTTTGCAATAGTAAAATTCCTTTTGATGGTATTGCCTCTTCTCAACAGCTTAAATAATTACGTAATATCCTGATTTCTATGTCAAAAAGAAGAAGAAAAAATACAGATTCTAAAGAAGAAGAAATAAAAAAACAACTTAATAATTGATGAGGTATTTTTGTTTGAAATCAGAAAATTTGCTTCTTATAATATATCCTGGACTTAGACAAGATTTACTTAAACATACCGAAGCAAAATCGCCTAAAATCTGTCTGTCTTTTATGTTATAACAGTTTCAAATAATTGACCATCGAAATTCTTTATTAATTAGCCTCCAAAAAAAAAAAAAGAAAAAAGAAACTAAATGAGTTTTTTGGTCAAAGGCAAAAACGAAATTAACAAAAAAAAACGTGTTTTTTGATAAGACCAACAAGTATTAATATTCTAAATGTCAAATGGTTCATTTTATTTTCTTCATTAAAGATGAAATTTTCACCATTAAATAATCATTCAATTTTGTGACTTCTGACAGTGAAGTTGTTTTTTTTTTTTAATTTAAAAAAGTAAAAATCGTTATCTGTGCACTTTTCTCTCCTTCAGTTAAAAACTTTATTTTTGTCTAACAAAATAATTAAAAGAAAACGTACAAAATGAGAAATCAAATGGTAAAGTTTTCAATTGATTCATTATTTTTTATTACATAAATTTTTCATTTTATTAAAAAAAAATTCTCTTCACTTATTTATTGTTTTTTTTTCTCTTTCATTAAAAAAGTCTAAAAAAAAATGGAAAAATAAACAAAAAGCGAACAAGTAAGAAATAAAAAAAAATCACACAAGGTTAAAAAATGGTTAAAAATATACACGGCGTCTACATAATATTTTTCTTATAATAAGAAAAAAAAAATCATACATGCAAGAAATAAGAAAAAAAAAAAACGCATCACCAGTTTTACTTTCACTCATCCATATAAAATTCATTCTTGTTGTTGGCTGTTTTTTTTTTGTTTTTTTAATTTTTGTGAATGTTCAATTTAAATCGGCGTGTGGATATGGATTCATTTGTATCTTTTTTTATTTCTTTCTTTTTTTTTTTTTTTTTCCATTTTGGGTCCATTTGTTTAATCTTTCATATTTTATTCTTATAATACATTTGAACCAAATTTTATATGATCGGTTTCTTCACAGAATTTATATGCAATCGAAAGAGTTTTATTTGTTAGCGCAAATTTATGCTTGGATTTGGTTTTTTTTTTTGTTTCTCGTTTGATTTTTTTTTTTTTTTTGCTAAGAATAATAAATTTAAACATGAATTGTGAATTATTTCTATTATTTTTTTGTTTGTTTGTTTTGCCAATTGAAATTTTTGTTTAAAATTTTATTCGCTCATTTAATTTATGGTTTTATTGAAACAAAAAAAAAAAAAAGTAAACAAAACAGAAAAAAGAGCCAAATGTAGAAAAAACTTCTTTTAATAAAGTGAAATAAAAATAAAAGGAACGAATTAATTGAATTATTGAAAGCAAATTAGATATTTGGGATAAACACAAAATGTCTAATAAAATTATGTGTGTGCCAAGAAATTCATTTTAAAAATAATATACAGAAGAGAAATAAAAAAGTGTTAATTTGTGACAAAAGAGATTTACATAAGAGATTTTTTTTTTATTTACATTCATTTTCGAACACTATAAACTAAACACGTACACACACCGCATTAAGATTTGAAAGAATGCAGTCATATAATTAAAGTGTTATTCCTTTAACCTTTTACAATATTACATTTTTTTTAATGTTTGTTGCTCGATTTTAATTAACATAAAATATTAACGTTTTGTGAATATTTCTCCTCCTTTTAATCACACAAATCTATAAAATTTTGTTCCACAAACCGGATGATCACCATTTGAATTTATATTTATTGTCAAACAGAAGATGATTTATTCTAAAGATAAAATGATTTTTTGTTATCAAAATAAAAATAAAATATAATAAAATTCATGGTCAACTAATGGTATGAGAGTAACCTCTGGATGTCAATGATTTGTCATTGTCAAACCAATTATAAATTCATTTGATTTAAGAAGAAATTATTATGATTATTATCCCATTATACTCCTATCACAACAATTTGCTGTTTTATATATATTTTTTTTATTTTTCAAGCAACTTTAAACAAATTCAAATTAAAGCGATAAGCTTTCAAAAAAATTTGTCGGCAAAAGAAAACAAAAACGATTGTTTGAAGAAAATAAAATTTGAAATAGAAATTTTACAATCAACCTCCTTCTTTTTGTACCAATATAATTTATATTTCTTTCACTTTTGTTGTACAAAACACTTGCTCGATTATTTAATCGGTTTAATAATTTTAACGTAATAAATTATTCATATTTTTCTTTTTTATTTACTTTTTTTTAACAGATGATTTTTGTGTTGATGACATTTGTTATTGCAACAATTTCTGCCGAACAAGAAGTATCAGTGGTAAAAAATACTTATGAAGCTCGTGGTGAAGGATACCGTTATGAGTAAGTTAACCATTTTAGTGAATAATTATAATAGTTATTAATTTATTATTCATTTTTTAAAGGTATCAACTAAGTGATCAACAAAATCGTGTAGAAGTTGGTGAAGCAAATATTGTGAATAGTGATGGTGAAGCAGTTATTGGTGTACGTGGTTCATACTCATATGTTGGTCCAGATGGTGTTACATATTCAGTAGAATATGTTGCTGATGAAAATGGTTTTAGACCTGTAGGTGATCATATTCCAGGATATGTTCCCCCACCATTAGGCGTTCATGAGATTCCACCAAATGCTTTACGTTCGCTTGTTGGATAATGTCGTAATTATGTATAAATATAATTAATAATAAAAGATTTAAATAAGACAACCAAATATTGAAATGTTTTATTTACCATTAAAAATCAATAAATAGTTATATATTTTTCATATTAAATAATTTATAATGAATGAACATAATTAAGTTTTAATTTTATTCACGAAAAAATTATAAAATCAAAAATTCTCCCAATTTTTCTTCTTCTTTTGGTTATGCATTTTTTTTTTGTTATTTTGGTTTTTCATACAAAAACTTTTTTTTAGTATCAAACAGAAATACTTTAGCAATTGAGAGATAGTGTCAGAAATTTTATTACAAACCGTCGTCTTAGTCATAATTATTATTTGATGAGTATGCAATTTAATGAGACAAGAATTCTACCCACATAAAAGTATTTTGTATATTTATCTCATTCATGATGATTACGGCACGATAGAAAAACCCAAAATGAGTGAGAAAAAAAATAGAAGCTTTCAGTGAACGTGATTAAATTAGAGTAGAGCTTTTATTATAATAAAATCATATTTCTTAATTCTTATGATGTTGTTTTTTTTTATTAATGCCAATAAATAAGCCACTTAAAATTTATTGACACTAGTTGGGTCCAAATATCAAATTGCAGTTATTACAACACGTTGTGATGGGATGGATTCAAATATTTTTGGTTTTTTTAGTAAAAATGAAAGATAATATTTTGAAATAAATTTACATAAATTACTTGAGGATTTTGTCACTATTTTTGGTTTTTCGTTTTTGTCTTTTTTTCGGTTTTTTTTTGATTATTTGATGTTTTGTTTTTACGGAAACTTTTTATTGTTTTTTCATAACATAAATTTTTATCCAGGAAAAAAAAATCTATTGTCCTCTTCATCAAAGTCTGTCTATATTATTATTATACTAATCATCATCATCATCATCATTGAAACGTTCGATTGGATGGTTTGAAGTGAGAAAAAATGGTTAAAAACTGGTCTCTCAAAATTTTGTATAAAAAAAAATAGAAAGAAAAAAAAATGTTAGTCAATTTTAGAAATGGCTTTTGGGTTTTATAACAAATCTTTTTGAATGCAAAAATACTGAATATTTTGAAGTGTATTTTTTGAATGGACAAATCAGTTTATTATTACATTTGAACCAGCACGGTTGAATTTAATTCACTCGCATAGATAATAATTGTGTTTTTGGATATTTGGATTTTATACATTTTTGATCATGATTAAAAAGGTAAGAAAGTGATAGTTGTGTTAAAATATTTAATACATTAATTTCTGTCGTTAAATCAGAGTTCAACAAATTTCTTTTTAACATAAATCTTTTAATCCAATTAAAAATTGTTTAACTTGGACAAATCCTTAACAAAATCTTGTCTGGTTGAAGTTGTTTGTAAATTGTACCATTCAAATATTTTTCTACATTTTCTATAAATTAAATTAAAAGTGAAAAGTAAATAAAACACAAAAATTGACTTATTGAGTTCTTTTGACAAAAGTTTAATGTGCGTTAAATTATTCGACTTTATTTGTTAAATTAAATTTTCTTAAGCGGCTTTTGAATTTATCGACAAATAAAAAAATTGTTTAACAAAAATTCCATCTGAAAAAAAAAAAAAAGAAAACGAATGAAGAAAAAAACTCTATAACCCTTTGTGAAATAAACATCTAACAGTCAGTAATTCTTTGCAGTTGTATAATTTTTAAAACTAATTGCCTCTTACACATCTAATAATTCGTCTTCTTTTAAAACATTCAGCGTTAAATAATCAAAAGATTATTGTATATATATATTTTTTTTTCCTATTCAATTGATTTATGACAGACATTAATAATATTCCAAAATTTACAAATCACTTATGTTTTATTTAAATCTTTTTTTTTTTCTAAAATTTTTTATTTGAAGTTTTTTCAACCGCAAATTATTAGATAATCAAACTTTTTTTTTATTGTCTCTATTCAATTTCTTTTTGCATAAACACATTTTTTTTTATTGTATTTCTATTGTTTTATTCGTGAGACTAAATTAAATATTGACTTTTTGGAATAAAAAATGAAAATATAAAACAAAAACAAAAACAAAAAAACTTCAAATGAAAACGAAAAAAAAAAAAAGAAATATGCAAGAAAATTATGGTTAATTGATTTCGATGAGTTAACTTTTATTTTTTCTTGTATTACAAATTAATCGATTACACAAAAAAAAAAAATTGTACGCAGAAATTTTATATTGTTTTTAATTAATTAATTATGATTTGGTAAACTTTTACTTTGTACGAGAAAATTACAAATTGGAATCAAATTTGAATAAAAATCAAGGAATTTTTTGAAATTAAAATTTATTTGAATTATTTGAACGGATTTATGTATTCGAGAAACGGGAAATGAAAGAAGACAACTTTATTTATCAAAGTATAGTTGAATTTATTATTATTATTATTCTGAGTTTTAAATTATGGAACTTCTCACAAATGTCTTCAATTGTACGAAATAAAATATTTTCCGCTTAAAAAGTGTGAACGTAAAATATTCATAAATTTTTTATCATTCGCCATAATTTACATTTTACATTTAAAATTTTAAATGTTTTTTACAATAATTGGAAGTTCCTCATTTTATTAAAACAAAAAAAAAACCAAAAATCAAAATTTATGTAAAGATCCTGTTATCAGAATCAAGTTTTGCAACAACTTATACAGTTATTGTTCACCTTCAAATTTTATGCTTTCTTCAAAAAAATTAATTCATTCTGTTTTTGCGTACTTTTACAATCGGTAAATTTTTAAATAAAAATATTCCTTTTTCATATTCGTTATTGAAGAAACCCAATCTGTCAATCTTAAACTTTTAGAATTTCAAAGTAAAAAAACATACAAATTGGTTTTTCCTCACATTACCTTTTTTTTTTTAATGGACAACATTTATTTTAATGTTCTTGTTTCAAACATTATTCATTCTTTTAAATGTCTAAAAAATAAATACATAAAATTCATCATACCTTTTTAGTAAGGAAACAATTAAATTTAATGGGTTTGTTCATTATCGTTTAGTTTTTAATTTTTTGAAGAACAAACTCAATGAATTCTAATCTATATTTTTCCTTAACTTATCATTAATTTGACATAATGTTTATTTTATAATTTAGGTTTATATAACAATTCTTTTGTTTGCAATTGCAACATCTCAATTCATATCACCACAACAACTACAACAGCAACAACAGCAACAACAGCAACAACAGCAACAACAACAGCAACAACAGCAACAACAACAGCAACAACAACCGCTACAACAGCAACAGCAACAACAAGAACCCAGAATCTTAAGAAACGATTATGTAATTACAAATACTGGTTACATTTATACGTAAGTGAAATATATTAAATTACAAAATTAATCAGCCAGTAAATATAAATTAAACATTAAGAAACAAAAAAAAACCTTTCAAATTTTTATGAAAAGAAAAAAAAATAAAATCAATTATCTATATTTATTTATTTTAATGAAAAAGATATGAGACCAGCGATGGACAGAAAAGAGTTGAAGCTGGTGAAAGACAATATGTTGGCAATGAAATTGTATTAATTGTTCATGGTTCGTATTCATATATTGGTTATGATGGTTATAATCATAATGTACAATATTTTACATTTGATAAACCAAATATTGGAGCACCAGTTTTGAGTTCATTCCCGATACCTGCATTTGCACCTATTTCTAAAGAACCAGCTAGACCATTTGGTGCTCCACAAGGTTACGTGTATGGAGTACCTGGAAATACATCTTTTGCAACACCAGCAATTTCCTCGCCTGCACCTTTTCCCGTAACAGTTCCTGTAAAAAAACCTGAAACAGGTTCGGCTTCAAATCCAATTTTTGGTAGTGGAAACGCACCATTACCAATTTCGTCTGTTTCGGGTAGTGGCAATACACCATTACCAATCTCATCTATTTCGGGTAGTGGCAATAAACCATTACCGATTTCATCTGTTTCTGGTAGTGGCAATACACCATTGCCAATCTCATCTGCTTCGGGTAGTAGCGGTACAAATGCGGTCATCTCGTCTCTATTTGGTACTAGCGAAACAGATGCGGTAATCTCATCTGTGTTTGGTTCGGTAACGTCGAAGCCGGATACAATTTTAACTACAAAACCTACAACAACTACAAAGCCAACAACACTTACAAAACCAACAACAACAACAACAACAACAACAAAAGTTCCAATGAAGTTACCATCATCAAATAATGTGGTAAATAATCCTTCAAATAAAGGTCCTGAAGCTATAGATCCAAGGTAAGATTTATTTACAAATTAGTTTAATTTCTGTGAATTTTTCTAAAGTTGCAATGCAGTATTTTTATTTTCTTAAAGACATTTTCTTAAATTTTATTTATCTATTATTTAATAATTAATACAAAAAAAAACTATCAAACAAAAACTAAAAACTAATTTTGAGGCTGTAAATCGATAAGGAAAAATTTGAAATTTTAATTTCACAATTGAACTTTATTGATACTAAAAATATTTTTATTCATTAATTCATTTGTGTGTATTGTCCTCTAATTAACTTATTTGAACTTTCTTTCTTACATTTTTCTATTGGACTATTTTTTCTAATTTTTGTAATTAACCGTCATTTCTTTAAAACTTCTTATAGCTGTCACTAAGTCTTAACTTATTTTTTCTTAATAAAATCTGTTGATTCTAAGTGCAAAGACATTATGTGCCATTTAAATATTATCCGAAAAATATTCTAATCACAAAAAATATATTTTGGAGAACAATTTTAATTTGGAACACAAAAAAAAACATAAAAACAAAAATAATTGAATTGATTAAGAGAATGATTTTAAATTGAATTGAAAATATACGATCTTTGAAATTTTTGATGAAGCAACGACTCATTGGCTTTCTATTAAAAAAAAAAAACAAATCGTATGTAATTATCGAGAAAACTTTAAAACATTTAAATCAATCAAAATTTTTTTTTTCTTCTTCTCAATTCTTCACTTCAAAATGTAAACTTTTTACACTTTAAAAGCTATTGTCTTTCTAAACTTTTATATGTGTTTTTTCACAACTTTTGTTAACTTTTATATATTCCAATAAAAGTCAATACAAAATCTATTTTATATTCTGCTGATAAGCTTTTTGTGTTTCTTCTTTTTAATTCTATTTTTCTTTCCTTAAATGAGAAAATTTTAATAAAATTGTGATTTTTTTTTTGTTTTTTCGTTAACTTAGATTTGGTAATATTGAAAAAATTAATCAAGTAAGTGATAAACTTTCCGTTCATAATATTGAGAATGACCTATACGTTATTTATCATTAATAAAAAATGTAATCGACAAGTTTTCTTCTGTTTTTTGTTTTTAACATAAAATTAAAATAATCTTTAAACTGAAAAATTTCTCTTAATTAATTTAAATAAAAATTTTGCAAAATATATAATTGAATGAATGGAGGACAGTTTTACATTCATTTATCGGTGAGGAAAAAGAAAAAAAATGTGTCATCCAAATTAATTGATTCAAGAGAATTTTTTGTAAGAAAGAAATTTATCTCCATTGTGTTTTTTTTTACCAATGATAAGAAAATATCAATTAATTGTAGGAATTGTTCATTTGAACATTGTAGTGCTTCTCTTGTTTACTGCAAATAGAAAACAACAATAATTTCCCTTTTTTTAGAAAATTGTTCATACAATTCATTAACAATATCATACGTAACATTTGTGCAAAATACAAATTACTCAAAATATCTTCAGATGTTTGTGTTAAACAAGATCAGCAAAATAAACAGAAAAAAAAGAACAGATCCATATAATATAAAAAAATGATAAACAATAAATATTTATTAATTGCATACAATTAAGGTAAAGTACCCCACACAAAAATAAAATACAAATAAAAAAATATATCTGCCAACAAACAGACAAAATTGCACATTAAATTTTTGATCCATTCCATTGCACCATTTTTTTTTTTTTGACATTACAAAAATATTTCTATTTTAACAAAAATTGTTTTTATATTTAATACAAAAAAAAAATTAATCATAATAATTCTAACGATTTAAATTAATTAATATTAATTATATTTTTTCTTTTGTTATTTTTTTAATAATAAATTAAATTAAATTAAATTAAAATTCACAATTAAAATATGATGAGTTTTTATTTTTACCATAGAAAGACTAAGAAACAACGAAAACGCAAGACCAAGAGTTTCACTTCATTCCTATTCAACTAAATTCAATAGTTTTTAAGTATTTTAATTATACACAAAATATTTTGCCATTTTTTTTAATCATTAAAATCAAAATAAAAATACAAAAAATAAAAAAAAAATTTTTAATAATAATTTTGTTAAATTAGAAAAATTGTTTTGTTGTAAAGAAAAAATATTGTTTTGTCATTTTTTTTATGTTAAATTTTTGTTTAAAAATATAAAAAAAAATCGATGTAACGAAGAATATTATGTAAATAATTTAGAATAAAATAGGATAAATTTTTTTGCACTATAAAAATTATAAAAAATACAAACAAACAAAAGTTATTTTATTTCTTGAAATTTCATTAACCTTTTACACCTTTTACACATACTGTTTACTATATGGACACAGCGTTTATGTGGAATTAAACTTTTAAAATTACTTACTTTCTCCAAATAGAAGAAAAGAAACAATTTATTAAGAGATACAAAAAAATTTAATTTCAAATGAAATTTACAGACGAAACAGAAAAATGCAGCTGTTGATGTGTTCAAATGTAAACATAAAACATTTGACAGGTTTCTGATTTGAATAATGTAAAATTACAAAATTTTCTTTGATGTGAAACCTCTTCATTTTCATTCAAAACTGTAAAAAACATTAAATGGGTTTCCTCAACGACAAAATGAAATTGGTTCTGTTCATAAATGATTTCCTTACAAGGTTGTACAGAAAATGAAACAGTAAAAAAAGTATTTATCTTACAACTTGTGTTTTTGCAAATATCATCGTTCGGAGAGCAAATTGAATAAGTTGCAAATAAATTAAAACCAATAAAAATGTGGTTTAATTTTTATAAAAAAAAAAACAAAGTAACAAATTAATATAGAATGAAGAATTTTGGCATTTGACATCTTAAAATTATATAATTTTTGTAAATTAAAAGACAAAAAATAAGAAAATACGCACAATCTTAAATCTACCGAATTTTAAATAAAAAAATATTGAAGAAACTGGTATTTTAACAAATTAGAATGGAAAAAATGATATCTTAGTTAGCCCCTTCGATTAATATTGCTAATCAGCTCACTAAATATTAGTTCATTAGTTGAATTCAACCAGAACGGTTGAATTATCTTAATAATATATATTTGTGTAGTGCATTGAATTTATTGCTAATGATGAAGGTAGGAAAATATTATGAAATTAAATATTTTTGTGAGTTGACTCAAATGGGAAATATGTTACAAATATTAATAAAGTTTTTTAATTGCAACAAAATTAATTTCATTCTTTTAATTAGTTGAAATAATTATTTTTGACAAAAAAATACTGAACTCATCTAACTCAACTAACCATTTATTTCTTCAATAATTTTATATAGAGTTGGTTTCTTATTAGACTTTGATCGAAATCAAGTGACAAAATTTTATAAAATATTGTTTTTTAACTGTTATTGAATTAACCTTCAAAACTGTGTTTCTTTTTATAAACCAACAAATATCTTGAGAAATTGATTAATGATGGATGTGTTTCTTTCTTTAGGTTTGTTTATTTTTGCTGTCAGTGTTAATTGTAGCAGTTCAATCTCAAGCTCCTGCTATGACGTCAGAGATCATTAAAAATGACTATACTTTAACAGAAAATGGTTATATTTATTCGTAAGTTAAGAAATTTGCATATTTTTCGAAATAATGTTTTTAATTCTTGAATGTATAAATTTAAAGGTTTGCAAGTGTGGACGGACAAACAAGAGAGGAAGCAGGCTCCAAACATTATGTTGGTAATGAAGTTGTTTTGTTGGTCCATGGCTCGTATCTTTATAAAGATTACGATGGTATTCTTCACGATGTAAAATATGTAACCTTCGATAAACCACTTATTACACCACAAACAAAACAAATAAGTTCATTTCCAATACCTGCATTTGCCCCTATTGCTGATGATCCTGCAAAAACAGTTCAATTTACGTGATTCTTCCATAACATTTCAATTTAAGTGATTTTTCATTTGTAACAGTATACAAGAATATATTTTGTACAATAAAATTTGAAACAATATTAAATTCTTTCAATAGAATTCCTTTACATTTGGTCTGAATTTAAATGGAGGCGCCATAATTTTTGAACATCTTGAATTTTGTTCTCTTATGCATTTATTTGACATTTTCAAAGATACATTTTTTAGTGTTTTATAAAATTAGATATTATTCCATGCTATAAAATCTGGAAACTTGTTTAATTGATCAATTAAATTGGTAACTGACCTTATAGTGTAATATAAAAATACAAAATTAGGACGTCACACTAAATAGCAGACATGGATCGTAATATTGATAGGATTAATAATTTTTATTTGCTCTAGACTTTTCATTCGTTAGCATTTTAAAAATAGTTATTCAAAAATTGAACCTATTTTTCCTTGGCTTACATTTTGGCTCTTATTCTTCATTATAAACGAGGACAAAATGTCAATGTCAACTAACAAGACTATTTTTTTATATTTAAACGAGCATAAATTTTTATTTTTTAATCTGTTTCTGATTATAATTTTTGATGAAAATAAAAAATGTTGACATGAAATTTCCATAATGTGTGAATGTTTAAAGCAACACTTTGACAAAACAAAGGATCAAATTAATGACTGCTGATTTTTGTGATTTCTTGACGAATCATAAATAAATTATGTAGGAAGTGAAGAAATAATTTTTGATTGAACTTTATTTATTTAAATTCTAAACGAATAATAACTAACATTGAATTTTTTCACTGATTTCCATTTTTCATACATTTAAAAAATGTAAATTCTTTTATGAATAAATTTATTTTAATCCTTCAACTGGACACATTTATTTAATTTACTTTCTGGAAATTTTTTCGTCAATTTCATACCCTCATAATTGTTTTCAAAAGATAAAACATTTGATAGGTTCTAAGATTATAATAGAATGTTGTTGATGCGAAACACTTTTATTTTGATTCAAAACTGTCAAATGAGTTTTCTCAACTACAAAATTAAAATTGTTTCTGTTTATAAATGATTTTCTTACAAGGTTGTAAAGAAAATGAAAGCGTATGAAAAGTATTTATCATAAAATTATAAATTGTGTTTTATCAATATTTTTGCAAATTTCATCGTTCGAAGATCAAATTTAATAAGTTTCAAATAAATTAAACCAATAAAAAATTGTTTTAATTTTTATATAAGAAACAAAGCAACAAATTTGCATAGAATCAAGATTTTTGCCATTTGACTTTTAAGATGTAATTTTTGTATTTGTCTGATTTATGGATTCCTAAAAATTGCATTTTATTTAGTTTTTCTGATTAATTTTCAATAGATTAGACTATCAGTTCATTAGTTGATTTCAACCAGAATCGTTGAATTATTGCAATGATAAATAATTTTTTAATGTATTGGATTTTTTGTTTATACCATGAAAAAGGTAGGATAATATGGTAAAATAAAATGAGTTTGTGAGTTGATGCAAACGAAAATTTAAGATTCTTCGCAAACAAATTAATTTCATTCTTTTAATTTAAATTGAAATAAATGAATAAATGAATCAATTTTTCTGAAATAAATCATAAACTCAGTAAACAGTTTTTTGTTCAAAAATTCTATATGAAAAGAGTTCGTTGATTCTCTTCAATTAATAAATAATTTATTTGAATTTTGTTACAAAATCAAGTGACAAAATTTTATAAAATATTGTTTTTTATCTGTTATTGAATTAACCTTGAAAACCGTGTTTCTTTTTTATAAGCCCACAAGTATCTTGAGAAATTGATTAATGATGGATGTGTTTTTTTCTTTAGGTTTGTTTATATTTGCTGTCAATGTTAATTGTAGCAGTTCAATCTTAAACTCCTGCTATGATGTCAGAGATGGATAAAATTGTTTATCTTCTAACGGATAACGGTTATGAATTTCGCGAAATTTCCGAAATATTTTAATTCTTTAATGTATAAATTAAAAATTTTTTCTGTATTAATTAATTACAATTTACTTTTCATTGAATAAACTTTAATTCATTTTCCACCGCCACACAAAGATTTAATTAAATTAAGATTTATTTTGGGTTTTCCTGGACTAGACTGTATGTCATCGTTTGGTGGTAGTTCATCAGTGGTATCAACAGTGCAAACATCATCATCTATGCCATCATCAGTACTATCATTTATTTCATATCTTCAAAAAGTATTGCTTGATTAATAATACCTAATTATAATTATAATTGCATCTGCATATGCATTTTGAATTCGATTCGGCGCATTGCCGAAATGCAAATTTCGTAAGAAGAATCGTTCGGTTAAAATCTTATCCTGCATACCGGCCTGAGGGTCATAGATGTTATAAATCATTGCCCACTACTTTATGTGGAACAATTACTAATGATTCTTTCTTTTATTGAGTTTATCACAGATTTACATTTTTCATGCATTTAAAAAATATTAAATCTTGTATTACTAAATTTATTTTAATCCTTTCAACTGGATACAATTATTTAATTTTAGTAACAAGTGAATAAATTTTAATTTATTTTTTGCCAAAACACAAAGATTTAATGCAATTAGAAGTAATTCCTAGTTGTACTGTAATAGATTGCTGTACAATGACTTGTGGTAGTACAGTAGTAAATTTTTCGTTTACAGTTTCAGGAACAGGATGATATCCATTCTCATCAGCTGTGTAATGAACGGAATATTCAGAACCATCATCTGAATTATATTTATATTTCCCTTGAACACTTAATGGTTTATCTTTTCCATCGATTGTTTTATATTCTCCAACTTCTTCACGTATTGTGCCATCGCCAATTTCATACCTTCAAAAAGTATTGCTTGATTAATAAAAACTAACTATAAACAATTATCTAAAATTTCACCTGAACCTGTATCCTGTCGCTGTTTGTTCATATTCATGAACTAATAGTTTTGGTGAATATTCAATTGGTAAACTCACTGTTATTAAAACTACTTGAGTAAAAATGAAAATACAAACTAAATAATGGTTGTTAGCCATAATTCTAAAATGAATCGAACTATAATTACTAATAGAAATCAATAAAAACAGATTCTAAATTTTTGGTTTAAATATTATGCTACCAAATCCGGGTGAAGTCTTAAGAGAACTGACCAATAATTTACTAAAGCTTCATCAAGGACCCAATAAAATTTAAATAAGAGATTTTTTTATGCATTGGCTCCAATACAAATTTCGTCACCAACTATAAAATCTTTTCATCTTGTCATTATTAATTCTGTTGATTTGATTACAAACATAAAAACTGGAATTATCTGTAACGTGTCTATTTAATTCAGGAATAAAAGTTTAATTCAGTTTAAATTAGAAATAATAGGATTTCTATTCTTAACTTAACCAGTTTTCATAAATGCTGTTATTCAAATGTAAATAAACAAAATTTCTTCTGTATAATTTTACCAACGATATGAACGTTTTAGATGATTTTGTTGTTTTTTTAGAATTAATTAAAAATTGTTTGTGTAGAATTTTTGAAATATTTTCAAGGATTAAAATTAAAAAAACTAAAGTCTTTTTCATATTGTTGTTTATCCAATTCTTTGATTGAATTTTCTCACTGATATTCATTTTTACAAATTTTGAGAAATTAATACTAAAATCAATATTTGTAACTGTTGTTTTTATTTTTCCAGCTTAAAGATTTCATTTATTTCATATCTTCAAAAAGTATTGCTTGATTAATAATACCTAATTATAATTATAATTTCACCTGGTTTTTTCTTCTGTCGGTGTTCGACCTGAATTTTCAATTGGTGAACTCACAATTATTAAAATTGCTTGAGTTAAAATTAATGAACATACTAAATAATTGAGGTTAGCCATAATTCTAAAAATTAGTTAATTAGTTCAACACAATTGCAAAAGTTTTCTTGAAATTTGAACTAACTAAATGACTTACTTCACAAATATTTTGGTTTGCTTTTATTTATTTAACTTTGGTTCAAATGTCGATTGACTTTATTAATTAATTTATATGCAATTTTTATAGTAACTACAGAAAGATCTTTATTTGATTAAACAAATATTATCAAACACAAAACTGCAAATAGTCGAAGTAATAATTAATAGAAAGAAACAGAAATTTACCTAAAACACAAAAATATACAATTTAGCTTGATTATTTAATGAATTATATCAACACATTCATAGTGCTTTTATTCTATATGCAATTTGTCAGAGTTTCGCTTGAAATTCTCAATTATATTCATAAATTAGAATTGGCAACTTATATTATTTTTCTTAAATTTACCAAAACATTAAAATATTCAAATAATAATTATTTTAGATTTGTTTAGTATTTTATCAAATTACACTTTATTCCATGCAATTTGGAAACTTGTTTAATTGATCAATTAAAAAAGTAACAGACCGTAGCATAAAAATACAAAATTAGGACGTCACACTAAATATCAGACATGCGTTGTTATAGTAATTTTTATTTACTTTAAGATTTTCTTTTGTTAAGATTTTAATATTGCAACTATTTTTCCTTGACTTGCAATTTTATTTATTGTGATAAAAACGAACAATAACTAATGATTCTTTCTTTTATTGAATTTATCACAGATTTACATTTTTCATGCATTTAAAAAATATTAAATCCTGTATTACTAAATTTATTTTAATCCTTTCAACTGGATACAATTATTTAATTTTAGTAACAAGTGAATAAATTTTAATTTATTTTTTGCCACCACACAAAGATTTAATACAATTAGGACTAATTCCTACTTGTACTGGAAAAGACTGGTGTATAATAACTGGTGGTAGTACAGTAGTAAATTTTTCATTAATAGTTTCAGGAACACGATGATATCCATTCTCATCAGCTGTGTAATGAACGGAATATTCAGAACCATCATCTGAATTATATTTATATTGCCCTTGAACACTTAATGGTTTATCTTTTCCATCGATTGTTTTATATTCTCCAACTTCTTCACGTATTGTGCCATCGTCAATTTCATACCTTCAAAAAGTATTGCTTGATTTATAAAAACGAACTATAAACAATTATCTAAAATTTCACCTGAACCTGTATCCTGTCGCTGTTTGTTCATATTCATGAACTAATAGTTTTGGTGAATATTCAATTGGTAAACTCAAAATTATTATAATTGCTTGAGTAAAAATGAAAGCACAAACTAAATAATGGTGGTTAGCCATAATTCTCAAATGAATCGAACTATAATTACTAATAGAAATCAATAAAAACAGATTCTAAATTTTTGGTTTAAATATTATGCTACCCAAAGCCGGGTGAAGTCTTAAAAGAACTGACCAATAATTTACTAAAGTTTCATTAAGGACCCAATAAAATTTAAATAAGAGATTTTTGCATACATATACAAATTTCGTCACCAACTATAAAATTTTCGTTTCATCTTGTCATTTTTAATTCTGTTGATTTGATGAAATGCAAAACGATGATTGCAAACATAAAAACTGGAACTATCTGTAACGTGTCTATTTAAATCATGAATAAAAATTCCATTCAGAGTAAATTAGAAATTATAAGATTAGCTCACGTCACTGTAAGAATATTGAGAGACTTTTATTCTTAACTTAACCAGTTTTTATAAATGCTGGTTATTCAACTGAAAATAAAAAAAAAATCTTCAAAATAATTTTAGCAAACGATATGAACGTTTCAGATGATTTTGTTGTTTTTTTTTGAATTAATTAAAAATTGTTTGTGTAGAATATTTGAAATATTTTCTGGTACTAAAATTAAATAACTAAAGTCTTTTTCATATTGTTGTTTATTAGATTCTTGGATTGAATTTTTTCACTGATTTTCATTTTTATAATTTTTGAGAAATTAATACTAAATCCAATATTTGTAACTTGATGTTTATTTTTTTAATTTAAACATTTCATTACAATTAGAAAAATTAAATCTAAGAAAAATTTAGTTTATTTTTTGTCACCTCATTTGGATTGATTTTTGAAGGAAAATGAAAGTATAAAGAATTATATGAATGTTAGAGATAATTCTGAAACACAATTTGAACACTTTTAAATTTAAACTAATTAAAAATTAAAAGACATATCTCGAAAGCTGATTAATTGATTTATTTGAAATAAAAGATGCAGACAAATTTTTTAAGAATCGTTATTCTATTCAGTAAATATATAAATTTAGGGCAAATAGTAAAAAACACAAAACTATAAGTACTGTAGATCAGAGTCTTTTACATTTTTTAAAGCACTAACTAAATTAAATGAACCTTTTTCTGTTCTTTACAGTTTGCAAAAGCGAAAACCCACGACTATAATATATAATTGCATTAAACGGACTACGATTTGTCTGCAAAAACCATGTATTGAAATTGGATTCAAAGTGGATCAGAAATAAAAATATTACGCTAATATTTTATTTTCTTACCTTAACCAGTTTACTAAAAACAACTAAAAATAAATAAAAGTTGTTCTATAAAACTTTAGCAAACGAGATGAATAGACGTTTAAGTATTTTTAGAATGGTTTAATCGTGTCCATATATTCTAGAAGTTGTTATTCAAATGTTTGTATGTGAATCTTTTGTTAAAACTAAAATAAAAAATTATAAAGTTTATAGCGCCTAATTGACTTCTAATTTTGGCTGAAGACAAAGTTTAAACATTTATTTTCACAAAATATCTTTAATTTTCTTAAATAAAAGCAGCCGCGATAAGTCTCAATTTTCTTCGGCACAAAATAAAAACAACCATAAAATATTGATTGGCCTTCAAAATCTAATTATCATCTGATTATAATTTATTCTCTCTAGTGTTGAAATTTTATACAAGATTTTATTAAATGTAAATCAAATGAAATTAAATAATTAGGACATTTCTCGCAACACTCGTTACAAACCTTTTGATTAAATGCGACAAAATTATAATCAATAAAGAAAATCTATTTTCTACATTCGTAATAAAAATGACGAAATAATTTATTTCCTTATTATTTTTTTTTTGCATACAAAAAATAGATCACCAAAAAATTAACTTTCTTATTTTCTCCTTGGAACAATTCTCATTTAACCAGCTGAAACTTTATAATTTTCAGCAGTAATACTTTATGAATATGCCATTACTTACTGACTAGTGACAAGAATAATAATATTGTACAATTATTATGCCAAATTAACAACATGTAACTAACAATGAAACCCGAAATTGACAGTCAAGGTTAACTGAGAGTAATTTTTTTTGTTTATTTTTGTGAACTTTTTAATGATCATAATCTGTATTTTTTGGCACAATAATAAGATTTATTCAATCATTTTTTTTTGTTTTCAATAATTGGATTGGTTTGGTCAATGCTCCTATATATTTGTTAATGCGTTTGAATAAACTTGTTTTTCATAATGAAATAATATTGTTTATTTTTTATTCTGTATGCGATTTGTTAGAGTTTCGCTTGGTTTATTATTCTGTTTTGTTCATAATAAACCCAACTATATTCATAAATTAGACATGAGATACGAAAGCTTGTAGCAGAGTAAAATAATAAAGATTCATAGCTTCTGAACAGACTCTTTTAATTTATTGTTTTTATAATTAATTATAATTATGTGAGTTTAACATTTAACAAGAAACAAGAATGAAAATTAATTAGGATGCACCACAAATTAATAATTTACGATTTCCTTTTTTAAGTCAATATATTTTTCTGTTATATAATTTTTTTAATTATCACATTGATAATTTTAAAATATCTACAAATAATAAACTATAATTAATTTTTGTGTGAGTAAAATAAATTAAGGAACCATAAATAACGAAATAAAATACTATAATTAAATTTGTTAATATTTTGTTTATTTTGGCAAGACAACTTTTTTTTTATTGCTAATAAAATTAGTTTTTGTTGTGTAAACCAAACACATTTGAAAATATTGTAAAATGAATGTCGGTTATTTCATTTTTATTATTGAAATGAATAAAATATTGAACTAACGAGAAAATATAATTTTATAGACCAACAAAATTTCCCTTTGCCAAAATGTCAAAACTATTCAGATTTATTTCAATATGTATGAACTAAAATTCAACAATATAAAAAAACCACTCACTGATAATTAATTATTCGTAGATCAACACAAACTTATAAGTTTATGTAAGAAATAAAAAACAACTTCAGTTTAAATTCTCAGATAATTTAGTTTAAATAAAAACAACACTTTTGATTTTCATAACTTTTTATTAAAATATCGAAGCACTTTTCAAGAACTAAATCCACATCTTCAGGATAATTTATTAAACATTTTAAAGGTTGAAATATATTTGGAATTAAAAAATTGAAACCTGGTAAACACAAAAATTAAGTTTGAAAATTGTAATTGTAATTTTTGACATTAAATAATCTTAAATAATCGAGATCAGAACAATTCAATCAATTTTTCATTATGAGAAATTTTGTTCAAAGGAATTTTAATTAAAACAATTATATTTTTAAATTATTATGAATTTATTTTCCTCCACCACACAACGATTTAAGACAATTTGGATTTATTGAAAATTCATTATTTAAAATAAATGTTTCCAAACCTTCTTTAGTTGTATTTAATTCAGTATGATAACCAGTCTCATCAGCTGTATAAACGACAGTGAATAATGATCCATCATCTAAATAGTAACTATAATATCCTTTAACACTCATAGGTTTATCCTCTCCGTCAGGTGTTTTGTGGTCTCCAATTTCTTCTCGTATTGTTCCATCACCAACTGAATACCTTTAAATAATTAAATTCCATTTTGAAATTATTTTCGCGATTTTATTTAAATTTATTTAAAAATTTACTTGAATCTATATCCAGTCGGTGTTTGTTCATATTCATGCTCTAATGCTGGGGGTAATTTGTGAACTGGCAAACTAACAACCATCAAAATTGTTTGAATTATAATAAAAGCACAAAAGGAATTTAATAATAGTGACATGCTGATAAATTTATTAATAAAACAAAAACTATAAAACTTTAAACTTCCTTAGTCCGTGGAAAGTTCAAAACACAAGTTTACTTCAATAGATATTTTTATTAGCCACAGAACGAACAGCTCTAACTCTAAGTATCTACTGAAAAAAAAGAAAAAGAAAAACATTTATAACATCTTCATCAAGCCAAACTTGTTTTATTTTCAATCATTTTTTTTCTTAGACATAGAAATATTGTCTATTTCTATATTGACAGAATTGGTCATTAGATGATATTCCCATATTGGCAATTTTTTTTTTTTAATAAAACATTTGAGAGTGTAGGAATTTTACAATACAAATTATCGTGTTTTATTTCAACCTTTATTTTTTTGTGAGATCAGAATATGGGATTGGGCAATATTTTTTTTTTTTATAAACTGTTTTTGGCATTGAAAATAATGATAAAATTACTACAAAAACTCAAAAACAAACAATATGGGTAATTCCATTCATATTAATGCGAGATATTCTTGACCAACTATACATTTAGAAATGCTGTGAGGTTAATGAGTGAAGGAAAATATGCCCAATCATTCTAACAAAATTCTAGAAAAATTCGTTGCTTAGAATTGTAATTTGTTTATAAGAATTCAGAGACGATACTACGCACATTATAGTCAATTACTTAAGACAAGACATCGTTCACAATTTTTCTTTAGCAAAAATAAAAATCAGAGTTCTTTGACGTTAATCCATGGATTTTTATATTTTGTGAATTCCTTTAAAAAAAATGTGTTTATTTTTGTTTGAGAAAATATTCGTGGGGCAATCCCCTCAATTTTTTCATTCACAAAGCAAATCTATGAAGAATAAAATCTTTTCATATTTTAATTTTTTCCACACCCGACACATATTTTATTTTGCGAAGAACTTATTGATTTTATTGCTAAATTTTGAAATAATAAATATTCATTTCAAACAAAAAATACAAAAGATGTTAATTCTAGAAATAATGAAATGTAAAATTTAAAAGGAAAATACAAACACAATTTTTTGATTTTATTGGAATCTGAACAAACCCATTTTTTTACAAATACAAATATATTGAATTCATTCGAATTTGAACAAATCCATTTTTACAACTGATCAGACTTTGAACACTAATTTTTTAATTTAATGTTTTTATTTTAAAGTACTGAGATGTTACTATTATTGCGTCATTACATTTACCTCTTTTTTCTTCTTAATTTATTAAATATTGTTATTTTTAAAGCAAAATTAAATGATTTCACTTTCTTATAAAATTAACGAATCACTCTATTCTTAGTGTTTTATTTTTGGTTTATTTGACACAAAAAAAAACTGTTTAACAAAATCATTTATCTGCACTTAAATCTTAAAGGTATTCTCTTAATTGGTAAACAAAACCCAACTAAGTATAGGAGAAAAAACACGTCTGAGACATACGGAAAATCTGAACATTCTACTTACATAAAAAAATTTCGTAGAATTTAACATTCGAGACTCTTAAAGAAAAATAAATACATGAAAATGAGCAACTAAAGAAAAATTATAATTGTTGTTGTTTCTGTTTTATGTTATTTTATTATTGTTATAAAATAAACAAGAAATTTGTTTGTTCAACGACCTTAAGTAAGATGAGTAGTATATATATAGACTTATTTAGTATTGGTCTATGGTGATGGTCAGACAAACATTATATAGCCAATTATTAATAACAATTTATCGAGTTGAAACCAGTTTTATATATTTTTTGTTATTTTTCTTATATTAATTCATTTGCCACGCTATTTCAGTATTCTTATATTTTTTAGCATCACAACACAGTTCTTTGTAATATTATTGTGCGACTAGCTGTTTTATTATTTTGAATATTGATATACATAAAACGATAAACCAAGACAGGAATTGTCTAAAATTTATTTAAGGTTAGTATTTTTTTTATTGTTTTGTGTTTATTAATTTGATTTTTAAAATTTGTGTTTTAACCTCCTACAATTTTTTGTTTGTTTATTTTGTTTTATTAATTTATAGAGAATGAAGTATTTGATTGCCGTTTGTATTTTATTATTGAGTCATTTTTTATTGACGATTTCAAGTTTACCAGTTAAACAGCCACCGGCACTCACACATGAATTTGTACAAACTGATACAGGATACAGATTTAAGTAAGTGCAGACAAATTTTATTGTTTAATTAAAAAAATAAATAAATTGAATTAAATTTAATTAGATACGAAGTTGGTGATGGAACAATTCGAGAAGAGGTTGGAGAATATAAAACACCTGATGGACAGGATAAACCGTTATCTGTGAAAGGATATTATAGTTACTATTTAGACGATGATTCGTTATACCATGTGGATTATAAAGCTGATGAAAATGGTTATCAAGAAGTAGCCCATCGATCTGTTGAAGGAACAGAATTATTTATAAATAAAAATGCCTTAATATCATTAGTGGGTTAGATATCAAGATAAATAAAATGTTGATCGTTTAAATATCAAACCCAAATAAAAAAATAGAACAGAGTAAAACGTAAAAAATATCAAGGTGAATTCATTCTAGAATTTTGAAGGATGCGCCAAACAGACAAAAAAAAAGTGTTAAAATAAACCTACACCAATGTATTACCATTAATTTATTGAAACAATATTAAGAAAAATTTATATTGATAATTTTATTATTTTTAATTATAAGAAGAATTATATAATTTTTTTGTTAAAATATTTATAAGGAAAATTTGTGTTATATAAAAATTAAATATTTTGTTATATAAACAAAAAATAATTGCTTCTTTATTTTTTTTTTTCTTTAATTAGTCAGTCAGGTTGTATTCCTTTTTAAGTCAATATTTATTAACAACAATATTTTCATAATTATTGTGTAATTGTTCGTTATATGAAGTTGTAGATTTTCTTTAATTTGATCAATTAAAAAATTATGTTTATGTGTTTGTTTAAACATTACACTAAATATAATTATGAACTTTCATAGTGAAACTTTCAAAATGTTTTAAACAATATTTTTAGTTGCAAAAGAAAATGTTTAACTTTCAAGAATTGAAATTGTTATTATATGAAAAAACATAAGCAATTTTTATGTTGATACAGGACATTATTTCGATTGAATTTCTTAGAGTTTAAAAATTCTGATTCAAGATATTGGTAAACTTTTTCTATAAAAAGCTCGTTTCAATATTTATAAAAAATAACAAAATTTTTATAGTAAAATCCAAAATTAAACCTGTAAAATTAAGAAAAATATTCGTCATTTTCAAAAGATGACTCTGATCGTTTAAGTCTTGTAAAATTGTTAAGAGAATGTTTAAAGAAATACAAAGACTCAAACCATTCTGAACTAACTGAAATTTATTTTCAAATTCTGATTTTTTTTTTTTTTTTGATTTTAATTTCTTCTTCTTTTTGATGTAACACCTTAAATGAAAAGAAACGATGTTGTCCTTCTTGTCTTTCATATTAAATTAAATTAATTTAAACATGAGAGTATGTTAAGTGAAATAAGTTTTTTTTTGTAGTAATAATTGTCAACAAAAAAAGCGGTAAATTTTACAAATAAAAACTCAAAGATTATACAATATTAATTTTCTTATCTTAAATGTAATTGCAAATATGCGAAACATAATTTATGATTACCGATAATGTATAATGTTTCGTCATTGTTTTAATTTGTTGTTGTTGAAATCTTCTTGTTTTTTAACTTTTTGTTTTTTATTATTTTTGTTGCTGTTATTATTGATGTTGTTATTGTTTTGGTTGTGTTTGTCCATTTTATAAAATTTACTATTATTGAAAGTTGTACAAATAATTATATGGGTTTATCATTTGACAGCTATACATATTGATTAATTTATTTATTAAGAAATATTAGTTAGGTGAACGTTGAGTGACATCCATAAGATGAATTGAGAAAAAAATACTCAAAAATTTCACGTTGTTCATTGAACTTAATATTTTAGATTTAATTTTACAAAATTAAAGAAACTACGAAATTTAATTAATAGTAAATATTACCTTTAAAAATTTTTTAATTAGATTAAATAATAATCAGTATATAGATATTAAAATTAAAAAATTCAAAATAGATTCAAGGACTTAATTTTTTTTTAAGTCGTACAAAATGATAAACATAAACTTTAAATATTATAAAGGTCATTTAAATTTGTAGTTCAATGAATTCTTAATTTAATTCAACACAGTAAAGGTCTATATACATAAACTATTTACAATTAATGCTACTGTCTCAGAAATAGAATCATCATCTTATAGTCGCATAATATTGTTAAATTGTTTAAACAAAATTATCGCAGACAGGAACATTTATCATAATTTTTTATTTTTATTTTTGATTTCATCATCAGAAATAAGAAAATTGTAATCAATTTTATATTTTTAACATTTACAATATTATTATTATTATTATTATTTCTTTATAAAAAAATATAAAGATGTTCAATAAAAAGAAGTTAAGTAGGTAAACTGCATTATAGATATATAATACTAAAAAAAACGACTAAAAGACTAAAATAATTATTATGCATTCGGTAACAAATATGGAAAATGGAAAAAAGGGAAATTATAGTCAATATATAAAGATGCAGTTTTATGTTAAACTTTTGCATTCTGTAAAGTGTAAAGTGAGTTTAAGGTCTTATTAAAAAATAATATCTAAATATGAATTCGGTGAGTGCAAAAAAATATATAAAATAAATGAAATTAATTAAATGTGCACGGTGTGAGAAATTATTAACATTCAATATAACTTGAATATATTTAGATTATCTTTTATTAAATTCCATTTTTCTTTTCACAAATTAGTTTGGTTTAACCTTTTACCTTTTAACTTTTATTTTCTGAACTTTTCCATTCAGCAATAAAATAAAACATAATTAGAAATTTCTTCTAACTGAATTTATTTTGTTTATTTTTTTTTTAAAACAGATTTGGATTTTATTAGTGATTGTTGCAGTTACATTTGCAGCACCATTAGACGATTCGAAAAATGCACAAATATTACGTTACGAAAGTGACAACATCGGAATTGATGGATACAAATTTGCGTGAGTTTTCTTCATTAAATATTTAATTTGGAAATAATTTGTAAATCAATTAAAATAATTAAATATAGATTTGAGACAAGTGATGGAATATCACGTCAAGAAGAGGCACAATTAAAAAATCCAGGTACAGAGAATGAAGCGATATCAGTACGTGGTACAGTCACATGGACAGATGCTGATGGAATACAATACACACTTAATTATATTGCTGATGAAAATGGTTTTCAACCAGAAGGTGCACATTTACCAAAAGCATAAACATAAAAAAAAACAGCAGACAAACAATTTTACTCTCGTATTACCAAAAGTTTAATTATTTTCTTTATTGTTCAATTTATTTTTGTTAATTTTCTAAATAAAAAAGAAATAAAAAAAAAGACAATATCAACACACACATAAACAACGTCTTATTTTCTTGTTCATCTTCTTTTAATAAATATATTTGTATAATTTTATGTTGTAATTATTGAAGAAGCAAAAGAAAAAAAAAGAGTTAGACATCAACAAAAAAAAAAAAAAGTAAGCAAATATTTAATAAAAATGAAATTTATGACACTCTAGCCCAGAGGTAAAGCTTCTTATAAAAAATAGGAATCTGTAATCGTTTTTATTTCTGTTTTTTTTTTTTTTTTGTAAAATAAATATATAAATAACAGAGTGGTTATTTATACCAATTCAAATAACAAATAATCAGTATTTTTTTATATTTTCTTTTCTTTTATTTAATTAAGAAAATCCCTGTACATATTTTTCATTCAATATTTTATTTTGTTTTTTATAGAAAACGTTGAAAACGTTTCATGTAGAAATGAAGTAAAATGTTGGTTCAAGCTGACCAATAAAAAAGAAACACAATACGTGTTATTATTGTGTTTGTGAATTATGAAAGAAAATTGTTTAATTAGTCAAATTTTGTGAAAATCTGTCTTAGATTTGAAACAAGAAAAAGTTGGATTGAAAATTAAATTATAAAAATTGAAAAAAAAAAATCCAGTCTAAATTTTCATCACTAAATTTCTCGGTTTCGACCTTGAACTAATTAATTTTATTTTTGTTTTATTTTAATTCCTTTAATTTTAATTAAAAGAAAAAAATTCCCGTTTAGCGAAATAAATGAAAAATTGTGATCACCCTGTAATAAAAAATGCACACACGCTATTTATATAATTTGCATTAAAAACCGCGCTTATTTGTGTTACAAAAATAAGAAGAAGAAGAAGAAGAAGAAGGTGAGTGTTAGAAATAATTGACCTTTTTGAAAATATGTTTTCGTTTGATCATCAATTTAACAATAATTTTGATTTTTTCTTTTTCATTTTTTATAAAGAAATTATTGGTTATAAAAGATTTTTTTTTTTTTTTCAAAATAAATTCAACTAAATATTTATTTTTAATTATGAAAAAAAAAAAAATAGTTGAAGATATTTCTTCTTCTTCGTTTTTCGTTTTCATTTATACGTTTTTTTTTTTATTTTCTTTGTAATAATTAAATTAGTCCTCTCTTGGGTGTTAATTTATAAAAATTGAAAATTTAGAAGATCATTACATCATTCATTTATTTATTATTTATTATAAATAAAATAAAAGTAACTTTCCAAATTAGAGAAGAAAAAGAAAACAAAAAAAAATAAAGACGATCTTTTTTATTTATTATTTAATTTTTATATTTTGAATTTATTTGATTCAATTCATTTTTTATTCAGCAGTTACAGAGGATTATTTATGATGGGTATTTTTTATTCCATAGTGAATCGTTCGTAACAGTGGTCTCATGCTATTGGTAGGATCATCTCCTTTGAATTATCTCCTTCCATTATCCTACTCTCGCGCTAGAAATCTATTCAATCCAATCATCTTTTATGTCAAGATAATCTCAAGATTTTTGTACTTTTCGCATTTAATTTATGATCAACAAAATTATAAATTTACTAATAAAATTCAACCTTGAACAATAAATTATGAATTTAAGTAACATTCCGAAAACATCCAAGAAAACTGAAGAAAAAAAAAACATTCAATGCACTCAAGTTTTTGTTTGAAAGAAAAGAAGAAAACCACTTCAAACATAAAAAAATTAATTAACAAAAAAAAAAAAACAAAACACAAAATCTAACAAAAAAAAACTCAAACGTATAAAAAAATTAATCAGATGGATTGATGTTGAGCCCATAAATATTGATAAAATTCACTAATTATTTTTTTTTCCTCTTCTCTCAACTCTTTTGTTTTATATTTTCAGAAGGAGAAGAAAAAAAAATAGAAAAGAAAAAAAAAAACGTGTTATGTTGAAAATCTTTATTCGAATATGTTATGGCCATTTTGACGTCAGAATGTCATAGATTTTTTTAAACTTAAACTTTAATGTGACAAGATCACCAAATAGAGAAAGAATTAAAAAAGAAGAAGAAGAAGATAAAAACTTTACGAAGACACAACCTGTTTTAAATTAATTCCATTTTATATATTGCGCAATTGAATGGAACATCATACAATATCGTGGTTTTACGTTCTATCATCTTCTTCATATTATAAGTTTAACTTTAACGGTAATTCATTGATGAATTTACTCTTTCTTTCTTTTGCCCGTTCAAGTGAATACATTTTCTTGCTAAATTCTTTTCCAATTTTTTACATTTTTCTGTTGATTATTTATTCTCTCCTTCCATTCCTGGCCCCTCTCTTTTTATTATTGATGGAAACTAATTGTGAACAATAAATTAATTAAATCCATTCACTTGTTATAAATTGAAAAATGTCAATTCATTGTATTTGTTTTTCCATTGAATCTTAAGTAAATATTCTTATAAAGTCGATAATTTATTAAGGAAATTGTTGATTTTGAATAAAAATCCATAATTCATTTAAGTTGACATTAAATGTCAACAAGAATATTAAATGAACTCAAAAGAAATGAAAGAAAATAAATCGAAAGAAATACGCAAAAAAAAATCCAAAACAAATTGTTTGTTCCGATTTTTACCCTCAAAAAATGACAAAACAACAAACTATTTTGTTTTGCTTTGTTTTTGTTTTTTACTGCGTGCCAATGACTTTACAAAATTCGTAAGAATTATTAATGAAAAACAACAACATTAATAATGAATTATTTGGTGATCTAAGAGAAAATTATAAAAATGGAAAATTTGAAATAAAAAAACGTTTGAATTTTAATATGAGAAATAATGCTGATCATTGTAATTGTGATTAATCTTGACCTTTCGTTTACCTCTTTTTTTTTTAAATCATTTAATTTAGTTGAGCCTATAAAAAAACATTATTATTAAATTTCAGCATAAATACTGAAAATCCTTCATTTCGTAAAAAAAACACATTAACTTTAAATATAGATGAGAAATTAAGAACAAAATTCTAAATTACCAAAAATAAAAAAAAATAAAAATTAAATTAACTTTCATCGACTAAAAAATAAATAATTTATTTATTTATATTTTGCCTTTCCATTTTTATTGAAAAATTCTAAGGTTAAGGTGTTTTATAAATAACGACATTTTGGCGCCATTATAAATGAAATTGCGTGTTTATTCTTTAAACAAAAAAATTTATATCAATACATATAAAAATTGTGTTATATAATACAAATTAATGGACTTGTATGATCATGATGTTGATGATGATGATCAATCCAATAAATAAATAAAAGATAAACGGAAGCATTATTCATAATATGCATTTAGAATATCTAAATAAAAGATGAAGAGTCAAATAAGGAATAAGAAGCAAAGTAAAAAGCTTAAACATAAACGCACACACACACACCCAATTACAGATTATTCACATTTTATTCTCGTCTTGTTAATCATCATACACAAGTCAAAACGATATAATCTTTGCATTCTTATATAAATATTAAAAAAAAAAAATATGTGTCTTGATGATATTTATCTTATGTGACTGTAACAATATTTTATTTAAGAAAACGTTATTTTATGTCTATGTGTATTATTTAAGTTATAAGATTTGCATAATACATAAAATGTATCTATAAGTGTTGTATTGTTTATAATGCCATTTAGATTTTAAACAGTCACATAATGTAATAATTCACCCACCCACAACTATAAAATTTTATAGAATGAAAACACGTTGAATAAAAGAAGCAACAAAAAAAAAATAGCATGAAGGCAAGAAATGTATTCTGGTTTTTTTTTAAAACAAAAAATGAAGAACGCTTTTAATTACAAGAATTGACTAAATATTCGTACATAGTAATTTATATTTATTATTAACACGAAAAGGATTACGAAAGATTGTCTTTTTTCTTCATTTACAAAATACTGTAATTATCTAAAATTACAATTAAATTAAAGAAATATATACATTTTTTTTTTTTTTTTTGGAACACAGAAAAGAAATAATAAAAAGACGAAGATGGAAAAACAGATAAAAAAAAAAGTGAAGAGGAAAAAAAAAAACGAAAGTAAAAATTTTTACCTACAATTTCAAGTATGCGCGCGAATAATAAAATGTTCAACTGCGGCATCATCAGGTAATAATTATATTTATTATTCCCTTATATACGTAAACACTTTTGGAATCAAGGACATTTTTCATCTCTTTTGTTTTCCTTTTTTTTTTTTGTATTTTTTTGTCGATTGTTTTGTTTTTCCCCAACACTCAATTAATTAATTAATTAAATCTAGAAGATTTATTTTAGAATTTACTGTTTTTTATTGAAATTTCTTTAAATTTATTTGCGAATCACAAAATTTTGCTTTTTCCTTCTCTCTCTCTCTTTATTTTTCTTTCTCTCTCATTCATCATATTCATAATTAAATTATGAAATGATTACATAAAAACCTTTGTTTGTTTTTATTTTTATCGTTTAGATTTTTTTTGTTTTGATTTTTTAATTGTTGTTGTTATTGTTATTATTATTGTTGTTGTATTTTTCTTAAGTTGTGTTTCTTTGATAATATCAGGAAGTATAAAATGCAATAAACACAAAACTAATAATAATAAGTAATAATTATATTGTGTTGATCTTTAAACGATTGAGAATTCGTTTGTTAATTATAATTAGTGTGTCAAAATATGTAAGATTTTGTAGACAAAATAAAAAAAAAATTAAAACCGTTAAAAAAAAAACGAAAACACCATAGAGCGCAAATATACAGAAAACAAAAATTTCTGTGTTATTTTTTTTTTCGTCTTCTTTTCAAAAAAAAAAAAAAATGACCTTAAAAAAAGAAAAAAAAAAAAACGAAAAAGAAATGGCTTCGGGGCAATTCAACAATCAAATATAAGAAATTAATAGCACTATATTTAAGATGAAGATGGTAGGTACATTGCAATGAGATTTGCTAATACTCTTATATAGAAAATATGGTGGGGGAAATGTCAGAGCGCCAAAAAAAGTAAAATATTTGAATCTTTTCTTTTTTTTTTCTGTTTTTGTTTTTGTTTTTGTAGTTTTTTTGTTGTCTTTTTATTTTATTTTCTTTTGTTTTTTTTTTCTGTTTAGAAACCATTATGAAAATTTCATATTTGTATGTTTGTTTGCTGACAATTTCCTTTTCTATTTAATTTTGAAATTTTTGCTAAATTTTTGTATCGCAAGAAATATCCAATTAATTCATGACCCTTTAATAGGACCGACCCATATTTACATAACATCTCTCTCCACTACATTTGATCATTGGAGACATTTCTTGAGAAATTTATTAATCTAATTGACCAAGGTTTTATTAAATATTTTATTATTTTTAAAATTAAAAGGGCAAAGGGTGAATTCGGAATAATCTGTTAAATCATTAAATCAAAAAAAAAGTTAAAATGTACATAAATAATTTATCAATTATTATTAATTTCTTGACGTTTTAATTGAAATTTAATTTTAAACAGAAGAATAAAAAAAGGGTTATTTATAACTTTCAATTAAAGCAAAAATGTTGTTTCATTGTTTGTTTGATTTTTTGTATATTTTTATCTTATGAATTTTTGAATTTTTTATTTATAAAATTAATTTATAAATTTTGTGTGGTTTTTGGAATGAAAGAAAAACCTATGATAAAAAATATGAATAAAAAAAAAATATCTACCTTGATTTGAGAAAAGATGAAGAAGAAAAAAAAAATAATAATAAAAAAAAATTGATATTTAATCTGATGATATGAAGGTTAGGTGAGGAAAAATGATATGTTTTAAACATTTCTGTAATAACAGAAGATGATTTCACAAGACTTTTGTTGTTGTTTTCTGCTTATATTCAATAATATATTTTTTCTTCTTCTGTGTTTTTTTTTAGTTTTGTGGTGTGGTATATATAAGACGACAGTTTTTGTTTGAATCATTGTCAGTTACAAAAGAGTTGCTTCTTAAGAAACATTCAATTTATTCAAAGTAATAAACTTAAAACAAAAAAACATTTCTAAAATGAAATTCTTAATTGTATTCGCTGTTGTTCTTGCCGTTGCAATTGCTGCACCTTTGGATGATTCAAAGAATGCACAAGTTCTTCGTTACGAAAATGATAACATTGGTGTTGATGGATACAAATTCGCGTAAGTTAAACAAATAATATGGATTATAAAACAACAAAAAAAATGGGATCATTGGATTTTTAATAAAACAATTCTCTTTTCTCATACAGTTATGAAACCAGTGATGGTGTCTCACGATCAGAACAAGGAGAACTTAAGAATGTTGGAACAGAAAATGAAGCCCTCTCAGTCCGTGGTACATTCACATGGGTAGCTGATGATGGACAACAATATACACTTAATTTCCTTGCTGATGAAAATGGTTTCCAACCAGAAGGAGAACATTTACCAAAAGTTTAAATTTTTCTTAAGATTTTATTAAGGATAAAATAATTTCTATCAATATTTCGTTAAAGAGAATTAAAATGTTTTTTAAAAATTTTTTTTTTGGACAAACAAAAACTAGTCGATTAACCTACGGATTTTATTCTATATAAAAAAATAATAATTTATCTTTTATCCTGTCAATCCTTTTTTTTTCACATTTTTCTAAGTTAATGTAATTTTCTCTTTCTTTACTTTTTTTCTCTCTCTCCTTTTTTTCCTTTTTTTTTTTTATTGCAATGTTACAGTTTTTATAAAATTGAACCAATAAAAAAACGAAAACGAAAAAAAATCGAGAGAAAAAATCTGTTAAAGAAAAAAGAAAACAATAATGAAATGACATTTTATAATAATTTATAATTTATATATTAATTTTGAAGAATTACAGAAAAAAAGAGAATACAAAACAAAATATATAAGAAAAACAACAAATAATCCTATTTTTTATTCTATTCATCCTTTAAATACTTTAAGTCCTTTCATCCTTTCAGATTCTAACATCTAATTATAAAATTGAAATTTTCATCCAATAAATTAACATCTAAAAGTGGAGAATTTAAGTTTGTAGAGAAAATTGGGCGAATAAAATGTGGACACTAAAAAAAAACACAGAAAATCCCCCAAAAGTTCATCAAATTTTATTTGACGACGTTATTAATTGAATATTTTGTAAATTACAAAGAAAACATAAAAAAAAAAATTCACTTTCATTTTCAAAGTTAAATGCCATAGATTTTTGTTATTTCTTTCTGTGATTCATCTTGAAAAAAAAAAAATAGTGAAAAAACAACAAAACTGAACTAAATAATGAGTTTTTATTTTGCAATAAAACTTTTTTTTTTCGTTTTTTCATCTTCTTAGATAAAATTTTGATTGAATAAATTAACATTTTTTGTTGTTGTTGTATAAAATTGTGGCGCGCATCTTCTATTCCCATTAAAAATAAAACAACAACAACAACAACTTAAAATTGATTATATAAAATTTCAATTCAAATGGAAAAATAAATAAATATATTTTCATAGACAAAAAAAAACAAAAGAACAACAACAAAATTATTTGTTGACCTTGAAAAATTTTCACTCTCTTCTTCACCAATTATAATCTTTTTCTTATTTAAATGTTAAAATTTATTGAATTTAGTGTGCCATCATTAAAGAAAAAAAAAATACAACATACAAATACACTTTATTTACACAAATATTTTCATAAATATTATATAATCGATTGCATTCAAACAAAACAAAACAAAATAAAACACAAAAATGTTAAAGAAGAAGAAAAAATAAATAAATAGAGGGGGAAAAAATCGCATCAAATTTTTTTTTTCTTTTTGTATGTTAAATTTGAGTTGATGACCCTGCAAAATGTCAAATTGATGAAAAACAAAGAAAAAAAAAATAGTCAACAAAAAAAATAAATTTTTTGGGGAATGAAAATAGAAAAATGAACAAAAAACAAAAAAAAACAAATGAAAGAAGAAAAAAAAAACGGTTTTATGTTAATTATACTAAATTCAAATAATGATTAATATTAGGAAAGACTGGTGAAATAATTCATTGTGTTGACACTTTCGGTTTTTCTTTAGTGTAAATATGTAAATATTACTTATGGAATTTTATTTATATATTGAATTTAGAAATTAGCACAAATTTATATATATTTTCTGTTTTATTCTTATTATTATTTGTTGTTGTTATTATTAGTGTTATTATTATTATTATTATTATTATTGTTGTTGTTGTTGTGTACCAAATTGTACCTTTTAAAATTATATTTTTTTTTGTTTATTTTTTTAATTTATAAAAAAGTCATTTTTTTTTTGAATCTATATTTTGTATACAAAAATTTTCTTCTTTCATTTATTATTCATTCATATAAATAAATTATCTAATATTTGTTAATATATAAGGAGAAGAAGGAGAGAAGAGGAAGAAGAAGATGTAGACAAGAAAAAAAAAGTACAGTAAATTTTTTAAATAAACAAGAAGAAGAAGAAGAAGAAGAAAAAAATATATATACAAAATTATAGAAAGTAATTATTATTCATTAAAAGGAATCAATTATAAAAGACGTGTGCGATCTCATTTTGGCAGAGAGAAAAAAAAAATAACATTTGTTATTCGTTGTAAGTTTTTTTATTTAGTCAGTTAATTATTTAGTCAGACGTGGTAATTTTATTATAGAAGAGAAATAACAAATAATTGTTTGAGTTCGTTGTAATTTGATGTCACAGGATTTTCATTAAAACAATAATTATGCAATTTTGCCCTTGATGTCTCTTTTTGTTGTTGTAGTTGTTGTTGTTTGTTTATTATTTTCCAATAAATTAAATTCAAATGAAACACTAATTTTTGTGTTGATGCAATATTCTTTGAATATTGTGGTTTCATTCCAGCGGTCATCATCGTTATTAGATAATCTGGTTTGTCTTGACCGCAGAATATTGTTTTTTTTTCTCTCTTTTTTATGTTTATTTATTTATATTTTTTATCAAAGGAAATACCAACGATAAAGTTTAAATGTTAAAAGACAAATTAGTGTTTGAATTTTAAAAATCGCTTCATTTTTTTTTCTAGAAAATTTGCATTTTATTGTAACTTTTTACTCTCTTTTGATGAGCAAAAAATACACTCACACAGAATCTTAGGCGAATGATAAATCATTGTGATTATAAAAGAATAAATAAGAAGATCGAAATAAATTTTGAACATTGGGGGACATTAGTTGTTTTTTATTTTTTTGTTAATTTGACCAATATATTTAATTTGAAGTGGTGACAATGAATTTATAAGTTTATCAATGTGGACCTCGTACATTAAAAAACAGTTTCCATTTTTTTCCTTTCACTTTTTTTTAATAAATAATTTTTGGTTTTGTCGATTTTTATGTTTTTTTTTTCTCCCAAAATTCTTTAATTAAAAGGAGACTTTTTTTTCTGTTTAATTTCATTGAACATTGTGTGTGTGTGTATGTCTTTCAATTAATTTAGATTAGTAAAAAATCACTCATCCTTGTACAAGAGAGAATAAACAACAAAATTGGTGTTTCAATATCAATATTTTGGGTTAAAACAAGGATTTTAATGAAAGAGAAAAAAATAAATACAAACATGACTGAATTGAACGAAGTCTTTATAATTAACTATTCGAATGGAACCCGGCATTTGTTTCTTTGAAGTTTCACTAATTTGTTTAATATTAGCAATTATCAAATTTTTTAGAATTATGGAATTTTGAAGTCATGTCTTTCCCATTTACAATTCTTCATAAGTTTATTTGGCATAATGAGAAAGGTAAACATAAAACATTTAAATGTTTTATTCGTGAATTCTTGGCGTTTTATTTTTTTAAAATATAAAATTAAAAACAAATTTGTTTTTTTTTTTTTTAAACTAAAATTTATTTTTTTTTTAAACTTTTTTTTTGTGTTTTCCGTATAATTTATAAAAATGTATCTATGATTTAGGCTTTTGGTAAATGTTCTCCTTCTGGTTGGAAACCATTTTCATCAGCAACATAATTGAGTGTATATTTTTGACCATCGGCACCTACCCATGAGACTGTACCACGGACTGAGAGTGCTTCATTTTCTGTTCCAACATTTTTGAGTTCAGCTTGTTCTGATCGTGAGACACCATCACTGGTTTCGAAACTGTAATAAAACGATATTCAAGATTATTATTTTTTGCTTTGATTCTTTCACTTTTTTTCATTTATTTTATTTCTTTTTTTAATATTTTTGCACAATTTAATTATTTTTCGTTTTTTTTTGGTTTTTTTTTTGGTTTTTCAACAGAAAACAATTAACACAAAAAAATATCACTTTTTATAATCCAATAAGTGTAAGTATTTGATGATGATAACTTACGCGTAATTGTATCCATCAACACCAATGTTATCATTTTCATAACGGAGTACTTGTGCATTCTTGGAATCATCCAATGGTGCAGCAATTGCGACGGCAAGAACAACAGCGAATACAATTAAGAATTTCATTTTAGAAATAGTTTTTTTGTTTTTTTTTTACTTTTAAAGATAACGTCTTTAGTTGTAAGAAATTGACTTTACAATGATACTTTTATCAGGACTTTTTGTCTCTATATATACTAAAAACTGTTTCGTGAGAAAGTAAATCAGTTGATATAAGATTGGCCATGCTAAAATTAAAGAATGACGTAAATTTTTTTGTATTTTTTTTTATGCAACACTGTCGTCAAGTAAGTGTTTTTATGAGGATTCTTATGCAAACAAGCTTCTCCTTCTTCTTCTTCTATAACAATTGTTGTTGTCTTTTTTTTCATATCGCCTGTTTTCGGTTTTTTTTTTTTTGCCTAAAACTTAACTAGATTTCGACTTATATAGATTGTTTAAATTAAAAATTCAATTTGTGCCATTTTAGATGTTTTTTTTTTCTGTTTTTGTTTTCATCAAGTTTTGAAATTAATAAAAAAAAATCTACATTTTGTTATTTAAAGATAAAAAACAAGATAATAAAAATATTTATAGTTCTAAATTAAGTATATAGAAAAAAAGTCTATAAAAAGAGAACAAAAAAAAAAATTGTTATTAATTTCCTGTGACATCCTAAACCTTTAATGGTTTAGAAGTTCAGGGACATTTACCGTTTGTGTTCGGAAGAAAACTTTCATTATGATAAATTCTATATAATTTGTAATTGGCAGAGTTCCGTTGGGATGAAGACTTAATCCTTACTAATTTTTTAAATACAAATTAAGGGAAGCATCAGAATAAAAAAATTGTCTTTGTAAATTTTTTAATTTTAAAAGTTTTTTATCTCTTATTCAATGTGACCGAGACTGTGAATTCTATTTTTAACTTTTTTATTATTTAATTAATTATTCTTATTTAAATTATCATTTTAAATGCGAAAAAAAGCCATCTAACATTCATTTATTTATTATTTTTTGTTAAATTTATTTTTTTTTTTGCATAAAATTTTTTTTTTAATATTTTATTTGGTTGGTTGACATTTTGTTTGGTTTAAATTTAACTTTGATCTGTCTAAAATTCGTAGATAATAATTTGTTACATTTATTCTTTTTTTTTGTTCTTTTGTGATTAATTATTAGAGAAGAGTTTGAACAAAAAATAAAACACAAAAAAGGAAAATAAAAAGTAACGAATGTAGGCGAGAAATTTAAAGAAGAAACAAAAAAAGAAAAAGTAGCAAATTATGGCAGTAATTCTACATAAATGTTAACAAATTTTATTCTTTTTGTTTTAAAAAGTGAAAAGATTAATTAAATTAATTTCATCAAAGATTTAACTTCAGTTAAATTTAAACGGAAGTTTATAATTAAAATGTGTTTTTTTTAAATTCTTTCATCTATTAAAATAATAATAATATTCCTTGAAGTCCGTTGCCTTCTATTATTAATTATTTATTAACGGGTTTTTTTTTTGTTTTATTTTATTAAATTTGAACTTTACTAATTTACCAAAAAAAAAAAACAAAGAAGAAGAAATATGTTTAAATCCGGTTTATATCACTTTAAGTAAGCTTGCTTTTTTTTTTTGTATCTTCAAATTAAATTTTATAAATAAATTATCCTCTTAAATTTTTATTTGATTATATAGTTTGTACAGCTTTTTTGTGTATATGGTAGTTTGTATGAAGTCTTGTTCTTCAATATATAAAATAAATATCTTGTCTTCAATTTTAACTTTTCGCAATATTTAAACATTTTTTTTTCATTTCTTATTTAATTTAAAGTTCAAATTTTTTTTTGTTCATAATTAACATTTCCCTTAAAGCTTTCAATGTCTAAACATTTTTTTTTTACCTAATGACAGAAAGTATAATTAAATCAAATCTTCATTCACGTTTAAATTCTTATTAATTATTAATTCAATAATGTTTCATATTTTACAAATATTTACTTGTTAATCCAGTCTTATATAATTCGATTTATTTTTTTAATTTTACGCAAATTCATCTGCTTGGTGATATTTTGGTATTATATGATCGCATAATCATGATCAACTTCATAATACTCTAAATGTTAAATTAACAAAAAAATATACGTCAATCATAAAATCTTTTCTTTCCTTATTGCTTGCATAAAATTACCTTCATAATTTTTTTTTTCAAAAAATGACATTAACTCATCGCTATTCTTGTTGCATTAACAAATACATAGGTGATGAATTCTTAAAGTCAAATGATCGTGTAAGAAATGGTACTTCTATTGGTTCCCTAATGGATGAATATTCTGAGATCTTGATCATACCAAAATGCTACCATAAATACGAAAATATGTAGTTCCTCATTTCATGGATCATTTAAAATTATTTTTCGAATTTACAAGATCAAAGATCAATGTTTTTTATATCCAATTACATAATAAAACTTGATCTTAATTATTAACATTAAAAATGATCGACAAAAACAAAAAAACAAAAAACACATTCAGCAAAGAAAAAATGTCGATGATCGCAGGTGATCTTTATATTCTACATCACAGAAAAAAAACATCATATAAATATGTAATTTCTTTTCTCTCACCTTTTAATTTTAGCAAATCAAAAAAATCAAAAAAAATTAAATCATTGGAATGAGATCATTTTATAAAAATTTTTTCATCAAAATTATCACGATCTCATATCATGATCCTCCTTAATAATATATAAAATTTGCTCAATATTAATCATTGAAATTTTTGGTGTAACAAAACCAAACAAAAAAAAAACATGTAGGCATTCAATTTTCAAAGTCAATCATTAAAAATGTTTTGATTGCCTAATTTTAGAATTTATTAATTAAAAAATTAAAGGAAATGTGTAGAAAAAAAATATAGCGGAAAACTTTTTCGAAAATGGCAAAAATGATATAAAACAAAACTTGTTTTTCCTAAACAGTTTACTGTGGAGTGATATCTCATATCAGATATTCAAGTACAAAATCATAATAATAAAAATAATTTAAATAAATTAACATATTTTGACATTAAAAAGGAGATTATTAATATTAAGAATTTAAAAATGATCTTTGAAAACTTTATTGAATAAAGTCAAATAATTTATTAAAGTTTTAATGTTAGAGTGACAAACAAAGATTGTCACTTTGTTGTATGTGATTTTTTTCTTTAAAGCAAAAAAATATGAACAAAGTAAAACAACCAACGATTTAACCTTTTTCTAAATTTAATTCAATCAATTGTGAAATGTTATGAGAAGAATTAAAATTCTGTGATATAAAATTAGACAGAAATTCCTAAAATATGTAAATTAGAGGATTGAAGTTGATGTAGAAATTTAGTGTTATCCTTTCACACCTTTGCTGAGATAACAAGATAAATACAATAAAAGAGGAATTTTTCTAGCTTTTGTAGGAATTAAATCTATGTTTCGAAAATTAGGAAGGAATGGATTTGGAAGTCTTTGCTGAAGTTTAATTCCATAGTGAAAAAAATAATAACAAAAATATGATTTTTTTTTTTTAAAAATTAAATTTATTTTTTTGCAGTTTTCTTAGAAATAAAATTAGGCTTTTGGTAAATGATCTCCTTGTGGTTGGAAACCATTTTCATCAGCAACGTAGTTAAGTGTATATTGTTGTCCATCAGCGGCTACCCATGTGACTGTACCACGGACAGAGATTGCTTCATTTTCAGTTCCTACATTTTTAAGTTCTCCTTGTTCTGATCGTGAGACACCATCACTGGTTTCAAAACTGTAATAAACAATATTAAATATGAGTTTTATTAATTTCTTTCAAAAAAAATTTTTATTAAAAAAAATTATTTTCTTTTTTGCACTTTTTTTTTTTCTTTAAACAATTTTTTTCTTATTTTTTTTTCTTTTTTTTCTTTAATCACAAAATTCACTTTTTGGTTTTTTTTTTTGATTTTCTTCATTAATCCAATAATTTGCAATTTGAAACTTACGAGTATTTGTATCCATCAACGCCAATATTGTCATTTTCATAACGGAGTACTTGTGCATTCTTGGAATCATCCAATGGTGCAGCAATTGCGACGGCAAGAACAACAGCGAATACAATTAAGAATTTCATTTTGAAAATGTTTTTTTTGTTTTGTATGAATACGTCTTTAATGGTAAGAAGTTAAATTTACAATGATACTTATCAGTCTTCAGACGCTTTATATACGAAAAACAAACTTAATCGAAAGTAAATTAGTAATGTGAAACAGACGAAGACGTTAAATGTATTTCATTTTTTTCCTCTTTCCAACGACTTCTTCTTCGTCTTATTCATCTCCTCCACCATATCATCTTCTTCTTGTTTTTCGTTAATTTTCGGTTTAACAAAATTCAAAACGAAAATACCAGACATAGCGAATCGGGACTGGTTAGAGCCTTTCTAATAAAAAAAAAAAAAGCACTAACAAAAATGTTAAACTTTTTTGAAACAATTTTTTTTTTTTTACAGAAATTATAATTTTATTTGTTACTCTTTGTTGCTATTTTTGGTGTTAAGTTTTTTTTTGTTTTTTTGCTTGTCATCATTAATTGGCTGTAGGTCGCCAGTCTATTCATCTCCAAAATATAATTTATTTACCAAGAAAGATGAATTTCTATAAATATAAAAAGTCACATTAAATATTTTTGGTTATACAAAATTTTTCTGAAGGTATTCTGAATTTTTAGTATTTTTTTGGGATGTAAAGATTACATAATTTAATCAAAATCGTTATGAATGATTTTGTTGTTATTGTTTTATATGCTTTTTTTAAAGTGTTGTTTTTTTTTATTGCGATTATTGTTGTTGTTGTTGTTGTTAATATTTATACAATATATTTTTGTTGCTGTTGCTAATAATACATAAACTAAATGATAATTTATTCATATTAATTATTAATGTGATAGGAATATATTATAAGAGCAAACTTTAAATATTCACACATATACAGACACACATATATATACAGTTAAACACACAGAAAATACAAATAAACAAATGTCATTCAATATTTATATGTTCCTCATTTACATTTATTCCTAAACACATATATGTATATAAAGACGGAAAATACTATTAATATTAGAAGATCAACATCATCATCACCATAATCATCATCATCATCAATATAATGATCATCATCAATATTATCATATAAGAGACAACATTTTGTTGTTGATATTTTTTTTTTTTCACTTTCAAGGTTATGGTTATTTTATAATCAAGATTAACATCATTAACATTTTTTATTTCTGTATATTTTTTTTTCTCATCGTCTTCTGTTTTAATACCTTTGATATTTTCTAGTTCAAATAAAATATACACACACACATATATGTATTGAAAGAGAATATCCAGTTGCGAAACCTCTATCAGTGACCACCAACATGGTTGAGTTGAACAAATTCTTTCATTGACCGAATTTTCTAGTTCCGCTTTATGGGGGACAATTAAGAAATGTGTGTAAAAAATATAGTGGGTGTAATGGTCAATTTATAAAGACTTCACTGGACTACATAATTTATTCATATATCTAAAAAAGGATCACATAATTTATCGTTAAAAATAGAAAACAGTTGAAGATGATAAAGAACGGTTCGTTTTTTACTTCTCCTATACATTTTTTTTGTTACTTCAAACTGTTGAAACCACGACACGACCTTCTCAATGTTGTACACAAATACAAACAAGCAATAAAATATAATGAAAGAGCACCAATCAGACACGCACACACTTAGAGTAGTAATACACGATTAATGCATTAAAACAGTATAATATATTGTTAATAGAAACACGGGGGTTTTTTTATGCTTGATTTGTGTGCTGAATTATTGTTGTTGTTGTTTCTGTTGCTTCGTTTATTTTTTTTTTCACTTTCAGTTTCACTTGAATACCAGACGTTGATGATGATGATGTTAGTGTTGGTGTTGGTGATGATGATAATGATGATGCTTCTGAATATTTATATTCATATAGATTTTGTTGTTGTTATTTTAAAGTGAAGCGCGTGGCTTATTTTGGTTAAGGCAATTGAATGGTTGATTATTTTTTGTTATTTTTTTTTTGATTTTGTATGCTCCGCTATGTAGGTCACATTTTTTTTAAATCGTAAAATGGATTTCATCTTTATTCATTGGGTTGGGTTATGTTTTAATAAAAGATGATCATGATGATGATGATTATAAATGTTTACGATGAGGGTTGTTAATACAAAGTAATTTAATTGTATTTTATTGTTTCTGATGATGATCCGATCAAAATATATTACACAATTTTTAATACAATCATTATGTGATGTGAATCACGTTTATCGTTATTACTAAAGTCGAATTAAGGTAATCTAGTATTAATAATATATAGGTAACTTTATATACATTTAACATTTAGAATGAAGGTAATCTAGTATTCTAGATTTTACTAGAATTAGGTCAAAATATCCAAAATCATAAAAAATAACAAAAATAAAACTTATAAAGATTACGTTTAAAAAAACTTTAAATTGATTTATGATCTTCACTCAACGTAAAGTTGTTATTTTGAGTTGGGTTCTTAGCTTTAAAAAATATGTTAAGATTAATTAAGAAGCATTATAAAGAATTTAAAATTACCTTTGTTTTTTTTTTCTCTATTGGAATTTTAATGCAGTCACAGTCAGTAGTAAGTGTAGTTACGAGAAACTATATACAAATGGCAATGACACGACTGTATTTCTTTAAGTTGATCAGTTTCTTAAGAATGAAATAAAATTCTTAATATTTGTAACGTAAAATTGAAATATTTTGATGGATTAAGAATGAGAAAAATAAAACAAAATAATGATGAATTTTGGTTGTATTAATTGAAGAAGCATTCTTCTGTTTCTAATGAATCTCTCTCTTAGAAAATAGGAATCTAAGTCTAATAAAATTATAGAATGACCTTAAAATTTTTTAAAGTTTACGCCATACAACAAATTGGATCATTTAATGACAGGGGGGGCCATAGAACCCCTGTCCTCTAATGACCCTGATGTTATATAGTTAATTGATCCAGGACACAAGCTTATTAAATGTTACATATTCTTAATTTCAACTTATGTAAAAACGTATATTTTTTTTTTCTCATCAATTGTATTTTGTATAAATTAACTAAACATGTAAGATAAATATAGAAGATAAAAAGACAAATATATACATTCGGATAAATATTGTAAAAGTTTATTATAAAAATTTATAAACGTCATCTTCTTTATCTTCTTCTTCTTTAGCTATCGTTTTTTAATTTTTTTTTTTTACATCTGCATAAAATGTCAATCGATTTAAATTATTAAAACGACACAAAAGTATTGCTTGAGGCGGTTAGTTTCTTGATTTAATAGAAGAAGAAGATAGAGAAAAAAAAAAGAAACAACAACAACATATGAAATATACAATTTTAAATGATAGTTCAAGTCCTTGAAATTTTAATCTAAACTTAACATTTTTTTTTTACATTTGACAAACTTGTGTATGTGTGTGTGTGTGTGCTTTTTATTGGATTTTTTTTTATTACTAGATTACAGAAATCTAATAAATAAACACGATATTTTGGGATCAGTGTTTCTAAATTTTTGTATATGAAAAAAAATGCTTCTTCAATTTGTTGTTTTTGTTGTTGTTGTTGGTCTCTTGATTTTCGGTATTCTTCTTTTAAATTTAAATTTATGAATTTGGAATTATGAATTATGAATTATTTGTGTTTACATGTAATTTTTTTTTTCACTCTGTTCAAGATGATCGTGATCTGAATTTTTTTTTGCGTTTTATACGTTTGTGTTGTGAGATTCTAAAGTTTTTTCTTTTCTTTTCTTTATACGTTTTTTTGTTTTGTTGTTCTTTTGTCTTTTGCCCAAAATAAATCTTAAGAAATTAGATAAAAGAAAATCTTCAATATTTTGTAATTATTTGATTTTCTATATTCAAAAGTGAAAATGAAAAGAAAATTAAATAATTATTGTTTTCTTTTCTTTTTTTTTTTGTTTAAATATTTTAAACTAAAGATGCGACTCAGTACCGGACCCCGTATAGAAGCATTTTACTAATCGTATAAAATGTCGTAAAATCTGAACCCGGACTAAACACAACAAAAAAAAAATATTTTTGTTCTAACGACCTTTGCAATAATTTGCATTTTTTTTTTCGTTTTTAATTTAAACAAATAAAAAAAAATTTGTAAGAAAAAAATTCATTTTGAAACAAAAGTGAAAAGCCGAGAATAAATTCTTCGTCATTGAAAAAGCAATTAGATTGAAAAAAATGTAAAATAGTAAAAATCGTTCACAGAAGAAAATTAATCTAATTTCAAAACAACAAAAAGAAGCAGACAAACTAATTAATTTTCAAGAACGCGATCGTTATAAATTTTAGAGAAAACAAAACAAAAAAAAAAAAGCCATTAAAAAACTCGTCTACGTCACAAATATGCTTTATGTATATTTGCTGTTGTCCATCTTATTAATTATAAAAAAATGTTCGAAGTTAAAATTTATCTGTATTTTTTGTGTCTATCAAAATATTTTTTTAAAGTTTAATTAATTGTTAATTAATAAAATCAATTAATTGCTTGTTTTCAATGCGTTTTTAATTAGGTAGTTGACCATCGTCAAATTTTTTACAGTTAAAAATTAACAATTGGATGGGAATAAATATTTAGGATTAAAATTTTAAGTTTTTTTTTTTGATTTTCAATTCCGCATTTTTTTTCTTAACTTTTTTTCGTAACTTTTTCCTAACTTTACCTAACTTTTTTTTATTTTTGCTTTTCTCTTTTGTTTAACTTTTAACTTTTTTTTTCTTTTAAATAAAAATATGAAGACAGAGAGAGAGAGAGAAACACACAAAAATTTTTGTTGTTGTTGTTTTTTAATTTACGAATCAAAACTATCAAAATATTCCTCATTTCAATTTATTTATTTTTTAACGACGAGAAAATGAATGTTACAAAGATATTTTGTCATTTCTTTAATAATTTTCATCTTAACCTTTTCAACTAAATTTTGAATATACATTTTTTTTTGTTTCTTTGTTGTACGATGATTGAATTTGTAAAAATAATGATTGAATGTTTTATTGACTGTTTCGCAGTTAAAGGTAAAGAAAAAAAGCAGAAATGTACAAATGAATGAAATATAAAATAAACTCAAAGTGAAACAAACACAAAAAATAAAAGGCACGTACGAATGTATTTTTTAGGCAGATGCAACATTTATTTTCAATCAAATCAAATGAAGAGAAAGAAAAAATATTGGCAAATAAATTTAAGAAGTAAGTTCATGCGTCAATGTTCGATGAGTTCATTTATTGTAATCCTTTTCATTTTTTATTGAGTTTTTTCATCAATTTCTTAATGTAAAAAATAAAATCAATGCATTTTTATCTAAATTTTGTGTTCATTAATCATTTAAAGTGAAATGAATTTGTATTTTGTTTCTTTTCTTTGTAATTCATGTGAAACAAAAAATATCAATAAACGCGTTTTAAATCAAATAAAGAGAAAAAAATTTAAAAAAAATCTGTCCTTAAAAAAAATTGTTAAACGAAAATAAGAGTGACAAAAAATGGTTTCTCTCTCGTTTCTGTTTTATAAAAAACAAAAAAAAAACAAACAATGTCTCTGTTTGTGAAGGCGTTGGTTGGTTGATTTAACGTTGAAATTATTGATTTAAAAAGAAATTTTGGGACATTTTGCTGTAATCAAGTTTATACAATCATCATCCAATGTGGGACACGTTATTCATTATGTCAAATCACCTTGACAGCTTCAGAAATGACCATTTATTTTTGTTTTTTTACATTCAATCAATTTCTCTTTAATTTCAGCCTTTTTTTTTTTTTGATTTAAATTTTTTTAAGATCTCTGACATTCAATTATCTAATACATAATTATGGTCCAATTACTTGATCTTTCACTTAATTAATCACATTATCTTCACAATGGACGAAAATCACTTTCGTTTACATGCAGAACTTAATTTGAAACAGACAGACAGCCTTTAATAGACGCAGTATTTCCCAGTGACCGCATAATTCTTCTTTTGTTATCAAAAAATCTTCAAAGCATGCAAAAAAAAATAGTTGAGAATCTTTGAAAAATTAATTACAAAGAAAAAAAATAGAGAAGAAGAAACACGCGAACAGGAATTAAAAAAAAAGATAAGAAAAAATTAAAATTAAAAATCAATAAAATGAAATCAATTCCGTTTTGTAATTTGGTTCCTTCAACAAAAAAAAAAAGTCAACTTGTTGTTTATTTTTTGTCGTTTTGCTTTTTAATGCCATTAATAAATTATTCTAAATGGAAAACGAGAGTGATATGCAAGACTCGCTTTCAACTCTTAACAAAAACAAGCATTTAAAAAAAGAAATAAATTAAAAAGTGAAACAAGTTGAAGAAAAAAAAAATGGTAAATCAAATTTTATTATTTTTACAAATTTTAGTTTTTTTTTAAATTCATTTTTCTCTCTCTCTCTCTCTTTCTCTTTCTTTCTCACACACATAGTTTCTGTGTGTTTGTGGGTGTATTTGTGTTTGTATTGGATGATTTTATTTTTTGTGTCTTTTGATTTTAAAATTCAAAAAACTTAATAAGACACAAAGACATTTAGTAAAATAAAGCTCAATAAAATTAAACGATTTTACTAAAACACAACAATAACAAAAAAAGTCAATAAAATCCAAAAATAAAAAAATTCGTACTTCCACACACAAAATTATACAACTATACAACTACAACTACAACTACAAAATACAACTAAAAAATTCAAAATTCAAAAATCAAAAAATAAACAAATACTAAACGACCAACAAAAAAAAAAATAATCATCAACTCTTTCATCAAAATTTTTTGTTTTAAAAAAAATATCTAGACTTCGACCTTTAAAAAAAAACGAAATAAATATGAAGAAGAAGAAGAAGAAGAAAATTCGTTTGAAAAATCGAATATAATGTTACCTCAACAGCAACAGGTTTTATTGACATTAGATAGAAAATGATTAAAGATGTATTGATGTATTTAATAGTAAAAATTTTTATAATCATAATTTTAACATATTTAACGTTGTTGTTGTAGTTGTGGTTGTAATTGTTGTTGCTGTTTTTTTGATTTTTTTTTTTTTTTTTGCCTTCTAAATCAACCAAACTAACTAAACTAACGAACAATCTATCCATCTATTTATTTGTTAAGATTTATCTATACATTTGTCTTTATCTATGCCTTTAATGTCTCTACATGTTTTATATGTCTTGATAAACTTTAGCTATATACAGAAAAACTGAGAATGAGAATGAAAGTGAGAGTGAGAAAGAGAGATAGAGAGTGTGAGTAAGAGTGATGATCAAATAAAACCAATATTCATTTCAATATAAATAAAAAAGAATTTGTAGTTTTTAAAATTATTGTTTTTGTAAGAAGAAGAAGAAGAAGATGAAGAAGAAGAAGAAGTTGAATATGTTTGTATTGGGGTATGGTAACAAAATTTATTGAATACAACAACAACGATGGATGTCCGAAATAGCTACAACCAAATACAACAACAACAACAACAACAACAGCAACAACAAATAATAAAGAAGAAAAAGAAAAAGAAAAAAAAAAAAAATGAAAAAAAGAAGCAACAAAGCAAAAAAAAAAAACAAAAAAAAAAGATGGACAATGAATTTGTACATATCGCAACATTCCGCAAGTAAAAACTAATATAAATTGGTGACAATCTTCAACTCATCATCATTATATTAAATCTTTTCGCTGTGTTCACATCGTCCTGTTTTATTCTTTAAAAATAAAAATTAAATTTTTCAATTAAAAATTCAAAATGAAATTCTTAATTGTATTTGCTGTTGTTCTTGCCGTTGCAATTGCTGCACCATTGGATGATTCCAAGAATGCACAAGTTCTCCGTTACGAAAATGATAACATTGGTGTTGATGGATACCAATTTGCGTAAGTTTTTTTTTTTTTTTTTAAAGTTTTTCGATTTAATTTTTGTTTTTTTTTTTTCTTTTTGGTTTTTATTGAAATATTTTTTTTAATCTTTTTTTTATTCGAAAATATTTTAATTTTATTTTAATTTATTAATCCAATTAAATGTGTTTCGTTTATCTTCATTAATACAGTTTTGAAACAAGTGATGGTGTTTCACGTGTTGAACAAGCTGAACTTAAAAATGTTGGAACAGAAAATGAAGCAATTGCTGTACGTGGTTCATTCAGTTGGGTAGCCGATGATGGACAAACTTATACAATTAACTTTGTTGCTGATGAAAATGGTTATCAACCAGAAGGTGCACATTTACCAAAAGTTTAAACAATTTTTTTTTTTAAAACAAAAAAAAACTCCAATAATTCTTTCCAATTTTATCCAATAATTTCCTTTCTTTCTCTTTTTTTTATATAATTCCTTTATTTTTCCCAAAAGAATTTTCCTTCTAAATTTTTCACATTTTTCACTCTTAATTTTTTTTTTCACATTTCCATTTTATTGGAAGTTCAAGAAAAAATTAAAAGTGCAAAGAAAAAAAAAATGTCAGAAGAAAAATTCTAAAATTAAATTAATTTTTTGTTAAGAAAAAAAAAAAAAAACAAATGAAGAAAAAAAATATAAAAGAAATTTTATAAATTTTTTAAGAATTTGTAAAGAAAAAAAAAACAAAAAAAAAAAGATGTGCCATGACTGTGACTATATATTTTTTAATTAAGATGAATAAAATGTTTTTGTCAAACAAAATTATCTTGATTTTCATTATTATTACATACCCCGTCACCCCGTCTCACCCCGTAACCCACTCCTGTTAATTTTACTTTATAAATTTTACTGAAAACATCTTCATTATTCACTACCATCTTCGGTATTACCATCGTCATCAACATAATCATCCATCGTCTTACTTACTTACACAACGAAATTTATTCAATTGTTGTGTTCGATTATTTTTCATTTTATTTCTTCAGACAAAATTTATACAAAAGAAAAAAAGAAGACAATAAGAAGAGAAGATAAAATATCAATAAACTCTGTACTGTAAAGTTAATGAAGTCGATTGGATCTTTCTTCATTTGGTATGGTTCGGTTTCGTCTTTTTGGTTTTTTTTTTGTATTTTAATTCTGGAGAAGAAAAAAAAGAGTCACATTTTTCTGCTTGTTTAAATGCAAGAAAAGAAAAACAAAAAGTGTAAGTACATTAAAATGGTAAAGGAGTGAAGTGATTTCATAACATGACAAATTCATTCATTTACTTTTAAAAAATGTGTTGTAATTTTTTATCGATTAAAGTTAAAAGAAATGAAAGAGAAAAAAAAAATAATAACAACAAACAGATGGAAGAAGAGAGAAATGAAGGAATATAAGAAAAAGTTAAGAGTTAAGAAAAATTAAGTTAAAGAAGAAGAAGAAGAATAAGAAGAAAAAGAATCGTGTTGCTTTGGTGTACGAGAAATACACACCGTATCTCTTCATCATCTCTCATCGTAATAATAATAATAATAATAATAATAATAATAATAATAATATTTGATGTCTTCTATAAGGTGAGTAAGATGTGAGGCCACACAATTTTTTTTTTCTTATGAATATTTCACTTCTCTCAAATCAACCAAATAAGAAAATAAATAATAAAAAGAAAAAAAAAATATACAAACACCAAAACGATGCGTCCTTGTATTATATAATTTTATTCGTTATTTTTATACTAATTTGACATTTTCAGTTTATATAAATTTTAAAATTCTTCTTCTTCTTCTTCTTCTTCTTTATCGTCTTCTTCTTCTTTTTCTTCTTCTTCTTCTTTATCGTCTTCTTCTTCTTTTTCTTCTACTTCTTTATCGTCGTCTTCTTCTTTTTCTCTTGTATATTTTTTAATTTATTATTTAATTTTTTATTGTTGTAAATCTAACGTAAACAAAAACTGAAATAGAGAGAAAGACCAACAATAAAAAATCAAAGGAAAAAAAAAGGAAAAGACGAAAACCAAAAAGAAGACGGCGATTTATATTTTTATTTTTGTCAAAAATTTCGGAAAGACAAAAATTAAAAACTATCAGCAATATCACGATCGAGGTTATTTCTTTTTTTTTTTGTTATAATTTTATTGTTGTTGTATTTTATTATTGTTGTTGTTTTTGTTTTTGTTTTTGCTTCTGTTTTTGTTGTTATTTCATAAAACAGAAAAATTAAAAAAAAAAAACTGAAACACAGAATAAAGCAACAACACAACGAATACAAAATTTTCATCTCATGATGGAAATAATTTATTAGAAAATTATATTTTGCTCGATACAATTTTTTATGAATAAATTAATTTGATTTTTTTTTTTTCATTTCGATTTTATTATTATTGTTGTTGTTGTCTCTTCATATTATTTGTTTTGTATTTTAGTTGTTGTTGTTGTAACTCATATATTAATTTTTTTGTATGCACAACAAAATGCTTCTTTTTTTTTGTGAGATGAATATTTTGTTGTTGTTGTTTTGTTAGTGGGTTACGTTCAATTTAATGATACACAACTCTATAATTTATTTAAGATGCTGTTTGCTCTTTGTTGTTGTTTGTTATTGTTGTTGTATTTCTCTGGGTGTCTATTTGATGAATATTTTGTGTAGTATAATGATGTTTTTTTGTTATTTGTTTTTTTTTTCTTCTTGGTGGTGTTACTATTGATGATTGTATAGTTTCGTTGTCTGCATATGTTAAATGTCAATTTTTTGATAAATTATTATGTTTGATCTTTTCAATAATAATAATTCACCGTAATGTAGAAGAAGAGGAAGATGAAGAAGATGATGAAGAAAATGAGAGTGGTTATTCTCAAAAATATTAATTCAAAATTCAATAAAAAAAAAGAAGAAATACAAAAATAAATCCACACTTGATTATTGTACAATTGTATGAGTTCCTTTTTTTTTTCTTCTAAATATATAGAAGCACAATCGCATTAATATGGGTTTCACATTTTGTTCGTTCTTTCTTTTATTTATTATTTTTGGGCTTTTAACCTTTTATCTAAAGCACGCTAATAATTCAATGCAATATGCTAATAAAAAACTAAAATACAAAAAAAATCAATTTTGGAAAATAAAAAAAAAAAACATTAATTTTGGAAAAATAAAAATAATAAATACAAAAGAATTTTGTTCAAGTTCATCATTTGTGTGGGTAGATTCAACACACATAAATATAATTTTGGTAGCAGAACGGTTCTTCTTGTTGTATTTACATTTTTCTCTTTTCAATTTATTATTATTTCGTTAGATTTTTATTAAGATTTGTGTCACGTTTAATCATATTCAAGGATAAATCTTTTCAAGAAGATCTATTTCTTATTTGACTTTGTGAAAATAATAATACAATCATAAATATTATCTCTTCTATTACAGTGGATCAAAACATACCAAAGTTCTTTGCATGCCTTATCGTCTTGGGATTTATTCTAATTTAATAGTCTGACCAGCATTAGAAATTCTCATTATTACAATGTTTACCGCGAATCTTTAATTTTAATTTTTAAAACAAAAGTTAGGTTTGTTTTTTATTAAAGTTTTTTCGATTAAAATATCGTCTCTTCATACAGCAGGTACACATATCGATTAACATACAATATTTATATATGTAAGATTGTTCGAATAAACAAATAATCTGATAATTTTACGACCGCATAAATTTGACAGATAATTTTTAACTGTTTATATTTGTCAGATTTCATAACAGCAACCAGATTGCTTCTTTTTTTTTTTGGTTAAGATAAAAAAAATATAAATTAAATTTTTATCACTTACTACATTCACTTAAAAGTACTTCTTAATTTAAGTATAAATAAGATGTGTTGATATAAAAAATATTACCAGTATCAGATTACATTCATAATGAACAGAACAATTTTTTTAATTTTGTGCTTTACTATTGTTTGTTTTGCTGCACCTTTGGATGAACCAAAAAGTGCACAAATTTTAAAATACGAGAATAATAATATTGGTGTTGATGGTTACAATTTTGCGTAAGTATTTATTTTGATTTTTCATACACAAAATATTTGAAAAAAACAACAATTCCAAATTAAAAGATGCTGACAGTTTTTTATTCCCCTGATGTGGATTTTTTATGTACAAAATCTTTAAATTTATAAATGCAAAAAGTAAAATTCAAAATTAAAAGTGGCAGCGCCTAAATTCATGCTTCCAATAAAAAAACAGAAAACTGAACGAAAGACACGAACAAGTGATGAACCCATTTTTATTATATTTTTTTGCCATCTTTTATTAAACATTTTACTTTTATTCAACTATTATTTTAAACTTCTATTTTGAATTTTAAAACAATAAATATTCTATTTTGGGATTGATCAAGTCCCTTGATATTTATTTTATCTTTCATTCATTTAATTCATATTTTATTTAAATTTTAATCTTTTTTATGCAAAAAAAAAACCAAAATTATATTTCATAAATATTTGATCTAAGAAGAATACAATCCGGAACTTTTTTTTTATTCAATTTTTTTGACTTTTTTATTTCCATTATATTTTATTGATTATTGAATTTTTTTACTTTGTGTTCGTGTGTGTTAAAGATATGAGACTAGTGACGGTATATCACGTCAAGAGCAAGGTGAATTAAAAAATGTTGGAACTGAAAATGAAGCAATATCTATTCGTGGTACAGTAACATGGGTAGCAGCAGATGGACAACAGTACACCCTTAATTATATTGCTGATGAAAATGGTTTTCATCCAGAAGGTGATCATTTACCAAAAGCTTAAAAGTTTCTTTTATTTCTAAGAAAAGAGAAAAAAAATGTAATGAATTAATTAATTTTATTCTAAAAATTCTAATTAAAATTATTCAACATATAGATTTTTGTTTCCTTTTTATTTTCCTCTGGGCAAGGTCAAAAAAAAAATATTAATTTAATACAAAACAAAATTTTGTAAGACTTTCATTATATTGTATAAATCTGATCATTATCTTTAATTGTAAACGATGTACCTACATAAGATGTTACTTATGATGACGTCATCATTTTTATTAACCGACAAAAAAAACATACTACTACTTTTTTACAACATCAATTATTATGGAAAAATATGTATTTTTTGTACTTAAAATGTTTTATGTGTTCACAACCTCACACACACATACATCCACACACACAAATGTATGTAAATAATTATTATGGCAGCACCTACAAAATCATCTTCATAAATCAATATTCTGTTGATTACAAAAAAAGTAATAATTATACAAAAAGGCAAAACACAAAATTAAAAATAAAAGGAATTTTCATAAATTAAATGACATTTTCCACTAACAGTTTTTTCTTGTTTCAAAATAATAAACAATAAATTTTCTATAAAATTAAAATCAATAAAAAATAATAATTCTAATTAAGACAATAAATTAAACAGAAACAGAAATAAAAAAAAAAGTCTAAATCTGAATTAAATTATTTAATAAAAATTAAAAATTAAAAAATCAAATTCCACAAAATTAAAATAAAAAAAAATTTACATGCAAAAGGTAATTCCAATGTGCTTCCGTCATATTTCTATTTTTCCTAATAAACAAAAATTAAAATTCTTCAAAATATACTAATATACTATTTATTTGTATTTTGATTAGAGAAGAAGAACAAAAAAAAAAAAAAAATTTGTCTTGCGTTTTTTAATCAACAAGAAAAAAAAAACAAAATTAAATAACACAAAGTCTCATAGAGAAAAAGTTAGTTTCTCTCTCCCCCCCTGACAATAAGTATATATATTTATATATATCTATATTTTTTTTTTCTTTAACTTCATGGTATAAGATCCTAGTAGAAAAGATTTGAACACATTCAAAAGACGATAACGAAGACAAACGCATTTTTAAACAAGTGATAATAATAATAAAATATATTAGAAGGAACTTGTTTCTTTTATATTATTGAATATAAACGAAAATTAAACGAAGAACTTAACCATTATGTTAAAGAATACAGACGGAGACTGTAGAAGATTATTACATATTTATTATTATTTGATTTAATCAAACAAAAAAAAAATTGTTTATTAGAATTTTGCTTTTGCTTTGTCTCTTCGTGTTTTTGTTATTTGTTTTTCTCTTTATTTTTTGCTATTAATAAATTTGTAATTAGTATTGCATATGATAACAACAACAATAGCAACAAAAATCGATGGATGTCTCTTGTATTTGTTACATAATAGTTTAAAAAAAAAAATTTTGTGTTTTGTTTTTAATTTTCTTCTAACGAACTTTTATTTTAAGTTTTATCCAATTATCTGTGTGTGACAATACGATTATTTTGTGTCTCGTTAGTTGTGTTTTTTTTTTATTACTTATTATTAATTTTGTTTATTATATTTGGAATATGTGTGTTAAGTTCTAAAGATATAAAAAAAAAAAAATAAACAGAAAATTTATTTAAAAATGAAAGTAACGATTATTGTGAGTATTCTTTTTATTATTATTTATTAAATCAAATATCTTCTGTTATTTTTGTTTTTCTTTTTTTTTTTGTTCTGTTGCGTCTACGTGATTTGTTTTTATAAAACATTTTGGGGCAATTTATTTGATCTTTGTGGTTTTTGCAATTTTGATGATTTTATTTCGTCTTATTTTATATTTTGATGAACTTTATTCTGACGAAAGAACAAGAGATCCTTGTTGCATTTTTTATTCAATTTTCTCACAAATTTAAACAAAAAAGGATATTTTCAAGGTTTTTTCCAAAAAAAAAAAAACAAAACTAAAAGAAAAAGCAAAAATGTGTCAGCATTTAATTTTCTTCTTAATGAAACTAGAATTTAATTCCTTTCAATCATAATTTTATATATAAGACCACGATAATCTTGACCTATTGTGAAATCGAATTTGTAGTTTATCCAGTTTAAAGAAGAGTAACCTCGAAGACACATCAAGATGTTCTGTCAAAAAAAAAAAAAAAAGAAATAAAAATATAAATAGAAAACAAAACAAAACAAAACAAAACAAAACAAAAACAAATGTAAAAGAAAAAAATGAAGACAAATTAACATAATCATTTTGATGATTATACACGAATTAAAAATGTTAAAAAATTGACCCACATACTCTACATCCTTTGAAAACCTATTGAATGGAACTTTAATTTTCAATGAAAGAAAAAAAAACAAGAAGAAGATACACAAAAGTTCAAATATCTTCATCATAAATATTCTGACATTTTTCTTTTATTTTTTTTTGTTGTACCTAACTTCTTCTTTTTCTTCTTCACAATTTTACATTACTAAACTCTTATCAAAATTTATTATTGAATTGTTTGTTAATGAAGTAAAAAAAATGAAATGAAATAAAATAAAAATGAAATGAAGAATGAAGATGATGATGATGATGATGATGATAAATCAGTATTTTTTGAACCTTGCATAGTTTTTTTTTTTCATTATCTTTTCTATTGTATTGATGAAAATTTGTGTCGTTTTATCATAATTAATTTTAATCAATTCTAAAATTTATTATAACGAAAAAAAAACAAACAAATAAGTGAATATATTCCTCGTTTTCTCCTTCCCAATAAAATATCACAGAAGTGGAAATGAAAAAATCAAAAAAAAAAAAAAGTTGGAGGAGAAAAACAAAACAGTAGAAAAAGTTAACACATTAAATGAATATGCTAATGTGGGATGAAAAGACATATAAAGGTTGAAAGCCTCAATCAAAATAATAATAAAGTCTTCCGGCCCGAATCATAAATTATTATTTTTAAATAACGATGTTTACTGATGACAGTGCAAATGTATTTAAATAGTCAAATTGTTTTTTTTTGTCTATTATTTAATCTTATAATTCGATTTCTATAGATAGCTTATTTTTTTTTTTTTTTGGCAGAAACTTATGGAACATAAGTGCATTTTTATTTGTGATTATTGATTAACTTTAGTTAATTTAATTCATTATAAAATTGGCGATGATTCGTAAATTCTATTTTCATTATTATTATTATTATTATTTCTACTTTTGCTTCTACTGTTTGTTGTATGAATCGTTTATTCGTTTACTTTAAAACAAAAATTCTATTTCGCATATTTTAATATATAAAGTCAATAAATGAAATATAAACAATCAGAAATAAAAAGAATATGATAAAAAAGGCATTGAATTATAAATAAACAACGAAAAACATATATTTAAGAATCCGTTTGAAACTTTATATAGGATTTTCCGACGTGTCAATTATCAAGGTTAAACAAAAACAAAAAAAAATTAGAATTATTAAGAGTGGACCTCGGTTAAGTTATAAGTAAGTTAATCTTCTTAAGGAATGTCAAATGTAAATTTTTTTTGTTTTTGTAAAAAAAAACGGCAAACAAAAATACAAACACAAAAAGTGTGTACTAAAGTTCTTTGACACAAAAAACTGACGACTATAAAATAAGTCAAGTCAAAAGTCAAAACCATATGAGTAAATAAGAAAATATTGTCTATGGTAGCGTAAGTGAAAAATGACCGCCAAAAAAATGGGAGAAAAAAAAACTTACAGAATCAATAAATCCATTGTAATTTGAAATTTTTGTAAAAAATAAAATGAAGAAGAAGAAGAGAACAGCAAAATTAAATCCGGTTTCTCGCACAAAATAACAACGAAAAAGTTCATTTTTCATTTATTATAAGAAATCGTTTTGTAACTCAACCAAAACATCTTCTATACTTTATTTTATCTAATTTTTATACAAATAAATGCTAATAATATAATTTAGAATTTTCAATAAACAAAAAAAAAAGAAGAAGCAAGCGAAAAATAATAATATGTGAATAGATATTTGCCTAAACGAGGTGACAAGTTTTTTTTTTATGTTTAATTTTGATTTTGATTATTTTGGTATTGGACGGAAGTTTCTAATTAACATAAATTGTATTCTATTTTATTTTTTGTATAATAAATTGCGGGTGTCCAATTTCTAATGTCGTGTCAAATATAACATTTTTTATTGTATCCATAAAATAACAAAACTTGTTCAATTCAATTACTATAGATTTTATACATCGTTTATGTGATAATGAGTTACGCGTTAACGTTTTTACATCAAAGATATTGTAGATAAATGTCAATGTTTTTTTATTCTTTTCACTTAATTATTGTCACTTCAAATAACTTTATTATTTTATTGTTGTTGTTTGTTCTAACTTGTGCCGTTAAACACTTAGTAATTGATCGATTAATTATCGATATTAGCATAAATTTTATGAAAGCATCGTAAAAGAATGCATTCAGATATGTGTTATTGCTTAATCGTATAGAGATAATAATTATGACTACACCAGAGATATTTGAAAATAAGGACGATCACTAAATTAATGTGCCAGTTGTAAAACTGTATTCCGAAAGATTTATCGATTGCGTAATATTCTTAGCGATCGATTATAAAATATAGTTGTTCATGTTGCTTAATATTTTTAATAAAATTCAAGTACAAGGAAAAAGTGTAAGGCAATTATTTTATAATCGCCTTGATCACAAATAAAACCCCTACGTTTATTAATTGTACTGAGTTTTGTACTTACGTTAATTAATCATCAATCATCAATCAATGTCATAATTCATATATCCGATATAATTCAATTAAATACGAATACATATTTATAAAGTTCAAACATCACAGGTCAACAATATAACTAAAATAGAAGAAAATCATCTGTTCAATACAATAAATATTAGAATAACAAAAGAGAAGCATTAAGTAGCAATAAAAAATAATAACAATAATAACAACAAAAAAAAAATTTAATTATATTACTACTTTATGATTCATTGATTAATAAGAAGTCACGGAAATAAAAATTAATGTTTAATTGTCCTTGTGGAAGATCATATTTTGTGTTTGACGAAAAATAAAAAAAAATAAATAAATATAAATAAAAAGAAAGATTAGAGTGAGAGAGAGATTATTAGTGAAAGACAAAAAGATAGAAAAATTCTTTATATCGACTTTTTTGTTCAATTTCAATGTCTTTTATATGAGATAATCATAATTTGAATAATTTTTTTCACTAAGAAGCGATAAAACAAAAACAACAAACAAAAAAAAAATAACAGAAACCACAAAAGAAAAAAAAATGTTGACCAAATAACTTTTATATTTTTACGTTCAAAGACGAGGATGATGCTAATTATTATTGTGATGATGATGATGATGGTGTTGATGATAAAGATGATGATGATGATGATGGTAACAATTGTAATATTATAGTATTTTCTTTTCCGCGTATTTCATTCACACATGACAGTTGTTTTTGTTTTGTTTGTTGCCTTTTTTTTTTGTTTGTTTCAAGTTATTGTTTTGTGTGGGCTTTTATTGGAATTTTTTTTTGTAGCAGTTTTTTTTGTTTATCGTAAAACAAAAACTTTATACAAAAAAAAACATTTCAAATTGCATCAAATAAACTTTCAATTTTTTATTCCTGATCACGTTGAAAGACAAAAAAAAATTCTACATAAATTCAAAGTGAGATCGGTAACATTTAACTGATGACGGATCAGAGATGAACTTTTGCTTCCTCAAAATTAATAATTTAAATCTTATTAGAATTAATCAAATAAATATAATCAAATAATCATTAGAATATTTTATTTAGTTTTTACAGAAATAAACCGAATGATCACCAAAGTAATTTAATTAAAATTATACCTGCGATCGCGATAAGGAAGCTAAAATTTTAAAATCAATTAAAATTTATTAATTAAATTATTGAAATAAAAAAGCTACGATGATTATTGCATGCGATCTTGTCCAATATAATTTTAAATCAGTCAATGCCAATGTTATAAGCCGCTTCTCCATCTTCTTATTTTATTTTTTTATCTATTTTTGATGTTTCTTTGCTTTTGTTGTTTCTTAATGAAACTTTCAAAATTGAACACGATTAAAACTCTATCATCATAGATTAAAAATATGATAATATAAAAAAATCCGGATCTGATTTTTCTTTCCTAATTGTTTTTGATTTTTATAAGTTCAATCAGATATGCCAAGGTTTCTTTTCTAATATCAATTTTATCCATTAATATACTTATCAGTGTCATTTCTGTTAGTGTTGATATGTCGGTGAAAAATAAAAAGAATAATTCCCGGATGTTTATAGACAAAAAAAAAAGTCAAAATAAGAAATAATAAAAAATAATTTAAAAGAGTTGACTTAATTATTTGGTCCTAAATTTTACTTTATCGTTTATTTGTTTGTTTTTGTTTTTATATAATTTTCCATTTGATTTGAAAAGATGTTCCGAATAGATGAACATGTTTGTCCTTTTTAATATGGTAATTAAATATGAAAACATTATTATTTATTATAATTAATTTTTGTGTCAATAAATTACAAAAAAATGTTTACTCTACAACGTCGGACAGTTCCACAACAATTTTTAAGTTGTTCTTAAAACATTCTATAATCGCTCAATTATATATGTTATGCTCTCACATATTCATCATCTCTCTCTGTCTCTTTCGCTATTAATTAAAATTGTTGTAAAACCCGACCTAAGATAACTAGTTGTTTTTTTTTTTCTGTTTTCTATTTGGAGAAGAAGATTTGTTATGCTTTTTCGTTAAACATTTTTTTGCTCTGAATTTCTTAAATGTTTTGTTCAAAATATTCTAATTTTTTGAAAAATTATTCTGTACGACAAAAAAAATACACGAATTAAAAACCAATAAAAAGAAACGACGTCATTTTTGTAGCAAAACCAAAAAAAAAAAACGCAAATTTGTAGAACATAAATTATTGAAACATTTTACAAAAATTAATTTAAAAACATAAATTTAGAATTTGCTTTAACATTTTCAAAAAAAAAAATGCAAACCTAATTTAGATTTGCGATCGAGTTTTTTTTTTGTTTTGCTTTTTCGGGGGAAAAAATCATTTTTTATCGATTAAATTCTTAGCGTTAAAAATTCAAATAAAAACCAGAACAAAAAATGATAGATTTTATTTTATTGATTTTTTTTTATCGTTATATTTTATCGTGTTTTTTTTTTGTGGTGCTTGTAAACTGGATAAAATCAAAATTAATTATAAATTATTTGACTAATCAATAATTAACGTTTCTTTTTTGTTTTTGTTTTTTAACGATGTTGAAACACTTTTGCTGTTTTTATATATTTTTAAGCTGTTGAAAGTGAAATGGTGATCTAATTTTTATGAATCGTTTATCTAATTAAGAAATCAATTATATTTTAACGTTATCGTTTTATGGTTAATTTAAGTTTGATTTATTAACGAAGTCTATGAATTCTTTCCCATTAAATCAGGTTGTATCTGAAAAATTCCCTCAATTCAATTCACGACATTCATATGAAATATACAAATTCTAATAACGTTTGAAAATGCAACCTTTAATTTCCTTTATGATGCAGTACTTAAGGATTAACGAATTAGTGTATTTGTTAGAGACCGGACGCAAAACATTAGTGTAAACGTGTTGATCAGATAAGAAGTCGTTGTTCAACCTTTACTAATTTATTCAATTTAACGTGACGTTTTCAATTGATTTATTACATCAGCTTATGAGAATCTTTAAACTTGAGAATTTTAAACTTGTTTGTGTAGGCATCAGGTGTCAGGTGTAACTCATTAGATAATATAATAGTAAACACAAAATTTTCGACTAACAAAAGCGAACAAATTGAAACAATCAAAAAACAGAAATAGTATAACATTTTCTGCATTGTCATCATCTCAGAATGATGAAAAGAAAAAAAAACACGTCACAATAGTTTGGTAACTGTAAATTCTTATAAAAAAAAATGAAGTTCATATTTGTCAAAGAAGCTTAAAGCTAACTGGTTTTTTTTTCTGTGTGTCTCATTTGCAATTGATTAAAAGCTGTAATACATAAGACTTAACATTTTCTTGAATTTCTGAGTTTATGTGACAATGACGTCACACAAATTTCGTGTAGCTTTTCTATTTATAATTTCAGTTAATTTTGTTGTTGTTGAAAAGACAAAAAAAAAAAAGTTGGAGGGTTGCTTACAAGGCCAAATTTCCAGTTCCTGTTAGATAATACCCAGGGTATTTTAATTAGTTACGCAACAATAGTGCCATTAACGCATTTGTTTATATTTATTTTTTTTATCAATCCTTCATCAGTCCAATCCAATAAATATAAAAATTGTTAAGATTTCCACTTTTTTGTTTATTGTCCTCTTCAAGAGCATAATGACAAGAATTAGTGAAAACAAGAAAAAAGTTAACAGAAGTGGAAGAAGAAGATTCGATAATTCTAAAAATATAATTCGTCAAACCAGATTTTTGTTTTAATATTTGACAAAATGATATTATCATAATATTCTTGTTGAATCTTGATTTATTCTCATCGTCTTGTTATTTTTTTCTTGATTTTTTTTCATGTTTCTTGTATAAAGATTCTTTTTATTAAATATAATTTTTTGTTTTGTGTATTAACAAATTTTTAAACACAAAAAGTATCCAACAAGAAAAATGTTTTTTATTAAAAATTGTCATTTTTTTGGTCTGATTTTTTTTGTTTTGTTTTTATTTTATTTTTAACCAAATAAATCACTCGTGTTTTTTTTTTTAAATCCTTTTAAAAAATACAAAACGCCTTTAGTTTTTAGTTTTATACTGACATTTTCATTGAATAGATTTTGTATAATACAAAAACTTTATAATGTCAATAATAAGTAAAATGTCTCTTCTTTCAATATTCTGCTCCTCCTGAATTAATGAACAAAAAAACAAAAAATACAAACAAATAGAAATTTAATTTTTCTGTTATCGTATTCTTAATTTTATTTATTAATCAAAAATGATTTTTTATGAAAACATCTTCAGTCCGCCCCTTATACCACCTGCTCCCTCATCCTGATCAAAGAAAAAAAAAGAATATAAATTTATTAAATAATGTTATCGTCGATTATTCATTCGTTTCTGTTTAAATTTATGGTTGAATAAGTTTTTTCAAGGTTTATTATTCAAGTCTTCTTCTAGATAATCATTACGTGTGTGCGAGAATCCATTTTATTTCCACAAAAAAAAAAAAAAAACAAACGAAAAAGAATCAAAATCCCATAAATAGATAATAAAAAAAAAATCAATTATTTTATATGACTTTCCGCTCTAGTCGTTAACAAAACTATTTTGTTTTTCTCACAAAAGTTCATCATCCCTTTTATTTGAATTTTAAATTTAGATTTTTAAAATAGTTCAAAATTATGCAAAAAAGGATTTTTAGTTTATTGGCATGAAAATTTTGCAAAGAATATTTAACACGAAGATCAAACTGAAAAAAAAGAAGCTATGAAACATTTTTAAATTTAATATTCAATGAATGCAACAGAGGAAATCACCTTAAAATTGATTTGTTGACGTTAAACTTTGGTAAAATTGACGACATTTTTATGTGCGCGAGAATAAAAATCGTTGTATATATGATGACTCGACTCCTTCGTCTATAATGATCCCATTAAAATATTGACGAGGACGACATTTTGATTTTTTTTATTTGTTTATTTAAATGAAAATCAATTAATAAAAATTATTGTAGAATGGAATGACTTCGTTCTGTATAAAATCATTATAACTTTAAACAAAAAAACAAAAAATTGACGAGGACAACATTTGTGTATGATGACTCCTTCTTATCATTAAGAAAAAATTATTAAATATACATTTTTATTGAATATCGATTTCAAATTAAAATTAAAAGAATCTTCAAAATCAACATTTTTTTTTTTAATTCTATAAATGAAAATTTAACTTTAACAGACTATAAATGGTGTCTTCTTTTCGTCTCTTCCAAATTAGTAATTAATGTTGGATAAAAATGTTCATTATTATTTATTTAATAAATAGGCAAGAATATTTTTTTTTCTGTTTCTGTTTCTGTTTCGTTTTTGGTGGTTTTTAATAATCAACTAATTTAATTATGAATATTTGTCTAAGTTATTTTCTATGTTTCGTGGTTTTTGCTTTAATGTCACAGGTTAAAAATTTAATATTATTTAAATGTCATTTTTTTAAAACATGAATTCAACATTTTTGTTTTTGTTTTTTTTTTTTTTTTTTTGATAATATTTTTTGGTTAAGATTTTTGATTCTTCTCGTTTGATTTTTATTTTCTGACACAAAGTGATTTTTATTTATGATTTAAATGAAAATTATTATTTATGATTTTTTCTTCGTCAAATTAATTGAATCGTTGGTATGTTGAAATATTAAACTGAAGATTAATGTTGGCTAGAAGGAACTTAAAATAAGAAACTTAAAATGTAATAATTAATAATTTAATTGATGACGTATCCGTCGGGCGTGTAAAAATCACGAATATTATTTTTGGCGTTTTATTAAAAAGTTTTGTTGATTTTCTAAGATTTAATTTTGATTAATTAGAATAGTTTGGTAGACAAATTTTTTTTGTCCTCATACCAACATATTTTCATTTTTTGTTTTTGCATAAAATTCAGTGACAAATTATAATTAAATTAATTGCTTGATTTTCAATAATTATCAAAACCAGAGTGCTTCCGTTTTATATTACAGAAAAAATGTTAATGAGACAAAATGAGCAATTTTTCTTAAACTTTAAAAAATAAACCGAATAACAAAAATAGATTAAAACAAAAGGCGCAGACAGTAATAGTTAATTAATGAACGGAAATCCCATAATTGGGGTTTTTGGTTTATTTTTAGCGGTTTTTGTTTTATATTTAATAAAATATTAAATCTGTCTGTCTTTTTTTTTGTGACAAAACAAAATAATAAAAAAATTGGTTGCAAAAAAGAATTTCAGGAAAAATGTTTTATTAGTTCTGGGTTTATAAATAAAATTTGAACGAACATATTTATGTCGCATGCGCCCAAGGCTTTAAAATAAAAATAAAAAACTGGATGCAATTCAATCAATAAACAAACGAGTCATCTTTATCTAATTAGCAAAGCAGACATTTATTTTATTATCATTATACTTAATGAAGCCCCGCCAAAAAGTAAAAGCAAGAACTAAAATAAAATAAGTTACTAACATTTGACATTCGTTTTTTCGTATAGAAAAAGAAGTGCGTTCTTGTTTTTCCATCTAAATATTTTAATATTATCTTTTTTTTTCTATAAAAACTTTAAACTTCTTTACTAACTAATTAAGAATTAATAACTCAAGGTGATTATCATGATTTCAGCTACATTTTTTTTAAACAAATATACAACATGATTTACCTATACCAAATCTACAGAAATATAATCAAGAATATCTTTGATTTACTAAATACAAGAAACAAAAAAAAAACAAAAGTAAAAAACAAAAAAGTGAATGTTTGCTTCGTTTCGTATTTTTTTATTTCTTTATACAACAAGCGTGTCACCTGTTTTGTCGGTTTTTTTTTCTTCTTACTGTTGTTTATAGTTTTTGTATTCTTGTTTTATTTAAAAAGAATAAAAAAAAAAATTGTTATATTTTGGCCAATTTATATGTAAACGAAAACTGTTACAAAAAGCTTAGTGTCAACATTATTATTGGTAATAAAAAATGATATTCTTGTCAATTGATTTTCAATAATAACATTTTTTTTTTCTTGTTTGGTTTATTTTTCTTGAAATATTTATATGATAATACGTGTATAATGTTACATACTGAAATGCAAATTAAGTAGCGGCATATGGATAATTTTGTATTTTGTATCTGCAACATTGATAAGAAAATAAAGTTAAATGAAATAAAAACTGTTCATATTTTTTTCTTTTTTTTTTTCTTTTGAATTAATGAATATTTTAATTTGCATTTTGTTTATACAAGAAAAATAAACAAAAAAAACCCTCAAAAATGGTGTTACAAACATAACATTTTTTTCTTGTAAGAATTATTGTAAACAAATCAATATTATTACTTTACGAGTTATTACTTTTCGAGTTCAATAACACTTTCTGTATTTTTATGTAGATTTTATCTGAATGAAAAATGCAAATCATATATTTTAATATTCTCTTCTGTTTTATTTCTATTTTTTAGTTTATTTTTTCTTTTGCCACAAGTATTTTGGCTGCAACAAAATATTATGATGGTGAAAATCGTCCATATGAATTTGGATTTAAACTTGAAGGAAATCAACATCGACATGAAAAAAAAGGTTATTTCTACTCTCTTTTTAATGTTATGGTTTATATTTTAACAATTTCTTATTCTAGATGAAAATGGAATTATTATGGGTGAATTTGGCTTCATCACCGCTGATTCTGTTTATCATGTGACCGTATATGCAACCGATGAAGATGGAAAATTTAAAGTTCTTTCAATGAGAAATATTAAACTGAAATCTAGTAAATTAATTTCTTTTATTTATGCACAACACACATAATTAACACAATTATTCATTCCAGTTACTGATACAGCGGACTATCAAAATGTACCAACAAAAAAACCAGTGGAAGCAAGTAAATATGTTGTTACACCATTGAAAGTATCTTCTGGAGCACCTCTACAGAAAATTGTACCTCAACTGGTTATAACACCAGTAATTCAAAAAAAAGTTCCCTCACCTGTAATCCCAACACAGGCAACAACTAATATTTCTGCCTGTTCATCATGTAAAATTCCAGAACCAATTACACCTAAACCAATAGTCAATCTATATAAGCCTCAACCAGTTGTTATCAACATTCAAGCACCAACAGTAGAGCCACCTACACCCGTTCCGACTAAACCAGCCCCACCTTCCGTTCATCAGCCAATTCATGCTCAGCAACCAGTTCATCCACAACAGCCAATTCAAACTCAACAACCAGTTCATACTCAGCAGCCAATCCAAACTCAACAACCAAATCATATTCAGCCACCCGTGGTCAGTTCACAGCGAGAAATCATCACTAATAGGCCATTAACACCAGCCGTTCAACCTCAAGTTATCAGCCGACCACCACAAGTCATAAGTGCTCAACCTCCAGTTGTTCAACCATTATTTGTTCAACCTCCAGTTATCAGCCCACCACCACAAGTCATAAGTGCTCAACCTCCAGTTTTTCAACCATTATTTGTTCAACCCCCAGTTATCAGCCCACCACCACAAGTCATAAGTGCTCAACCTCCAGTTATCGCACCATTATTTGTTCAACCTCCAGTTATAAGTCCTCCGCCACAAGTCATAAGCGTCCAACCCCCAGTTGTTCAACCTCTAGTTATAAGTCCTCCACCACAAGTCATAAGTGCTCAACCTCCAGTTAGACCTCAACTGCCAGTAGGAGTTGGGCTTCCAGAAAAGCTAGTAACACCTCAAAGCCCGAATATTCAATCAAATGTTGATGTTTCATCAATTTCTGTTGAAGAAAAAACAATTGCTGGCTTATTTGACCATCCAAATAACAACGTTATTTATCCAGAGGTAACACGCACAGATGATTCAATAAATCCTGGAGGCGTAGATTCATTCGATGTTCGTTTCGATAAACCTGCCTCTAATGAGCCTGTAAACTCTAATCTTGTCATTAAACCATTAGCTTATGAGCCAGTTCACACAACTGGTGTTCCTAACCCTCCTTCACAAGAATTAAGTATCCCTCTTCCGCAAGTAAACCATAATGGATTTACTGATCCTTACCAACCAGAAGTACACAATCTCCAACCCCAACCTGTAGTAAATATTCAAAGTCACAATAATGGACCAATAACTTCCAACTCCCCTGGGTCCCGTTTCCCAATTGCCCCTAGTCTTACAATAACTTCTGGTTTACCTGTACAATCTAGCCCCAATCTACAAAACCTTCCTATGATAATGCATCCCCAAACACAGTCAGCAGCTATACAACACCAACCCCAATTTGGAGGTCAAACAAATCTCGCTAGTCATCCAGGATTAAATGGAATTCTTTATAAATTTAACTACACAGTTGGATATCACGGACATCACGAGCAAGGAGATTCCGATGGTAACTTATGGTAACTTTTCATGTGTACTTAAATTATTATAAATTTCTTTCTTTTGAATTAAAAGGTAACAAGGATGGAGGATTTTTCTTAGTAGGTCGTGACGGATATAAAAGAACTGTAGAATATAGAGCCGATGAAAATGGATTCCAACCTCATACTAGATTAGAATATGCTCAACCAGCTGAAATTCCAAAAGAAGAAACTGAAAAAGAACGAGGACTACAAGGATATGAATTTAAATGGTTTTATCTGAAATGAAAGAATGTTAAATTATAAAAAAAATAAACTAAAATATTGTATAATTTATAAAAAGTTTTTTTAATTTTATGAATAAAAAATAGAAATGTAAAGAAGAATGTTTTATCAAAAGATATATTTTTAAATTTCATCTTAAAGAACGAAAAAAGTAGAAAAAATAAGGAAGGTGCTTAAGCGAGAAACTTCATTTTAGAATTAAGTGAAAATGAGTAAAAAACCAATATTTTTGACTATTCTACTTACTGCATAAATAAAATGAAAATTCTCTGTCTCACCAAAATATCAGAAAAAAATAGACAAAATGTCAAAGGAATTAACACGTCAACACTTAGACTCTCATCCGATAATTAATTAACTAAAAAACCTGATCAAAAAAATGATTCTTATCACGAATTTAAAATTAGGATAATTTGGTAATTAATAACAACAATAAAATGCATTTACGGTCTTATAAATGAGATTAGTAGCGATAAATATTCGACTGTAAAAATAAAAATACTTTTACTTTGAATTCTATAAGCAAACAACTTTTTTTTTTGTTCTGAAACAAATTTAATTAAATTCACATTAAATAATTTGCAACACTAACATCAAAATGAATAAAAGCAATAATTAAAATAGTCGCCTATGGTTCGACTTTAATTTAAAAAGATGTTTCCTAGATGTTTTTTATATGGGAAAATAAATTACATAAATTCCATTTTTCAAAAATCTCAATCTGGTGGTTGCTAGCGAAACTACATTTTGAAATTTAAAATAAAAAAAGTGAACGTTTTTTCAGGTCTAATAATTTGTGTCTCTGCTAAATAATTATTTTTAAATAAACAAAAATTAATTAATTAATTAAACAAATATTAATTAATTAATTTAATTAGACTTCTTAGCGTTACCCAGAGTACACCAACGAGGAGGTGAGTCTAAATCGTACTCCAAAAATATTTTATTTATAATAAAAAAATAATAATGGACAAGGGAAGTAAATGCTACTCATTATTTTTTTAGATACTAGACCGATAATGGAGTACTTTTGTAGAATAAACATTATGTCTAATAATTTTTTTTCATAACTAATTTTCCAAAAGAAAACTCAAAATTCAGACATTATAGGACGATTGGACTTATGGTTCCATTTGGCAATATTTCAAATGTGACGTCATTAAATTTATATGTTTGTCTCTTTCTAAAAATATAGTTGACCCTGTCGAGTGATCAAAAAATTTCCCCTGTTTGGGCAATTCACTTTTGTTGACGATTTGACATTTGTTTACAATTTTTGACAACTGTTTTTTTGTGAATGACATTTTATGTTGAATTTCCGAAACTATTTAATTATTATTATTTCTAGTTATGTTTATGCAAATTACTTCTTAAAAGAAAACAATTAAATTGTTAATATTTAAATTTAAATGACAACTTTTTCCTTCCTGAATATCCACATCTTAATTTCTTAAATGCAAATAAAATTTTCTTTCATTTAAATTTGAATAGCATAAGAAACTAATTTAATGATTTAAAAAGAAATTCCATTCAATAATACTTGATTTAATTCAGCCTTGTTCTAGCAACAGTTACAAAATTCATAAACTATTTGCATTATTTATATTTTAGTTAGTAAACTAACTAAATTTGAGATTTACTGCAACAAAAAGCTCATATATATAAGCAAAGTTCACGAAAAAATTGTTTTAATATTATATTATTTATTCTGTTTATTCCAAGCATTATAATATTTAAATACAATTATTTTTTTCATTTTTATAAATAAAAAAAAAACACTTTTATTCTTGTAATCTCTTATTCTTGTAATCTGTTTAAATATTAAGTATATGGGCTTTTAGTTGTATTCATAATTGATGTTTTATGCACGACACCGTTCCAAAAAACTAGGATATGATAGCTATTCAACAGCCAGCATTGAGTTCCATAAAGTCTTTGATCTGTATACGAAATAGTATGGTTTTGGATCGATTCCTTCACGTTTATATCCTAAAAAATTACAAATCGTTGTTAATTTTTATGTACAACAATATTGTTTAAATCTATTTACCATCATCTTTTGTTACATTGTAATCTTTAAGCCATTTAATAGCATCACCAAATGATGGATTCAATTCATATAATAAATTACCTTGTGGCGATTTTAATACTCGATCAACAACATTACACACCAGCGATTCTAATCGATTTAATATGAATGTTATGAATGGATATGTTTCTAAATAGTTGCGAGCTTTGTGTAAGAAATGCCTCTTCACTAGAAATTGAAATAGTTTTAATAAAGAAGAGTGTTTTTATAAATCAAATATTTAACCAAAATAATCCAGTTTGAAAAGAGTGTCGATGGTGTTACTTCTGTATAATCCAAATCAAAATAATGACTTCTAAAAGCTTGCATGGCAACGCTACGCATTTTAAGAATTTTTGATGTATTTCTCCGCGAATACAATTAATGTTGACCTTTCAAATGCTTTACCTAAAATTTAAAAAATGAAATTAGAAACGTTTTACCATCATTGTATTCAGCATCACAATAAATATGAGAATTAATACGTTTTGAGTCACTTTCCAATTAGCCATCATATCATCATTTGCTGAAACAGCATCTTCTTTCAAAGCTTCGCTTTTGCTAATTCTTCCGTCCTTATTTATGTTACCTAAAATATTTTTTTTATTATTTTTTATATGATTAGCTTTTTTGTTTTATTATTTTTAGTTAGAACATCACACAATATAACATGATTTATTTAAACTTACCTTAATATTACTTTAAACAAATTCCATTACTTTGAACTGATTTTATTTTATTTATTTTCACAACCAAAATATATATATGACATTTAACAAATTTGTTGTGGGAAATTTTTGTGGTCATTATTTTTTTAGTTTTATGTCGTGCAAATATAAAAACGCTACAACGTTATGGAAACATTAACTACAAAATTATTTAATAAAAAAAAAACTTATTTCTTTAATAAATACTCTCAAATTTAGTTCTAAATATTATTTTAAATATTAAAAAATTTTAATTTTAGAATATACATTAAAATAAAACATGTTATATAAAATAATTTTCAAATATATCGGTTGATTTTTAAATAGCATTATGGTAGAGCATTGGTGTACCATCTATGATCGAATAGTAAAACTATAAATTTCCCTAAAAATTTTTATCGTGCTATTAACTTTACTCTAATGGTTTCATACCTGTACGAAAAAGAAGGAAAAATCCATGACGTCATATTATACCTTATTTTAGGTAAGCGACTTTTTTGAACGAAATTGGATATATCTGCATTACCAGATTTTTTAAAAAATATTTAAAAACACAGAAAAATCAGAAATTAATTCTAGTTTATTGGAAAAATACTTAAAACCCCATCCATTTTTTACTTCCCTTCTCCATTAAAAGTTAAGATTTTATTATAAATAAATAAAATCTTAACCTTTAATTATTATTAATAATATTTTTTTAAACTTAACATTTAAAGTTTTTTTTAACTTAAAGAATTTAATTTATTTCTTTTATTTTGAATTTCATTTATTTTGAATGAACTTTTATATGCCTTTTTAAATGTTCCAATCTTTTGTATTGATTATTGCATCTTTCACATTGAAATAATTTTTCTAAATGTGTTTTTAAGTGTTGAGATAATAATTTTTTATTTTTAAATCCTTTATTACATTTCTCGCAATTGTGCTTTTCTTCTTCTTTAATTTCATGAATATTTTTTATAGAAATTTAATTTAAATTTTGTTTATAAAATCATAATTACAGAAATTTAGTGGTGTGAAATTTAAACTAAATAAATTAAATGAATGATTAACAATAATTGTTACACTCATTATTTAACATATTTCAAATTCTGCAAATGTTCAAATTGTGTACATTGAAATTGACGTATTTTGCTTCTTTTTTTCTTAAGAGAAAAAGAACAACAACTAATAACATGAGAAAGAATAATGGACTCAATCGAACATTATCTCATAGAATTTTTTTTCTAAAATATCGCAACGCTTTCTTTAAAAACAAATTTCTAACAAAAACACATGAAACCAAATTTGTCAATCTGCAGCCGATCTGCTTTAAAAAATCAGTCAAAAAATAAAAATTAAATTAAAACAACAACACCAGAATGAAGTTATGTATAGTAAACTAAAAAACCATTCCAATTTTTTAGTACCACGGCATTTTCTTAATAACAGAGACTATCGAACACATTTCGTTTCATCTAACAATATTTTGAATTTTTAATTATTAATAATTAGTTATTAGCCAGAATTCCTGCTTCCAATATTAATTTCGTTCAATATTTTAATTGAGAATATATTTAAATAAACAAAATTAAAAATCTGCTTGAGATAATAAGTAAAGTATCCGGTAGGATAAAATAAAAGTATTTATAACGTATTTATAACCTTCGAAATAACCCAAATAAATTGAGTCAAAATATTGCTTAATACAAATAATAATAAGTATAATTATAATAAATACGTCTGAACTTTTAATCCATATTTAATTGCTACTCTTTTTAATTTTTATTTCATTTGTTGAAACAACATAATATTGGGTATCATTCACTCATCATGAGTAATAAAAATCATCAAATCATTAAATTATCACATCATATAAATTTAAATTCATTAAAATATCTGCTTAAACACTGTGTCAACGACGAAGATCAAATTTCTTTTTCTCTCCCACAATAACAACAACAATAAAATTAATAACTTTTTCTGTTTATTTAGTTTTTTTGTGTTTATATTTTTTTTTAGTTAAAAACTTTGCAACAATGGAAAAAATGTTTAATAAGAAAAGATAAAAACGAACAAACATAAACAAACAAATCATCAAAATAACCAAAATTTATCCTTATGAGGTTACGCAGAGGTGGTTTTGTTTTTTTTTGTTTTTCTTCCATTTTTATCACTAAAAACTTTTTATGTCTTCTCGACTAAATTATAAGGTATTTCTTTATTGTATCTTATATTTGTTATTTTATTTTGGCAAATACAAAAGTTTCATTTAGTAAAAAAAAACACATTGTAAAATAATAAAGAAACCAATTCATTTATTTAAACTGAATGACAATTCCTTCATGTCAAAAAAGTAGTGTTTTTTTTTTGTAGAACGCGAATTAATAATGAAACAAAAAAAAAGTGTCAACGAACTATTGTTTAGGAACAAAATTGGTCAGATACCAAGAAGTAAGTATTATTTATAACAGTACATATAAACATTACCACCCTCACATTAAACAACAATTTTTATTATTGAGAGAAGCTGTAAAATATTAAGTGATAATTTTTTATTTTATTTGTATGATTTTTTTGTCTTATTCTGAAATATTCATATAAGAATATTATTTCATTTTATATGATTCAATTTAATTCATTTCTTTCAATTTGGATGGACAATCATTTGTTTATATTGAAGTCTAAATAAGGTGATGTCCACACCTACTCATATCACTTCTTCTTCGTCTTCATCTTCGTCTTCTTCTTCTTATTTAGTTTATAAGAATAAAACCGCAAAAAGAATCTTTTATTCTACTTTTTTTTTTGATTTTTTTTTCTGAATCTTAAGCAAGTCCAGAATAGAATATATTTTTAAGAATGTCCAAGGAAGGAGTCAAACTTAAATAACCTTGTCCAATACTAATACTAATTCGCATTTTATTAAAAAATCTCTTAGGTTGCAATAATTAAAAGAATTTTGAACTAATAAAAATAATTTGAGTTAAATAAATCGGCCATTAGCCGATCAATTAAGAAGACGGAAATATCATTTTTTGGTGAATAATTTAATAGAAAATAATTAATTGTTTTGTTGATGCTCTTTTTTTTTTTTTGATAATAAAAATTTAAAGAATAAAAATATATTTTATTGCAATTTACGCGTGGTCGATGTACTGAGTGGGAGAGTTTAAACGTTAAACCAAATCTGCACTATTTTTTTTCTCAATTTATTTTATTTATTTATTTATAACAAATTATTATTAACAATATTTTATTATTGATTTGTTCAGCAGAATATCCGTGGGCAAAACAACATAAGAATTATTTTTCTCTGTATGTTTTTCTTTATTACATTTATTACGTTGCGACTAGAAAATAAATAAGAAAAATCTTCATACAGTAAAAACCAGTCTAATTGAAACTTGCCTATTTGGACCACAATTCAATATAATTGTGGGTTCATTTTAATGTAATTTATTTTGTCTAAAAGGATCAAGTATTCTCTGTGAAATTGATGAGTCGACAGAACAAATTTTACTGAATAAGAAAAACGTACGCAATTAGATCCTTAATGATGAAATTCCTTTAAGAAAAAATTAAATAAAACATTTCTAAGAAAAATCTGCAAAAAATGAAATTTTGTCTTTTCTAAATTATCAATTTCCGCATGGGGAGGCACAAAAAAAGTTAATCCTTTCATATGTGTGCGTCTTTATAATTTTTTTTTTTTATATAAAACCAAATTATTAATTGTAATCTTTTCAATCATTCTGTTATAACAAAAATCATTATTTATTTATTATAAAAGACGTTTATTTTCGTTTGTTTTTTTTTTATCTCGTCTAAATTGATTCAAAAAAACAAAAAAAAAAAAAAATTAACCTTCAATTGTCAAATAATAATTTTGACAATCTTTAGTTTTGATTTAAATTCATTTAAATTAGTCAGATTTTTGTTTTTTTTTTTTTTATGAAAAAAAAGAACAAAGGCAAAATTTTTCCTTTTATTGTTGTAATGACTTTTTTTTTCTTCTCTACATTAAGAGCAATCAAATATGCCACCGTCTTTTTTCATTTTTTTTTTTTTGATATTCATTTTTTTAATAAATTGTTCCGAGAAATAATTTAGACAAGGATTTCTTTCGGTATATTATTCATTAGTTGTTGTTAAGAACTTAGAAAGAATTATGAAATAAAATGTTAAAGTTTAAAAATGGATTTTTTTAGAAAACATGAGAGATTATTTGGAATATTTAACAAGACTTTTTGATCGATTTCCAGGGTCATTGACAAACATTGAATCAAATATATTTTAATGGATTTCTAATCACTTTTAAATACCAGTTGGGGTTCCTGTAATTGAGTCAACAATTTATCCAAGGTCATGTCATCTGAAACATAAAAATAAAAATGTATTAAAGGACGAAATGTTTCACTTGCCTAAATTTATAATTGATCGAAACATTAATAAAAGTTAATTCTTAGAAAGCTTAACATAAAAACCTACATCAATATTGTTCCGTGGGAATTCGTTAATTAATTTTTACGTTAAGAGTGACTACTAGCGGAGGCATAGAAAGGCGCCAAATATTACTCACTACAATTTAACTTAGTTTGAATTCAACTCGTCATCTATGTTGTTATATTTTTCATTTGTTGTAAATTTTATTGTGTAAATAAAAAAACATTCATAAATAAACAATATGAGTCTCTAAGATCATTTTGTATATATTCTTATTCTTATGTTAAATAAGCATCATTAAAAGAAGATCAAAATTTAATAAGGTACCAACTTTTTTTGTTTCCGTTTTTACTCAAAAAAAAAAAAAAAGAGAAAAAGAAAAAAAAATTAATAAAATAAACAAAAAGAAACAGAAATAGATGACTAATTTTCTAATTATTATTATCATGTAAATTGAACATTTTTTTTTCTTTATAAAATCTCTAGACCAAAAAATTAACTCAAAAAAAAAGATATTTATGAATTAAATAATTGTTTTATGTATTTTGAAAATGGTTCAATAGAAATAAAAAAAAAAAAAAACTGCGCGAATATATTTAAAGGAACAGAGAAAAAAAAACGTACAAAATTATTATATAAATATGATCTTATGATAGTTAGTATTGTTTAGTTTATATTGTGGATACCAAACGTAACACAACGTCTCCAGTTCAATTGATATTTTATCTATAATCTACTCTGGACAAAAGGTTCGCCGTTTGTTTAATAAAAAAAAATAAATAAAGAATCTAAAAAAATATTATTAAAAATCAAGAGAAGAAAAAATAAATAGAAAAATAGTGAAAAAAAAAAATTATGTAAAAAAAAAATATAATCGCCCACAACACCCACGATTAACGTCCATAAAAAAATTCGCAATCATTTTAAATTCTCCTCTACTCTCTAGTCCTCTCTTTTCATTTGTTTTCTCACTCTCACTCTTTCTCCCTTTCTCATTTGTTTCTCTGCTAAATTCTCTCTTTTACCTTTTTATTATTTAATTGAAATTAAAAGAAAAAAAAACCGCGAGTTCGTTATAATTTCTGCTGTGAGACTTTTTTTGTTTTTTGTTATTTTGTTTCTTTAAAAAGTAAAGAAACTGAATCTCTTTTGTTTTTTATTATTATTATTATTATGTCTCTCTTTTTTTTTATTAAAGCAGACCAAACGTAATAACAATAATAATAATAATAATAAAAAGTGTTAAGCTTAACAACAACAATAAAAGTCTCAATGGAAATGGTTTAACTGAGATTTAATAAAATATTGTGGGGGAAAATTCAGTGAATATATTTTTTTTTCCATTCAATGAGATGGTATTCTTTAGTGGCTGAATAGCCAGCTTCGATTAAAGTTGTGTTTATTTAATTTAAATTTAATTTAATTTAATATTTTCCGTTGGAACAATTTTTAAAAGTTTTTTTTTCTCATTTTATTGTGAAATATTTATTTATTTTTTTTTCTCTGTTTGGTTTTATAAATTTTCTAAAATTAAAAAATTAACTTGTGCGTTAATTAAATTCTAATCAAATTTATTTATTTTTGTTTTTTTTTTTTAGTTTTTAAAAAAAAAATTCTTTAATTGTGATTTTGTTAATAAAAAAATATGTGATTTTGTTGCCCAAAAAAAAAAAAAAATAAAGAAGAAGAAGAAAAAATAAAAAGAAAATAATTTTGGAAATTATAGAATAACAAAAAGAAAAATATTACTAAAGAAATTTGTGTTTCTACTGGGAAATGTTTTTTTGTTTTTTTTTTTTTGGATTTGCATGAATTAAATAAATAAACGAAGAAAACGAAGTTAAAATTTATTCAGAAAGCAAAAGTTTATTTAATTCATACAAAAATGTACACAAGAAATTCTTTCATTTTATTAATTTCGGTAAGTAAATATAAATTTATATTTTTTTTCTTTAGTAAATCACTAAGAGTCTGACGATCACGATATTTGATGACTAATAAAATAATACACCAGCGTAAGAATGGATAGTGAGTTTTTATTAGCAAACAGACGTTTGAATAAATCAAATAAATTACCCAAAAAAAAAAAAACCGAAAACAAAAATTTTTTGTATGAATGAATTGAATGATTAATAAAATTCGTTTTGAATATTTTATAGTAAAAAAAATATAACGTATACTATTTGATCATCTGTTGGACTAAATACATTTTTAATTATTATAATTACACGACGTTGAAATAAAGATAATGTTTTGTTTTTCTTTCTTGTTCAAAATAATGAAAGACTTGAACCTCAAGTTACACAAGAATATACACATTAAACATTAACTGTAATTAATTAATTAATTATTATTATACTTCAACATTTCTTAATCACATATTTTAATATATTTCTAGAGACACACACACACAAATAGTCGCAGCATAGATTTTAATTATAGAGTATTCCGTATCGTATAAAAATTATTGATTTATGAGAATGACTTTATTTGTAAATTAATCTTCGTTCACCAGACTTTTGTATAACACCTTTCAGCTTAAATGCAATATTTAAGAATGATAAGATTTTGTAGCGAATTAAATACAAAAAGTTTAACCGCGTATGCGTAAAAAATTTGAATTTCATAAGATTTGAAAGTTTATCCCTATATCATAAATCCCTTACATAATAAATCTTAGTTAAATATATTAATATAATGATATTAAATTAAATGAATTTTAAACGTAAAGACAATAAAATCTAAAACGTAAAAAAAAACACAATAAACAATTCAAGTTAAAATCTAAGTGAAACGAAAACCGAAACATAATCAATTGCTAAAGGGCGACAGATTCAAGATTGATCACAACGAATTGCATTACATTTTTCCTTCTTTTATTTTATTTTTTTTTTAATTTTGTCTAGTTTCTATTTCGCAAAACTTTAATTACTTTTTTTTCTTCTCTCTATTGCTAAAAAATAAAAAATAAAAAAAAAACAACTAGAAATATTTGATTTAATGAATGTCATTCTGAATAAATTAAAAATTGGAATTGGAATTTTTTTTTTTTACTTTTTTATGAGTGAGAATATGAGTGACTCATTGAGTTAACAAATTAAAATGGGACTCACAATAAAATCAAAAGTTAAACAGAATAGTAAACTAGTTATAATGTAAACAAAAGAAATTCAATAAAATTGTGGAGGTTTTAAGAAATAATTCTACTCTAATTTTTCTTTTCACGTTAATTTATTTGATTATAAAAACTTAAGAGAAATAACAAAAATCTAGATTTATGCAATTACTTTGTTCACAATTAAAACAATGTCAGCATCTATCTGTATCACTGTCAGATGTCGTATCTATAAATCTATTTTTTAATATTCATTTATTTGGATGAAAAATATTATTCTTGTTTTTGTCCGTGAAAAATTCTGTAGAGGTTACATTACAAATAAAACATTTAGATAATTTTTTATTATAAACAAAGTAATAAAATGGTTTGCACCAAATTATGGCTGCACAAATTTATAAGTCATATCTGGAAATATTTTTGTCTAAAATTCAAAAAATAACAAAAAAAAAATTTTTAATATTTGTTTTGATGAATAAATTAAGAAAATATCGGAATGTCGTTTAATATCTGAGTGAAAATTGGAGTGACCCCTGGAGTTAATACATTTAAATGGGATTCACAAAATATAGAGAAATAATCCAATACAAATTATGGAGGTTTTAAGAGAACTATATTCCTCTCGATTATTCTCTCATAAATTATTGTTATTAATTATTCCTTTGTAATAATAATCTGGATTATGTAATTATTTTCAACAATTAAAACAATGCCAACATCTCTGTATTACGTATCAATAAATCTATTTTCATAGTTTAGTTTTCATAAAAAATACAAGAAAATGTAAAACAAGCAAAAAAAAATTGAATTACTCTTATTTATGTCCCTGAAAAATACTGTAGAGGTTCCATCACGTTTCACAAACAATTAATCAGATTTAATTTAATTTAATAAAAACAAAATCATCACGTCATCATAAAATATTCTATTTAATTTCATAAGAATAATAAGAAATAATTATAGTGACAAACAACAAAAAACTTTTCTACACTGCACTAATTCGTGGAAATATGCCAAAATGTATTTTACGAACTAAATTTGAACTTGATTTTGTTAATAAATAATTTATACGGATGTTGCGCTATATTGCACTTTTTATTTTGTTTTTAGATGAACAAAAAAAAAATTCTCATGTAGATTCTAATGAATCAAGTAATCAATGTCTTTAAATGGTATTGAAATGACTTTAAGAAAATTATTAGTGTTGTCAGTATTTTGTTGTATCTTTTTTTTTGTTATTCTTTCCGATAGAAATCGTCAAAGTGACGACATGCAACTATTTTGCGTGGATATTATTTTTTTTAAAAACAATAAACATTGATTAACGTGATTTGATGAATATTAATTAATTGTTTTCAATTTTGTTGTTATTGTCGTTGTTCAATTCTTTATTATTATTATTATTATTATTATTATTTAAATTATTTTTCATTTAATTTGATTTTGTAGAAACAAATTATATTTGTTGTTACAATTTTTCTCACCCAATGACACCGTTCTTTCTCATTTCTTTTATTTGTTTTTTCACTTTTTTCTTTTACTTTTTTTTTTTGTTTCATTTTGCATTCTGATTAAAAGGAATGCCAAAATATTAAAGTTTATTACGAGCAAAGAAACAGAATGAAAGTTTTGTGTTTTGTGTTGTTTTTTTTATTTTGTCTTTCTTTCAACTTCTTATTTCTCTTTATTTTTATTTTTTATTTTAATTTTTGTAAGAAAAAATTCATCGGACTTTCGTGCAAAAATTTTAATTAGAGTTAAATTACTCACAAGAATATTTTGGTTGATAAATTATGTGTTGATGTCATTTAATAGTTTTTTCCTTAAGCATTTTCGATATGGTTTGATTTAATTGATATCTTGTCGAAGGTTATTCATTAAGTTATTCAGTTAACACAAAAAAAAAATAGAATCAAAAACTAATATTTTGAAACAATTTTCATTGTGTTTGTGTTAGTTTTTTCGTTGTTGTTTCTAATATCCCGGCGCCTATTGAACATCTTAATTTCATTTTGCCAATATATATAAATTAATGCTAAGAATTTATAAACTCATTTAGAGGTTAACAAAATTAAAAATCATTATGATTAATTACAATTCACATGTTCATTTTTTTTCTTTTCTTTTTTTTTTCGTTGGCTTAAGTCTTGTGGTGCGCGTGCGTGCGTATTTGGTTGCGCTGATGCAGAATTAAGTATCAAAAAATAATAATATATTTTTGCAATTCACATTCCGATTCTTTGCTACATAGAATTTTTTTTTATGTTTGTTTGTTTTGGAATAAAATCAAAAAATAAAACCAATCGTTAACAACCCGCATTGAATTACAGAATTTATTTGCAAAAAAAAATTGATTAAAGATTAACGGATGGAATTCATGAACTTATGAAATAAAAAAATTAATATTTTGCGAATTGAGTAATTTAGCACATAAGTCATATTTAAGTATTCATTCTTTGTTACCTTAAAAAAATGGTTGAATTATAGAAAATTCCCCACATTTAAAACGAAAAAAAAAAATAGTGCAGAATTTGGATTGAAAATATTTGCAATAAATTCTGCAGAATTTAACCGTGTCACTTTTATAGATATATAAATATACAAAATTGCATAGAATTAAATTTCTGTAGATTAAGTCTCAGAGTAAAGCGTCTAATTTAATTTCTGTTATATGAAATTGGGATCATTAAAGCGTCTCTAGGATATAATTAAATATACGATCACATTAAAATAACGTCATAATAAATATATTTATCGTGTTACAATAGTGCACGTTTTCGTGATAACTTCAATTGTAATAATTTTCTATATTAATTCTGAATTCATAAAATATAATAAAATTATTATGGAGATTCCATATAAATGACACATCTTTTGTCTTTAACCTCTTTATTTTTTTTTTTACTGCGAAATAAAAAAAAAAAACAAATTAGTTGGATTTGTTTTTTTTGTTTTTTCATTGTTTGAAATTCAAAACAAGGTCCAATGAAACATATATTTTTTTTTTTTTGAAAATGCGTACAGTATTTTTTTTTTCGTTTAGTCTTTTCTATACATTTTTTTTTTTTTTTAGAGATAATCAAATATACATTTATGCACGCGTGTTACTTTATTTTCTAAAAAAAAAAACAAATTATGTTAAAGTAAAGAAACATAAAAGTTCCATACTCATTATTTTTATTTTTATTTTTATTTTTATGTAATTTTAATCAGAGTGAGAAGAGAGACTAAGAAGACATTTTCATAAATAGAGAGACAAGATAAAATTATTAAAGAAAAATTTAAATGAAACATTATAACGAATAAATATGTAGAAAATTTATAATTAAAAATCTTTCGCGTAAAGTGAACGTGATAAATTATAATTTAGTCAGAATTTGTTTGAAAAAAAAAAAACATAAAACAAATTTTTTTTACATAACTTAAAACTAAAGAAAAACACAACAATAATAATGAAACAGAAGAACTTGACTTAACCATCAAAATATTTTATAATTATCATAAATAACGTCACATTTTTATATTTTATTAATAAAAAAAAGCAACAAACAACAACAATAAACAAGAGAAGAAAATAGTAACAGTAACAGAAAAAAAAAAAACACAAAGAAAAGAAATTTCGTGTAAGAAATGCTTTCACCTTCATTGAGATTGAAATTATGGTTCTGAGTTGAAACTATAAAAGTTATAAAAATGTGTATGCCAGCGTTTGTGTATGTGTGTGTGTGTGTTCGCACTCACGTTTTTTTTTCTTTTTTCTTGTTTTAAATTTTTATAAAGAAAAATCTGTTTTAATTGACAATAATTAAAATTCACCGGCTACTTATCTATTAGATAGTTTCTGTTAAATTCATTTCAATAATTTCTTTAATTTATTTAATTCAATTATTGCATGTGTGACGAAATATCTTTCATTTGAAATCAGTAATTTTAGAGATCAACCGTGGGATTAAAATCAATTCAACTCAAATAATTTTGATGGAATTCTATAAAAAAAAACAATAATTGATTGAGTTTTAGTGGAAGTAAGTTCATTGCTGTAAATCTCACTTTGAATAAAAATTGTTTTTAATTTTAAACTTCATGTCTTTCTTTTTAGTTTTAATGTTGTGCCATAACCACAAATGGACAATAATTAATATTTTTAATAGAAATTCGAAAATGTTACAATAATATCTTTTATAATAAATTGTAAACATATACATTTCTTTATTAATTATTATTAAGACATTAATAGAGTGAAAGTATTAAATTACAAAAACAAATAAACTAGAAGCGACAAGAAATGTTAACATTTTTTTTGCATGTAACAAAATGAGATGAATCAGATGATTACATTTCGTTACTATTATTAAATTGTTATGACAAATAAATTAGTTTTACAACCAAATATTATAAAATACGTAGTTAGTCTGTTAGACAGAGGAAGAGAGGAAATATAATCAGCGGTTGCGTGTTACTTCCACTTGAAGTAAAAAAAAAATCTGTGTTTGACCAAAAAAAAAATTGGATTGTTTTATTTTTATAACGAATTCATTCTCGTTTATCCGTGTTCACTTAAAGTAACCGGATCTCTGAATTTAATCATTTTTAATTTGCGTTCAAATATTTTTTGATCCTTTCGTTTTTTGTTTAACCAAAAATTATATAATTTAATTCAAGTTTTTATATAATTATTTCTGGTCATGAATGTAAAGAAAGGAAAGTAAAGGGAAAATGTGATTCAAGTATTTCTAGTAATTTCGTTTTAATGAAAAAGTCGTATGAATATTTGGAAACGTGATTTACAAAATTTATCTAATTTTAATTCTGTTTATAAAACAAAGTGAATTCTTTTAAATTTTACACACAGATTTCGGAAGTGCACCATGTGTGTTTGATTTAATTTTTTTTACTTGTTTTAACTTTCTCTAGAAAATCTGAATCAAATATCCCGGCTTTCTATTTAGATTAAATTCTAATTGAATTTTGTAGAATTAAAAACAAATCAAAAATCAATTAATTATATTTCCGATCAAATAGAAATCAGCATAATTAGATTTACATATCGAGCAACAAAATACAAAAATTGATTAATAAATCTAATTTCATTTTTTAAATCGAGAATAATTTTTTTTATTTTAATTTTCATTACTCCGTTTACATTTTTTCTTCTTAAATCCAAATAAAACGAATGTCTTAAAACTCTTTCCAACATTTATTTTTGATATAAATATTTCTCTATGCATATATAAGCGATTTAATTGCGTTTGGTTTATAAGAACTAATTAATTTATTCATTTTTTTGTTTTCGGTTCAATGAAATCAAGAAAAAAAAAAGTTGAAGCCACCAACATCGTTATGTTCCAGTCTATACACGATGAGAGTGAATTTGTTTTTTTTTTAACTTCGCATGTCCAAATTGGCTATTTTTATTGGATAGAAATTCATTATAAATAATTCTTTATAAAAAGAAAATTGTTAAGTTGAACTTCCACCATTATTTGGTTATGTCATTTTTTTCAGAAAACAAAAAAAATATGACATTACTTTCCTAAAATAGTGGAAGTGAAAGAACAGAAAGAAAGACAACAATATCAAATTAAATAAAATAACAATAAAAGATATAAAAAGAAGAAGTAACAAATCACCGGTGTTTTAATTCAATTTAAAATAGATTAGAAATTCGCGTGCCTTCTTTTGTCTTATATAAAACATAATGTCAAAATTTAATATGGAAGAAATTATATTAATAATATGGACAAAATCCTTCCTTCATTTTATATACATATAATTTATTCTATATTCATCAGCCAAACTAGAAATGACTGAAATTATGTCAATAATAATAATAATAATAATAATAAATTCATCCCTTTTTAGGTGAGGTGCGAATATTAAACACTAATCCACCTCATTCAAATGTCAAAAATTAAGAGTTCTATAATTATACCTGAATAATATCCAATACAATTATAATAATAAACGACCAAATAGACACAAAACTATTTTAACAATGTCAATAACATTCAATCCTACAATAATTTTATGGAAATTAATTATTGGAATTAACAGAGAGAAGAGTTGACAAAAAAAATATATAAAAGACAGAAATACTCAAATTTGTGATATTTAAGGTCATCCGCGTAATGATAAACCTTCAGTATTTTCCTTTTCTTAAAAAAATTATAATTAATTGTCTTTAATGATTATTAAAGGATTAAAGTTATGTCTTTGATGATCCATGTCACATCACAAAAAAGTGGGTTATCTAATAGTGAAAATGACTTTATATTAATCCAACAATAATTTATTTATTTCTTCAATAAGGAAAAGCTATAATCATTTATTAATAAACATAAATAGTTTTAATTAAACTTATAGATTTAAAAATATTTAAACCACTTTAAGATCAAATTTAAATCTTCATTGATCAAGGAAAATCCTAAAAATTAAGAAGAAGAAAAAAACCTTAACTCACGATTTATTGAGTAACAAATAAAATTCAAATCTCATAAATAACTTATAATTAAGTACATATATTATTTTATAATAATTACTCTGTCCTCTGTCGTAATAATCTAAAAGAAAAAGAAGAAAAAGAAAATCTGTCTCAATTTATTTCATAAAACAAAAAAAAAACATAAAAAAGAATAAATACAAAATCAAAGATCTCCCACACGCATAATATGCGGTAATTTGAATAAATTGTGAGCTAATAAATCCGGTTGTGATTATTGAAATAAAAACTTCCAAAACAAAAACAAAAACAATTGTGTTTTAACAATTTTGACCGATACATTTTTCTGACATGAAATACATTTCATTGTATTCAATGAAATATTTTAAATGAAATTAAAAAAAAGAGAATGAAACAAAAGATTTGAACAGAAAATGAACCCGCAATAATATTTCTCTCTTTTTCATTATAGAAAATTTATAAAATATATAAAACTACCGTGATAGATTCAATGAAACTGTCAATATAATTTTGATGATCGTAAAAAATTGTATGATTTTGGTGCGTTTCTTTTTATTTGCTTGTATTTTTGTTTTTTAATTTTTTATTTTTTTAAATTCTTAAATAAAAACCCTTGACCTACCTACAAATAATTACAACCTTAATTTGGTGTATGTAGCTCAATCATAAATTTAACTCTACATTTTATCGATATCTTTTACATTATTATTATTATTATGATTATTTATTTATTTCACTTTCAATTTTTTCTTGTCTTGTGAATATACTTTTTATTTTCATTTCATTTCATTTCATAATGGCCATAAAATGAATAATGGTTTAATGGTAATGGCAGTAACAACAATAACAACAAAAGTACAAAAATACAATTTTATTTTTTTTTTACAATTTCTAAAACTATTGAGCTATTAATTTTTTTGCGTACACGCAATAAATAATATTTTGTAGATTATGAATTTATTAACAGAAATGAACAATAAATGAACTGCAAAAATAATGAACGAATGATTTCAATTAAAAAGTACACAGACTGTCATTAGTGTTAATTCTCTAGCATAATCCAAACGTTGACTTGTCATATTACGTTCATTATTGCGAAATTTTTATATATGTCTGTCTGCTCTGAAGACTTTGTAATATTATTTTTGTTATAGATTTTTCATTTATTATTTATAATTTTTCATCTATTCCTTAAAAGAAAAAATAATAAACAAACGATACAAAACTGAACATGTGGACATAATTGTATGTAGGTTTTCATATTTCTTTTTTTTTTCTTCATTTAAATGAATCTGACCAGTTTTTTTTTTGTTTTATGTTATGGGAAAGTTGCATGACCATTTATAGAAAATATCTTGTCTGGTCAGGTCTGGTTTGAAAATCACTTCTTTTTTTTAATATATTCTTTTCGTCATTGTTGTTGCTGTTGTTGTAATTCTCTGATATATGTTTTCATTTATTGATCTGATCCAATTGCTTTATGAATTTTGTAATCATTAATTATAATTATGAATAGTTTTTATATGAATTATGAATAAATGTATACGCAAAAGTATGTGTCCAAAAAAAAAAGAAAGAAAAAAAAAATAACAAGAGAAATAAAATGAATTATTGAAAATATTGAAAACGATAAACAATTAATGGATTTTCATTATACAAAAAATAGGTAAGAGAAGAGGAAAAGAAACGAGATGAATGGGTGTTATTTCAGGGACAATAAACTATTAAAGATTGACATCAAATCTAACTACAAAATCTTTTAAAGAATGAGTGTTGTCTTATATTCTACAGAGATATAGGATCAATATTCATATAAAAAGTAATTCTTTCGCATTTATTATATAAGATTGATGATGGTCAGATCATTACTATACATAGACGTAAATTATGTAAGTTTTATACAGACTTTAGAAATTTAATAAAAAAGGCGACAACAACAATAATAACCAAATTTACTGTAAAGATTTGCGCGCAATTTTCATAAAGTGTTTTAACCAAATCAGACGATTAATAATTAAAAAACTGACAAAAAAAAGTTATACAAATTAGAGATTTCCTTAATTTTAACACTTATTTTTATATTTATCAAATTGTTTTTTTTTTACTACTTTTTCTTCTTCTTATTTAAATATTCCAAACGGATTTTGTAATCGACTTAGGAATTTTTTTTTTCAAGAAAACAAACAAGCAAAAAACAAAAACAATACAAAACAAAAATGACGACAAGAACAATAAAAAGCTTAAAACAATATTTTGAAAAAACAAAAAAAAAATTGTTTTTCCTGAATAATAATTTTTTTCATTTTGATCGAATTCTCACACGCAAGTCCACCCACCTAATACAAATAAAATCGTTCTTCTTTTAATTTTAGAAAAGAAACCATTTAAGATAAAAATGGACCATAAATAAAACAAAATAAATTCCATGTGTGCTAATTTTTGGAATTTTTGTAAAAAAGAAGAAACCAATAACGCGAACGTCCCAATAATAAAAATTTATTTGATTATAATTACGACATTTCTTGTTTTGTTTTTTTTTTGTGTTGGATGCAAATGATCTTGAGTTTATCTCTTTTTGTTTTTAATACAGAATTACTAGACCATTTAGTCTTGAACTTAATGGGTTCATTCTTCTTCTTATGGAAAACCAATTAAACAAAATTGCATAATTAAAACAAGAAAGATCATTGACTTTAATTACTCCAAAAACTTTAAATAAATCGCCAAATTATTAAAACTGGTAATTATAAAATTGCGCACAGAATTATTTTTAATTTTGTTAACAAAATCATAATTCGTTAATTATGTAATTAATTTTTAATAATTTTCATTTTATTTTATTTTCTTAAATTAATTTTTTATTGAAAAAAAAAAACAAAAAACAAAAATAAGAATTAAAAAAAAAACGATATTTGACGGTCAGCCACTAAATTACAAATTACAAATGAAATAAATTTATAAATAAATCGTTTATCAACAAAAACAAAAACAAAAACAAAAAACAAAAAAAGAAGACTGCATGCATAATAATGTACTTGCGATAAAACGAAAACCTGTACTAAAATCACTTTTCATTTTTCTTTTTTTTTTGTTTGTATACAAAAGCAATAAATTATTACAAAGCGAAAAACAAGTGAAATTAAAAAAAAAAAGAAAGAAACATATTTGAAATTTCTTTCAACAAGAGAAAAAAAAAAAGCAACAAACAGAAATTCAAGACACAAAAACAAGTCACAGAAGAATAAGAAGAAGAAGAATAAGTTAAAAAAAAATGAATTTTAACCAAATCAAATGTAATAAAAAGACACTCTCAAGTTCAATATTATAATTCAATTGGCACGATTATTAGAAGAAGAAATCTTTTTTTGAAATTTATATATTTTTTTTTCTCTCTAAATTATTCGAGGACAAGTTCAATCGGAATAAAATGTTCATATAAATCTTTCGTTTTCTTTCTTTCTTTCTTTCTTTTTTTTTTTAAACTTTTAACTTTTAATTTTCAATGAAAGAAAATGTATCTGCGACTGTGTGTGTGTGTGTGAGTGTTTTCTTCTTTAATTCATTTATGAGAAAAAAAAGTGTATTTTAATATGTTTGAGAAAGTTTTCATTTAAATGCGTCGAAAAATTGCATAAAAAATGTTGTTGAATGCAATTTTTTTTTTAATTATTCAATTTTTTTTCTTCTTTTTAATTTTAATTTTTGTTTTTATCTTTATAAAATTTCATTCAATAAAAAAGATTCTTTTCTTTTTTATTTTTGCTAATATTTTTAATAAGAAAAATTGCTATTGGATCTTTAAAATGGAAAAATTGAATGGAAGCTAAAAGACAATAGAATATTCTTTTATTTTGTTGCAAGCAAAAAAAAAAACAATAATCAGTAAATGCATGCAGAATAAAAATAATACAAATATAGATTGTAACTAATTATAGAAAATAATTCCAGTCATTTATGACGTTATGAATATATTGAATGGAAATTATATTCTTTTGATCAATCATGAAAATTCAGTACAGAAATTTTCCCTATACGTCTTTTAATTTTCAATTTATTTTCTCATGGATGAAGATGATTACTAAAGATGATTTTCTCTACGATAAAGATTTATTGTTTAATTAACAATATTTCTACTCCCCCCTTGGGTTTTTACCACAACAAAATTATAAAAATGACAAGACAAAGTGTTTTATTTTTTATATTTTTAATTATTGAAGAAACAAAGAAACGAAGAAATTTTTTATTTGTATAATTTAATCTTTTTTGCTACGTTATTAATCTGTGGATTTTTAACTTCATTTAATATTTTCCTTCCAGTTTTATCATTTATTTTTTTTATGACGTCAATAAAAAAAAAGGTAAACCGAACAAAAAAAAAAAACAAAATATGACAATTTATATTCATACAAATTTAACTTTTAAAAGATTTCAAAGTTATAAAAGTAAAAGTGTCAAAAAATATTTCCGTTCAGTTGTGGAAATTAAACATACAGAATAAAACGTAAATAAACAATTCAATTAAATTGATCTTCTTTTATTAGAAGAGGAACATCTTAATTATACGATCGAAAGAAAAACAACAATCTATTTTTTATTGAGTTGTAATAAAAAAAAAATACAAACCTTTAATAAAAAATTCCAATCTAAAGATTTAATTCTCTGATCGTAAATATTATTTATTACGTTTAAAATTAAATGCAATTTTTTTTTGCTTGTTTTAATTTATAAATTTGTTAATATTTAATGCCCATTTAATTAATGTATTTATCCTCATTATAATTATAAATTATCCATCTAATACAAATACATTTATCTCTTTTCATTAATAATCTTCACTAAATTTAAATCACTTCTTAAAAAGTATAACTAATTTTTTTAATTGAGGTTCTATTGTTAATTGAACGTCTACTGTGTGGTACTTGTATCCGTATTATTATTATTATTATTTTTTTTTTATGATTTCAACACAATTTGTAATTAGTCAAAGTATATATTTTTTTGTTTGTTACAATTTTTTTCTCTGTGTATTTTAATCGCCCACTTATAATAAAAAAAAAATTAATACAAAAATAATAAGAATCATCTACCAAATGTTTATAGAATTTAAATCAAATCACATTAGTATTATATACAATTATATGATTGACATCATACAGTTTTTGTTTTATTCATTTGTTTGTCTTTGTTTTTTTTTTTTTTATGAATTTAATTATGCCAATTTGAAATTCACTCAACAAAAAGGATTATCGTCATTTGTGAAGCGACTGTAATTTTTAGTTTTTTTTTTTTTTGATATTTTACATTCTGAAACGCGTTTTTCTCACAAGCATATTTGTCATACATTGAGTGGTTGTGGTGGTATGATGATGATTGTGGGTGGAAAACCGGTAGCCCACCATATACATTTTTATAATAATAACAATAATGAATTCTAACAATTTCAATTCAATTTTAATTCAATTTTTGCTTTGTTTTTTAGGCACCCAAATTTTACTTAATTGGTAATAAACTATTAAGTTCTTTTACGTATTGTTTCATGTAGACAAGTCCATCAATCATACACAAAACAAATATATATTTCACCTTTCTTGAAAACAAAAAAAAAAAACAAAAAAATTATTTAACAAAATTTCTGTTCTATAAATCAATAAATTTTTAATGAATAAAAACGTACGATGCAATGCATTTTCTGTATTGTCTATTTATTCTCTGTGCCTTTATAAACTCCATGGCTGACTGACAATGTGAATAATTAATTATATTTTTCTTTTTTTTTCTTACAATTACAGGAACTTTGAAATTAGAGAACCTTGACATTATTTCAATTGTTTGCTTTATTCCATTATTTATTTTTTTAAACGAAAAACAAATTCGTTTTTCTTTTATTTGATACATTTTGTTCTATTTATGGTTTTTATTTTGTGTTCAAAAAACATAAAAAAAATAATGAACAAAAAGCCGCACGTACTTAACCCAATTGAAATTATATAAAAAAAAAATCTGAATCTTACAATTGAATAATACCTAATTATTTTAGAGGTAAAATCATGTTTGATCTATTTTTTAAGAGATGAAAGTTGATCTAAATTGCTTCACTGCATGTACCTAACAATTTTACTGAGTTAACGTTGCATCATATAAGAAATCTGATCAAAACTTTATATTTTAAATAAATTGAATTTATTGATTGTTTATAATTTTGATTATGCATTACCCGACATTAGAATTATACATTACCCGACAAATGTACCTATAATCAAATAATTGGTACCTTGCTGCTATTATTTTCTTTTAAGCTATTTAAAGTAGTCGTAAGTTTTTTTATGGCAGTTTTAAAATCCATAACATGATAAAAGCAAATTATATAAATAGTTTTAAAGTTTTAAAATTCAATTAAATTCCATAAATTGGGCGTCACAGAAGATTTAATTAAATTGTTAGAAGTTATATTTACCTTTTATATCTGAAACCTACATCTAAAGTAAAACTTACATAACACAACATAACAACTTTATAAGAAATTATTAATTATTTATTATTCCTTATAAATTATTTATACATTTTCTTTTCTTGTTGTTTTTCTTTATTCTTTTTATTGATACAAAATTACTGAGCAATAATTAATTGAATATTCAGTACAGAAATCAATCGAACTTCGAACTTTGTAGCTATTTTGGATGGTTTTAGAATTTAATTGGATCAATTTATTTAAGCGGAAATCAATAGTCAAATTATGCAAGATCTACAATTCAAATTCAAGTTAAAATACAATTTCAACAGATTCAATTTTTAGAATTTAATCGTTTTTACTTGTCTTTTGTTAATGTAAATTAAATCAAATTAAAAACAATTATTCAGTTTCACCATTTGGCTAAAAACAGGAATATTTTATTATTTTTAACCAACATATGGTATGTAATTACTAACTGCCTCATTTTAAATTCCTATAAAATTAAAACAAATACCGAGAAAAAACAAATTCAGAGAAAAACAAAAACTGCATAAATTCATAATTAATTTGTAATTTGTAAGAAAATTTGTAGTCTATGTTTGGAGAGGCGACTAAAAATACTATAGTTATTAAATTGTCATTTTAATAAATTCATAAAGTCATAACTTATTTTCTTTGTACGTGATAATTTTTTCGTTTCATTTTTCCTATTAATTATTATTTAAAAAAAAAATACAACAAAATGTAGGTACCTAATAAAAATTTCATAGATACAACACTACACAAATAATTAATTATTGTTGACATTGAATTTTAATAATAGGTGTATCGCGTGGAACAACAAACAAAAAGAACAACAAAAAAAAATAAAAAATACAAAACTTTATAACCGAATAAGCTTTTGAAAATGACTTCACAGCAAATAGTCAGCCATCATATATTTTGTTGTTCTTCTCGTTCAGTTGTATAATAGTAATGTTCATCTTAATAATAATTGTATAGACAAAAAATTCTATAAATTGACCACACACACACACAATTTATTTCTTGGTCAATCAGTAAGAGGTGGTCAAATTATTTAAAATTAATTGCTAAAGATTTACCAGAAAAATCAGACACTTTGTGAATGGAAGTGATCACTTTACAAAATTTATTATGGTTTTGTACACATTTGGAAAATTATTCTTTACATAAATCCGTAAAGTGTAATAAAATAATTAAAATTAAAGACAGACACACACACAACGATACAAAGTCGCTGTGTTTACACATTTAAAATTGATTAATCAAATAACCTTGTTGTCGTTAGAATAATAAGATCTTTGGAAGTAAAGAAAATATAAATACAAATAAATTATGTTTATAAATATATTTTACTGATGAAATTACTTTGACATAACAAAACAAAAAGAAAAGAAACTTACAAAAATTAGCATAATTATAATTTTAACTTTGAACTTGATCTTGGAATTTTATTACTTTTTATTTTATTGTTTTATTTTTATTACCGATAAAAAGTAAATGAAGAAAAGTAATTGATCTTTTGTAATGTAATTATTAATTTATTGCTTATAAAAATAAATGTATAATTCAGATCTTTTAGCTCGTAAGCATTTTTTCAATTAATTGTATCAAATATTCGGAATTCCATTATTCCGGTTCATTTATATTTAAAAACAGTGTAAACCAGTGTAATTGCATGCCTATCCCACGCAACGCAGAGTATCCTGGTCTTTTCAATTCAGTAAATTTGACAATATTAAACTTTCATTTCACTTGAACTTTTTTATGCATTAAAATATTTCTGTGTTTAATTTTTAGTAATTACTGGTAATTTTCGTTGTTTTTATCTCACTGGTTTTCACTGTGTTTTTTTTCCAAATATATGTAAATGAACCTTATCGCTCTTAATATTTTAATAAATAAGTCAAAAAGTAAAATAAAGAACAAAGTTGAACTAAAGCCAACAAGCTTAAAAACTAATGAAATGATTTTTTCATATTGGTAATTTATATTTATTATGATTGTTTTATAATTTTTTCTTGTTACCAAATGTTAAATTAATATCATATTTTCCCCAATCAAAAACATTATTTGGTGTAAAATCAAATGGTATTGGCCATACATTATTATCATCAGTTAAATATAAATCCGGTATTTCACCATTTACATTTCCATATTCTTCAATAGCAGGAAGTAATGTTAAATCCAATATATAATCCAATAATATCACTTCGGGCAATATTTTATTGTATGAACGTGTTAAAAACGATATTCTATATTTATTTTCTATATTTGAAAAAAAAAACAAGATATCAATTTATTATTTATTAAAGTTTTAGGGGTCTAATGCAAGAGGTAAAAACACGGTTTTATGGTCTTGATTCTATTTTTACCAAAAATTCAATTGACTTTTTTTTCAACAATTCATTCAATCAATTGAACTCCAACAATGACCAGTTAATTTGTATTATACACAAAAAGTTAAAAAGACAAATATTTGATGCTTTAAACCTCAAAATTAATCTTCATATAATAACTGACAATTCTACTTACTTTCTTCATCTTCTTCAACTTGTAATCGCTGACATAATTGATAAACTTTTTCAATTAAAAGATTTATTTGATATTTAACAATATCAATATTGCTACCTTTTATTTTCTCAATTAAAATTGGTGGTTCTGCCCATTTCATTACCATACGACGAAAAAATTTCTACAAAGAAATACAAAAACAAAACTTTTCTATTACCTAACACCACATCAAAAAAATAAAAATATTATTTGTGATTTGATTTTTGTAACTGATATATTCAAGTAATATAATTATGTGCATATAAATTAGGTGTAGTTGTGGTTCACTAATTTGGAATATTATTATTTTTAAAAATTTATTGTTGGTATGTGTTGTTGTTATTATATAAGGAACTAGGAAGTAATTTTATAATAACTGAAGGAATTTTTTATTTCAATCTAATTGGACAACAGAAAAGTGTTGGCGTTATTAGAAAATCCTTTACAAGGAAAATAATTGATGTTTGGGAATATTTGAAGATGATGTAATTATATCGAGTCTTATTAGAAATTAACGAATAAAATAACACAATTCTAAAAACCAACCTGATTGGCATTATTGTATACCAGAATCACACGAGATTTTAAAAATATCGGCAATAATCTATCCAATAATTTTTGAATAAAATTCATAATAACATCCTCAGATCCTTCAATCATATGAACTGAATATGCTGTATAATCTAACATGAATCCTGAAAATAATTAAATAAACGTGAGAAGAATTTCTGATAACAATAATTTCTAGCGAAACGGTTGAAAATGACCTGGACTTTTATTCCAGAAATGGTTCAGTAACAAAGATTTATTTTCAGTTATTTTTCCTTACGTTACAAACTTTACAAGCTTAAATATTTATATTGGCAAACCTGTTAAAAGATCATCAATTGAATATTTATTAACTTCTTGTACCAATGTACTATAAATTTCTTTAGCAATTTCTGTTGTATTGTCCTTTAATTTTATAACATAAATAATTCTTTGAAAATAACTTTTACGTCCAGCACAAAGCATATTATCCTTTACATGATCAGCCAGTGTACGTCTACTTTGAAATGATGGTGTTGTCGATGTAACAATTGCTTTTTCTGATGTTCTTGTTTTTAACAAACTTAATCTTTTGCGTGGTGACATTCTTATATATTTCTTCTGTGTTTTATTTATTGTGTTCGAATTTTTTTTCTATAAAAAACGCCAATAATAAAAAAAAACAAATGCGAATATTATTATTTCTACACATAACAAAAGTAAAGAAAAAACTAAAATAGACAATTGCACAATTATATTTACATATTGAAAAAACGAAAATGCTAAAAAAAAAACTAAACAAAAAAAGAAAGAATAATAAAATTGAATTTCTATGGCAACCGTTTTATTTGTTGTTATTTATTCGTCAATAGTCAAAATTACGTCATTACGAAAAACGTAATATCAACAATGAAAACGACAAATATATGGATCACACTCAGCTTTGTTTATTTTATTTACAAGTAAATAAAAAAAAATATAAATTATTAAATGAAAATAGAAAAACAAGATGAATTCATAAATTAAATAATAAAAACAATCTTGAAGTGATCCCACTCTACTTTATAGTTTCTTTAGTTATAGTATCTGTAATTATTTAATTAATTAAAAAAGGTGTTAAACTACAAAAACAACAATTATTTATAGTTTTACTTTAATTTATAAATACATTTATTGTATGTTATTGATCTATATAAATCCAATGAAATAAATAAAATAAAATTACAAAAGAAACATACATTTTCTGGGTCATTTTTATTTTGAACAAAACAAAAAACAATTCAAAATGATTTCATTGAAGAATACTTTGTATTATTATTTAAAATTCTATACATTAATGTGATGATTATCTCAAGTATGTGTGTATGTCTGGACAATTGTTGAATGACTTGAAAATATCTTCAATCTTCAAGTAACAGGGGGCGCCATTCATACAATTATATTTAATCAGAATTTATTTCAAATTCATACAACTTGAGTTTCTTAATTATTTTTAACTGTTTTACCATTCTTACGACTTCATTATTTAGAATTCTTTAGTAAAATTAAAATCAGTTCTTTAATAATTATTTTAAATTTAACAGATATGTGTTACCCTCGCTAATGCATATTGGGGTGATACAAATAGTGGTCAATATCATATACAAACAGATGAAGGTCCCGAAAGATATTTCCGTTATCAAACTGATAATGGACAATTTCGTAAAGAGAAACGACTTCAAGATGGAACGGTGATTGGTACGTTTCATGTTAAAATTTAAATTTAATTCAATTTATTTTACGTAATCGGAATAATGTAAAAGTAATAATATTTTCTATAAAGGAACTGACGCATGGATCGATGCATCTGGTTATTTAAGACAAAAAGATTATATTGCAGATACAAAAGGTTACAGAATATTGAAATCAAAAACAGTATTTGTTGGTGATCGACCAATTCAAGTAAGTTGCATAATTGTGTTTGTTTTTTATTTCAATACTGTACAATATTGTCTTATTTATAATTTAATAGGAAGCCATGAAGTTTGCCAAGCAATCTCCACCACAAGCTGGAATTCTTATTCCAAATTCACAGCCAAAACAGGCAGTTACGTCTGTGTATAAAACAACAACATCTACAACTGTAACTCCTTTACCAGCAATTCGTGTTACACAAAATCCAACATCATTAGGATATGATTATCCAAGTCCTAAATCAGTTTTTATTCGTCCACATTCACAAGCAATTGATTCAAATTATCTTCCTCCAAATAACGAAATACATTCAACCACAACAGAACGACCATCATATAATAATTTACCAGTTTCAAGTTTAGAACCTCCATATGCAAATTCGATTTCACCAGTTACTGATGAATATGAAACATCAACACCAATTGCCCTTTATCCACCATCCTCCTCATATAAACCAGAAGATTATACCAGAGACTATGGACCTCCAATTTCAGTTTATCCATCAACAACTGTACAACCAATATCCAATTTTAGGTCAACAATATCACCATTTAATTTTGGTAGTCAATCACCAGAACACCATGATTATAGTTCAACACTTTCACCATTTAGTTTTAATCATGGACCACAAAATTTACCACCATCAGCAGTTGAAGGAATTGATAATGAATTATTACCACCAAATTATGGACCTAATTATGGTCCAATTACACAAACATTCAATCAAAATTATCCAACATCAACCTACAATAATTTACCAATTGTATCATCAACAATAAAACCAGTCACAGAACGTATCCAACCTATTAATAATAATAATATTGATAATATTCAACCACTTTATTCACGTCCACATGTTCGTCCACCATCACCATATCATACTTATCAAAACGATAACAATAATCATCATAATCATAAAATATCATCATGGGAACAGACTGGATTACAAGAAAGAAATAATCAAAATCAAAATAATTATCGAACTCATAATGATTTACAATCACAAAATTATCCATTATATGATGGTATATCACAAACACAAAATGGTTTCCAATATTATTTGCCACAACAATATCATGAAGAGGAAGAAAATGTAAATACAAATAAACGTACTGGAAGTTTTGGTTATATTGATCCATTTGGTATACGGCGTGTTGTCTATTATAATACATCACCAGGTGAAGGATTTTCACATAGAAAAAATAATCGTTTTGTTGGTTTTAATTCAACACCATACGATCCAAAACCACCAACATATTTACGACAAGAAAATTAATATTAATTAATTTAGAATAAATTCACCTTTATTTACTTAAAACTTTAATAAATTATCAATGAACATAATAATCTTATTATTATACATTAACTATTATTATTATCGTCATCATCATTATTAAAGTTAAAGTCACAGGCACAAAGTATAACAACAAAATTAAAAAAAAAAAGAAAGAAAGATTAGAAAGAAATAAGAAAAGAGAAGAAGTTTTTATTTATAAAGAAAAATGGCAAAGTCACAGAGAAAATAAAGAGAAAAAGATAATAATAATAATAAAATTGCGAATAATAAACAATAGTTCTTTATAAAATGAAAACAAACAAATATAAACTTAGAAAACTATATAATAAATTTTAACAAACAAAAATAAAAATCATCTTCTTGTAACTAAAAGTAAAAAAAAAAAAAAAAATGTAAAGAAAAGAAAAATAACAAATCTTATACCTATGGCCATAAATAGAGAATAAAAATAAATAAGAAGAAAAAAAAGTAAAAATAATAAAACTACACATAAGAGTAAAAATATATCTACCTTCATTATAAATTGTTAATATTAGGTATAATGCTTTGGTGGGTGGGTGGGGATATATATGTATAAAGACAAGAATGTTTATTACAGGAAAATATAATTACCTCATACCATTTTTAGTGGTTTAAGAGAGTATTTAATTATATTATTGTTGTTGTACCCTCTATATTGTATGGTGGTGTATTATTATGACCTCGAATATTCTTATAATTTCACTTAAAAATTATAATTTTAATAGGGTGTACCAAAAAAACAAAACAACAAATATAAGAAAACCGAGTAATCGCCTCTTTAATCAATAATTTCTTTTTCCCATTTATTAAAGTGTTTACCAATTCTTTGTAATAAAATTCTTTAACAAATCATCTTTAAACTGTCTGTTTAACGGAATTAACCAATTATTCCATTTTAGACAGGCTCTGAGTTTTTTTTTTGTCCAATTAAATTCTATAAGTACTTTTCCGCCATCATTTTCATAAATCTTTAATTAGACTGTAAAGACAACAAATCATTTAATAATATTTAATTATGAAATTATCATTTATTAACTTATTAATTACTTTCACACTCTTTTTATTTAAAATTAATAAAAGAAAAATGTTGAGAAACCTGTGAAAGCTGGAATTACGTATTTTATGCTTGCTGGAAAAACTGTGAATGCCAGAACAAATTTTAAGTTAATTTTTATTAAATCATTTTTGTTCTGTATGGTTTGTCGTTTCTTTTATAAATTCTAGAAAGAACATGTGGTATTTTTAAGCTTCCAGCTTTCACAGGTTTCTCTGTACTTTGGTCAGAAATAATTTATTCCAATGCATGTTTTTCTTGTTAAGATTACTTAGGATAATTAAACTAATTAGATTTTTAATAAAACAAAAAAAACGTATTTATACTAATTTAAAATATATATTTAATAATTAATTAATTAATTAAAAATTAATAATTACTTGCCATAATTAAAATGAAAAAAAAAAGAAGAAAAAGAAAAATAAAAACAAAAAAAAAAAGAAAGAATTCGGCACAACATAAATTACGTAATTTTTGTTGAAATAGAATTTTATTAAATTAAGTTTTTAAATTTTAAAAAAAATTGTAAAATTGAAAATTTTGAAAATTTAAATGGAAAATAATTTTCTATTTCACAAATAATATTTTTTTTTCTGGAAATAGAGATTCATTGAATTTAATAGGAATATTTATATAATTATGTAATTCCTAAATGGAACTTCCGTTACGGAAAAAAATAAATTAAAATTTAATTTTTGTTGGTTTCTTTTTTTAATGTGAAATAAAAAGTTTTTAATGAAGAAAAAAAAAATACTGAATGATTTTTATTTGGAAGAAGAGACTAAAAACTATTGAGATTGCTGTATAGTAAACGTATTTTGTGAATGTCACCCTGTTCAATGTCATTTTGTTGTGGGGTGCCAATTGAATGAACAAAACAAGTTTTTTCTCTGGCCAAAAATATTATCAAATATATTTTATGAAATTATGTATTAACGTGTATTTCCATTACATTTATAAAACTCCCTAATTTGAACCCTTGAGGGCAAATTTTGTTGGTTTCTTCTTGTAATTTATTTTAGTATAAAAACAAAGGTTTTTCTGATTATTAATTAGTTGATTTGTTTATTGGTAATTGAAAGCAACTAACAAAAATGGTAAGTACTAATTTTGTTAAATTATTTGTTTATGTAAAAAATAAATGGTTTCCTTTCCATGGAACAATTTTGGATAAAATCTTCGACTACGAATAATTAGCATGTTTTTAAAAAATGTATTTATTGTTAACAGAAATTGCTGGTCATAGTTCTATTAGTTGGTTGTGCTTTAGCACTTCCAGTACAAAAAGATAACCAACCTAAACCATTGGTACCAAAAGAAGCTCCTCCAGCAGTTGTATTTAAGGATATAAAATTGACTGAAACAAATAGTGGCTATATTCATGAGCCTCGTGTACAGAGATCAGCAGGAGATTATAGTGGTCATGGAGACATTCATGTCCATAAAGAAGTCACTCATGGACATGATGTAGTACATGGGCATGTGATGGGACATGGTGAAGGACATGGACATGACATGCATGGACATGGTTTACATGGACATGTAGAACATGGTCACGTAGATCATGGACATATAGAACATGGACACGGAACTCATGATCATCATGAAGATCATGGACACCATGGTGGTCATGATGAACATGGACATCATGGTCACGATGAACATGGGCATCATGGTCATGATGAACATGGACATCATGGTCATGAAGAACATGGACATCATGGTCATGAAGAACATGGACATCATGGACATGATTCTCACAGTAAATACCGAAGAGATGCTCCATACCCAGCATCAATTCCATCTTCGGAATACGGCCCACCAATAATTCGCGAATCAAAACCATATCCACCAGCCATTCCCGCTGAAGAATACGGACCACCACCAACAACTGCCGCACCTCCACCACCACCACCACCACCACTACCAAAACTTCCAGTTCTTCCAGAGATCATTGCTGTTAAAACTTATCCTTACCCAGCTCCCGTTGAAACCAAACCCTATCCTCCAGCACGTGACTTGAGCCCTTATCCACCAGCAGTACCAGCTGATGAATATGGTCCACCACCAGTAGTTAAAATTGTTTCTCCACCACCACCACCTCCAGTACTTCCAGTTCTTCCCGAAATTGTTGCTGTTAAAACTTATCCTTACCCAGCTCCTTATCCTCCAGCTCGTGATTTAAGCCCTTATCCACCAGCAGTACCAGCTGATGAATATGGCCCACCAAAAGTTGTAACTCTTCCTCCACCAGCACCAGAACTTCCAGCTCTTCCCGAAATCGTTGTTGTTAAAACCTATCCAGCCCCCATGGAATATAAGCCATACCCACCAGCACGTGAATTGAGCCCTTATCCACCAGCAGTACCAGCTGATGAATATGGCCCACCAAAAGTTGTAACTCTTCCCCCACCAGCACCAGAACTTCCAACTCTTCCCGAAATTGTTGTTGTTAAAACTTACCCAGCACCAATTGAACCGAAAACATATCCACCAGCCGTACCAGCTCTCGAGTATGGTCCACCACCAACACCAGCCCTTGAATACGGACCACCACCAACACCAAGAATTGTTACACTTCCTCCACCAGCACCACCACTACCAGAACTTCCAACAATTAAAATTGTAACACCAATTATCAGAACACCAGCGCCAGAATACGGTCCACCACCAACACCAGCCCTTGAATACGGACCACCACCAACACCAAAAATTGTTACACTACCACCACCAGCACCACTACTACCAGAACTTCCAACAATCAAAATTGTAACACCAATTATTAGAACACCAGCATTAGAATATGGACCACCTAGCACAAGCCCATTACCCCCATATATGCCAGCCTTAGAATATGGACCAGTCAGCCATAGCACATTTAGGGTAAGGTAATATTTATAATAGAAGTGCATTAATTATCACTATAATTTCATTCCATACCTTTGAAGTTCGCGTCCGGTTTGACCAATCACTCATTAATATTATATTGTGACTGGTCAGATCATTGGCGCAAATTATTTGTATCCATTAGTTTCAAATAATTAACGTTAATTAATTTTTTTTTCAGCTTTAAAAATTCAAAAGACGCACATACATTTGTGGAAATTGGTGGACAACAAATTGTACATGATGGAAAAATTTTAGTTAACGAAGGATCATTTAATTATACTGAATCTGGTGGTGTTCCTGTTTTAGTTTCATATACAGTACAATAGTCATAATAACAAATTTTTATAAGAATGAAAAAAAATCTCTAATTTATTATTATTATATTTATTTATTATTATTATTATTATTCTGTGTAAAGATTTTCTATAATAAAAAAAAAATCCATCAATTTCCTAAAAAAACGAAAAAAAAATTACAAATAAAAATTATCATAAATTTAGTCACGTTTTTTAAATTTCAATTTTATTAATTGATCTGGTTTATTTATTAATTTTGTTGTCATTCCTAAATTCTCTCTGTCACCAATCCATTCAATTTCATACTTTCTGATTAACTGAAAAAGAAGAAAAAGAAAAGCATTCAATAAAAATAGAAGAGAAATTAGGGATTCAATTGTTTCCTTCCAAATTACAAATGGAGAGCACTAAATACCTAAATTTAAAAATAAAAAAAAACTCACTCTGATTATGAGAAGTAACATATTTTGTTCAGCTAATCTTCGGGCAATACAAGATCTCATTCCGTGACCAAATGGTAAAACTAAATATGGATTAATTTTATTTTGTTCAGTCTGATTTGATTTTAACCATCGTTCTGGCATAAATTCATTTGGTGATGAAAAATTCGTTTCCAATTTAGATGCAACAAGATTTTGGGTCACAACAATTGTCTGTAAAAAACAAATAAATAAATTATAAAACAAACAAAAAATGAATTATAAAATTAAAGCGAATACCCCTTTTGGAACAAAATATTGACTTAAAACTAAATCACGATTAAGTATCCGTCCAACACCCACAGCAATTGGATTTAAACGTAATGATTCTTTCAATACTGCTCTTGCATAAGGAATTTCAGCTGTGAAAATAAATAAAATAAAATTCCAATTATTTATTTATTGAAGTTACCAAAATAAATAAAATTAAAGCACCAACAAACAGTAGGTATCTTTTGTTCAGTGCAAACTCAGAATATATATACGTACAATTAACCATAGCCGATGTTATTTTATCATCAATATTAGGTAATATTTTTTTTGTTTCATTAAATAATTCATTTTGTACAGTCTTTTTTTTTGCTAAATGATACAGCATAAATGATGTTGCATAACTTGTCTAAGTAATAAATAAATAATAATAATTTTATATAAAAATTGTATGTGTTACGTTTAATTAGAATTACCGTATCAACACCAGCTAATAATAAATCACAAGCCATACCAACAACATCACGAAATTCAAGATTTGAATTATTTAAATATTCTTCCAATAAAGATTTATATTTTACATTGTTATTGTTGTTATAATTATTTTGTTTTTGTATTTTCAATGAATTGAATTTATCTAAAACAAGATCAGAGGCAACACTTTCCATAAATTCTTGTGATTTTTTCAGTTTATTATATGTTGGTGTATTAAAATAACGCCATAATTGAAATCCTTGATCTGTTGGTAAAATACAACTGCAAAAAAATAAGAGACAGAGAAAGTGATACTTAATGTAAATATTATTTAATGATTTTGTATTTATTTAGGGTTTGATATGAAACTAACCGCTACAATGTATTGGTACATACCTATTTGTGGTCTCTGCTGATTCAATTAATTTTGATGTTCTTGAATTTGGCAATCTTTCAATTGATGATAAACTATTCATTTGTATATCAAATGCCAGTAAACATATTACTAAATATTCAAATTAATTAGTAATCAAATTTTATAGTATAAAATGAAGTTGTTCAAGTTAAAAAAGTTCATTAACTTACATTCTAAATTTAATCTTGATAATTCCAATAGAAAATCATGATTTTCAGAACATAATGAATTAATAAATTCGAATGTAATTTGATCAGCAAGTGGTAGAAAATTACGAATATGTATTGGTGAACTAAGTCCTTTTTGTAACTCAGACCGAATTCTCCACCATTCAGCACCATTCCTTAAATATTATATTAATTAATGAAATAAATGAAACACAAATAATATTTTTTCTTTACGTTGGAAGTAATCCTCCTGTTTTATAAATATCAGGTTTGTCTTTACGATACTTTTCAAGTGCTAAATGACTTTTTCTTTGTGGATAAATTCCTGGACTTGAATCATTTAACACCAGTGCAATATCATTTGGATCAAATAACCAAACTACATAAACCCCAGGTAACATTTTTTCACAGACTAAAGAACCATATTCTTGATATTTTTTATATCCAGCAATGTGAAGAGAATCCCAATTATATTTTCCTGAGATTTATTTACCTTCAATTAATTCTTCTTCTAGATAATTTATTTTACGAAACAAACAATAGTAAAAGTAACCATACCAATTCTGGGAAGATAATTAAAAATGGTTCCAAAATTAAATAAACCTTTTGGACCAGGTATTTCACTGAATCTCTTGACTGTATTCGATGAATTACATCTTTTAAAATTTAATTTTAAATAATTAAATTGAAAACATTTTAACTGAACAAATTTACTTTTATTGAAGAACATTATTTAATTGTTAGATCAGAAAAAAATTATTACGAGAAAACAACGCACACAATTCATTGTTTCATATTTCCTTCTTGACTAAACAACTTTTAATGAAACAAAAAAAAATACCAAACCAAAAAAAAAGGCATCAACAGCATAAAATTGTATCTTATTAGTTTGCATTTGGCCTTGAATCCAGAGTTTTTGAATTTTATAAACATGTATTGGTTTCTTTTCATCTTTTGTCTTTTTTTCTCGTGTTGAAATTGAATAAGATGGACTAGTGAACAAAGTATCATGCAACAGAAAAATAAATATTTAAATAAGGCCGATATTGATAAGATTAACATTATAAATACATTTTAAAACTATGTATTTTTAGATTTATTCAATAAATGTAAAATTTATGGGAATATTTACTGACCAATGAAACATTTTAAGTATCAGAAGTTGAAAACTGCCATCTTTTTCTTGCAAGTTTTATTTTTAAAAAAAACACATAGAAAACCACTAATATAGAAAAATTTCAAATTATTTGATTTATTAAACGATTTTATTTATTTAATTATACAAATTTTCATTTTTTTGCTTCAGTTTTTGTTGCCTCAGCTTTCTTTGCTTCAGTTTTCTTTGCTGCAGGTTTTTTTGCTTCAGGTTTTGTTGTTGCAGGTTTCTTTTCTACAGCTTTCTGTGCTTCTGGGTTTTTAGCACGTTCTTCGAATTTTGCATTACAAGCTGCAGCTGCTGCAACTTTAGCTTCAACAAGTGCAGCTTTTATTTTCTTGACTTTTTTAGCTCTCTTTGCAAGAATCTTAGCTATTCTCTTTTCACTCTTTTCATGTACTACTCTTACTTTTTTAACTGTTTTAACTTTCTTAGGAGTAGGAGGTTCCTCAGGGTTTGGAACATAGGCTGGTTTTCCATATAACAAACCTTCTTTGTTGGCTTTTCTCTTCAAGCTGTTAAAAGCTACAGTAAGGAGCTTATTCCTGGAACGCTTAGCACTGCGCAACTTAAAACGATCAAAATCGTTTAAGGAAGTTTTCTAGTGAAGAAAGGAAAAAAAATGTTATGCCACTTCTCATATCTTGAATAATTAGAAAATATTGTAACAATTATTTCAGTATTATGGGTTTAGCTTCAGTTATGAATCAGCCGGCATTTCCTATCTTGCATATGTAATCATCATTTGATTTATCTTCAAAATTAATAAATATTTAAAAAATACTCACTTTTACAACTTTTATGGCTTTTTTGTTCCATGTTGATTTCTTGAATTTAGATTGAGTTTTGTTCTCCTTCCATGCTTTACGGACTGTTTTAGTCCCGGCTGTACGGGGGAACTTTATTCTGAATTTTGTTAAGTAAAGATCATCTAAACGATATTGTTGACGGGGAACTCCAGTCAATGGACCATCAATTAACACCTATAATCAAAATGAGAATTCTACAATGAATAAAATCGAACTGAAAAGTTAAAAAAAACTTACCCTGTTTTGATCGATAACATCGACAATACTAACTATGCGGCTTTTAAGTGGCCCAAAGGCGCACTTGGCGATTCTGCCAGTTTCGACAAATCTCGAAAATGTCTAAAATAAAAGAAAGCAATAATAAAGAAATTGAGATTTAAAATTTTAAACGAGAAATAAAAACGTGCTTAACCTCAAAACTCGATATATTTCAGTTTTATAAAAATTTAATTTAAATGCTTTATTAAGACTATTAATTACCATTTTCATTTATTCTATTAAGTATAAAACTCTATCAACGAATAGACTACACGCGGAAATGGCGTTGAGCCATTTTTCACAGAAACATGTGGCAGTATCAAAATCCACATTTTCATTTTTTTACCAATTTAATTAATTAGAGAAAATTTACTAGTTCGATTTAAATATATTTAACTATCCGCAACTTTTTAATAAATTTAATTATATTAAAAAAGTTTAATTCACAAATTCAAGGTACTTATAACAGGAGGAATTGAATATAATAACTTACCATTTTAAAATTCCAATCGAAAGAAAGATGGAAAAGAAAATGGATGATACGTGACGTCAGATTTGCCCGATGAAATTAATTTAAGATGGAAATTAATTGCCAGATGGATATAAATAGTACCATAGTTGTAACTTTGGAGAGAAAGGCAATTTAATAGCAATTTGTATGAATACATTCAAAAACACACGGAATATGATCTGGAATAGAGGGAAAATGGTCAAGAAATTTAGAAATTCAATTTTCTTAAATAATTATATTTTGTATATTATTGGTTGATAGGCATATTATAACTATTTATCGCATAATAACTATTTATCGCATAAAATCAAAATACAAACTAAATAACATTATATTATTCTCTTTCTGATCAAAGCCATAGTTACTATATTTTAGCCACGCCCACATTTGACTAGGGCCAACAATTCCTATTTGTTTTTGAACGTATTCATCTGTCAAAGAAAACAAAAATAAAAAGCTCATACCTCATATTGTGAAAATAACTATTAAGAACTAAGAAGAAATATCTTCTTATCATTATTATCATTAAGAAAACAAACTATCCCTGAATTGTCTGGAAAATTTGTCATATCAACTACCTTCATTTAATTACATCTTAAAACTTGAGTATTTATATAATTTTATTATTTCAGATTATAAAAAGATAAAAATGCTGCCAACAAGTATTTACGTGAATCCAAAGTTTAAGTCAGCTCATATAAATCCTAACTTTTTTACAAAAAAAATATTGCAAACAAATAATAATACTAAAATTAGTAAAATTCATATCAATCCGAATTTCTTACAAAAACCTTCATCACCACATAATCAGCCACAACAACAACAACTGCAACAATCACAACCACAATCAACAGTTGATAGAGCACCAATAATAAAGAATACAAGAAGAAAATTAATACGACAATCAAATAATATTATTGAAAAGCCAAAACCTATTGCTGTGAAAACAACAATTTCAAATAATAATTTTCCTAAAAACAATTTAATGAAAATTGGAAAAAATAAATTAATTCGTGTATCATCTGAAGTAAAACGAACAGCTAAATTGTCTGAATTAGAAAAGAAACAACATTCTGTTCAAAGTAAATATAAAATAGTAAGAAGTCCCAGTGAACAACAAAGAAAATTGATACAAAATCTTCAAATTCGTAAGAAATTTATTTCTAATAAATATTCATTAATAAGAAGAGTTGGATTAAATGAAACTTTGACACCTAAAAAAATTTTTATCACTGATAAAAAATTAATGAGAATGTAGGATTGAATAAATCTCAAGAATAAACTAAATTAATTAAATGATTTTTAATTTTCAGAGGTTCATCTTTACATAAAATTCAACATAATCCAATATCTTCATTACAGAAAAATATAAAATTCAGAAATAAGAATTTAGAATTATTAAATATAAATGGTGTCTTTTATAAATCAACAACAAATAAATTACAAAAAAGTGATATTCAACAACAACCAGTTACAAATTTTAATAATAATATTTTACCAAAAGACTTAAATACAAAGAAAGATACGAAACGTTTGTTATTTGTTAGAGGTGAAAAATTTGCATTAGAAGCAAATGGTAAAAGTTTAAGGCGTATTGATTCCCAAAATAGTAATAATGCAAATAATAAAATAAAAAGAATTGATATTGGTGGATTAACATATTTACCTAAATCAGATTCAACATATGAAATGACTGAAAGTCATAAAACAAGAAATTATTTAAGGTTTTTATTTTGGAAAATAAATTTTTCATAAAAATATTTTCATTAATATTTCCTTTATTTATTTCAGTATTACGAAATGTAAAAGTATAAATGTTTTAACTAGGAAATTTGCTAAAAGTAATATTCCATGTGCGATATTTAGGCGGCTTGGTAAATGTTCTGCATTTGCCCGTAATCGTTGTCCAAGAGTACATGATCAAAAACATGTTGCCATTTGTCCTAAGTAATTATAATTAATTATTTTTTTAAAATTTAAATCAGAGTTTTTTTATTGTAATTAAAATGGTTTCTCTTTTTTTTACAGACACTTAAAAGGAGAATGTAATGCCGATAAATGTTTATTATCACATGATATAACATTATCAAAAATGCCAACATGTAAATTTTTTTTGCAAGGTTGTTGTGTTAAAGTTGATTGTCCATATTTACATAAGAAATTAAATGATAAAGTTGGTATATGTGAAAATTTTCTAAAAGGGTTTTGTTCAAATGCTGATAAATGTAAAAAACGTCATGAATTTTTATGTCCATCATTTGATAGTATTGGTAAATGTATTAAAGTGAGATGTGAATATCCACATAAAACAAATTCTACAACACCGTCAATAAAAATAATAACCGAAGAGACAATTAAAAAAGAGATTTTATCATCAAATTTAATCGATACAAAAAAAATTGATACAATTCAAATAGCACAACGTTATTATATAAACACAGATGAACAAATAAATATAGCGAAAGTATGTAAAGAAAATAATGACGATGATAAGACAAATTTATCAGATAATTTAAATGATGATACAGATGATGAATTACCAATTTCATTAAACGTTATAAAACGTCCATTGCTAGAAATCTTACCATCTTATATACCGTTATAAATGTAATTTAATTCAATTTATTTTTCATTTTGCCAGAGTAAATTATCTTCAATGATATTGCAGATTTCTCTTGAAAAAATTCACAAAATCATACTTTTAGTTGTGATATATTTATCATTATATTTCATTAAATAATCAAATTTATTAATCAATAAATAGAAATTCAAACTTCATAAATTACAATCAAATCAGATTTAAATTTTTTTGCATATTTCGTAAAAAGAAAATTATTGAACTATCTGCTTTATCATAACGACGGTTAACCGAAGAAAATTTACTCTGTTGCAATGAATACAAACAAAATTGTAATATAATTTATACTATGAGGTAAAAAATTAATTGTAAAACGTGATGAGAAAGAAAATTATAAATTCTGTAATAATAATTTTTTTTTTTTGTTTCTTGTAACTCATTCTTTTATAATAGATTCTTATTTATTTTGATAAATATATACAATACAATTAATAGAAATGTTCATTTTTATTTTGTTTTATCAAAAACCAAAAAAAAAAGCAATCAACAAGTGGTGCAATATTAACAATAAAACAATAAATTTAAAATAAATCAAATTGCTTACAAAGAAAAACTAGAAAATTCACTAAATTATTAACAATTAAATGACTAATGGTTTGTTTGGGTAAGAACATAAACAGACTAGACTTATTTTTTCAATTGTTTAGTTAGACCAACATATCATTGTATGAAACTGATATGATCATATATATAAAATAAATGGTAGTAGGTAAACTTTCCGACAAAATCATTAGATTATGGTTAGGGGTGAATATCTGGATTTGTAATATGTGTGGAAAAATAAATCTAGCGAACTAATAAACTTATTTTACTAAAATTGTATTAAGTTGTTGCCGAAAGCTAAGTCAAATTTGGTCAATTCACACGGAACTTTAATTTAAATAAAAAAGCTATTTAGAATTTCTATATTCCTTTTCCTAGCTTTAATGAAATTAGTTCGTTCATCTTATTAATTCGCGTGATAGAATACTTGGGACTTAATATAATAATCATTCCAAGTCAACGGCATTATTGTAAACATGATAATAAAAGCAAAAACGATAACTCAATTTCCAATAAAAATCAATATTTCGATTTCGACAAGTCAATTTCATGTTTATTCGATTGTATAAATAATTTATTTAAAAATTAATCGCCAATTATTAGGATGATTATAACCAATAAAAATTGGTAAATGTAAAAACATACTAATATTACTTCCATCAACTTCTAATGATACACGAACCCAATCTTCTAACCATTTTATCATATCTTCATTACTTAAATTTTCTGTATTTAAACCACGTAAATAGCATGAATATCTTAATGAATGTGGTGGTAAATTATGTACGCCACCTTCTCTTTTTATACCAAGATCCATATGATGTATTACATAAGATCTTTCAGCTAAACGTGCACGTCGTAACAAGCCGCTGTGAATTCCATGCAAATTACATAAATAATTCTAAAGAAAAGAAATAGAATAAAATTATTATTTCGGAGTGTTATTTAATTTAATAATCTCTGATTTTTAATTTTTAAATCAAGCCTTCAAAACCACAAACTTTAAAGTAAACTGCTTTATATTTATCAGAATTTAAATTAGAGAATAATAAATGTTTAAAATAAGATACTGTTTATTATTGGAAAAATTTAATATATTGGATTATAAAGTCTTGATTTAACATAAAAGCAGTCTTTAATTACCACATGTTTCGATGTTAATGTATTCAAGTGATATGGATACTCGGTAAATACATCTTTAACCAGTAAAAGCTCTTCCGCTGTTGGATGTAACCCATTACTTAATAAACCTAAAATATAATTCCATTTGTGAAATTTTGTTGTTTTAAGTTTTAATAAATGAGATTTCTCTTGTAAACAACGAAATACTTTAAGTGTGTAACTAAGACGTTTTGTTAAATAAATTTTCTGAAATTCTGTTTTTTGTTCAATTGACCAAAAGTGTGATGTTAAGAAGTGTCTCGGATACATGTAACTGTTGAAATAAATAAGAATTAATTAAGGAATTAATAGTATTATGATTAATTAATTAAATATACATACGCTAATGGAAATACAACATAATTGGCAAACGGAAGCGACGAAAGTAAAAGAACTGGTGCAACCTTTTTCATATCTCTTGGCAATTGATAATATAATTCAATTTCTTTTCGTCTCAATGCACGAAACCCTTCAGTTGTACTATTTACGATTCTGGTTACTTTCAAATAAGTTTTCATGTCATTATAAAATTCTTTCACTCCTAACAAAAAAACACGATAAACGTGAACTGCAGAGGGAAATTTTTTCTCGAGCAGTTTGTCATAATTTTGAACATAATCAATGTATTTTGTAAATACATATCCTTTGAATGTACTTTTAACATTCTCTCTGCCGTACGGATTCTTATTTTTATAAAATTGACTGAAATCAATTTATAAAGATTTATTAAATATTAGTTGAACATTTATGCCGACAAAGGTGAGGTTATGTTCACTTACCTTGTTGAAAAACATTTAATATTATTTTGAAAATTGAATTGTTGAATAAAACTGTGGCTCAGCCGTCGATATATTATAGATGACATTATAACATTTTTTATTTTGTTTACTATCTAATTGTTATTTTTTTCCTTCCGATTTTGTGCTTTATTCTAACATGACGTTTCAACAGCTGTTAATGTGATAATTAAAAAATTTCTGTGGAGTGAGAGAGATAGTAGAATATAAAAGTTATATTAGGTCTGTTCGTTTGCTTGATACGAGTCACTCCGATCAAATTGGATCACTTCACCTGTGTTCGTTTGCTTTAGGTTAGGTTAGGTCAACTTTACTCTATGTTCGTTTGCTTTTTTTGACTTGATCCGATCTACTCGGAGCGATGATTTTCTAACCTTTCAAAATAGATGGAGTGAAGTAGGTTACTTATCAAAATAACAACAAAAATATTATAATTTTAAATAATATTAGATTTTATATATTTTATAAAATAATTAAATAATTTTTATATAAATATATTTTTATATAAATAATTAAAATGGATACAGTAATAAGTGAGACAAGTTCACAAGACAAAAAAGGTAAAATAAAATAGAGATGTTTTTATAAACAAAATTTATTGAGGTTATAATATTTTGAATTTTATTTTAATAATATTGTAGACTGGAGCGACTGTGAAACAAAAACTTTAATAAACCTATACGAAAAATACAAAAAAAATTTTGATGAAGGTAAACTTTTAACAAAAAAAAAAATATTTGAAAAAATTTCAGAAGAAATTAAGGCCTTGGTTTCTGTAAGCGCATATCAATGCGAAAATAAGTGGAAATCACTATTGAAGGCATATAAAAAATGCATTGATAATAATCGTTTAACCGGAAGGGGGAAGCATAATTTTAGATACGAAAAGTAAAGTATACGTGGATTTTTATTTTATTTATTTATTTATTTTTATTAACTTCATTTTTAGAGAAATGACTGAAATATTAAAAGTTAATAAAAATATCTTCCCAGAAGCATTATTAAATGCAGAGGATGACGATGTTTTCTGTTTCAATGAAACAGTTTCTAATGAGACGTAAATATGATTATTTATAAGTAAAAAAAATATATTAAAATACTTGTATATCTGTAGTACAACTTCTGAACCTTGTGAGATTCCTTCTGCACAACCAAGAAGAAAACGAAAAACAGAAGAAGAAAAAATTAGTAGTATTTTACAAAAAATGTGTGACCAACAAGAAGAAAGAGGACAAAAAAGACTTATGCTATTAGAAGAAAGAAATCAAATATTAAAAGAAATGCTTATTGAATTGAAAAAATAAATTTAATTAATTATTTTTATTATGAACTATTTTTATTATTGAAATTATTTTTATTATTAATTATTTTTATTATGAATTATTGAAATTATTTTTATTATTAACTATTTTTATTATGAATTATTGAAATTATTTTTATTATTAACTATTTTTATTATTTAAATTATTTTTATATATTTGTTTTTAAGAATAAACTTTTTTATTTCTTAAATATTAGTTCATATTATTAGCTACTTCGTCTCTAAAATAGGATCCCTCAACTTCGATTATGTTATCCAAATTGAAATCATTGAAAGCAGGCTCAATAATAGGTGCATCAAATAACAATAAATCTTCTTCATTACATATGTTATGTAAAACACAACATGCTCTTATAAAATGGCAGATAAGTTCACAATTTTTTAATTTTAAATGATAAAGTTGCCGAAATCTTTGTTTTAATATTCCAAATGTGTGTTCTATTTTAATACGGATGGATGATAAGTTTCTATTAAATTTTTTTTGTAGGTCTGTTAGTCGACCGTTGTCTTTATAAGGAGTTAAAAGATGCATTGACATTGGATACGCGCTATCACCCAATAGATATCCAGAATTAAGTTCTAACAGTTTTTCTGGTATTTTGCTATACGAATAAACTCTTGCATCGTGAGTTGCTCCAGGAAATCCAATGAAAACGTCTATAAACTTTTTCCTGTCATTACAAACACCCTGCATAATTATTGAGGAATATGATTTGCGATTTATGTAATCATTTCCCTTATAATCAATTTTAATATGACATCCATCGATGCATCCTAAAATAAATAGTTTTTTAATTATAATTTAAATGTTTAGTTTCTATAAATTTGTTGTTTACCAATTACATGCGGCAATATACTTGAAAAATTCGTAGATATAACCTCGCGTTCTTCTGATGATGGCCATTTAATATATGTTTTGCTAAGTTGACTGAGGAACTTTGTTACTCTCTTAAGAACATCTTCTACTGAAGATATACTAAGGTCAAAACGGTCCCCAACACTTCTAAAAGATTCACCTTGATGTCCAGCGAACCATAAAAACATAAGAATATGTTTTTCTGCGGTTATATTGCATCGACTACCAGCTAAAAAAAATAACATTAACATTCTGTAACAAATTATTATTTGTAACTTACGATTTAAAAAAAGATTCTGATAAACATCAGAATCTTTGAACTTTTGAACAATTAGATGGAAAACACCTCTACATAATCTAAAATGACACTTGAACTCTATTGTTGTATAGTTTAATACAATGTTTTCGGTATAAAATTTTATTGTATTTCTTTTCTTTATAAATTTCTTTCTAGAAATATTAACTAATTCTACTAACTGATCACTATCTGAAGATGAGGATTCTTCAATCATATTTAAAGCCAACACTATTTTTACAATTTTACTTTTTTTGTTATTCATTATTTTGTTTAAGAAAAAATATTTTTGACGGCTAAATAGTGTAATGTCAAAAATTAAATTGATATCCCAGCAAACGAACAAAAGTTAGGTCAACGTTAACCTAAAGTGATCTGTGACGTCAACTGATCTAACACAACCTAACCTAATTTAACCTAACCTGAGTATGTAACCTGATCAAGCAAACGAACAGACCTATTAAAATGATTTTCATTTACAACTGAACTGAAAAAAAGTAAAATGAACTGAACAACAACAATAGTTACTGGATTAATCAAAATAATCCTGGATCAGTTTTTAGCAAATACTCTATTTGTCCAAGTTTCAAACCATATATAATCGGCGCCTCCACATAAAGACAATTTTTTATTTTCATGTTTAAAGTAAAAAAACAGCAAACCAAAATATTCAAAATAAAAACTAATCATACAACGTACAAACCGTTAATCTATTAATTTTTTTTTCATTTTTGGATTCCATGAATATAAAGAAAAACTTTTTAATGAATACTCTGCGCCTGTGTGTTTTTTTGTTCTGCGAAAATTTACTCGGGAAGAGAACAAAAAAAAAAAAAGAAAAAAAAACAGACAGGAAAAAAAAGACAGAAAAGAAAATTCCTAGCAAATAAAATTTAGTTCAGTACAGAGAGAGACGTCGCGGTGCATTTATGTACGTATTTTATCATAAATAAAACGTCAGAATATAAACAGAAGGTTAACATTTTTTTTCTTCCCATTTTTTCAATAAGAAAACTTAATTCTAGTTATTTTCTGTGAAAATTCAAGTTTTTTAACAATAAATTAAAACAAGTGTATTACTTATCTATAAATAAATAATAATTATCATCATGTATAGTCATAATTTAATAGAAAAATATGCTTACACCAGATTGTGAGATGAAACCAATCATGGCTCAATAATCAAGGGATTCTGTTTTTTTTTCTCTCTTCTTCTTTTTCTTTTTCATTTTCCTTTTTTTCCTTCTTCTTCTTCAGTGTGTGTTTTTCCTTTTTTCTCTTTATTATTTTAATTTTTATTTTCCTTTTAATATAAATAAAAAACCAAAAACAAAAACAAAATTAAAAAAAAAAAGGGTGCCACTATAAAAATCATTTGTGTTTATTTTTTTGTTTCCATTTTTCCCTCTGACGATAAAAAATCTACATAAATATTTTTAAACTAAAAAAATTAGTTTTTTTTTTGTCTTATAAAATAAAAACAAAAACAAAATAAAATGAGAAACAAAAATTGTGTGTTTTTTTTATGAATGAAAATGAAAAGTTAACAAAAATTTCTATTTATTTATTTTTCCTTTTCCTTTTCCTCTGTGTATCTTAATTTTTAATTTTGTTTTTTGAATTGGTGACAAAAAAAAAACACACTAAACACAAAATACAGATAAAGAAAAGAAAATTAAAATATAAAAAAAAAAGTTTAAAATTAGAAAACAAAAAAAAAAAAAAGAAAATATAAAAAAAAAATTAGATTTCGAAAATAAAGAAAAGATTAAAAGATAAAAAGTTGAGAAAAGATTAAAAAAATAATGAAAATAAATGAAAAAGAAATGTTTCATTTTGTTATTTAATTGAATTGTTTTAAGAAACAAACAAACGAAAAAAAAAAACAAACAACAATAAAAATAAAAATAAATAAAAAGATGATAATATTATAGTGTTGATTGTGATGATGATGATGATGATGATGATGATGTTGATAAGACTAATCACAATGTGACCCAAAAAAAAAATAAATAAATAAAAATTAAATACAACAAAAAAAAAACGGAAATTTAGAGAAAATAAAAATTTAAAACATTTTCTATTTTTTGTCGTGAGAGAAAAAAAAAAAAATAAAAAAACCACAAAAATTAAATTTAAATAAAAAATTTAAAAAGAAAATTCATTTCGTTTTTGTTTTGTTCCTAAATTTGTTTTATTTTTAAAAATGGCCGTTAATATATTAGACGTTGATCATTTTGCAATAAGTGCAATTGTTACAATTGTTATGCAAATAATATTTTTTATTGTTGCTTCAACATTTCAAATGGATAAATTAACAGATTTTGCTGGTGGTGTTAATTTTATTATTGTTGCATTACTTACATTTTTCTTAGGACAAATTGATAGATCTGTTAAGGTAAATATGAATAACACACACACACTCACACACATACTCACAATAATATTAACTACAACGTTCTTTCATTCATTAATACCGAGTCTAACAATAAATAAATGACAAATAAAACAAACTAAAACATTTAACTGTGATAAATAAGAAAAGTTCATTTGAAAGTTATATACAAATAAATTTCTGATGAATTTGGTCAGAATTTCATTGTAATGAAACTGATTCACGAATTTCACCGAAATTTCAAGTGATTCTTCATGTAAAGGGAACAAAAAACAAACACAATTGTAGTTAACAGAACAAACATAATTTAAATTCTAATTGAATAATTTTGATGCAATCTGAACTAATCGCTATCATTTTCTCTCCTTAATACGGCCCATCACATTTTCGTGATAAGAAAAAAAATATGTTCTCTAATTCTGTTAATTAAAGATTAAAGATTTTCTGAAATTATTTTTTCAATACTTTTACATTTTTTTTTACAAATTAAGAAAAACTTTTCGATATTTTATAAATTGGATTTAAATTAATGATTTCTCTCATTCATTCTCTCTCTCTCTCTCTCTGCGTCTCACTTACTCTCTTTTCTCTCTTTCTAAATTGAAATATTCATTGCCAATAATTATTTTTTAACTTTAGGAATTCTTTTAATGCGATTTTCTTTTAATTTTAATGAGAAAAGTTGATTTCGAAATAAGAAGGGAAATATTTTTATATGAAACCTATATAAGTGGACCATTCAATATTTAAGTGAATATGATTAATGGTATGAGAGGTTTTTAGAAATATAAAACAAATAGAAATTAAAGACAGAAAGAACCTACTATCCAGTATATACGTTGATGTTGTGAATTTCTTCTATAATTTTTATTTTAATAGATACTGAAGTAGAAGCCAAATCAAAATTTATATGTATATACAATTCCAGATAATGTGTTTTATTTTTAAAATGACTACATTTAACAATCATCATAATACACGTCAAAGCACTCGATTCATAATTCAACATATAAAAAAAAAAAAATAAGACGAAAACTATTCACTACAAAACTATTGACTGAAATAAAACGAATATCTACCAAACTCCTATTCTACTGTGATCTCTTTACACAAGTTTTCTAAATAAAACTTATTTTTAATGATTTTACCAGGTTACCACATTTCTATACCTACAAAACAAACTTTTATATCAAATATTTAATTAATGAAATTTGAAGTAAAGTGAAATATAAAACTTTTTAGTTTTTCTTTAATTTATAGTTACTTGACAAAAACTTTTCTATAAAATTACAAAATTCGATCAAATTTCATCAAAATTTAATTTCTGTTTTCTTTTCTTTTTTCCTTTGTAAAAACAATTTTCGAAATTACACAATTTAATCAATCAAAGATTTCTGTTTCCATAAAATTTTCCCTCTTTCGTTTTTAATCTTTTTTTTTCCTTGGTTCTGATTTAAAATTTTTCATTTTGAAGCAATATATACAGACAGACACACGAAATGTACATCACGTACTACAAACGTAACACACACACATCACACATATTAATTATCGTTTGAAAATGAAAGTTTTAAAATTTGTTTTGAAAGTTTTCTTTTTGAAAAAGGAAAATATAACAAAAAATAGGAAAACAATTCTGCAATTCGGTTTTATTGTAGAATTGGAAGATGGGCCCTTTTTTTCGTGAATTTCATAGAAGAATTAACCAGAATAAGTAATTAAACTTTAGTAGCATGACGATTGACCTACTACCACCGCTACCTCTCCCAACACACAAATACTTCAATTTTTTTTTTTATTTAATTCTGTTGAAATTTTTCTTTATTTTTTTCTATTCGTATATTTTTTTTTTCTGTTTCAGGCGTACGATAGTCGTCAACTAATGGTAACAGTTTTTGTATGTATCTGGGGAGCACGATTATCTGGTTATCTTCTCTATCGTATACTTAAAATTGGTAGAGACAAACAATTTGAGGATAATCGACGAAACGTTTTACGTTTTGCTGTTTTTTGGACATTTCAGGTAAAAATAAACAAAAATATAAAAAATCGAATTTCATTTTATTTTTCTTCTTCTTCTTCTTCCTAAATTTTTTATTTTTGCGCAAAATAGAAAAAAAACAACGAAAACAACAAAAACAAATTATGAGCATAATAAAATAAGTTTTGCACGATTTTTTTTCTCATCGGTTTGTTGACATCAAATATCAACCAACTAGGTATAAAAACCTTCACAACTCACTCACCTCTCCCCCCACTTAACCCGCAACAAACACCTCATTTTTATCTCATTCTTTTTTTTTCCTTTATTTTCTCGTTGGAAAAAACAAAAAAAAAATTACATGTTTTTCAGTCAATTGACAAAAAAAAAGTACTACAGAATTGTTGTTGTTTATATTTTAGTTTTTGTTGTTATATTTATTGTTGTTATTGTAGTATTTTTTCATTCTATTGATTTTCTTTTTCTTTTGTCAACTTACACAAATTCTTTTTCATATTAAAAAAAAATGTAATAAAACTTTCACATTATATGACATCCTTGATATCAGGATCAGATTAAACCACAAACTCCCACATTTTCTCCACCATCATTCATTACTTTTTCACTCTCTCTCTCTCTCTCTCTTTTTTTTCTCTTTTTCTCTCACAGTTCTCTTTCTTCTTTTCCTATTTAATACCCAAAACGTTCTCTATTGAAATCTCCTCCTTTTTCCTGTATCACATCAATATAAAAATTGCATCGAAAGATTAAAATTCGACAAAACATAAAAATAAATGAGAGAAAGAAAGAAAGAAAAAAGAAATGAAAAACGGAGGACAATTTGTGACCGAAAATAAACAGAGAAGATTCTTTTATTCATTATTTAATTAAAAAAATTGTCACATTTTTCAATTTCTTCTTCTTCTTCTGTTTCGTTTTGTTTTTTTCAAATTTTGAATTTTGTTTTAATTATTTTTTTGAAAAAAACTAAACAACAAAAATATGGAGAAAAAAATATAAAGAAACGAGATGACGACGAAAGGTTCTCATTTCTTTTGTAAAGACAAGAAGAAAATGGAAAATATTATTGATTGGAAAATGAGAAAAAAAACAAGAAAATAGAAAAGCAAAAGAAAAACGAAAAACAAAAAAAAAAAACAGGAGGATAAAAGTATGTAGGATATTTTAAATGTTAATTGAAAATGAAAATGATTTTTCATCAAGATGAAAATTTTATAAATAAACAAGAACAAAAGCAAAAAAAGTAAATAAAATTGATTGGAAAATTATAAAATGAAACTAGTTAAAAATGATGTTGTGTGGTGTGGTGAATGAGGGGAAAAGGTGATAGTGGGTATGTGAGGGGATGGTGAGAAAAAAAAGAAAGCAGATAGATTCGCTTTGATTACCTTTTTGACGTTTTCCTTTTCTCATAAATTATAATTTATTCTTCTGTTTTTACTTCTAATTTCACTGACTTTTACAACTTCCTGTTTCCTTTCTCTCTATCTCTCTTTCTCTCACACCTTCTCTCTCACATGTCTCACTCTCTTTCTGAGTTACATTTTCTAAAATATAAAAAAAATATGTCGTAGCAAAAGAAAGTGAAAGAAGAAGAAGAAGAATAATGAAGCAAAAAAAAAAAAAAATCAAAGCCGGAAAAACATAGGAAACTCTAAAAAGTCATAATTTTAACTGAATTAAATAAATAATAATAAAAAGAAATAAGCGTTAAATTTATTTCCATATTTTTGTTCCTCCATTTTTGATTTTTTTTTATCACGCAACATTTTCTTTTGTTTTCGTTTGCTGGTTTTTCTTTTTTTTTTGTTTCATTCTATTTTTAATTTCTAAATTAAATCCTTTCTTAAATTCTTCTTAAAAACAAAACATTTCGAAATTATTGTTTTAGATTAGAGATTTAAAGATTAAAAACGGCTGCTTATTATTATTTGCTGTTTCTGTTTTTTTTTAATTTGGAATTTTTGATTTATGTTTTTTTTTCCATTCGTTTTAAATGAACTCATTTTTTGTTTTATTCAATTAGATGGAATTTAGTTATATTAATTTTATTCTTGGAAAATGAAAATTCATTTCAATTCTAATATTATATTTTTGTGATGTCACGTTTTCACCTCCTTCTTACCAACCCATTAAATCTATTTGAGAAAAAAAAAGTTAAAGAAATTCTTAATGACGAATATTGGTTATGAAACTGATTTTTAAAGTCATCGAGAAATACGAGATCTACTACATATTTGTATACAGGAATAGAATCAAAAGAATTTTTTCCTTGTTTCGTTGACTTTTGAACTCTGCACACATTTCTTCATTTTTATTTCTTTTCATTATTTTTTCCCACTTTCTGCATTTGTACGATTTATCTTCAAAAATTGTTTATGATAAGAACAACAGAAACAACAAAATAACAGCAACAGCAAAATAACAGCAACAGCAAAATAACAGCAACAACAAAAATAAGAAACTAACGATTTTTGATATAAAAGGATTTGTTTGTATGCCCGGATGAACAGACAAAATTTTTGTTATCAGTGCGTAAAAAGAAAATTCTATCTCCGGGACAAATTTATAGGAGTGTTACTAACAACGTTATATAGCACAGGTTTAGGTCCTATTCGAAAGTTTCACTAAAATACTTACCTCGCCCTACTATAACCCTCCCCAATTTAACAAAAAAAACTTACTTTAAACTTACTTCGACTTCCTGTGTTTTGTGTTTTTTTTTAATAGTGGAGTGATGAGTAGACTTTTTTCTAGTAAATAGGGAAAAGTGTAGTAAAGTAGGATGAGTTTCGAACACTTTAGGAAAGGGAAATCGAATTTTATCAAACTTTCGGACGCAGCCTTAGTATTCTGTCTAACAGAAAAGAAAATAATAAATAAAAGAAACTAAAGTTGAATGCGGATATAACGAACCTCACGGGACTAAAAAAAAACAAGCAAAAATAAAACTTCGGTATATTCGAGGGATCGTTTATAAGAAGGGTTTCTTATTACATAACCGTGTTTGACTTCATCTAAAAACTTCCTTCATTTTATTAGTCGGTACATTTCGGTAAAAGACAAAAATACTTAATTATAATTTTCTTTGATAAAAATTTTTTTGAGTTCATCGACACATAAAATGAACTGAAAATTTATTATCAAAAGCATAAATTGTGATGACGATATGAATTACATTAGAGTCACATAATAAAATTATATGTACCAAAGTTTTAAATTATAATTTTTCCTTTTCTGTATATTGGTGTGTTTGTCTTTTAAAATTGTACTTTATATTTCACTAACGCAGACCGAGAGGTACATTTTATTTTCTTGCGTGCTATTGATTAATTTATTTTGAAGTCAAATATAAACAAAAAAAAAACTACTTGTAAGTATTGCTAAAGTTAAATTAAAATAACTCTGTTTTTCACTCTCTCTCTGTCTCTCTCTTTCTCTCACTCCCTTTCTTTAATTTTCTTTTCTATTGTTGTTGTTCTTGCTCTTGTTGCTGTTGTTGTTTCTTGTTGTTAATAATATTTGATAAAAATATCAAAATAATAATAATTCATATTTTCCGGTTTTTTTTTCCTTTAATTTTTCTTCTTCATTTTTTACTTTTTTTTTTCATGTTGAACCAATTTTCTACTCTGCTTTATTTTTATCAAAAAAACATGCATGCTTTTTATTATTATTATTATTATTATTATTATGATTTTATAATTGAAGAAATCTAAAATAATTACCATGAATTCTATAAGTATAAAATAGAAAATATTCTTTACGTTATAAGAACGTAATAATTTTGTTTGGCTTCTTTCACAAGAAAATTACAAAATAAAATATTACAAAATTTAACGATTCGAATAAATCAAAATAAAAAAATCCATCAAAATATTCATTTTTTGTTGTTGTTGTTTTCTTTTATTGGGAATTTAGTTTGCATTTTAATATTTTTAAGGAAAGAACATAAAAAAAAAATGTTTATGGATATGAAACTACAACAATTATGATTGTTAGTTTAATTTTTGTGTTAAATATTCGTGTTGTACATACTGTTGTTGTAGTTGTTGTTGTCTAATGCAAAATAAAATGCATAATAATAATGCATCACCACTACTGTGTTTACATAAACCATACAACAACAAAATAACATATGTAAATTATTACAGTATCGGTTTTATATTTGATTTTCTCTGATTTTGTATTATTTAGATTTTTACATAAAAAGTTTTATTTATGATGACCTCAGTTTTAGCTAAAACTAAAAACAGTAAAAGAAACAACTAAATGCCAAGTCAAATTATTAAGACTAAGAAAATTAAAAGTGCATTTAAAAGTTTCATGAAACTGCATTATATTTATTCATTTAACTTTAAAGAATAATAACGGATTCAATAAGTTTATTTTTTGTTTCAATATGCATCGATTATTTTCATAATAAAATACATAACAAACGAAAGATAATTTACAACGTATAACTTACATTGCATAAATTTATTCAATAAAAGAAGAACTTTTCCAAAAAAAAAAAAAATATTAAAATAATGCAAACTAAATAAAACGAAATAAATTTTATTATTTTTTGTCAACCCAAAATAAAGTTTTATTGAATTTGATTGTTTTTATTTTTTTTTATTTATTAAAAACTGAATTTTGTCTACACAAATTTTTATCTCTACAGATTTTTATACTTCAGTTAACAACTGTAATAAACTGAGTTAGAAAAATGAATAAAAGAAAAAAAAAGTTCGTTGTCTGTTCGTAAATCCATTGATAACAATTTTTTCCCATTCTTTTTGCCAACCAATTTTTTTTCTTTGTAGTTCCATTAATACAAAATGCGCTTTACAAAAGTTTTGTTCCTTTAGTTTCCACAATTTGAAATTTTAATTTTTGATTTAAATGACGTTTAAAAAATATTATTCACTATTTCAGAATATAAAAAAATCGTTAGAGAGACATTCAGATGTTGATGAAATTATGAAGTTATGAAGTTTAATGTTAGTGTAGAGAATAATCGTAATTCAATTAAATGATAAAAAAAAAATGGATAATCAGTTGAGTAGAATAGAAGATATTTTAATTAGACCAAGTTAGAACTTCAAGAAAACTTTAAGAAATTGCTTTAATGAATTTATTTTGGACAGAAGTCTTACTTTATATCCAAAATCTTTTACACAGATAAAAAAAGAAGAGAAAAGTAAATTATAAATTGGATCTGTAATTCATATAAGAAGTTTAAGTTAAAAATGTTAAAAAAAAGTAACATAATTGTGTCCTTAACCGGCACTGAGTAAACACACACACACTCATGCATACGTATATGAAGATAATAATATTGATGGTAAGGCTTACATATAATGCATGTGTATAGGAAGAGTTGTGAGTTTTAGGGGTGTAATGTTAGTGGTTAAGGGTGATGTTGTAGGGTGGTTGTTATATATTTTAATATGTCTGTATTAGAGATAGATAGATAGGATCCCATTTCATATTAAAAATAACGTACACCACCATGTGTGTGTGTGTTTGTGTTTGTGTTTTTTTTTTTTGCTTTATTCAGCCAACTGACATACTCTACTCTTCTGCTGATATAAAAGGAAAGGCAAAATGAGAATAGAAAAGGCACAAGGATATAAATATATAGCAGGATGAAAGTGTTGAATTTAGGTCACAAAAAAAAATCACACACACACTCGTAAAATATAAAATTGAGGTTTTTCTTCTTTTCAATTTTTTTTTTTTCTTTCAATTTTTCTTTTCTTTTCTTTTCTTCTGGTTTTTCTTTTTTATTCTTTGTTTTGTTATATTTTTGTATTTGTTTTGTCTTCTTCTTTAGTTTACTCCTCATTTTGGTTTCTATTTTTGCAAATCAATATTTTCACTTTTCATATGTTCAAAAAAAAAAACAGAAGCAAAAATTCTTAGAATATTTTCCTATTATTCCTTCTACTTCTATTCTGTTCTATTTTATTCTTTTGATTTTTTTTCATTGTCTTTTGTTTGTTAATAACAATAAAAATTGGCTACAATTATATTTGATTGCGGAGGTCATAAAAATGGCAAATATAAATAAACTGAGTTGGGTAATATTCTATGTTTTTGTGTGTGTGTGTAAGTGTATGTTTCTATATGTGTTTTTTTAAGGAAGGAAATTACAGGAATATATCATAGTCATATATAGAGAGTGAGAAGAGAATAAGAAGATGGTGAGAGAGAATAACAAATGGTAGAGTTGGTTTATCAAACAAGAAAAAAATAAATAAGAAAAAATATATTGACTCTATAATTTTGTTTTCATCAGAAAAAAAAATACCACAACAACAACAACATACAATAATTGTAGTCTGGATAATAAAAAATATTTTTTTTATTCATTTTTTATAAAACAAAAATCAAATTATAAATCTAAATGTTAAAAGTTACAGATAACGATGAATAAAAATAAAAAATATTTATCGATTTTAATTGAATCATATAAAAAATAGATTAAATAATTTTAATGTTTAAAGAGGATTAAAGACTCAAAATAAAAGCAAAATAAATATGTACAACAACAATACACATACACACACGCATACACACACAGACAAAAGATTAGAGAGAAAACCCAAACCGCTTTGTTATCATTTGATAGAAAAAAAAAAACCAAAAAAAAAAACAATGACACTAATATTCTCCATACCTTATTAATATATTCTACCTCTACACACCATTTACCATTTATTAAAATTCTTAAGTTTAAAGTGCACTATTAAATCTAAAACTAAAAAGAAAACATAAACCGCACCTCTCCCAAATATTTCCTTCTCCTTCTCCACATTATAAAATAAAAAAAGAAAATTTTTTTTTCTGTTTGTCTTTAATGGGGAAATTTTTTAGCTTAAAATTAAGTATTACGATAATATTTTAAAAGGGATAAATATTGTAACCTCCTAATAGAACTATTAATTATAATTTATTAAGAATTTCTCTCTACTCTCTCTACTACAACCCAACTCCCCTTAAAACTTTTAAATAGATAAATAATTCATCAATTAAAATTTATGAACATTCTTACCATAATATTTCTCTTTTATAGGAAAATTTAATCAATAAATTGCATTTTATCGGTTTGTTAAATTGTTCGAATTCCTTCTGAATATCAAAGCATCAATTGGGACAAAAACAAAGAATAATAAAATTCAAATTATTTTTGTTAATGACAAAAAAAAAAACCATGCCGATGAAATAAAAACATAAAAATATTTGAATGGATGTTACTCATCCATTGACCATATAAAAAAGCTAATTAATTTCTATTCAAACAGACCAACTTGTGTTATATGAAACATTATTTTATATGGATTTAAATTGTAATAATTTTATAATTTGATTTATAAATTTCCGAGTGAGAAAGTAAAATTTCAGAAAAAAGTTTAACCATTCCTAAAAATTAATGCATTTCTGATGTTATAAATCTGGATTTTGCCTTTCACAGGTTTTCCTTATGCCGTTCACAGGTTTGTCAAATTCCAACACTGAAATTAGTTCCTGTTTCTGAAATTTAAATAGAGACAAAAAAAAAACACATAATTTTAATTCATAATTTCACTTCAATTTAAATTAAATTTAAGACATTACGTATTCATCTCCGCACATAAACATCATTACCATGTTTTTCTTTTTGAGTTGCAATAAATATATAAAGTAAAATCATCATTTGTTTAATTCAATAGGATAATAAAAAGATAGATAATTTATTATATCCACAAAAAGTCTCCGGCAAAAACAAAAAATTATTTTTGCAGTTATTTTCCAAATTCAATAATGAAAAACTTGTAAAAAGATACACTTACTTTTTATTTGTTGTTGTTTTTTCTATAAGTTAAAATCTTGGAAATTTAAGTTTATTAAAATATTTTTTAATATACACACACACAGAAAATAAAATTTTACCATTAAAAATATTAAACAATCATAAATTTGTTTATATTAAAATTGACAGGTTATTAAAAAGAGAAGAGAGAACGAGAAAGAAAACACATGTTGGAAAAAGAATTTAGAACAGATGATGGGGTTTCATTTTTTTTCCTTTTTTTTTGCTTTTTTATTAATTATGGTAAATCTCTCAGTCTCATCCATATATTTATTATTTTTTATTTGTCTCTAATGTATGTTTATTTTGATTAGTGTTACAGGAAATATATCCCATTCACAATATTGTTTCAATGCGATTATTAGTTATAATTTTTTTCTTTCTTATCATTTTGAATTGTGTTTATTTTAATAAAGAAGAGTGTAAGGTTAATGACAGGTGATTTACTACAATGTTTTTTTTTCTTTATTGTTTTTGTTGTTGTTTAATAAATAATCTAAAACAAAATGCGATCAATTAATATTTAACAAAATGGCCTTCGACATACTTGACATGAAACGTGATTAAGTACAATGAGGAAATAAGGGAGAAAGAGAAAGAAAGGTATTTAATAGTCTTTCTCTTTCTAATCCTCTGTTAAGTTCATGCCAATTGAAAGTTTTTTTTTGTTTGTGGTTTCTGGTTTGGCATATTTCATGAGTCACTTTTATTTTTTATTTTGAATTTTTTTTTTCTTTTGCTTTGAATTGAACCGCAAATAGAATGAATGAAAAATTGTGTAAAATTTAATAAAATGTGTCTGTTTGAATTTCGTTTGAATAATTATTAAATTAATAAAAGTCCAACTTACACCAATCGAGTGGTGTAACCCAAAAATTGGAGCGCACCACGAGATTTATGGACAAATTTGAAAATATACGGCTATTGTGAATGCACCCTAAAATTAGATGAATTTTTTTTTTCTGAATATTCTAAATTCTAAAAACATTGAAAAGGTTGTTTTTTCATAAATAAAAATAAACCAAAACAAAATTTGTTTTTTATGTACAGCGGTCAGACAATAGGGGTCAAAGATATTTACAGATTTAAAAATGGATTTTAAATGATATTTTTACCTTTTCATGAGTCGTGCGTTATTCTCATAATGCCAACAGCGATTTATTCCTGCACTTATTTTTAATGTAAATCGGACATAAGTAGGTACCGTAACAATATTATTCTTATCTTAAAAACGATAATTCTTACAATTTCTTAAGGAATTTATCTTAATATTATCATTTTCTTCCTCTTCCTGTATAAACAAAATACCAAGAATTTTATATAAAAAAGATTATTTTCCAAAACTATTTTCCAACTAAATTGTTGTCTTTTTTTTCTTTCTTCAAAACTTCAAAATAATAATCTTTTGTTCATCACTTTTGAAATGAAATTCCTGGAGGTTTTCTTTTTCATTTTATTCATTCCATTTTTTTCTGTTCCTTTTTTTTTTCTTTGTATCTGTTGTTGTTTTGGCTTAGTGAAACGAAACAACCTTTATAAATCTTAAAAAGAAGCGGAAAGAAAAATAAACAAACACAAAAAAAGAAAACAAAAATAAAGAATTTGTGCCGGTGTATTTATTTTTGGGATACTTAAAACATATATGACAAAACACTCTAAGAACTAGTGGGTGGTTTATTTGAATCATCTTCTTTTCTCTTTTGTTATTCTTTTTTTTTTCATTATCTATCTACTTCTTTTTTCATCTTCATCTTCCTATATTTTTAATTATAGAAAGGCAACGAGATGAAAAAAAAAACGATAGTTTTTAATATTAAATTTTTAACATAAGTTTGAGTCGTACCCAAAAATTCCAACACTATAATTTATTATTTATTTTCAAGAAAAAAAAACAAAACAAAACATAACATAACATAACAAATATGTTATACTGTCAATAATGTTTATAACGGTCTAAAAACCTGTTTACAACGAACTATTCAAGAGAACTGTCTGTTCTGATAAAAAAAAAATATGTATTTGCCAAAATGTTCGTCATCAGAAATGATATTTTTTTATAAGAATCTTTCATTTTTTTTAATGTTTTTAAACAAATAAAGACTATGTAAATCTTCTTTAGAAAATGGGTTAAGCTATACACTTGAAACTTTGTCTTACGTTTTGCACTTTGTTCTTTCTTGAAAATAAAAGAATTAAATATTTATAGGAAAATGTAAAATGAAAATTTTAGAACACACAAGAAAAAAACATATTGAAAATTTCTTTCATTCGTCACCCAAAACAGAACAAAAAATGAAACAATTAGCGGCGCCAAAATATGACACCTTTAATGAGTGGAGACGCCTGGCTTTTTTTTCATTTTTTATTATTATCATTTTTTTTCTTTTTTGTTTTAAAAATTAAACAAAATTTAAATTCAAATCATTTAAATATTCTTTTTCTTTCTTAATTTTGCTAATTAATTTTTACAGAAAAATGTCATTCTAATTCTAATTAGTAATATTTAATTATCCGTCGAGTCTATCATTATTATTGTTGTTGTTGTTGTTGTTGTTGTTGAGGTTTGTCTTTAATAAAAATCATTCACGTTAATTAATTAATTAAATTAAACTAAAAAAATATAATGAAATATTTTTACATTTTATTTATTTATTCATTTATTTATCCACTTAGATTATTCGTGGAATCAAGTTTTGTTCTTTAAATATTTATTAATAATTTATCACATTCTCTACTTCACACGCAAATAGCTTTTCATTAAAAAAAAAAAGGGAATGAAATAAAAATGTGTTTTAATGAACAGATTAAGTGAAATTATTTCTGCCTATGATAATAATAATTTGTTGTACCTACTTCTTTTATAATTTATAGGATTTTCATATTTTTCATTATGATATTTTAACATTTTGTCGTTCTGGTAATAGTTAGCGTGTTGCACGGTTGGGGTCAGGGTTCTCACTAATCCTAATGCAGCAATAATTTATTAATTGACATTTTTGGATACTGTGATAATATTCTGATATGTGAAGTCATCAGACAAAGGGAGGATGATGTTTACAAGGTTCTTCCCCCATGACGTACTCATTTTTATTCAAAAATATTCATATGGGAAAAATTGAATTGTTTAATAGTCACTTTCATTTCATAAATAAAAGACAATCAATTAATGTAACTTTAATTAAATAATACTTTTGTTTTTAGTCAATTTATGATTTATTGATTAATTACCTAAAATAATTGTTTAAGTTCCAATCACAACTTTCAGAGTTTGATCTGTGGTGTTAAAATATTAAAGTTATAATTGAAAGATTTTAAACGAGGTTTTAGAAAATAATTAAAAAATGAGAAAGAAAAAGAGATGACTCTTTTGTTTCTCATTTTTTAATCATCAAACTAAACCCAACATTGCTCGCATATTACTGACATAAATTAATTAATTTATACCTCCTGTCGCTGTTACTAAAATATTTGTTTCTTAATAACAAAATTTAATTTAAAAAACGTAAAATGTTTTGCTAAAATTGAAAAACACTTTTACAGAGTCCAATTTAATGTATTACATTAATCTTCCCTTTTATTATTGTCATTTTCTATGACGTAGGTAAAATTTCTATTTTGAAAAACCTTTTCACATTTTTATTTTCTTTTTAAGATTGAAAAAAAGTTCTATGCCTTAAGAAGAATAATAAATTGTTTGTTGTTTTTTATTTTTTCGGTTCAACTAAATAAATAATTAATTATTTTATTGTTTTGTTTCAGGCAATTTGGGTATTTGTTGTATCACTTCCAGTTATAATAATAAATTCACCAAGGCATTCAATGCCGCATGCACCAAAAACAATGACAACATTAGATTCAGCTGGTACTGGTATGTTTGTTGTTGGTTTATTAGCAGAAACGTATGCTGATTTACAGAAATTTTCATTTCGTCAAGATCCTGTGAATCAAGGAAAATTTTGTAATGACGGTAAATTTTACGCTTATTTTTCCTATTTATATTTTTAGAATTTTTTTGACATTTTTAACCGAAATAGACAAAGTAAAAACCAAAAGGACTCAGACAGTTTATCCATTTAATAAAAAAAAAATTACAGAATAAAATGAAACAAATTGACGTTTAATTGAAAAACATTTTCCTCCAACGATATTTTTAGAATGAAAATGGAAAGCTGATGGGCAATAGTTAAATTTATTTTTATGCAATGGGTGCGGACCCAATTAACGTTATTCTGCCTTTTTTTTTATTTGGTTGAAAAACGTAAAATAAAATTAACTTCGTTATACGTTTTTTTTTTTGTGTTTTACAAAAGAGGAAAGAGGAAAAAAAATATAAGAAACGTTTTGGAATAAAAGTCGAGAAAATGTGACATTTGAAAAAGGTTAATGAATTAATTATTCAATTACGAAAAGTTAAGCCGTACAAGACAGAGATATTGAACCGATTTGAAAATTATTTCTGTAATTTGAAATGATTTCATGTTATGAATCTTTCAATTTTCAACCGTCAAGCACGATTTCAATAAATAATATTCATACATTTTGTAAGCTGCACTTTCATGCATTTCACTAAAGTTATGTTGCGTACATTTTTCAGCCAATTAAAACGACTGAAATATTGTTGTGCCATATTGATCCTTCTGGTTCTAACAACAACAACAACAACAACAACAAAAAACTGTGTTTGCTGCAAAACTTAAACACTGAAGAAGATTTCTTAGTATTTCGCATGAAATTTTTTAGATCTGTGTTAAAATTTACGAAATGTAAAATAAATTAGATTTTCTCAAGACATTTTCAGTTCACATAAAAAAAAAACTAGGCTAAATGAATTCTCCGTATTTTTTTTTCTTCTCGTTTCACCATTACCATTGTGCGCAGTGTATTCGTTCGCAACTGCATGAAAACGTACCTTTACGGTATACGCCAATCATTTTTTTTTCTCTCTTCTTTGACAATTTTTCTTTTTTTCTTTTTGCTCCGTTCAACCGATTACAACTTATTATTTAAAATTAATCATTCTCTTTTTTTGTTAGTTCTTTAATTTTTTTTGTCTACTTCTTCTTCTTCTTCTTCTGCCAAAAATGTCTTAACTTTTCATTTTGGTTTTGTGTCATTTTAACATTTTTCTTTCATTTATTCAGTCTTTATATTTGTTGTATTCTGAAGGAAATATATTGTCTGTTTGTTTGTTTGTTTTCTTCTTTATTTTTTGTGTGTGTCTCGCACGAAAATTTACATTTGTATATTTTTGGTGAATACACAACAACAATATAAATAAGAATAACAACAAAAGAAACTTTAACTTTAAATAACCAAAAAAAAAAAACCTAAATAATATTTTTTGATTTGGAAAACATAAATTAATTTTTCTTCTTTTTCTTGTTGTTTTTCTTTTTTCTGTTCTTGTGTATAAAAAATAACAAAAACAACAATAAAAGGAAGAGAGAGAGAGACAGATAGAAAAGAAGAATACAATAAAAAAAATGAACCAAATTCAAATAACAAAACACATCAGAGAAGAAAAAAGAAAAACAACGAAGAAGTAAACTTTTGTTAACTGACTTCCAAAAGAGAAAAATATATTTTATATTTTTATTTTTGGGAAAAACCAAGAAAAGAAAAACAAGAAATAAAAAAACAAAAGAGAAGTGGGAGAAGAAGAGATCTTAAATTTGGGACACAAATGGCTAGATGATTATATTCGCAAATACAAAAACAACAAACAAGAGACATAAAGAAGATGAAAAACAAAAAAAAAAAAAACAAAAGCGAATATATTTCCTAACTTTGACATTTTTATATCTCTAAAATAAACGGAATTGTATTTTATAATTCTCACTTTTCTATTCTTTATAAAAAGTATGGGTGCTTCACGTATAACTAACAGAGACTACTAAATATTTTTACTTACTTACCATTTTCTTACTTCCTTAGTTTACAAATTCTAGTTATTAATTATTTCACAGGATATGCCTAGACATACACAGGTAAAACTTTCATAAAAACCTGACATAAAACATGTTCATTCGAACACAAAGAAAAAAGAAATAAATGTCACATTAATTGGTCAATATCTCCGTTTGGTAATGTTGAACACAATGTTACCTCTAGAATAATAAAATGCAACCATAATATAATGCCAGAATAATAAAATGCAACCAAACACATCAAAGAAAATTTTAATTTTTTTGGACAGCATGAACCAAAAAAATATTGCCTTTAATTATAATCGGGTTTATTTTTGTTGTTATTATTTTTATTTGTGTCGCGCGCCGACCAAAAACAGAAACAAAAAATAAAACACAAAATAAAATAAAATAATAAAACAAACAGAAATAAATAAATAAAATTATGTTTCTTTTTTAATTCTTCATTTCCACAACTTTCCATCTATCTATCCATCTATCCCATTTTGCTTTGCAAACTACCTACACGAATTTACCACCATTCATTCCATTCATTCTATATAAATCCTTAACTTCATATATAGGTTTATGGCGAATGTCAAGACATCCTAATTATTTTGGTGAAATTGTTATTTGGTGGGGTATATTTGTAATATCACTTAATATAATTGAAGGAGTGGAATGGATTGCAATAATGTCACCTGTTTTTACAACAATGATAATATTATTTTTATCAGGAATTCCTGTTCGTGAAAAATCTGCTGATGACAAATATAGAGAGTAAGAGATTATTTTCTTCTTATATATTCTTTTTTTTTAACTTATTTATTTACTTCTTTTTTTTTTTTTCATTTCTACCATTTTTCATTTAACTTTTTAATTCACTGTAGACACAAAATAAATTAACTTAAAAAATTTTAAGGGATGAGAATTTTGAATTTTTTATTCTATTTTATTGAATGGAATGATCACGATTTTGTAATTTTGAGTTTGTTGAACTTATTAATAATGCATTAAAATTAAATTTAAAGGGAAAATTGAATTATAAAATGCAATGGATCAATGATTCTATTTTTGTGCATTGTGACGATCAACGGTATGGAGTTTACAAATAATAGTTTTGTTATGATATATTGAATGATTCACTTAATTTACGCGAAACCGTTTCACGAATGCAAAGTTTAAACTTAACGTCAAATTTTTCTCCATAATATCAATTTATTTTGCGTCTACAGTTTTTATTGTCGTAGATATTTACTTACCTTTTTATTTATTTTTATCATCCTATATTTTACTTCCTCCTCTCTTTTTTTTTCCTGTTTCCGTTTTTATGCATAAATAAATTTTCTTACATTTTTTATTTCTTCTTCATCCTTCTTCTTATTTTACTTCTTAACATTTTTTTTTTTTTACTTCAATTTAAAAAAGAAAATATCATATTTTTTTTCCACCCCCAAACCAAAAAAAAAAACAGAAACGTTGAGTATCGTAAATATAAGGCATCAACATCACCATTAATACCAATACCACCATCAATATATGTTGAAGTACCAGGAGCATTAAAATTTATATTATGTTGTGAATTTCCATTATATGATTCATTAGAAATACATAAAGAAAATGATTTAGGACCATATGCAATGTCAACATCAATGAGTTTAGCACATTCACATTCACATACATAACAATCAGCCCAACAAATAGCTGGACCAAGTACCAGTTCAAAACCATCATCATCACATAAAATTATTTCATGTGATCATGATGATTATTTAAAAGATAGTGGACATGGTACAGTTACTACAATATTGTGATTTATTATTATTAATTATTTAAAATTTATAAATTAAAATTATCAACCCATCAAAAACCACCCACTACCCCCTCACTCCTCTCTAACCTATTACTTAATTATAATTAAAATTATATAAATTTAATTATTTATAAAGTTATTCTTAATTACTGATTAATTATAAAAATTAATAAAAATAAACAAATGACGTTTAAAATTTAAATTTAAAAAAAAAAAGGAAACACAAACAAATGAATAAAACGGAAAAAGAACTAATTACAATTTTAATTCATCAAATAATTAATTAATTCTGTTCTAATTAATAAAACGCGTATAGACTAACTAATTTTACAATTCCTTTTTTTTTATTAATTGTTTTCGTTAACTTTTTTTTTATTTATTTTTTTCTTGTTTTCGAAAAACGACACAAAAAAAAAACAAAACCAAATTGAAGAAAATTGAAAAAAGTGAAAGGAAGAAAATGAGAAAATAAATGAAAAAAAAAAAAAAATAAAAAACAAAGAAAAAAAAAATGTACCTTGAAAAAATGAATAAAAACATATTTTTATATTTAACAAAAGAAAATATTATTTTGTTTATTTTATAAAAGAAAAAAAATTTGAAAAGAAAAAAAAAACTGAAAATGTGAAAAATGTGAAAAAAATTGTAAAAAGAATTTTCTAATTTTTTAATTTAAAAAATAACCAAAAGAAAAACAAAAACAAATACAAAACGACAATTCATCGTTTACTACAACTGACAACAAAACTCATCGTTTTTTTTTTGTGACAAAATTAGATAATTTAAAGAATGTCCATACTGTTTTTGTCCATCCATCTAATCATCATCGCACTCCTATAATTCTTGTCAATATTTTGTATGAACGATAAGTCTCTTGATGAAAGATAATTGAAAAATGTGAGAAAGACAAACACACATACACACACACACATAAATTATTGTATAAACTGAAGGGTGGGGGTATAAATACAAGAGGCTAAATGATAATAATTAAAGTCGACACAATAAATTCTAAGATATATGATGAAGCGTTACCATTAGTCGTCCCAATAATATTATTTTCTTTGGTATTAACGCGATTATCTTTTAAATCTTATTCTTGAATAAAATTCTAATAAATTATGACAGATGTGAAATATTAAGATGTATGCATATACAAATTTTGGGCCAAATTCAAACAAATATTAATTTAGGCGTTTTTTTTTGTCTCTTTTTTTTTCAATCGTGACAGTGGAAAAAACACAAAGAAAAATTATTAATCGTGTTAATTAATTAATTAATTTGTTTGAAGGAAAAATCTTTCGGTTTTTTTTTATTTTTTCAAAAAAAAAATATAAAAACGCAAAAAATAAACAAAAAACTTTTTTTCTCACGCACAAAAAATAAATTATTTCACGTGTCACGATCAAATTGTCATTTGTCTTCACGCAGAGCGAAGCAGATTTACAAAAATACACACGCACACACACATATATACTCACGCAAACTCAAACACACAGGCAAACACACGCACTGTCTGAAGGAAAAACATAAAGCATTTAAAACGATGAATGATCAATTAATATTTCTTATTTGGTTTTAATGTGTGTGTGAACATGTGTACGTGCAGTTTGTGTGTGTGTGTGTATGAAAGGAAAAAAAAACAATAAAGTAAAGAAAAAAACAAAACACAAAAACGATGAATTTATTGTCAGGTGAATTTTAGCAATCGACCTTAATTTATTATTTATTGTAATTAGTTAGATTAATTAGTTAGCTAGTTAGTTAATTTGTATACTAATTACAGCAAAATGTACGAAGTATCACACACACACACACACACATCTCAAAGAAAAAAATTAAATGATAATCATAAAATGTTCAAAGAAAAAGAAAGAGAAAAAAAAACAAAAACAAACAAACAAAGAATATAATATATTGTGATACCGCACTCTCTATCTCTTTCTTTCATTTAATATAAATTATTAATTAAAGAAATAATTTAAAAAAAAATTAAAAAAATTAAAAATTAAAATATAAATTGAAAACAAGAAAAAAAATATCGAATAAAAAAATAAAAAAACAAAAATGGAAACGTTTTTTTTTATTGTTGTTGTGTTATGTGCATTTGCGATGTCACAGATAAAACATCGCCAAAAGTTTAAAACAACAACAAATAAAAAAAAAAGGGTACAACAACAATGTAGCGGAGCTTATGACAATTTATGATACAATATCAAATGTTACTTCCAAATATTGATAAATGTTTCATAATAAATTCTCGGCACAAAACTCAATTTGTTGTTTATTTTCTGTTTGTAATAAATGGGCGAGATAATGAACTTTATAGAAAATTCGCAAATGCACAAAAACTAAAAAAAAAAACGTTCCATCCATTTTGGAATTAAAAAAAAAAAAAACAAAACAAAACAAAACAAAATAAATAAAGTTCAATTCATAGAATCGTAATCGCGTCGTTTCTTTTTTTTTTAGGAAAATTATAAATTAAAGAAAACAAACAAAAAAATAACTTTCCTCTTGATGTTAATTAATTAATTAAATTAGAAAAAGAAAAAAAAATATAAATTAAGATAAAAAAAAGATATAAAAAATTATGAAATCCAGTCAAATATTCATATCAAAGAAAAACGACTTAAAAATTGTTTTTATAAATCTTTATCGCGTGTGTGTTTAATAAATTCTTATATACAGACTAAGAAAATGACTTTTTTCGATTCTGTTATTTTGTCTGTCTTGTGACTCTATTTTTCTATCGATTGTTTTTTCTTTTTTAATTCTAATAACGATTTTTCGAAACCGTTTTCTATTTTTCTTTTTTCTCTTTTTTTTTAGGAAAAGAACAAAAAAACTATTTTCCCTTTTATAAGACTTTTTAAGAATTTTCTTAAATGAATTGTTTTTTTTTTCTATTTTTTATTTTTCCTTAAAACAAAAAAAAAAAAGGAAAAACGGGGGAAAAAAAAATTATGAAATTTTAGATGACTTTTTTATTCTGTTGATGTTTTTTTTTTGTCTTTTAAATTTTATAAGAATAAAAATGGAGGAAAAAAGAAAAACAGAGAAAACAGAAAAATATCAAATAAAGAAAATATAAAAAAAAAATTGTTTATAAAAAAATATTTAAAGAAAATTTAATAAAAAAAAAAAAAAAAAGGAGGAAAGAGAAAAGAAAAAAAAACATTCAATGGAACCAGAATCTGATAAAGAAATGTTTTATTGTTTGTTTAAACAAAAATGAAAATATATTTATGAAGAATTTAATGATCAGATAAATATTGTTGTTGTTGTTGTTGTTGTTGTTATATAAAAGGAAAAGTCTCTTAAAGTGGACAACGAAAAAAAAATACACAAAAAAAAAAGTTTTATCATTAAAAAATAAAAACAAGAGAAAAAAAAGGACACACATCAAAATTTTCTGTTGCAGATTGAATGATGACGTTTCTGTGCTCTATCAAAAAAAACTAAAAATATAATTAAATGAATTAAAATTAAAAAACAAACAAAAACCACTATCGACATTTAAATTATTAATTAATTAATTAATTAAAGAAATTTAGAATATAATTCATAAAAAAAAATTGTTATTCTAATTATTAATTTCCGTTTATAAAAAAGTCTCGTGAAAACTTTTTCAACATTTATAAATAAATAAAATGGTAAAACCATTTAAATTAACTAAATAGAGATTTGGCTGTAATTATTAAATATTGGGAGAAATTCTCCGTGCTATCGTTCACTTATTTTTTTTCCCTATAAAAGTGAGATTAGTAAAAAAAAACGTGTTTCAATCTACCAAAAAATTTTCCCCATTCTCACAATTATAAAAATTTATTTTACTGCGATGAAAATAATTCATTCAAAATATTCATGAACGTTGCAATGAAAATGAAAATCAAATTAATAAATTAATTATAAATGATGAACGATTAATTCTCAGAATTTTATGATAAATAAATGAGTGATGGATTCCAAATGGAATTTCACTTAGTTCAAATATGAACTCAGTTCGTATTCAACTCATTTAAAGTTTTTTCCAGGAAAAGTATAAAAACTGAACTGCGCCATTTTTTCTTTACAGTCGAAGAACACAAGTGAAAATTAAAGTCGACAATTTATCGGTAATTCTGGGGTATACAGCTGATCAATGTTGATGATGAATATTATGTACAGAAAAATTAGGTGAAGGTTAAAGATTTAGATTTTAGATATAAAAATATTTGAAAATATTGGATTGGATAATTCTTTGATTTATTAGAGAAAAAAAAAAACGCTAAAATGTTTTAAAACATAAAATTTCACTCTAATAAACTTTTGTTTTTGTACAGACTATAAAAGTCGATCGATGCAAATTGGTATAAAAATCAGTGATAAGGTAAAAAAAAATCTCTCTCAATTCATAACGTACCTTTTGATGCTTAGCCAAATACCTACAGTTAAAGAATTGTCGGTTGTCTGAGTTGCTTATTTATCCCAGGTCTAACTATTAACATTTTCAAGAGTTTAGGGTGAAACCAGCCGATTAAAATCGTCTACAAAATACAAAACTGATTAAAAACATATATACGACATCAGAAGTTAACTAAAGTCAACAACTCTGTCTGTGATTGTAACTGAAAACTATTTACATTTTATAATTTAAAAAAAAATCGTAATCGATCAAAAAATTTAAATTAATCAATTAAAATTGAAAATCTGTCTCAATTTCCAAACACAAACACACACACACACACCCTGAACCATAGCAGTGACATTAAAATGTATGCGCATATTTGTGTGTGTGTGATGACGTGAAATTCCAAAAATCACAAAAACTGACGGAGATTTTAAAATTAATTTTTTCAGGTGTGAAAAAAACGAATTAGTTAGTTAGAGTTAGAGTATTTGTAAAAAACATTTGGGAGACAAAATAAAAAAAATAAAAAATAAAACAGAAAATGTGAAAATGTAAAAAAGCAAAGAAGAAAAAAAAAGCGGAACATGTCGTTGAACTTCGTCATTCGGAAAGAAGATAATAATTTTTATTCGTTTGTCTTTTTTCACTCAATTTTCTTTTTTTTTTTCTTCTTGTTTTTGTTATTATTTTGTTGTTGTTGTGCTATGGTTCATTTTTTGTTTTGTTGTTTTGTTATTGTTTATTTTTTTATTTGTAACAAAACGAACGAATGAAATGAACGATTTAATAAACGTATGATAGGCGCGTGTATGCGTGATAAAATAATAAATGAAACATTATTATAATTTTTTGTTGTGGTTGTTGTTGTTGTTACTCATTACTCTTTTTTTGTTTGTTTGTTGTTGTAATCAAATAATTCGCTGTTGGTTGTTGATTTGTTTTTTTTTTTTTCATTTTTATTTGTTATAACTGAAATGAAAGGCTGAAAGGGTCAACGTCCACTATATAGAAATAAATTTGAGTTTTTATATTGTTGTTGTTATTTTAGTTTAATTTTTCTGTATAGAAAAAATCCTTTTGATTTTCCTTATACAATATATATGTAAGTACATACTGTTGCAGTTTTACGTCACAATTTCAGTAATTCAAATTAGTCAATTAATTCTAGATTAGGACTGATTTTTTTCTTTCTTTCTCCTATTCTTCTTTTCTGTTCGTTTCTTTTCCTTTATATATTTTTTTTTTACATTTTATTGCCAGTTTCAATATTGATCTTAATTATGTACCTAACACACACACACACACAAACACTCGCAAATAAAATTCAAAACACACCCACACATACATCAACACATATAAATAAATATACATATAGCTAAAGAGCGGAGAGCGGAGAACACACAAGAGTTCACAGTTCGGTTAAAGAAGAAATTTTTTTTCTTTTTTTGCCGAGTTTTCAGAAGAAAAAAAAACACAAAAAAAATTCAAAAAACAAAGGAATAAAAATAACAAAGAGACAAACAAAAAAAAAAAAACAAATGTGAAAATGTCGATAGTGGAGACGCCATATTATTGTAGACTGCATTTTTACTGACAATTTAAATAAATTAATTCAAATTAAATTTTATTCAAAAAAAAATTCGAAAATTAATAAATTTATAAAAAAAATGTTACGAAATGGAAAATGAGAGAAATTCTTGTGAAAACTAAAAAGTTAAAAGGAAAATAAATGAAAATGTTTAAGCGCATCAGAGGAAGGTAAAAGGAAATGGGGACAGAAAATAGTTAATTAAAAATTAAAAAAAATTTAACATTTTAAAAAATTCTAAGACTCAGAAAAAAATAACAAAAGAAATGAAAAAAACATAATTAAATTTAGGCTCGTAAAAAATAAGTAAAATTAAATAAAAAAAATTTTAAAAATTTTAAAATTTAACAATTAACAAATACAACAACAAAAAAAACATATCTTTATTATTGATGAAAAACAAAAGAAGTAAAATTATTTAAATTTAAATTTCTATAAAATTAAAAATTAAAAGAAAAATTAAAAATTAAGAAATATTTATGAAATAAATATTTTGGTGCGTTCAAAAAATCCATTGAAATTCTGTGCCAATTTTGCGTAAATAAAATTTTCTTACATTTCAGCGAAAAACAAAAAAATGCAATTAAAAAATGAAAGACAAAATAACAAATAAAGAAGAAGAAGAAGAAGAAGAAGAAGAAAATATCTAAAATTAGTAAATAAAAATTAAATTAAATTAAATAAAAAGCAGAAATTATGAAGAGACATCAGTTTAAAAATAAATATGGGTAAAATAGAAAAACAAATCGTAAAAATAAAAAACATTAAAATTATAAACCTTCTAAAAATTAAACAAAAAAAATAAATAAATAAATAGAGACGAATACTTACGTTCGAAAATTTAAAAAAAAATAAAATCTCGTTAAAAATAAAGAAAATAGCTCAAAAAAAAAAATAACAAAAAAAAAAAAATTGTGAATAAAAATAAAGATAGAAAAAAAATATTGTTGATTGTGTAATGTTAGTTAAAAGTTCAACTGAACGAAACAAAAATGTTTATAAGAGATAATAAATAAATGAAAGGGAAACGCGAAATAATCCCCTTTCATTTATATTCTCTTCATTTTGAATTCGTTCAGTTTGTGTTTTTAATTCTTTTCTTTTATTTTTTTTGTCATTCTTTGTAGATATTATAACTTCTCTGTGCCTAATTAATGCACGAAATAGATTTGAATTTAAAACCAAAAACAAAAAATAAATAAAAGTAAAATGTTAATTAATTAAAAGTTTAAAAAAAAAAAATAATTAAAATATTTTGAAAAGAAAACAGAACAAAAAGTTAAAATTTCGAATATATTTTTTTCTTTGTATTTCCAAAAAAATCTTTTAGATTTTAGAGAAGAACAAATGAAACACATAACGCAGCACAAGACTTTTAAATAAACCCCCTAAATATATTTTTTACGTATTTAATCTGCGATAAACGAAAATATATCTTCACGTCATGTGGATAATTATTACATTAAATGATTGTTTTATTTTAAATTTAGAATCTAAATGATAAACTATTTTATTAACCGTTACTTTATTTGTCTTTATTTGATTCGAGACAACTTCACGCCAGTCCAGTTATACAAATGTATGTAAAAAATTAAGAAAATCACCACAAACAAAATGAAGGAAAACTAAAAAATAACCTCGGTCCTCGGATAAATAAACAAAATTTTGATTAATGATTAATAATATCGTATAAAAAAATTATAAAATTTGACATTTGTGTTTTTACATCGTGTAATAATTATCCCCCCATAATGTGGAGACATTTTATCGTTTAATGCAATGCACGTAAATTATTTCGTTTCTTATCGATTTAAATTGCACGACACATCTTCAAAAACAAAAAAAAAAAATACAAAAACAAATCATAAAATTTAAATGAAAATTTAAATTGAAAATGAAAAAAAAAAGTGATAAATAAAAAACAAAAATATCTGCGTTTAAGTTTAAACTAATTTTTTAAAAAACATTTTTTAATAATTTTTTTTTTTTTTTACTAATTAATGCGTTGAAAATTAATATGATTAAAGACTGACGTACATTTAACTATAAACAAAAATATTTTATTAAATGAAAATGAAAATGAAAATGTGAAATAAATATTTAATTATCAAATTGGATTGTTAAGAAATAAAGATTTTAAATATTTTTCTTTCTTGTTTGTTTTTTCTAAATAAACAAAAAACAAAAAAAAAAGTTAATCTTATGTTTTGATAAGAAAAAATAAAAGGAAAATTAAAGAAACAGAAAATATACGGACGCAGTCTTTAGGATAAAAATCTAGACAATCTTTAAGTTTCAAATACAAAAAAAAGAGAATCTAAATATTTATTATTAGTAAAAAAAAAATATCTTTGTAATTTGTAAATTAATGGGAAAAAAAAAACAAAAAACAAAAAAAATATAATTAAATTAATTAAATGGAATAAAACAAAAAGAAAGAAATAAAAGTCCTCCTACTCCCCCCCACAACCATTTATATTAATTAATTCAATATTTTGTGTTCCTCTCTCTCTCTCTGTGTTTTCTCTCAGCCATAACGATTGTAAATGAGTGAAACACTTTGAGGAACACAAATTAAATATTAAATTAAATTAAATTAAAAACAAAAACAAAAGAAAAAAATTAAAGCACAAAAATTTGTTAAAAATGAGAAATGAACATTTTTTTTTAAACAAATTTTGAATTTTTTTTTTTCTTAATTTTTCTTGAAAAATTATTAAAAATTTCATAAAGAAAATGAAGAAAAATTTATGAAAATATTTTTTTTTTTTTTTCTATTGCTCAAAGAAAATCGTATAAATGAAGAGAAATTTATATAGGAAAAATGCTCTCTCTCTTCATCTCTCTTTCTATTATTTTTCTCTCTCTCTCACTCTCTTTCTTTGATTCTGGTTAAGAGAAATTTTTAATTTTTTTTGTCGTTTTATTCCATAGAGAGAATAGAAGATTTTTTCAAGGGTTTTTTTTTATTCTTTTTCATCAAAAATTAAATAAAAATTAAATTTTAAAAAGAAAAAAAAAATTAAGAAAATAAAATTAAAAAAAATTAAAAAGAAAATTAAAATTCTAAAAAATCTAAAAAAAAATAAAGAAAATTCTTAAATAAAAATCGGCTCATCTTTTCTGTTATTTAGATTTTTATTGGAATAAAGCAATAACGCTAATAAAAAAAAAACAAGAAAAATTAATTAAACATAAAATTAAAAATGTTAAATAAAATTAACAGAAAAAAAAAACAAAAAAAAAAAGAAAAGAAAAAAAATTTATGAAATAAAATAAATAAAAATAAACTTAATTAATTTAAAGACAAAAAAAAAGGTTTTTTTTATTCAATATAATTTTTTATTTTGTTTCAATTTAAATAGCAACAACAAAAGCACAAAGAAAAGGAAAAACTAAACAAAATGTTGTAAATAATTTATGATTTTCTTAAAAGGAAATGTTTCCCCTTTTTTTATTATCATCCTTTGATTTGCAAACCATTTGTGCAATAAATTCAATCATTGTTCTTGTTGGTCTTCCAGCCATTCCAGTTTTTAGATATGGATAATCTAATCCTTGTGTTGTCATTATTCCATGGGTGTCCTTTATTGTGCAAATAAGACAAAATTAAAAAACAAAAAATCTACAAATAACAAAAGCTGAATATACAAACCAAATGCATCCATTGTCCACATGGCACAAATTCTTTTAAAAATGCTGCTGCTTTACAGGCGCCACCACCACGTCCAACACCAACATTTTGTACATCAGCTGTTGTTGATGATTTCATTTGCTCTGAAAAATATTTCCATAATGGCATACGCCAAACACGATCACCAGAATGGATACCAGCATTTTGTATCTAAAAAAGAAAAAAAACCCCACACATAAAATTATACAAATTGAACAAAATTTCCTCCCGTTTCTGTTTCTTTTTTATTACAAAAATCATTTTCTTTTTATTATTCTTGGTTTTTATTTTTTATTTTTTACCTGTTGCCATAATTGTTCAGAATTTGTAAAAACACCACATGCTGCTTTACCTAATCCATCTTTAATATCATCAGATAATGTACCAATATCAACAATAAATTTAGGATGATAATTTTGTGCATATAATAATGCATCGACAAGTACTAGTGGGCCCTCATGATCTGTATTCTATTGTATTAACAAAAAGCACACAAAATATAAATTCATTAATTAAGGAAATAAATTATTGTGAAAATAAATAGAACATAATAACTAACCACAACTTCAATACTCTTTCCATTCATTGCTTTCACAATATCACCTGGTTTAATTGCATTACAACCAATCATATGTTCACATAATGGAATTAATCCACGAAGGTTTATTGGTAATTGTAGTGACGCAATTGCCCGACAAGTTGCAACAACAACAGCTGCACCAGTCATATCACCACGCATATTTTTCAATTCACTTAAATCCTATTTGGAGTTTAATTTATTTCATAATTTAAAATAATAATAAAAGAAAATGGAAACAGTAAAAAATTGAATCCCATAAAATTTAGTCATCATCCGTTGGTCATAAATAAATTTGAGTTCGTACAGTGAATTTGTATAAACGAAAAACAGGATATAAACCACAAAACTAATCAAAGTAATGCTACGTTTTCACGGTGCCGAAAATTCTGTTGCGTGTAAATAAAATATGCGCAAACATATCGTGTTTTAATTTTAAAAATATTTTTTTTTTCGTTTAATGACGAATCTTTATCCAACCAAAATTTCTTTAGTCTTTCAGAATAATTTGTTCATGTGTTTATCTATTTTTCGTGCGTAAATTTTTTTTTGTGGGAAAATATAAAGAAGCTTTGATTTAATTATATGGAAAATTTATGAGACGTGATTTTTTCTAAACTTCATCGTGACAACGTAGCATAAATTTACAAGTTTTGTTTTATCATACCAAAAGTATTTTTATTGAAAAAATTATACGTAAATATTTACAAATTATTACGTTTTATGGAAAAATGCTTGAACATTTAATTTGTCTCTTTTGATTAATAAATTTTTTATTGTAAATATTTATTGATGGATTCTAAGAAAAAAATTAACAAACCTTAGCACAAGTTCCACCACTATCAAATGTATTTCCCTGACCTATCAGAACAATTGGACGTTCACTGTGATCTGCACCAAAATAGCTTAGTTCAAGAAATATCGGCGGTTCACAAGATCCTCTAGCAACTGCCAAAAATGAATCCATTTTTTGACTTTCAGCCCATCCACGAACCTTTAAATGGAATTTTTGAGTTTAGGAATATTTATCAACTACAGTGGAATAGAAGATTCATACTTTGACTTCAACATTAACGCCTGATTTACACAAAACTTCAACAACATTTTGTGCAAACATTGTTGGTGTCATTAAATTAGATGGTGTTTCTTGTAGTTGTCTTGCTAAATTTTGCGCGGCTGCTTTTTGTAAACCAATTTTCCAACCATCCCAATCACATTCTATACCACGTTCTACATGCAATTCAAGTTGTGGAATATATTGATGTTTTGTTTTATTTCTTAATTCCTGATAAACCCAAATGCCCATTGCAGCACCTTCAGCAGCTGATTCAGCACTTGTAAAACTTTCTACGTAAATTTTATTTGTTTCTAATTTTTGTAATTCTTTACATCCAGTCGCTGATGCAATACGTATTGCTTCCTTTCTTTCATCTAAACCTTCATGAGAATCGTAACCAAGACATTCTTTACCTAAACCACAAACAGCAACAGCAGAAAAATTTGGTTCTATATTATAAAAGATTCTTGCTTCACCACGTTTTGGCATTGGTCCAGCAACACGTAATAATTCTAAAAGACGTCCATTTGTTACTGTTTCATTATATTTCAATGCCATGGGTGTTAAAAGTCCACGATCATGACGATCCTCTTCATTTGAATAAACACCCAATACTAAACCTCTTGATTGTGGTTCTGAACATAATTCATTACCAGTTACAACATTATGTATACGTCGAACATTACGTAATGAAATTATAGATTTTCTAAAATAACTGAATGCCATATTTTCGCAATAAATTCACAATAATAAATAATAAATTTTCTCTTTTATCTTTAACAAATTTTGTTCAATAAAAAAATAAGATTTAAATTGTAAAACGTAAATTAATAAAAAAAAGAATTCTTTAATAAATATAATTTTTCAAGTATTTGCTTTTGGTTGAATTAAAAAAAAAAAACAAAATAAAACAATTGAATAAAAAAGAAAAATCAACGAAGAATTGATTGATTCTGAAATTAAAATTCCAATAAAAACCAGAGAAATTGTGAAGTGGAATGAAATTAAATTTTTTTTGTTTTTCAATTTTATATGCTGCACCCATCAACATTTTTACTTATAATTATTTTAATGGTATTCACTTTTATGATTATTTTTTTATATTACTTGATATTTATAGATCATCCACAGTGAAGGTAATTTCAATTTAATTTTTAATTAAAAGCTCATTTGGGTTCTAAAAAGGGCGTTGAATTTCATATCGATTGCATCTTTTTCATAGAATCTATTGATTCATCCCACTAAAAATTGTATGAGGGCAATCATCCTTCATTTCCACAAAATATAGGATTAGTTCACGGAATTTTCAACGTTCAATAATTTCATACAAATTTTTTTTGTTTTGCTTAAATTTATATTCTACATTTGTCTCTCTCTCTCGCTCTAACATATGAAATGCAAGCTCATTTTCTATGAAAAATAAAGGAACGGAAAATTATTAAAAATTAATAAGATGCAAATGATGGAACAACTTCTTACCATTATCGTATTAAACAAAAGCTTTCTTAATCTTAAATAATAAATTGAATAAAATTAAAATATTCTTCTTTATTTCCGTCATTGTGAATTAAAATTTCATAATATTGATTGCATTGTGTTTTTGTGTAAACCCAACAAAATAATAATTAATTCTTATCTACTTTTATTCATTTTTTTCGTTATTGTTTTTATTTTCATTAAATAATATTTTGATTACTGTTCAACTTTCTCGTATTTAGTCATTATTATTATTATTTACTTGTCTCTGTTCAAAAACAATAAAAAAAAAACCAACACACAAATTAAAGACGCCAATAATAAAATTTAATTGGATTGGGACGAAAAAATACAGTAGACACAATGAGAGAAAGGGAGAAAAAGAATTGAGAGTTATAGAAAATAACCACATTTGTGATCCAGGATCATATTTCAATTTTTTTTTTATGTGATAATTTAAGACGAGTTTCAATTTTGGAATTGAAGCTGACACAATTTTTTTATTATTATTATGACTCTGAAATATGAGTCTGAGTTCTGATGCGTTGCGTGGGTTTTTAGTTGTTGGTTTTTTTTTCTACTCATATCAATTTTTCAATTTTTGCTTTGTAATATTTTTTTTTTGTTGTTCTGTGAAATACAAATTATTGTTATAACGAGAATCGTTTACAAAGTTTAGCACGAAATGATAAAATATAATTTGTATTATTTTTCCAAATTGGACTAACTAATTACAGGGTTTTAGAAGAAGAATAATTCATTTTCGTAATATAAAGAGTTTTAAGAGTGAAACCAGATATTTTTATACATTTGTTTAAGAGAATATTGGTTCTCACAGTTCTCGCATGGGAATTTCAAAAATATTTCTTATGGATATATAAACTGAATGGGATTTAGTTACCGCAAAAAATACTCTGAGTTGTATTAAATAAATCGAACAACATAACTATATTTAACAATAACAAAAACATGAAATTGTCCCAATATTTCACTTCGTTAAATTTTCTTTAAAAGAATTAAAAGTGAAAAAGCAAAAAAAAAAAAAAAAAAGAAGAAAAACACGACTATTGTAATTTTATTAAATTTTATTTATATTTCTTATGATTATTTTATGAAAGATTGTATAAACGCATTATAGAATTTCTTTTATTTTATTTTATCTTTTATTTTTTTCTGTTAAAAAATTTAATTTTTTCTTATCTTTATTTTTATTTTAAAATATTTTTATTATTTATATTTTTTTATTGCTTATTTAAAAATATGTGTTTATTCAAGTAAATTCCTTTTTTTTTTGTCTTTTGTTATACCGAAAAATAATAAACAAACTAAAAACTAAAAACAAAAAAAAATTCATTGATTTACGGGATGTGTGTGTGTGTGTGTGAGAGAATGAGAGAGAGGGAGTCGGAAGGTATGAGATATAAAAAAAAAGTGAAACTTATAAATCCATTTTCTTCAAGAAAACAGCTTTAGATAAAACTATACTAATGTCATTTGCTGGATAATTTTGTAACATTTTAACATTTGTTGCAAAATCACTTTCTAATATTTGTTCTCTTTGTAATCTGAAAAAAGAAAAGAAAGAAAGAAAATCAATTGAAATCAATTAAAAAATATGGAATAGAAAGAAAAACTTACATAATCATTGCACAGCAAACATATATTAAAAATTCAAAACGATTATCATCAGCAAATATTGAATCCCAAATTCTAACTACATCAGGTAACGGAAATTCTTGTGATAAAAGTAATGTTAACCAACGAAAACTATAATATTGTGGATAAAGTTCTTGCTCTTTAAAACGTAAATAAATTTCATTATCTTTTTCTTTTAATAATGTTGATAATTTACTCATCATCCCTTTAATACCACCCTCCGATTCATCTAATGTTTTTATAAAAAAATCTCTTATTTCACTCATTAACGCTGTGAAACAAAAAAAACAATCAGCCTCAGCGTGTTCTAGAAAAGAAAAAAAAAACAAATACAAATGTTAATGAATTTCTATTTATAAAGTTTTAAAATTTTCTTTTCATTTACTTCTAAAATTTGTATCAGGATCTGATGCCATTATAAAATAAATTGGTCCAATTATTTCGTTCATACCTTGAACGTAACTTTGTCCTGGATTTAATTTTGCATAAATAAATAACATTCTTTCGACAACTTCCCAATGTGCTTCTTTACCTGACGACAAAAAAAAATTGGTAATATTTTAAAATAAAATAAATAATTAAATTTCATAAGATTTGTTTTTGAAAAAAAAAAATTAAAACATTTTTAAATTCGAAAAAAAAGCAACAGAAACAAAAAACTTATTTTATGTTTAGAACAAAATTAATCAATAGAAAAAAGTTATTTTTAAGAACCAAAAACAACAAAATTAAAAAGAGTGACAAAAGGAAATAAATTTACTTTTTTAAATTTATTTAATCGATAATGAATCTTTTACTAACTTTCTTAACTTTTAACTTTTCCAACTTTCTTAACTTTAACGTTTGACTTTTTTTTTGTTATTTTTGTTTGAAAAATTTTAAAATGAAAGAAATTGATACGAGTGCAAAGGTCAAAACAATTATTTTACCTTCATCCATTGCTTCATAATTTTCACCAGCTCTTTTTGTTATTAAATTAATCTGTAATTATTTACCTCAAGTTTTGATTAATATTTCAATAAAAAAGAATTCATTTCAAAAGGGACTTACTTGCTAAACATCCAAATTATTTAGAATTTAGCAATTATAAAAGACAAAAAATTTATAATCATTATCACAAAGAAAATAAACAGCAAAATATAAATATAAAAAATAACGTGAATGCAGTCGTTACAATTTATAGAATTAATTTTTACTAAGATTGGTTTATGAGAATTAATTGATTTCTAAACATTTAAAGCAACAATTTTTAACTACAAAAGTTTTCAATGAGAAATAATTATCTTAACATCTGGAATTCCTACACTACAGTTAATTTAGCCAAATTAAATAAATTTGTCGCTAGAAAACTTAATAATTTACCTTTGTTATTCCCAGACCTTTCCTTTCTACATTTGCTGAACTTAATATGGATGGAGCTACCCGAGTATGAAGTCTTCTTTCACCGTGACTATTTACTATAGCTGTACATGGATAATCTGTTGCCTGGAAAATTATAAATAAATAAATATGTCACAGAATCTGGTTTTCTTTATAAGTTTTAATTTTATTAAATAAATTAATAATCATATTTACCTGTTGAAAGAATGAAATATCTGGACACAATCTTCTTACATCTTTATCAATTTGTAAAAGAACTTCGTTATCTTTAAAGAAAGTACTCCAAGAGCTTTCTGGTCCATCACTAAGAGGATGATCACAATTAATTTGTTCTTCTTCAACGTAGCCTGGTGGAATCACCATTTCGTCTAAAAAAAAAATCATATAAAATTATCCATTTATATAACAATATGTTAATAAAAATAAATGCTTACCAATAAATTGTTTATACAATTCACGCTTTCTATTTAATGTACTTTCCCATGTTGATTTATTTGGCTCTAAATATCCAAGTAATAATTTCCAACATAAAGATCTAAAATTCTTATTATCTGGAATGCCTAATATAAAAAAGAAGAAAAAATAAATAAAAATTGATTACAATGCAAAAAAAAATTTGAAGCGAAAAGCAATTCAACTCCCACAATTTTTTTTCACAACATTCTTTTATGTACCAATGAAACATAATCTTTTTAATTTTTTCATATCAACAGCATCATTATCCAAACATAATTCGAACTCTTTTACTCTGGAAGAAATATTTATTATTAAAAACGTGAAATTCAATTAAAATAACGTTACTTACCTTGCTTTGTACAAAGACATTTTTTATGATTTCTTTCCGTTTTCATTGAAATTTACAAACTCACTCTTCTTAAATTCAAATTGTAATTGTATTCAAAATCTTAACTCTTCAGACTGACGTTTTATCAGCTGTTTTGTATAGAGAGAAACAGAGAGAAAATAAAAAGAGACGGTGAGTAAGACAATGAACTCTAACAAAACGCTACAAGAAGATTTAGTAGAGATATTCGCACTACAGTTTGAACCTAAGATACCTCTACAGTATAAAAGTGTCAATACAATTTAAATAATAATTTACGAGATGTCGCCATTTCATTATTTCTTGTTTTTTCGAAAAAAGTTATTATTTCTTCGTTACGTTTACCAATAATAAAAAAAACATTTATTTAAAAGTTTATTTAAAGAAATTTATTTTCGTAACAAAGATTCATTTTATATTTATAAAATTAACAAAAATAAAAATATTAATTGAAAATGTCATACTGCATTGTGGCGACAAAACAAAAATTGTTTTCTTTTTATTTTACAGAGAGAGAAAACAAAACACAAGCATTAACCGTCAATAAAGAACGTATTTGTGGGAGGAAGCGGATGTTTCTTGTGTTGCGACAATCAACAACTAAAGACGACCATATTTAACGGAATCATTTTAAATTGTTTTTGGCAGATTATTATAAAGAAAGTATCGTAAAAGTCAAGTGAAAAAAAAGAAAAAAAAAAGAATAAAAAACAGAAAAGAAAATTTTGGAAAGAAGTCAGAGAACTCATTTAAATAAATCACAAAAGTTTACACAGAATAATATACCCCATTTCATTTTATAATAAAAAAAAAGAGAAACAAAAAAAAACCTAAACAATTTTATTTGCACATACAGAATAATTTCTCTCGTGTTTATATATTTGTGGAAAATTTGTACGTGAGTTTTACTCTTTTTTTTTTCATTTTCTGTTCAAAAAAAAGAAAAAGAAAAGAAAAAGAAAAGATGACGTTATATTTTTGCCCCCCAAAAATAGTCTCCGAAAACCAGATTTTAATTTTAGATTATTACACGAACCGAAAAAGAATGATTTTCTTCTTCTGTTTTTTTTTTTTTTTAACCGAATTGAAAATTTTTTAAGTCATTTTTCACTCCGTTTCTCCGAGCCCAAAGATTTGCACAATTTTATTTTGTTCGTCCAAAAACGTTGATTGAATATATTTTTTATTATTTTAAAAATTATTCAATTTTTTCAATTTTTCAAAATAGAGTAAATTTTACACACGCACAAAACGCACACACAACTTTTCCAATAAATCGAATAAATAAAAAATAAAAAAGAATTTTTTTTTTAATTTTTTAAATTTTGAAAAAAAAAATTTAAATTTAAAAAAATTAAAATAAAAAGAAAATTCAACCATTTTTCAATTGAAGTGTTTCATTTTTAATTTTTTTTTTTGTAACATAAAAATAGAAAATAATTAAAATAAAACAAAAAAAAAAGTGTTTCTGTGAAAAAGAATAAAAAAAAAAAAAAAAATAAACGAAAAAGAAGAAAAAAACTTAAGAAAATTTAATTAAAGTAAAAATAAAAAGAAACTTAATTTAATTTAATTATTTTTATGTTTTAAGAATAAAAACAAATTTATTTTTTTCTCATTTTGTGATTTTACCACAATAAAAAAGTACGAAAAAGGAAAAACATCAGAAATAAAAAGAAGAAGAAGAAGTAAAAAAAAAATGGATTTTTCACTTTGGAAACAAAATTTCATATTGGGATTAAATGTGTAATGGATAGTGTAGCAGACGACCAACAAGGTATACAATTTTCCTTTTCATAAATATTTAATTTTATAAAATCAAAATAAATTTCTCTTTAATTTTTCACAAATTTTTACCTCATTTATTTTCATATTAGAAAAAAAAAACACCTGTTACATTTTTATTTATTTTTCTTTCACCTTTTTTATTGTGTTTGCTTAAAAATTATTTTGTTTTTCTGAACGGAAAAAATTGTACTTGTAGCAAATTACTAATTTGAAACACAGAAAAACCTTTCAGCACAAATCTTAGATTTGTTAATTTTTTTTTACAAAATATTCGATAATTTTTGATTCGGTCAATTTGTTCCCCTCTCAGCTCTCTATCACATTCTCTGGATTCTGATCAACACAATGGGAAATTAAATTATTAGCCTACTACAGACAGACTAAACTCCAATGATTTCCAAAACTAAAATGAAAGTTTAGAGTTTCCCCAATTGAATGCAGGAAACTTTTCTTTACCGAAATTATTTAATTCAATTTTTTTTTTAAATTTGGAAATTATTTTCAATTACATTGAATTCCCTCCTACACTTTTCTCTCTCCTCCATTTTACACACACACACACACACACAGAGCTTCCATTTCTCAATTTTTTTTTTATTTCTTATTTTTTATTTTATTTCTTATTTTATTGTTGTTGTTGTTGTTTTTCTGTTATGTAAGTTTATTTTTTATTTTTTTTCATGAACTTATTCTATTTTTATGTTTTTCCTATTTCTTATTTTTCTTTCATTTACAATTTTTTTACATTTTTATTTTTCTATTGGCCTCTCCCTTCTTCTTCTTCTTCTTCTTCTGTATATCTTTCTCTATCACTAAAAGTCTAAAACATTATTTTAATAAAAACAAGAAAAATTCATTTTCATTTTTCATTTGAATATGTTTCAAGTTTTTTCTCTTTTTTTTTCTTTTACATTTTATTTAATTTTATTTATAAAAATAAACATTTTTCTTTCAATAACGAAATTTTTTTTTTACAAAAAAAAAACGAAAATACCAACAAACAACAACAAAACCCCACAAAGGCAGCAACAACAACACACTTTTTTTCTCTCTTTAAAGTTTAAAGTTTTCAAATAAAATAAACTTTTATTTTTATCAATTAAAAACGCAACGCAAAAAACCAGAAATCTTTTATTTTTAATTTTAACATTTATTTGAGTTTCATTTTCCAATTTTAATCTTCAGATTTCATCATAATTTTTCAATTTATTTCTTTCATTAAAAAATGGAAACGTATTTTTTTTCTTTCTTCTTCTTCTTCTTCCTCTTCTTCTTCTTCTTCTTCGCATCGTGTCAAGTGGTTTTAAATATTCTCAGACTTTTAATCATTAACTTCTGTCAGTTTGTTTATTGTTGTGTTTTTTGTTTTTCATCTTCTCTTTTCTCCTTCAATTTTTCTATTTTGATTTGTCCCGATGAATCCGACAGACAAATTTTCATGAATGACTCGTTAAATTTATTTTTAGTAAATTAAGAGAAACTTAATTTATTTGTCACCTAAAGGCATTATAATCATCAACATTTTAACCAATTTTAACACACACACACACAAATTTACTTAAATAAAATTTTAATGGATGTTTTTCTGAATATTTCTTCTTTTTTTTGGCAAAATTTCATTCCAAAAAAAAAAATGTAAATAAAATTAAAATGAGGAATAAGAGAAGAAAAAAAATTATTATTAAAAGGAGGATAATCAACTTTACAAATTAAATACAAAAAGAAAAGAATAAAAGTTAAACGTCCAATTCATTCAAACATCACATAAAAATTAACCCAAAAATATAAACAAACACCACACTAATAATCCATCATAATGTAAGAAGAAGCAGAAGAAGAAGTAGGAGAAGTAGCAGATGAAAAATATGAAAAATTATTTTATTTTAAAAATAAACACATCTGGAAATTAATATTCCGTATGAACTTGCCAGATTTTTAACTTTAAATCTAATTTCAGAATTATTTTACTGTGCCAGAATAAGAAATAAAAAAATATAATTTCGATCGTTAAAGAAACAAATGAGGAAATTTGTAATTGATTCAACTGGTTTTATACTACAAAAAAAAAAATGCAAATCGAACGTAAACTGCGAATTCAAATTTACCGCGAAAATGAAGTATACGTTGTTTTTTGTTTTGCAAATTACGTCACTCTGGCAACACAAAATAAATATATAAATCCCACTCAAAAATAAAGCCCACTTTTTTTTTACTAGAAGAAGCGAAGTAAAGTTTTGTATATTAATCTTTGACAAATTCTTTGGTAGGTTCTTTCATATGATGATATAAAAAACGTCTTACAAAAATGTAAAAATTTAAATTCGTTACAGTTTTAGTTCAATCATTTAAATGAAAACTGTAACGAATTTAAATTCGAAAATTTACGCACAGTGGTGCCACCTATATTGCCACCCATTTAATCCGATTCAACCAATCAGAAATATGAAAATTACGTTCAATTGATTATTGTCAATGACGCCACTGCGTTTATTTTTATTTTTTTTTTTCATAAGAGAAAAAAAGAAAAATTAAATTTTCTTGTAGTAAAAATTTTATCTGTCTGTATATTCTGACCCTCTTTTTTTTTAAAATACAAATTATTTGTATTTAGTAACATACATAATAATATTTTTTATTTTCATTTGATGTCTATTTATTTTTCTTTCCTATATAATTTTTTGTTTGAGTGCATTTTTGAACATTTTCCAATTCATTCAACAAAAACAACAAAAAAAAAATTGTTTTTTTTTCAAACCAAAAATCAAAAAAAAAAATAGGAAACTTTTATTTAGACTTTAGAGGAATAATTTTGTTTACTAGAAAAATTGAAAACTGAACAAATCATACGTTTTTTTTTCGGGTGGAAGAAAATTGGTTTTTTGTTGGAAAATTACAGTGACAATTTTTTCATAAATAAATAATTATAAATTATATTACGTACGTACGGGTCACTTAAAACACACACACATACACACGCACACATATAGGCAAACACATAAAATTTTATTCTATGAAAATTTATAAATAGAAATTATTTGGTTTATTCCAGATCTATAATTATAATTGTTTTAAATAAAATGAGAGAGAAAATATTGTTGTTTTCATTAAATAAAATAAAAAAGGAGAAGAAGAAAGAAAATGATGATTAATTGGTTTCAGTTAATTAAACTTGAATCTTCTTGTTTTTCCCAATAATTTAATTTAAATGTTTCATTTTGTTTTTATTTTAGAAAGATTTAATGGAATTATTTTTGGTTGATTAGATTTTAATACAATTGCCAACGTACAATAATAATTTAAAAAAAAACGTTCTAATGATGATGATGTTTTTTCTATCACCAAATAATGATGTGTATGTGTGTATTTTTGTGTTGTGAATTAAATTTAATTGTAATGTTTTGTCGTTCTGAGCATTTTTCCATTTGTAACACAAAAAGAAGAAAGAAAATTGATTTTTCAATATTTTTGTTTAATTGATTTGTGAAAAATATTGGCGCCTCCACATGAACATGAATGAGTTTTTTTTTGTTTAAATTTATGTTTAATTTAAAGGAAAATTAGAAGGAATCATCAGCTTAATTCATAATCTGTTTTTAATTAGAAACTCATTTTTTCGTTTTTGTTTTTGTTGTTAGAATGATTTATTCAGATTAATAGAAATGAATTTCATTTAAATTTTATCATCATCTTATGAAATTCAATTGGAAATCGATTAAAATGTTTTATTTATATAAATTCTAACTAAAATATTAGAATATGTGTTTCAATGTAAATTTGTTTATTATGTAAAAATAATAACCTTGATATTGACGATGAAAATTGTTTTGATAAAAATTTATTAATAAATATTGAAGTTTTAATCATAATATTTAAATTCACTGACCTTGACAAATTGATTCTTAAAAATTTAATCATATATTTATTTCTTCAAATGCAAAGAAATAAATCATAACAATTATACGAAGACAATGGAATTATAAAGTAATCACATACAATATAAATTTATAAATTAATTTTAACTTAGTCAACCGCATCTAAATAACAACAACAAATAAATTACGAATGATCTAAAATCAAGACTATAGCAGACTGATGAAAATCATTCGATTAAATGAAAATAAAAAATAGAAAATAGATTTGCTTTTTGTTTCTTTTAATTAAAACCAGGCGAAAGTCCAAAGACTATTAAAATCAATCGGATCTAGAAAAACCTGTCCTCAAAATATAAATAAAATTAAATAAGAGAAGAAAAAAAAAGAAGATATTATTGCATTTGAAAATACTGCAAATAATTGAAAATGTAAGAAACTTGGAAATATATTAAAAAAAATATCAACAGTTTGAACTCGTTAATCCGAATTTTTTTTTTAATTTTCATTTTATGCAAATAAAATCAAGGAAATATGAACGGTACAAATATTTTTAGTCCCATAGAAATTATTAAGCGATAAAATCAGTTATTTGAAAATCTGAAACAAATTCTTGTGTGCAAAAAAAAAGAATCAAATTAATTTTGGAGAGTAAAATGTTCGAATAATAGGGTGTTCGTATTAAACAGGATTTCATTAATAAACGTGACTGTTCTATATTTATTCTTTTATCTATTTATTTTTTTTAAATGAAAACAAGAAGAAATCATATTTACATAATCTTTATTTTAAAATTTAAACGAATCAAATATTGCGTAATATTATCGTTTAGTAATCACATTTTCTGATCAATAATAAAAAAGTAGGCAGTAATAGTAATAGTAGTATTAGTAGTAATAGTAGTAATAGTAGTAGTGGTAGGTTGTAAGTGGCATTCACTATTTTTTCATATTATTTGGGTTTTTTTTTATATTCATTCAGTTACTAATTAGATTTTATCTTGTAAAGATGTCTTACGTTAAAAAACGAAAATTATTGTTATTATTTCAAAATGTTGTGACGAGTAGGAATAATGATTTATATTTATTTTAGTGTTATGGCTAATTATGGTAAATTTGTTTATAACATCAATAATTATATCCGCACATAATTCCATTGTTTCCAATTAGGAATGTAATTTATTTGTCTGTATTTCTTTTTTCCTCAATTATTTCGTTAATCAATTTTTTATTTCTAAGATTTAATTTAAATTTGTAAAACAAAATAATCAACAGAATATTGTTCTTCTTTTATTTTTAACTTTTTTATTTAATTGATAAAAAAAATGTGTGTGACAACAGCAAAAAAAAACAACAACAACAATAAGAAGTAAAAAGAAAATAAAAATTAAATAATGAAGTCAGTGAAAAAACAAGAAAAAAAAAATTATGTTTGCATTTTGATAAGAAAAAAAGAACACAAAAAAAATTTAAATGTCTTGAGTCAATAATAAACTTTTTTGTTTGTTAAAATTGTTAAAATTTTATATTGTTGGAATTTTCTTTTTAATTGTTTTTTTTGTTTTTTTTATTCAGAAATTAAAAATGTTCAAATAACAAAAAAAAAAACCCCCGGTTCCTGAAAGTGGTGTCACTAAATAAATTATGTTTTAATATTTTCTGTTGTATTTCTAATTTGGAATAATTAGATTTGTGTTCTGTAATATTTTCTATAAAGGAAAACAAAATTTTCTGTTTTAGTCCGGTTTTTCCACTTGAAAAATTATCTAAACTTAAAAAAGTAAAGTTCTTTATATAAAAGTTAAAAATCAATTGTGAAATGAAGATGAGAATAAATTCAATTGTTTCTTTAATTGAATTTTTCATTTTTGATACTTGATGTTTGATTTCCATTTTCATTTGAAATTTCATAATTTCCATTAAGAAAGTTAACTATACAGAATCTCAATGTTTCGACACAAGAATATTTTCAATTCCAAATAATTATTATTGAATTTGGTAATCTCACTTTTATGAGATGATGATGTCTGTTCCATTGCTATAATTACGTTTACGTATTTAATTATTTACATTGGTCCTGGCAGTTGTGTATAAAATACTGGCACGTTATATAAAATACTGAAGACTATAATAAAATGATAATAATCGTTGTTTATAGTGACTTCTGTTTAATTCATATCAGTAAAAATAGACACAGACAATTGTGAGTTGTTAAAAGAAATAAAGTCTTCATCTGTTCATATTTCATTTGTGGTTATTGTTTTAGTTTTCTTCTTTTCTTTTATTATTTCGATAATAAAATAGAAAATATTTAAAAGGAAGTACGTGGATTATTTCAACTCACAAGCACAACTCACAAGCACAACTTCTTCAAATAATCTCCTCTACTTAAAAGTCTGTAGACTGTAAAGTGCAGAAGTCCTTATAGAATCTTTTTTATTTAAATATTTTAAATAGAAGACAAAATTTATTATGAGATTAACATATGTGAGATATTCTATCTCTCTCTCTCTCTTTCTGATTCTCTCTCTTCCTCTTTCATTTGTGATGTGCGATCAGTCTGATTTCTTTAATTGTCAAAGATTGTTTTGTAAAAGTAACAAAATAAAAAAAATTTAAATACATTTGATTGCAAACGATGAAGAAGAAAAATCTCAATAAAATAAATAAATAAATAAATAAATAGAAGACGCGCTGATTTTTAAAAATAAATAAAAATATGAAAATCGTATAAAAAAAAAATATCGTACAAGAAAAGCAAAAAAAAAAATTATGCCAGTGGTGAAGAGATTTTAATAATGTCTCCCTCTCTCTCTCTCTCACTTTTATTCTATAACTTCCGATTTGGCCCAGTTTATTATTTCTATTTATACAATTTTTTGGCATTACGAATTTATAATCGTACTCGTTTATATTTTCCGAATAAAATTAAATTAAATTTATAAAAAAAGAAAGAAAAAAAAACTTACAAAAAAATCAAATCAAAATTTCAAATTTTAAATTTACAAAAAAAATATTTTGGATTAAAAGAAAAAGACAAAAAAATTATTTTGCAAAATTCAAAATACAAAATTACAAAAAATATTCAAAACCAAACTGATAATTTCATAATTTAATTGCTTCGTATTTTTTTGAAGAAGTTAAAGAAAAAAGTCATAAGAAATCAAAGAAAAAATAAATTGAATCAAAATAAATAATTAAAAAAATGTTTGTTGAAAAATTAGAAAAAAAGCGGAAATTCATAAACTAAAAATTATGGAAAAGATTTTACGATCAAAAATAATAAACATAATTTTATTTAATTAATGTTTTTTTTATTTAGTTTCTTCTTAGAAATTTTGCTATTTTTTTTTCTTCTTTTGTAATTTTATTGAAGTTAAGAAAAGATAAAAAAGATTTAATAAAAGTTAACTACAATTAAAATAGTTACATTTTATTGTTGTTAGTTGTTAGTTTTGTTATAAGGTGATCTCAGTGCTGTTTACATAAAATGTTTGGTACGTAAAAAAAAAAACAATGAACTGTTGTGAAAACTTAACTGATCATTTAAATAGAAACCTTACATTTTCTCTAATTTCCCCGACTGAAACTATTTTCCCATACTAATATAACGATCACTTTATGTGAAACCAAAATCACATATTAATATTCAATTATTTAATAAATTCAACTTTTTCCATTTTCTGTTAGATTGTCCTTTATTCCCCTATAATTTAGTTGACTCTTATAAATAAATGAATAACAATTAAATATATTTAAATTTCTTCGAAATATTCTTGTAGATTCTTTTATTTTTTTGTTTTTTAATTTGAAATAAAAATGTGTTGCAATACAATTTATTTTTGTACGTGAATAATTTTCAATTTTACGTTGTTATTTTTATTTTTAATACGCGTGAAAATATGATACGAAATAATGAGATCTTACACATGTGTCAGTGTGTACAAAATATATTTTCTATATTAAAATAATAAAAACCACTTGCTGTGTATCAGTGAATATTATGTGCGAGAATAATAATAAAAATTTATATAATTTGTGAAAATATCTAAGAATCAGCATTTTCATTAATATTTAATATTTTGTCATCAAAAATAATATAAATTTGGGTCAAAAAGAAAACCACAACTGACATAATTAATTACCTCATGGGTTTGATTTGTCTTTATAAATTTTTAAAGGATCGCGAGGTTATTTCCGGTTTTCTTGAAAGTAAAAGCCTTTTAAATAGGAAGCTATAAATTTGGATTTTTTTTGTTTCGGAAGAAGAGACAAGAGATAAAGTTAAATAAAAAAAAAAACAAAATATAAAAGTAGGTTACGTCTTATATTTAAAGAAAAATCAAAACAAAAATACCTAGACATTAGAAGTAAATCTAGGTGGTACAGGTCGGTTACCTTTACGGTTGCATATGTCATTGTCATTTCACATTAAAAATAATTAAGTGAAAAGAAAATATAACAAATAATATAAAGACGCCAGTTATATTAACAAATTATATTTTATATCGCATATTTTTTTTCACTGTCTTAGCACAAGTGAAAACTAAAAATATATAAATAAAGTTGTTACATTTATTTAGCACACAGAAATTATTTGTACTCTAACATAAATATGTTAATTAATTAACAAGAAAATTACTTACAATACAAAATCATGTTATTTTTTCAATTTTACTTTCAATTGAAATTGTTTTAAATTAAATAATTATTATAATTTCTTGTATATTTTTTTTAGTGTCTTTGCCTGGCGCTGGAGAGACGGAGCGAACCGTTCTCGAGGAGCAACTTATAAAAAAAAACGTGGATAATAACATTGATGGTGTAGAAGTTTGTGTTAAAAACGATAAGGATTTAAATAATACAAATACAACAGTTAATGTGGAAGATATACAAAAAACCGAAAAAGACGACGATAAATTAAAAGCAAAAGGTAGCGAAAACAGTGAAGAAATAATTAAATTAAAAATTGATGAGGTGACAACACCATTAGATATTAGTGTAGTTACCGAATTAGATCCATCAGAATTAAGTACGGAAATAGATAATAACGAAAACAGTCATTTGAAAATAAAATCAGATTTTTCTGATTTATTAGATTTTGGAAAAGAAATTGAAGCAAAGGTTCAATCTATTGAAGAAGACACAAAATTATCTAATGTTGATTTAACAAAACATTTAGAAGAATTAAAAGAAAAGGAAGAATCTGAAGAAGAAGAAGAATCTGAAGAAGAAGAAAAATCTGAAGAAGAAGAATCTGAAGAAGAGGAAGAATCTCAAATTCTCACATCTAAAGTATCTCCGATAAATCTAATTAAACCTAATTGTGAATTATCAAAACAAGTAAAAACACACGAAGTCAAAGAAAAAGAATCAGAAGAGGAGGAAGACGAATCAGAAGAAGAACAATATAATAACATTAAAAAACCTCAATTACATAGTCAATTAGAAGTTGAACATAAAAAGAAAGAACAATCAGAAGAGGAAGAAAAGCAGTCAAAAGAAGAAGAAACTGTAAAGCACCATACATCTCAGTTCCTTAGTTCAAATCCATCAGAACAAGAAGCAAGAGAAGAATCACCTACTTTTGATTTTTCAGAGACAGTTGATGAAGCAGAAGTACAAAAAGCAGGGAAAGTAACAGAACCGAAAAACGAAAAACAACAAAAAGAAGAGTCAGAACAGGAAGAAAAAGAGACAGTAAAGGATCATAAGCCTCAATTACTTAGTTCAAATCCATCAGAAGTCGAACAAGAAACAGGGAAAAAGTCACCTACTTTTGATTTTTCAGACACAGAAATACAAGAAATAGAGAAGGAAGTAACTAAAGAAGAAGATAAAGTACAGGAAGCCCATACAGAACCTCAACTACCTCATCAGATTCTAATAGAGGAAAATCAGAAAGCTCAGAATTTAAATCAATCAGATTTAAAATTATCCAATGGTGACTTATCAGAAATAGCACAAGAGACTGAACCTAATTTAGAAGAAAACGTAGAAAAGGAAAACAAAGATTTAGAAGCGAAATTGGAAGAAGAAATAATTAAGAAAAAAGAAAGTGAAAGTTTATTAACAACAGAAGAAAACGAAGAAGAAAATCATCAGCCACTGTCCCATACAGATCTTGTAGATTTTGAACAAACAGTAACAGAAATATTTATTGAGCCACCGGAATTAACAGAGACAACCAAAGAGGAATTAAATGACAATAATCATATTGACGAACAAGAAAACGAATTCAATACAGAACAGCTACTAGTTCTAAGAGATCCAATACAACTTGAATCGATAGAAGAAAACTTATTAAATTGTGATCTAACAGAGGAAGAATTAAAACAACAAGAAGAAAAGCCTGAAACACAATTGATAGAAGAAGTTAAAGAAGTTGTTGAAAAAAGTGATTTACAACAATCTCGTCGTCCTCCACCTCCCAGACCTCCGCTTCCCGCAGTTTTAAAAGAATTAATTCAAGAAGAAGTAGAGGAACAAATTGTACCTCAAGATTTAATACCAGAAGAAATCGTTCCCGATCCACTAGAATTAGAAAAAACCTTACTCGAAAAACAAATAGAAGAAGAACATCAAAGACAATTAGAAGAAGAACATCAAAGACAATTAGAATCTCGACCACCTGTTCCCATATTAACGTATCAGTGGGAGGAAGTTAGACGAGCAAAAAGAAGGGTAAATATTCAGATTTCGATAATTAAAGAAAAAAATTTAAAAACAATATATTCTTAAATTCAATTAAAATTAAAGGAATTTCGACTTCGACTATAAAAATTATTGACCTTCTTGTTTCAAGAAAATACTTAAATTTTTATTTGTTTTACCAATTATAAATTTTTCGATATTAAAAACACATTATTTTTTTTAAGGGTGGTTATCCTTGGACTCATTTATATAAGGGACCATTAGGACCAGAAGATGAACCGGAAATTCTTTTAAGATATATTACAACACCAAAAATTAGACGTAAAACACAAGAAAAATTAATAGACGATTCACCAATATCAGAAAAGAAAGTTATTATTATACAATTTGATCCAAAATTATTTGACAATACACCAAGTTGTACTATAATACCAACAAGAGAATCAATTCAAGAACCACAGGAAATTGAAGAACCGATATTTGTAAAAGAAGAAGTAATTAAACCATCTGTAACAACACAATTAAAAAGTATTCTTAAAAGGCCACATCCACCAAAACTTCAATTAAGAGAAGGGAAAAAGGAAAATCAACCATTAAGAAGTTCAGGTGAGGAATCACCACCAAAAACACAGTGCTGTCATCCATTAGTACATAAACTAAAGACAATGGCGGATAAACAAATTGATAAAGTGAAGCACAACAAAAATTTTAGACGAATTCCATTAAAGGAAGATCAAAAAATAATATTAGAAGAGGACCAACCTATATTAAGGTTAAGAGAATCTCCAAAAGCGGGAAGACGTGATCGCACATCGTACATTGAAAAACATGACAGTGATGATATTGTTGATATTCTTGAGTTATCAGAATCACCGAGTGAAGCTAGAAAATATAATAAAGATATTGGGAATGGTATGAGAAGTACAACAGTGACTCCAGATGAAATTATTGAACTTCCTATTAAATTGTCTGATGAAGAGGAAGATGAACTTATATCTGAACCAACAGTTTCTGAAATATTAGAAGAAGAAATGAAAGATGATCCACCATTAAAGGCACCCAGAAAAAAGAAGGAACACGTTTATGAAGATATTGAAGATTATTTCAATGAATCAAATGCTAATTTAGATAATCTTGCAGATGATGACAAATATTTACAAAATAAAATGGATATTTTAGAATCAAATGATCCAGTTTTTGAGAATATTATTAATCCACATAATAATATAAAAATTTCACTTAAAATACAGGATGACAAAATTCTAGATGAAATTGATGGACGTCATGCAAATTTAGATGATATTGATGATCAAATAATGAGAGAGGAAAGTAAACCAAAAATGCAATTTTTGGCACCTATTTCATCAATTGATTCAACATCATCTGATGAAGAACGTCGTATACAACTTCCACAATTAAATGAAGAAAGTGATCAAACAAGTAATGAATTAACAATAGAGGATATTGTAACAGCTAAAGATGCGAACATTGTGCAAACAATAAAAAATGATCACAAAAATACAGGAAATATTAAAACTGAAGAAATTGAAGAAATAATTGAAACACCAAAAACACCATCAATGGAAAAAAAAGTAACCTTTTCACCTTCAACTGAAGATGATCCAGATTTAAGAAAAGAAGACATTTGTGTACCAAGAGAAACTATTCAGATTGACAGCCGATGGTCGAAAATGAGGTAAGAATATGTTTATTTTTATATTTTGCTTTTATACATAATCGTCGGTCAAGGAAACATTTCCGCTTCCATTCAGATTTTTTTAAAAAAAGTGCGTACGATGATAACTTAAGATTATTTGTAATTCTCGTACTAATTTATAGAGTGACCATTTTGAACAACAAATAACATTGACAGATTTTTCCTTCAAATTTAGAAAATTCAAAATATTATGAACGAAAAATCTATAAAATTTCTTAATGACTCTAAACCAAAAACAAATCCCAAATTACGCATACATTAGAGTATTTAGCTCTCTGTCTGTTTGAGTGAGTAACAAAATAGAGGAAACTTTTCATAATTTTCATCAATTTATGACGTAATATACAAACATTAGACATATGAACTAAATAAAAGAAAAAAAAAACAGCATCTAATCTAATGCTAATCTGTTCTAAAAAACTTCGTTCTAATGGTTGGTTGGTTGAAACCTTTTTTTTTTTTGTCACATAAACAAGAAAAAATAAACTACAAAATGTAGAAGGTGTTGGGAGGGGGAGTGACTTCACAAACACAGCCACACACACACACACATACATAGACAAATGACAAACAATTTAATTTTTTTTTCTGACAAATATAATTTGCTGATTTTTTTTTATTTTTGATTTTCTATTTTTATTTGAAGTCTTTACAAAAGCAAAAAAAAAAAACTTTGTATTATTTTCTTTTTGTTGTTGTTTATTGTATTTGTTGTTGTTTCTTTTATTAATAAAAAAAAATAGAAAACAATAAAAGAAAAAATTTAAACAACAGATGTAAAAGTAGAAAGAAAACAACATTTTCTATAAAATAAAGTGAGTGAGAATGAGATGGGAAGTAAGAGGTAAAAGAAGAAGAAGAAGATGTTAGTGAATTACTTTAGTTAGTTAGTGAGTTAGTTAGTTAGTTAGTTGGAGTTAGAATACAAAATAAAAAGTATAATTGTATTTGTGAAAAGTTATGAGGAAGAAGTGAGAAAAATAAAAGTAATAAGAAGAAGACATGGTTGATTTATAAGAAGTTTATCCCATTGCCAAGAGAATATACGAATTGAACGTCGGGATTTTTTTTGGGTTCCGTACAAAAATAGATATTAGCCAAAAATACTTAATAATTTTTTTTTTGTACTGTATAAACTTTTTCCTTCCATCTCTCATCAACTATTCTATATTTTATTTAATCTTTTTCACTGTTTCTTCTTTTCTTTTCTGCTTCTTTTTTTTTTTCGTTTCAATTTGATTTTCATTTTTTTATTTCCATCAAATGTACTTATTTTTATTTTTTTTTTTAAAAGATGAAGAAGTAGAAGTAGAAGAAGATGAAAAAAAAATAGAAGAAAAAGAAGAGGAAGAGAAAAAAAAGAACAAGTTCTTCTTTTAAAAATTAAAATTAAAATATTTTTAGTCAAGTGATAATCATTGAGTTGATGAGCAGTTTAATTTTTTAACGTTTTTTTTTTAATTTTTTTTTGTTTTCCCTTTTTTTTTTTTTGCTCTCTTAAATTTTTTTCATCTTGTCTAAATTTTCTTCTTCTTTGAAGAAAAACGAAAAAAGAAGAGAGAAATTATGGTTTTTGTGTTAAAATAGAAATAAATTTTTTTCTTCTGGAAAAAAAAAAACACAGAAGAAAAACAAAAAAAGCTCATTAACAACCGGACACAAAATGTGATTTACTGGAATAGAAAATAAATAAAAAGAAAAAAAAACGACGAAATATCCAACCAAAAAAAAAAAGTGGTTTAAAAATAAAAATAGAAATTTCCCACCCACACATAAGGATTTTAAATCCCTTCAAACAATTTCCCCATTCCCCCATACATTTTTTTTTAATGAAAAATTATTTTCCTTGAAAATTTGGTGAAAGAAAAAATCATTTAATGGTGACGAAATTAATTTTTATTCTTTTACTTTTTCTCAGTTCTTATTATTTCTTTAAAAAATTCTTTAAATTACAAAATATAAATTTAGACATTTGCCATTATTCTTTATCTTTTGGTTTTCTTTTATTAATTTTCATTTATATTTTTATTCCTTATTTTAAACATTTTTCCCATTATATAACCGATTCTTCTCTTATAATTTTCCTTAAGATTTTTGAGACACCGGAGGAAATTAATAATTATTAATTAAATAAAAAGAAATTATAGAAAATATGAAATAAATAAATTCGAATAAAAGTGAAAGTGAAAGATAAAAAACGGAACAAGAAAAAATAAAGAATAAAAGTGAATTTTTATTCAATGAACTTTTTAAAATTTGTTTTAATTTAAATAAAAAAAAAAGTAAAAAGGAAAAGAAAAAAAAAACGAAAAGGATAACTTATGTCTTCAAGAATACGTTCGGCATCTGTTGGTGCAAAACCAGTTATAAAACCATTAGCACGTTCACGTGCAGAAAGTTCTGGCTCAACAGCATTAGAAGTACGTTGCGGATGTCAATATTTTCAAAGTGATTCATTATTACCAGATAGAATAAATCCTATTGGTTCAAGACCAACATCAAAAATGGAATATTATACAGAACAGAAAATTAAACCGATAAATAAAAATAAAAATCCAACACCACCGCCAACATTTAGTTTTGGTCCACGTACGGATAATACAAAATTAATTCCCCGTGGAAATATGATTGGATTAGCACAAAATTCACCAAGAGATAATTTGACATTTAAGCCAATTGATTTACCACAACAAAATCCACAAAAAGGTGATCAAACATTTAGGCCAATGGGATTACAACATGACAGTCCTACTAGAAATGAACAAACAGTTAAACAACAAGAAAATATAATAGCAGGTGATCAAACTTTTAAACCAATTGAAGTACAACAACAATACTCAAATAGAGACGATCAAATATTTAAGGGAATTGGACAACAACAGTCAAGTCCAACTAGAAATGATCAACCAATTAAAAAAAATGAAAATCTAAAAAGAGAATCATTTAAGCCAATTGGATTAGAACATTCAAGTCCGACAAGAAACGAACAAATAATTCAACAAAGTGAAAATCCCTTTAGAGAGGAACCATCATTTAAGCCAGTTGAGGAACAACAACAACTACAACCACAACAACAAATCCCTAAAACAATTCTAACAAATAAAACAAATGAATTACAAAAGCAACGATCAGATGATCAATTGCCTAAACAAAAGACAGTCAATTCCTCAACTGAAGATGAACCAATGGATAATACTTTTTCAAATTATCAAGAACAATACGATATAAAACCAAAAGGAAATCGTTTCTCTAGAAGAAATCCAAAACTTAAAAAAGCAAGTAGTTTTGATAGGACTACAATTAAAGCTGATCCCGATAATCGTTTATCACCAGTTATGTTTAAAGCTGGAAATCGATTTGATCAAATAAAGCTCATGTACGATAGTCGGTAAGAAATTTATTAAAAACCAAAATGACTGCATTTCGTCTATGTAATTTTATTTTTTATTAAAATTTTCTATATTTTTTCTTAAAGTTATTTTTAAAGTTGCCAAAAAAAAAAAAAAAGAAGAATAAGAATAAAAAGAAGAAGAAGTAGAAAAAATTTTCTGGCAGCAATTTAGTTTATATTTTTGACAAAAAAAGACGAAAGATTTATTGAATTGAGAATGTGTTCGAAATAATTATTCCTTGCAATTATTTGAGAATTAGAACAAAATTTTCTTAAAACTTTCCCGTTCTATTTAATGCTGGTCAAGCATTTTAATAGTCTCAACTGATTTTCTATAAATTCTCTGATATATGAAACACGTTAGACCAACGCTTTGAGCACAGCCTTAATTAATGAGTATATTTATTTTTTTGTATTTAAATTTTTCATGTTAAGTGGAAAATTTTGTTGTTTAACTTATGACGTATTTTTTCTCTTCTATATAAATAATGACTTCTCTCAAATACCAGTCAACTTAAATACTTTTTGGATAATTACATTTTATTTAAAGGTGACAAAATTTGGGTTAATAGATGGAAACTTTTATTTTCGTTTTACGGTTAATTTTAAACGAATAGAAAATCGTTAAAAATTAAATAGAAAAAATATTCAAAAAAATAATTTAATTGAATTAAATTTGACCGTTTCTATAAATATAAGAATTTTTCGCTTTTGTTTTCAAGAGAAATTTATTGAATAAAGAATCTTTTTTTTTTTGTAAATGAAAAATTTTAATTGCATTTGTCGCGTAGGAGGATAAGAAGAAGAGACCAACAGAATCTTATTATTCTTTATTCTTTATATCAAAATTTTTCAGAATAATAAGAAAAATATTTTAAGCGTATAATCCATATGGCAATGGAAAGTAGTATAGGTCTGATAATCTTATTCTTGGTTATTTAATTAAACATTTAATTACTTTAATTCCAAATAAATAATTTAAGCTTAAGGAACTAATAAATTATAGCGTTTATAGACTGTTATTTTAATTTCAAAATAGCAAATATGTTTATCCTCTTTAAACCTATCATCAGTTAATCTAATTTTATTTACTCGTTCATTGACAGTGTTAAACTAATCGTGTCTATATAAACTAATCTATATTTTACATTTTTTTTATATTTTGTACACAAAATTGAAAGATGTCGTTTTTTTTAACATTTCAAAAAAAAAACAAAATAATTATAACCAAAAAAGAAAATAGAGAGGAAACTCGTTAGGTAATAACTTATATTTGTCTTTGTAAAATGCATTAAATCAAGTCTATTTTAATCGAGATGAACGACCGAATGGACTTTCTTTTATTTTCCTAGCACTTAAATATCGCTTTAAAATAGAATCTTTGACAAAAAAGAAAATACATTTTTATTTAAAATAACAAACAAAGATTTGCCAAAAAAAGATTTTTAAAGAAAATCTAACCACAATAGAGGAAAAACATTAAAACAAATTTTGTCTTTCAGTGATCACGAATATGAGCCTGTAGGTGAACCAATTGTCACATCAGAAGTTAATAATATCACAATAACATCACCAATAACAACAACAGCACCAACAACAACAGTTCCATATAATAATAATAATGATATTCATATTTCTAATGAGGAATTAGGTGCTGTTGGTCCAATTATAATGAATGAACAATTACAACAAAAAAGAAGATATTCTGATACATCAAGTATTGAGTCACATGAAAGAAAACTATTACGTGTGCCAACAGAAGATTATGAAGATGATAATATAAGTGCTGAAGAATTACAACAACAAATTGAAGATAGATTTTTTAATAAAACACCAGAATCACCAATTAGTAATGAAATACATACAAGTCAAGTTGATTCAAGTGCAATTGAAGATTTACCATTAAAACGTGAAAATCGAAGAAAAAGTATGATGAATTCAATGCATAATAAAAGAAAAAATATGGAAGAAAAAATACGTACACAAGCTGGACGTGTTAAAACAAAATTACGTGGTTTAAAGAAACCATCATCTGATAGTCCAAAAATAAAGGAACGTAAAAAATTTAAAACACCAGAATTTACAAAAAAATTAAAAAATATTCATATGCCTAAATTTAGTAAACCAGATATAAAAAGACCAGAATTTACTAAAATTAAAATTAAAAAACCTGATTTTAAATTTCCTGAATTTAAGAGATCTGATTCAAAAAAATCTGCCCCAACACAACAATCAATAATTACTACTGAACAATCAATTGAAACACAACGTTCAATTGAAGAGACAGAACCATCAGAAGACGAACAAAAAGAATCAACTCCAAAAGTGTATCAACCACAAGTAGTACAAATAAGAGAAATTCCTTTAAAAGATGAAAAAGTACAGGAAAAACCAAAAACAGAAAAAGATAAATCTAGATTTTCAATTCCTGATTTACCTAAATTTAAAATGCCTGAGCGTTTTTCATCATTTAGATTGCAAAGAAGTAAATCATTAAAAGAATCAACAATTTCATCAGAAACAACATCTGAAGATCGTCCTGAAATTAAACAAAAACCAACAAAGAAAAGATTTGATTTTGGAACTTATCCAAGAATCTTTGGTAAGAAAAAGAAGAAGCCAATTAGAAATGATTCACAAGATGAGGACATGGATGAAATTATTCATCCTGTGCAATTTGCAACAATACCACGTTCAGCTTTGAAAAAACAACCTCAAGTGACTGATTGGGTCAAAGAAGATACTGAAAGTGGAAAATATAAACAATATGATGAAGATATTAATCGAGCTTATAGAGAATCATCATTAGAAAAACGAATGAGATTAAATGAGGAAATGTCAAGAGAAATTGAGGATGTTGATGATATTGAGCCACGTGTTGTGTTATCCGATGATCGAAAACAAATGACAGATTATGATGAAGAAAACCGTGAAATTCATGTGTTATCAAGTGCAAGGCAAGATGAATTTAAACATAGAAAACCAATTGAAAGACAGGAATCTGATTTAAATTCTGAAGATGAAAAAATTTTGGAATGGGTTAAACAGGAAACATTAAAAAATAAACTTTTAGGACGAGATGATTCTGATCCACAAAGTGATGATATTGATTACAAATATGGAAATAATATAGGTGAATTTGATACTTATGATAAAGAAATAAGAGGAATAACACCACTAACCAATCAAGAAACGCAATCTTCTGGAAGTTCTGGTTTACAAAGAGGCAAAGGAATTTTGGAAGAAGTTGATGACGATGAATTTTATCTTAGAAAACGTGAAGAAAATTCAGAAGAAAATATTCCAATGACAGAATATATCAGTTCCGCTTTAAGAGAAGGTCTTAGGGATCCAGAAATGAATGCATTGGCACAAGTTGGAGAGTATGATTCGTATTATTTGCAAAATCCTACACATGACAAATTCAATCGTAGCATGGATTCAGATGATATCCCTCATCATGAATACGATCATCCTAGAAGTCAGAATGATTACGACCATCCTCAAAATCGAAATGACTATGATCATCCTCAAAATCGTGATAATATGGATTACAGGATGAATGATCATGATCAGGATGAAAGTGGTTATAGATATGATGATGAATCATATAAAACATATCCACCACAGAAACCATTTCGTAGAACAAAGAAACAATATTCTGAAGATAGTCAAGACCTGGATGATCAACATGTTCCAATTGATACACATGAACGATATTATCAGCATCCAGTAACAGACAGAGGATTTTATGCTAATGAGCAAATGCAAGGAATTGAACAACCTGATATTGTGTTAACTACCGATTATTTAGATGAGCTTGAAGACCAAATAATTCCTTCTTCACAGAATATAAGATGTGTTTATGCATTAGATTCACCGCCAAAAGCACCCAAAAGACGAAAGAAAAATGTACACAATTTATCTGAAAAAATTGAAGTACCTGAAGTTCACAGAAGTCGATTTTCACCAACATATCTTCCTGAGGATGATATTGAGGACGATGTTAGTAAAAAATTATTAATTCATGCATTATATATTATAAATTATGTTTTAATTTTTATTTTAATCTAGATAATTGTCCATCGTACTGAACATGAATATTTAGCGGATACATTTCAGGAACCACAGGATCACCCCGAACATGAAGAATTTGAAGAATTACAAGATTTAGAAGATATGCAAGAACAGCCAATGCCAGCGCCATCACGACGTTCAAGATCACGATCGCAGTTATCTAAGACAACTGATGATGATCGTACATCACATGGAGCAGACTCATTAAATTCAGATCATCCATTACCAATTGATGAACCCAAATGTGTTATTGATTTTAGAGATTCTCATGGGTATTATTTGATTTTATATATTTTTATCTCATAAGTTGAGAAAATTACCGTAATTTAATGTGTATAATTTGTAGCTACGCCATTGTCAGAAAAGAGCCACCACCACGACCACCAGCACCTCTTCGCCGTAAGAGATCAACACAATCGCTTGTGGAACGTCAATTTTTTACAATGCCAATGATGAAAAGAGATGTTACTCCTCCGGCACGTCCAAATCGAAATTATAGCACAATTGCGCCGAATAAACCACCGAGAAATAAATCTGCTTCAAGTTTAAATGAACCAACAAGGTATTATTTTTCAATTTTAAGTTTTTAAAGAAATACATTAAAATAATTTTTGTCTTCATTAGACAAGCATCTATAAGTACTCCAGATATAACACAATACGAAGAATTGGATGATGATATAGAAAATACGGAATCATATAATCGTGATTTACAATCTGGAGATGTTATTAACAAAATGAAATGTCGTCCATTACCTCCACCTCCACGGCCACCACGTGCGCCAAAGAAAAACAAAAAATCAGATAAAAGAGATGAAGATGGTGGCGCTGAAAGAATAATCATTAAAGCAGAATTCTTAGAAGAGGAAATGAGTGCAAGAAGAATCGAAGAAGAGGAACCTTTAGCCCAACCGGAACCAATTCACGATGATTTCGCGATTGATGAAGAAGTGGAAGAAGTAAGAATAGCCCCCACAGAACCAAAAACTCTACAAGAAATACTTAAAAAAGAACAAGAGGCTGAAATAGAAAGAGCACGTCAATTAGCGGATGCAAAAAATTTAGAACGTGGAATTCAACGATTTAGAGAATCAAGCCAAAGAAATTTTTCTGAAAGATCACGAGCATCCACAGGTGATCGTCCTAAAACTCCTTTAAGTCGTCCACTTACACCAGCAGCCGTTCTTATTGAACGAAGAATATCAACCCCCACATACGATCATACGGACCAAACATTAACGCACGTGAGGTTAACGGTACAGCCTATTGATTTTGGTGATATTGATGACATTGATGATATTGATGATATTGACGATCTTGAAAATATTAGCATTGCTAAACGGATTGAATTAGAAGTTGAACCAGAACATCCACAAATTCATGATGTTGATGCAGATATCCATGGTGACGTTGAAGCTAATGTAAAGGCTGATGGTGAAGCTGATGTTGAGGCTGATGGTGAAGCTGATGTTAACGTAGCTATAGATTACACAGATTTAGATGAAGACGTAGACGCCGTTGTGGATGTAGCTGCAGATGTGAATGCAGATATAGATGCAGATGCTAATGTTGATGTTGATGAAGATGTATTTGTAGAGGACCACAATGTGATAAGAAATGACGAAGTTAAAGAAATTAATCACGATAATATGGACACAAAGGATATTAAAAAATCAAATACACCACTAAAATTTAATCTGTCGAATTTAGAAGTTGAAGAAGAAATAGAAGACTTAGCAGAGGAAGTGTTAGATAAAGTCGTAGAAGATGTTGTAGAAGAGCGAATAGAAGAAGATAAAGTAGAAGAATGTGCACATACATATGAGCAGGAATCAGAACACGAACATGAATATGAACATGAACAACTAAGAGAATATGATGATGACGTTGAGCCTGAAATGGATTTAAACTTACCACCACCCGTTGCTCCACCACGACGTAAATCAGAAGTTTCTCAATTACCTGCACTCCCACCACGAGCTAGCGAACAAACACCTCCAATTACACCACCACGTATGACAGCGGTAATTTCCCCTAAATGTGAAGTCCCTGTAAATACTGATGCATCCCAGCACGATCCACCCCCAAATAGTAGACTCCAAATAGCTGAATTAGAAGTAGACAGACTTAGTGTGAATTCTTTGCATGCAAATCAAATAATTGTATCTGATCTTCAAGGGGTTTCAGTAACTGCACAAGAATTAGATTGTCGATCGGGAAATTTGATTGTTAGGACGATTGACCTACCACCTGGATTTATAGAAGAAATTGTGGATAGAATACGTACTAATGAGAGAGAATTAATTCAGCAGACTGAAGATGCAAAGAAATCAATAGAGCCAGAAGTTATACAAAGCATACCTCCCCAACTAGAATCACCACCACCACCACCACCACCAGTCACAAATTATCACCCTCATGGGCATGAAGAACCACCAGCTAGACCACCACCGCCACAACAACCTTATTTTCAAGAATATTTCCCATTTTCAATGCCACCACCGTCTTTCTATCAATTACGCAATCCATCCGAGGAAGAACCAGTAAGTCATACACAAACACAAAGGCGAAGACGTCATCAAAGACGAAAAGATTCAACATCAGAAGAGGAATACATCAGAGAACAAAGAAGGAGTAGGCATGAAACAAGATCACCAGAGCAATCTGTAACTGAATTAAGTGGGCAATTAGCACGAGCATGTAGTAATGTTGTCAGTCGTACAGCAAGACAAATAATGTCTTATTTACGTGCAAATAATAAAGAAGATAATAATAGAGATTTACATTTTGCAATTGTAATTATGATTGTAATTGTCGCTGGTTTAATTTTGTTTGGTATGGGTGGTGATAGAACCGTACATCATCACCATTGGGATTACTTCAATCCTCCAGGTGGTGAAAAAACGGAATAATAATAATTAATAATAATAAATAAAATTATAGTGATAGAAAAAAAGCGACAAAAATTATTTAAAAGAAAAAAAAAATTGTTTTTATTTTAAATTTAAATTTTATTATTGTTAATATTAATTATTTTTATTTAACTATGCATTTGAACATAATTTGTTATAAACTTAAACATTTGTTTGTAAATTTATTAAATCATAAAATAATTTAAATTTAAACACAAAAGAAAAAAAACGTGCCAAAATGAAGAGTACATAATAATTAAAACATATCTGAGAATATACGAAAAATATATAAAAATTACTTGGGAATTTTTTTAAAAATCATTTTTATGTTTTTTTTTAAAACTCCATTTCATAAACACGAATTTCACGTTTATCCTTGTGACTTCCTTTTTGTGAATGACTAGCAGCTAATGAAAGATTTATTTAGATTTTCAATGAATCTATAGAATTTTATAGGAAATATAATGACTTACCGACACTTGCCCAAACAGCTGATGACGATGCATCATTAATTGGTTCAATTTTTGGTTGTCTACGAGCTAATTGTACTTGAAGTTGAATACCTTTGATTGTTTTTTGATGCATCTGAAAAAAAAAACATCGTTAACGATAAGCATAGCTACAAGTAAGATTATCACCTCTTCAATTGCTTTATCAGAAGATTCTGCATTATGAAACGTTACAAATCCACGTCTGTAAAGAAATAAAAATATTTTAAACTTCAAAGAGTATCTTTTATATAATGGTATTCTTACCCTTTTTCAATTTCCATTGTTAAATTAACGATTGAACCAAATGCTGAAAATTGATGTCGCAGAAAGTCTTCTGTTACATTTTGTCCTGATATACAAATTGTATTTTTAACACGTTTTTCCGCTCTATTATTGGGTTGTTCTGCAATTTTTTTAGTATCTGTAAGTGATAATCCGCGTTCTTCACGGTCTCTTTCTGTTGCAAATTGTAAATATAAATTTTGAATTCGGCTAGAAAAACAAATTATATCAATTAAATGTTTACATCGAGTTTGAATTCGAAAATACCTAGTGTCTCTGCCACCAGGATCAGTGCTAGCTTGAACTCCTTCTTCTTGGGTAGCTGAAAATGGTTGATATAAAGAAGGATTACTTTCCATTTGAATCCTCTTCCTTTCGTGCCCTAAAAATGAATTATATTGTTATTAGGCCATGTTCCGTATATTATTTAAAAATAAACCTTTTGGACGTTTGAATGATGTTTGATCTTGTTTGGTTTGTGGTTTTTGAATTGCTTGAATAGCCCCACTTTTTAATAACTTTCTAGCAACTTCACGAGCATCTCTCGCATCTGCAGGTCTTTTAAGCAACAAAGGCTTCTCTGGTTCTTGCTTCGGTGTTTTCAATGCTTGCAAAGCTTTTTTCTAAATTAATTTCATTATCATTACTTACATTAAATCTAACAAAATATATTTGAACAGACCTTCTTTTTTAATTTCTGATATTTAGCCTGTAGCATTAGCTCTTCCTCAGTTAAATTGGATGGAAAATGAATGTATACCATTTTTTGACACCTTGGATACTATCTAAAATTCTCAACTATAAAAAAACTTATTTATTTCTAAAAATTTTGACACAAATTAGAATATATAAAGACAGAGACAAAGAGAAAACAACAGAGATGAGGTGAGAAAATTGACAATAGACATTGAAAATAAAATGGAGAAACCAAACGAAAACATATATTATGTATGTTTTCAGTGCAGTGCTTATTATTTTTGATGCCGCCTACAGTTAGAATATATAAATCTCAGTTGTCAATTTTGTTTCAATTCTAAAAAACAACAAAAAAGCACATGTAATACAATTCTTTTAATAATTTACTTTTAAATAACAATTTTACAATGGCTTTCAAAAGAAAACATAATAAAGGAAACCGCAACTTCCATGGAAATAGAGGTGGAGGAAATAATTTTAATAAAAAATATTTTAAAAATGACCATCGTGCAAAATCAAATTTTAATTCAGAAAAGAAGTAAGTATAATATTATTTATAATGATTGTAGTTTAATTTATTGTTATTTTGAAATTTAGAACAGATAGGTTTTACAATAATCTACAGGAAACTGATTTAGGAATTTTGGAGTATATTGGAAATTGTGAAGGATTCAGTGGAATCATAAAGTCAAGGTTTGTATTTGCCGGTATTGAGAATTCACAGAATTAATTTTTTTAATTTAATTAGATATTCCGATTTTCATGTTAACGAAATAGATACTGAGGGTAATATTACAATATTATCTGATTTAAATCTTCCTGAGCCTGAAAAACAAGGTAATTAAAAATTTTACAATTGAATTTATATCGTGCACTGTGTTTCTTTTAAATAACTTTTTAGAGGAAGAAATACTTGATGACGAGAAACCAGAAAAGCATTTAATTGAAGCAAAATTTTTAACTCAAGATGAGTGGGATAAAATTCGAATGCTAACAGTAGAAAATTCTAATATTGATTATGATTTTGTTGAAATCGATGTCACAGCTTTTGAAAAAACCAATCGTACAGAAATTCATAATTTAGTGAAACAAGTATATGGAAAAGCTATAATTTCGAGTACTGTTAGTAGAGATGATAATAAGTTTATAAAATGTGCAAGATTTAATAAAAATGGTGAGTTACAAATTCTAACCTTATGCTCTATTTAGGATATTTTCAGTCAATTTAATTATAGTTGTAGATCCCGTAAAGCTTTTATACGATAGTAATATATTATATATTGTGTATTTTCTTCACAATTCGAAATGAATGAATGGTGTAAAAATTGGGATTGTTATAATAAAAAAAATATAAATTTCTAGTTAAAGTTGATGTACGAGAAAAATGGCCTTGGCCACATGATTTCACATATTTTATAGTTCATAAAGAAAATGTGGACACTATGAAAGCAGCATTAATGTTATCACAAAATCTCAAGTAAGTGTAATTATGTGAAAAATTTGTAGTGTTAAAAAATTTTAAATTGATTTATTTCAGTTGTAAACCATCAGTTCTGGCGTACGCCGGTACAAAAGATAAAAGAGCTAAAACATCACAATGGTTTTGTATAAAACGTCGTCATCCAGAACTTATTCAGAAAGCAGCGTCACGTATTCCATGTTTGGATGTTGGCAATTTTACATTTAAACCAACAACACTTAAGTTGGGAAACTTAAACGGAAATAAATTTCAAATCGCTTTAAGAAATATAACTGCTGATGAGAAAATTGTGAATGAAAGTTTAGAAAGTATGAAAAATAAGGGTTTTATTAATTATTATGGTTTACAAAGATTTGGAAACAATGCAACTGTACCCACATATAAAGTTGGACTGGCATTATTGAAGGGAAATTGGAATGAAGTAAAGCTTTGTTTATTTTAAATTAATGTAAAATAGAATAAAAACTAAATTTCCATTAATTTTAGGCTTGTGATTTAATTTTACAACCACGAGAAGGTGAACCAAATTTCATGAAAGAAATGCGAGAAAAATGGGTTGAAACCCGCGATGCAGCAGCTTCCTTAAAAATGTTACGCTCTGATAATAAAAACGTAGAAGCAAAGTTATTAGCTGGTTTAGTTAAGCATGGAAAACAAGATTTAGTTGGCGCATTGGGAAATGTAAGTTCTAATATTCCATACTGAATTGCAATTTTTTTTACTTTCATAAAAATAAAATGTACTTTGAATTGTTTTCATTTTAATTAATTTGAATATTTTTTTGTGACTGAACAAAATATTTATCGTTCGTTCATTTTAAATCAGAGTCAAGATATTTACGTCTAATATTTAGGTGTCGCCAGAAATGGGAAAATTTTGCTAAATAAATTTTCTTATTCTTGCTTGGGTCTCAGTATTTGATTTTAGTTTTGCTTAATTTTTATGTGAATTGAAATCGTTAGAATCAGATTCAAGTCGATTGTTCATTTAAATGAAACTTAACGTATGACAAATTATATCTTATATAAGAAAAGGAAAATAAAACAACGGGGAAAAAGTGAAGAAAATACTTTTTTTCTTTCAAAAACAAAACAAAAAATATATAAAAATAAATGGGGGGAAGAGTGGGGAATTTAACAAACAAAAACCAACAAATATAATAAAATTAAATGAATGGAAGGCAAAAACATAAATTCTCAAATTATTATTTTCCAGTTTTAAATTTAAATTTCTTTTTAACAGATTCCTAGAAATATGCGTCTTCTCTATATTCATTCATATCAAAGTTTGATATGGAATAAAGTTGTATCGAGACGATTTAAAGAATGGGGACAAACATTACGTTTAGGTGATTTAGTATTTGCTGATAAAAATGTTGAAGTAAATAATGAAGGAGAACCACTTGTTGATGGGGATATTGATCTTATAGATGAAAATGATAATAATGATGACGATGATGATTTAACTAAAAATGAATCATCTGAAGAAGAGACTTCATCGTTTAAGGCACTTGCAAAGCCTTTAACCAAAGAAGATTTAGAGTCGAATAAATATACAATTTTTGATTTAGTTTTACCACTCCCTGGACATGATATTTTATATCCAAGTAATGAATCAGCCGTTTGGTATGAAGAATGTTTAGCTGAGGATGGTTTAAGTTCATCAAATTTAAAACAAAAGATTAAGTTCGTATTTTAAATCATTAGAAATTAATTTGTTTAATTTATTGTAAAATTTTTGAATTATTTAGAGTGTATTCTTTAACTGGAGCATATCGTAAAGTAATTGTTAAGCCAGTAAGCTTGGAGTGGAATATTAAAAAATATAATTCATCAGAAGACACGCTTATTTTATCTGATTTGGAAATTATTAAGAAAGAAACTTTAAGTGATTTTGAAGGTAAATAATGTTTATTTGTTTTTACTCGATTTTTGTTCTAACGTGTTGAATATTTTTATTTCATTCTTGAAAAATTAATAATAATCGTGCAATTATGATAAAACTTCTAAAAGCTGTGGCGTCTCCACACCTAAATATTATTTACCGTAATTAATGGGTTATAGAAAAAAATATATAATGAATCGATTTATTTTTTGATCTTTAGTTCAATCCCCGGTTGAAAATAATAATAATAATTTTTATGAAAAGGGGTTAAAACGCGCAATATCGTGATATTTAATAATTGAATTGAATTTCTATTTTTCTCTTTTTTCCCCGTCATTAAAATTCGTCTATTATTCTAATATTTCAATTAAATTATTAAAGAATTAATTAATTAATATTTTCTTCTTCTATAATTAAAATCTAGATGGAAAGCTTACAGCGTTGATATTGAAATTTATTTTACCATCTTCTTGTTATGCAACAATGGCTTTACGTGAAATATTAAAAATCGATACTTCAACATCAAATCAAATAAAGTTAACAAATCTAAAAGATGATCAGAATAAAAATAATGATGACGATGAAAATGATGATAAAGAAGATTCCTCTAAAGAAATCAATGAACAAAATAATGATAATGCAGTGAATAAAAATGATGATAAAAGAAAATTAAATATTGATGATGATGGGGGGGAATCAATTGAAAATAATTCGAAAAAAATAAAAATTGAATAAAGAAAATTAATTGATTTTTCTAAGAAAGCATAGAAGTTTTTTTTCATTTTTCTTTACTTTTTCACCAAACTTATATGCGACTTGCATTAATCTATTAACTGTTTATATATATACCCTCCCGAACGTCTCCCCCAATTTGAAATATTCTTCTGTTCCCTCCCATTTATTCACCCTCCTTTTATTCCGATTTTCTTCTCTTCCTTCATTTCTTTTATTTTCTTCGTTTGTAGGTAAACAAAATATACACAACTAGAAGAAATTTTATTATTGATTTTTTATTTTCCCCTTATTGAACAAAAATCACTTCTCTCTTCTTCATCATCATGTGTATATAGTTTTTACTACAAACACATACACGCATATGGGATCGTATTGTATTATTATATTGAAAAAGAGACAAAAACCACTACAAAAAAAAAATACAATCAACAACAACAATAATTCTGCAGCAAAAAAGAAAAAAATATAGCCGGTCGATTGTCAAGCGCGAAACACCGAAATATTTATATTAAAAAACAGACCCAAAAAATCAATAATAAACGGACTCAAATTTATCGATTTTTTTTCTTTCTCTACTCGTTATGTATGTATTTGCTTCAATCCTCCCCACCACTACTCTCTGCTCACCCAATGTAATATACATTTTTTTTACCCACGATTTTTGTCCGAACCATTCCCAAATACAAAATCAACCCAAACTCCCTAAATCTAACCAACCAACCAACAAAAAAAAACTCCAGCCACCCTTTTTACCGTTTGTCTTCTCTCTCTTAAAATAAAATACACGAATCTTTTGTCGATGCCGTTTAATATTATTCTGTATGCGGGATAATAAACATCTAATAAAAAAATCTCTTAAATATCAAATATTCTGTTAATTTAATTTCATTTAATTTTTCAAAATAAAAAAAAAGTTTTAGGCTGAAAGAGAAAGAAAGAAGAATATTATTTATTTAATTAAAAGAAAGAACAATAATTTAAAATTTTGGTAAACGAATTTTTTATCTCTGTTGCCTTTATTTATTTTTTTCTGATTTTGTGAGTTTTGTGCATTTGCATGTGTGTGTGTGTGTGTGTGTGCGTTTGTACGAGAGAATTTTATTTTGTTTTTGTATTTTTCCCAAAAAAAAAAAAAAAACAAAATATTTAATTAAAATAAAAGTGTTTGTTCAAATTGTTTTATTGTCTTTATGTATTTTTTTGGTTTTGCATTTAATTTCCACACTTGTATAATAAATTTTGTTTTTTCAATTTGAAAATTAAAGTTTTTTTCCTTATTTAAGAAAAGGCGTGAGAGAGAGAGAAAGAGGGAAAAAGGTGGTTTAACTTTTATTTATTTTTTCTTGCTTGTTGTGTAAACAAATTAGTTAAAATTTGTGTTTTGGTTGTTTTTTTTTTCTTGTGAAAGGAAAAACGAAATGATAGACAAAGAAAGAGAAAAACGAAAACGCGGGAAAAAAAAAGAAGTTTTTTATAATGTAAAGAAAAAAAGTTGGAGCAAATTAGAATTTCTAATAAGAAAAATATTTTAAAAATTTACAAAAGAAAAAGGGAGAAGTTTTTGAATTTTCCCTTTTTTTTTTGGTTTTTGCTTTATAGCATTTTCTTTGAGTGTGGTGTGTGTGAGAGAGAGAAAGAGAGAGTGAACTGTTCTAGGAAAAATTTGTATGTATAACAAATCTTTCTTGATGAATGGAAAATCCAAATAAAGTAAAAAGAGAAGAAGAAAAAGGAGAACAAAGAGGATAGGCGAAGAAGAGAAAGAAGTAACAATCTATGAATCTCATAAAAGACGCAAATTCAATAAAGCGCGTTTCGTCTTTATATTTTCAATAAAAGTCTATCAAAAAAGAGGAAGAAGAAGAAAAAGACGAAAGAAATTTATAGGGGCGCGCGTGAATATCAATTCTATAATAAACAATGACGTCATCACGCATTTTTATTCTTTTCAAAATCAAAAATTATTTTTTTTTTTAATTTGGCGTTTTCTCTTTCTCTGCGACTCCCACTTTCTCTTTCTATTGTTATTTTTGTATTTAATTTCTGTAATCAGAATTTTTTTTAATACTTTTAATACGACACAATCAAGCGTGTTTTTCATTGATTAAAAAATATGCAATTAATTTTTTGTCTTTCCTCTCCGTTTGTTGTTTTTTTTTTTGTCATTTCTCTTTCTTTCGTTTTCCCCTTTTTTGACTTTAAAATGAGAAACATATTTTTGGTCGTTTTATTTTTTGGTTTTCTTTTTTCCTTCTAAATTTGCCTAATTAAAAAAGATCAAAAATTTTCACATTTTCCCTAAATAGAAATTTGAATTTTTAATCTTCTTTAAAATATTCTAAAAACAAAAGAGATAATAAAAATAAACAAAACAACAAAAATATGTTATTATTTCCAACAACAAAAACGACTAAAACAAAATGAAAAACGTCGAAAACACAATTTTTATTGTTGCTTTTTGTTTATTGTTGTTTCCTTTATAAAACATTTTTTCCTCCTCTTTTTTTTTTTTTTTATAACTTTTCTTTCATTTCATTCTTTCTTTTCTAATTCAGCCAGGTTTTTATTGATTTATCGATTTAATGGAAAGAAATAAGCGAAAAATAATATAAAAGAAGAAGAAGAAAAAAACGTATAAAAACGAAGAAGAAGAAAAACAGAAAAAAAAAAAATAATGTCGTCAACGACTACTGCTGAAAATTATCAACTTAAATGGCACTCCCATTTATCTAATTTGAATACATCAGTTTGTACTTTATACAGGTAAACTAAAAATATTAATACAAAAAGTGAACAAATGAAGGAAAAATTGATTCTTGTTTATTGTTTTTGTTTTTCTCTCTAGTCAATAATCAATATAACATTTTAGAGAAATATAATTGTTGTTGTTGGTTGAGCGGTCTTTATTAATACAACATTTTTTTGGTTTTTTTTTTGTCAATTTTGTTAAACGTTTCGCCAAATATTATAGAGAAAAAAGCAAAAAAAAAAAAAAACAAATGGATTTTCCTCAAAAATCAATTATTTTTGTTGATTGAAAAAAAAAGTTGTTTGTTTTTCATATTTGCTCAATTTAAACCCCCGAAACAAAAAACTTTTGCCCAATTTATGCTCACGTGAAATTATTACTTTTGTTCAATTTTTTTTTGTTAATTTTTAACGAACATGTTTATTTTTTCTATTCTGAAATTTAAAAATTAAAACAGGAGAAAAACATTCAGAAAAATTTATGTGACCAATTTAGAAGGATTTTCTATAATTTTCACTCTAAAGGTGTGAATGAAATCAGTGAACGACTCTATCACTTCACTCAAACAATTTTTAGAGTTTAGAATTTTACGAAATTTATATTTTAAAAAAAAATACGTGCGTGTGTAACAACAACAATTGGTTGAGTTGAGTTCATTGTAATGAAATAGACGACAGAAATTTATTGAAAAAAAAAATAAAAATATTCATAACAAAAATTTTTGCGCGTTTTACTTTTTTTTTTTGAAATATTTTCTAAACGTGGTTTTTTCTCCTACTTTCATATGTTTTGACTATAAAAAATGCCTCGTGTTAAATTCAACAAAAAAAAAAAAAGTAAGAAGAAGAAATTTGTACTGATGATGGTCACTATTAAGCTGCTGCACCCTCATAAAATGAAATTGGCAACAGACAAAATACAAATACAACTAAATTTATTTTTTTCTTTCTTACAATTAAAAATTATTTTAATCAATAAATGAATTGATTATAAACTGAAGGAATAAAGTATATAACGACACTAAACTATGTAATTTTTTTTTAATTTAATGAAAATGATGAAAAATTATCAAACGTGAATTTATTCACTGTAAATTTATGAAACAAGAAATTCTTGAATAATAATAATAATAATAATTGTTGATAATAATTTGATTAAATTAGAAATTAAATTGACGAATTGTTTTAATATTGACACAAAATTAAATAACAATGAATTCCAATGTTCTGTTTCAATGCATGAAATTAAGAGATTTTTAGTTTAGATATTTAAGTAAAATAATTAAACAATAAATAATAATGAGCTAACGAACAATAAATTGAGCTAATTATGGGAAACAATTGAATAAATTTTGAATAAATATCAATTTTTCTTATATATTGTTTCTCTAATCTTAATTAATTTCTTTTGTCTTATAGAAATGAAAAGTTTGCTGATGTTATGTTACTTACAAGCAATCAAGAGGGTGGTGCAGGAATTCCAGCACATAAATTAATATTAAGCTCATGCAGTCATGTAAATATTTATTTTTTTATATTTTATTAATTTTTTAACTTTTTCTTAAATTAGTTTTTAATGATTTAAATTGAGATCCAAAAAATTTAGTATCATCAAAATGTTCATTTAAAACAATTGAAAATTTGTTGTTGTCTATAGAAGACTAAAATAATTTATCGATTTTTTGTTTGTTTGTCAATTTAGTTCTAAAGATAAGAAATCAAGGAAGATCTGCAGTACTTTGTATTCTTATTATTTTGTATCTAAAAATTGTTCTTTTAAAATTAATTATGTTAAATGAATTTCAATTGCATCTTTTATTCTAAAACATAAATCGGTGAAGGTTGAAATCTGTTTAAGAGTCGACGTCACTATGCGGTCATAAACAGAATTAGCTAATAAATGTAGAACGATTAAATACCATATTGATGCAAATCTATTCGTTTGGTACCCAGTAAATTGCAAAATATTTTCACAATTAAATTTTAAATAATATTTTTGTTTTTGTTTTTGTTTTTAATTTTTTGTTTTCTTCTTTTTTTTTAGTATTTTGCAAATATATTTGAGAATAATATTTCATTACCAAATTCATTAATATATGTTGTATTACCACCCGAACTAAGTAGACGTTCAATAAATATATTAGTACAGTATATGTATAGTGGCGAAGCAACTGTATCAAATGATATATTAAATGAGGTGTTACGTGGTGGTGAATTATTAAAAATTCGTGGTTTATGGAGAAATAATAATCAAAATAATCATAATGGACATCAACAACAACAGAATGGTAATACAACAGAGAATAGTAATAATAATAATAATAACAATAATTTAATAACAAATTCAACAACAACAACACAATCAACAAATATAAATTCGATACCACAATTTATACAACAAACGATTGCAACAACAACAACAAATGAAAAATTATTAACATCAACAACAATTCCATTAATACCAAATACTAATAATAATAATACTAATAATACAACAACAACAATAAATACAAATAATCTAACAAATACAATAATGATGGATTCTTCTGTTCCTATTACAAGTAGAATAATAAAACGTGAATCATTTAGTTGTGAAAGATCACCAATGACTGAAATTAATACAAATACAAATGTTATACCAAAAGATAGTCCTGTTATTGTAATGTCGTCCACATCATCATCATCATCATCATCAGCACAACAACATCAACAACAACAACATCAACAAATAATCCAAAATCATCCACAATTAATTATAAAAAAAGATGTTGCTATTGATCCATCATTATCTGTTATCAATAATAATAATTTAAATAATGATAATAATTTAATTCCATCATCAACACATTATGGTTTATTATCATTACAAATTGCATCATCAGCTGCTGTTAAAAAAGTACAAAATATAAATGATAACAATAAACAACGTTTAAAAAATTTACATGAAAATGGTATAGAGAAAATTATACAAACAACAATAGCATCAACCACAACAACAACAACAAAACATGGTAATGGTAATGAAATAAATATACAGGAACACCAACAACAACAGCAACAGGAGCAACAATTTCATCATCATTCGGATGATTTAGAAATACAACAACAACATCAACAACAATTTGATGATATTGAAATGAGAAGAAAACCGGAAAAGAAATTAATTGATAAAAAATTGAATAATGATGTTGTTGAGATACCAGAAGCATTAAATTTCTTAACAATTAAACAGGAACCAGTTGAATGGATTGAATATGATCATAATGGTATTGAAAAAACTCATATGGAAATTAAACCAGAAATTTTATATGCCGAAGAAGGTTTGTTATTTTTCTAATTTTTCTCTTTCCCTCCACACATTATTTTGTTTACGTTTTTCATTCAAACTTTTTTTTCCGTGGAGTTGTAATTTATTTTTGAACTTTTATTTCTTTCTGTTTTTCACTTTCGTTTGTGTTTGATGTTAGATGAAGATTCAAATGATAATCAGGAACCAGTATATTCACCACTTACTTGTGAATTATGTAGTGAAACATTCACAATTCCAGGTGAATGGGTTCGACATATTGAGAATCATGCTGAAACAAGTCATAATATTCCAAAGAAACGAAGACGAATTGATGTAAGTAATTTTTTTATTTAAACGAAATTAACTTAAATTCTTTAATTATTCTGTAATTATGAGAAATAATTTGAAAGCTCATTCTCATTTGTCGTTTTAATGAAAAGTTAAATTCTGTATTGTAACAGAAAATTTAAACAGAGTTTTAGATTTGGAAAATAAGAAAATTGTTTTTAGGATTAAACAAATCAATAATTATACGCTGCCAAACAGAGAAAAGTTTTTCAGATTTTTGTCGAAGTCCCATACTATATTTGAATGAATTAATAAAATTATGAGCTCATAATTATGTTTTTAGAAATTAGCAAATAGAAAAATCGATTGAAAGAAATTTAAATTTAAAACTATGATCTCATAATGAATAATGGTTTAATTGATTTAATATTTTTTTCCTATTCTCTTTTGTATTTACAGGAAACAAATGCTGAAAATATTGCTGCATTACGTTGTGACCTTTGTTCTATGTAAGTAGATCTTATTTGATTTCATTTTTGGTTAAAAATTAACTATATTCAAAATAAATTTTAGGTATTTTGTAACCCCAGCAGAATGGGTAAGACATGTACAAAATATTCATACAGAAACAGAGCTTGCAATATCAAATAATAGTACACTTCCAAAACGAACAATAAGAGCACAAAGGCCAATTGATGGGCAACCCCTTGAAAAATCATGTTCCATTTGTAATAAAACTTTTCCGTCATACGCAAGTATGGTTATTCATAAACGCACACATACAGGTTTGTATTTTTATTAATTAATTTAATGATTTTTCTTTTTAATTGATAAAAATCGATTTTTCTGAACGATTTCATTCGATCAAAATTAACAATTATTAAATGAATTAATAAAACAACAAGAAACTAAAAGTCCAGTTTGAAATTCATCAATGTTTTTTGAACGATTTCATTCGATCAAAATTAACAATTATTTAAATGAATTAATAAAACAAAAATAAAAATAAAAGTCCAGTTTGAAATTCATCAATATTTTTTTTTTTGAATGTTTTAAACGAAAAGAATCAGATAAAAACAATTCAGTTTATAATAAAATTATTGTTATATTTTTTTGAAATTAATTTTTACGTTGAAATAAAACAAAAAACAATTTATTTTTTAATCAATTCATTTAATTTTTTTCCTTCACTTTAATTTTTGGTTACGTTTTGCTGCATTTTTTTTCTTTTCCCTATTTTCTTTTTTGTTGATTTAAAATTTTCTTTTAAGGTGAACGTCCATTTTATTGTTGTCAGTGTAATAAAGGTTTTAATGTTAAATCAAATTTATTAAGACACATGAGAACATTACACAATCAATTTTTAAATCCAACAAATTGTAATGATGGAACAGACAATAGTAGTAATCCAGAATAAATATAAAACAACTTAAACTTTTAACTATTTTTTACTTAATAAATTTTAGAGACTTTTTTTTTCTTAAATTAACGTAAAGTTTCTCTTTATTCTTATTTTCTTTTTGTTTCATTAATTTTGATCAAATTAATTCTAATTAAATTTTTTTCGTTTCTTTTTTTCTAAATTCTAACTTTTTGATTAAAATTTATAATTGTAAATAAATAACTAAATTAATGAATTAATTAATTAAACAAAATATGTTTTATACCAAATAAATATTTCATTTTAATTTTAAAAATTTAAAATAAAAAACAAAAACAATTTGGCATTTTTATTTTTTTCCTGTTTTTTTTTCTTTGGTTTTTTTTTTCAAATTCAAATTTTTTTGTTTTGTTTTTTTCTTTAACTTTTTCTCTAACAAAATAACGATTCTAATTTAAAGGTTGTGATTAATGGATTCAAGTGAAATAAATCAAGATTTACAAAAGTTCTTTCTAAGTTCAACTCTTCAATAATTTAAGGAACGAAACACTTTTTAATGATTTACTCACTGTTGCTGAATTAAGTTAAAACGGATCAAAAATGTGTGAACCTAATTATTTCTCTTTGACCACTTCTTGGCAAACACTTTCTGTTTCTAGTTGAATAAACTTTAAAATAATCACCAAATAAAAAATTGTTTGAAAAAAGGAAAGGAAACTACAATATAAAAAAAACACACATGTTGATATTTTATTACCCTCCTCCCTCCACTTCATTTATTATTATTCAATAAATAAAATCCAAAAAAATATATAATATATATAAAGCTTTCTATGTTTGTTTGTTTGTTGGTATAAAATACACAATTTATAAATGTCTGTGAATCCAATTTGTTAATTTAAAGATGCAATATATTGAGAGACAAAACATTAATAATATTTCTTTATCAAGTTATTAAGTTTTTTACATCATTACAAATATAATTCTCTAATGAACAAATAAAAAATAAATACATAATTGTAAAGATTTATAACAGTTTCAATAATTTTAAAGTAAATGCACAATAATTACTAATAAAATCAGAATACAAATTTTTCTCCGTACTTTATTTTCTTGATTTAAAGTCTTTTTTCTTGCTTTATTCGTTTTCATAAACGAAAAATTTATCGACACAGAAAAAAGAAATGTTTCAAAATTTAAAGTTTTTTTTTTAATTTATGCGTGGCCTTTTTGCAATGTTTCTGCAAAAAAGAGAGAGAGAGAAAACATAGGAATAGAGAGGGAATATAAAAATATGAAAAAAAAACACAATATTATTAATTAAAGGACAAAATGTAATTCGTTAAAAATGAATTGATTCTTTTTTGTTAGTACGAAAAAAATACAATGAAACTCGGTTATAATGAACCCCAGTTTTCTGTAGGTCCCGTTTTAGTTTGTTTGTTGACAATCCCAACTGTTATAGCCGAGTTTCACTGTATACTAATTCTTAGCTGATTATTCTTTCATTTTTCTTTTGTTCCTTTAAAAATAGAAAACGAAGAAGAAAATAAACAAAACAAAAAATTATAGAAATGGTTGTTGTTGTGTCCTTTTTTTTCAATGTTTTTTTTTTTATTTGAAATTAGAAATTAAAATAATAATAAACAAAATGGGGTTTTCAATATAAAAGGTAAAAGCAAAAATATATAATCGATGTGTTAAATATTTTTAATTCTCTTCAAACAGTTCAGAACATGGACGGTCTGTTATAAAGTAAGTCACGGCTTTTTTTTTTTTGGAGGGTAAGTGAGTCGTAGCCATGCAACAATTTTCCAATCGTTTTTGTATAAAAAAAATTTACGATTGACAATATTGTACCACAAACTTTTAAACTCTTCTCCATCATTTATAGATTGTCAATATGACAAACTGATTAATAAGGAATTTATGAAGATGAACGGAATGTGTTATACGATTATTTTTGTAAGAAATTATTTACCTTTTACCTTTTATATTTATTTAAAATTATAGAATGTGAGGGTTTTGTATTTTAATGTGCAAATTCAACAGTTTAAATTTTAATTTTGAAAATTCTCTTTTTTATGAAACTAAACGATGTTTTTATTCCAACCATAAATCAAATATTCTCCGATAAGAGAACATTACAATACTAAACGCTTTTTACAATCGAATTTTTCTATCTTTCAGTCAACGCAAATATGCTGTAAATTTTTAAATAAGACAATTGTTTAACTGTAAAAAAGCCTATTTCTGTTATAAATCAAAATTTAAAATTTAAACTGTTCGTTTATCTTGTGTTAAGTATTTTATAAAATTAAAAATTGAAAAGTAAAAAATAATAATAATTTTTTTCTTTTTAACTCTTTTCTTACATAAGCAAATCATAATTTGGTTCTCCCTCTTTTCTTGATTGCCAAAATTTAGCATGGACTTCTGCTGATAAATAAGTCACTTTAACAGCTGGATCAGATTTCATTAATTCATTCCAGCTTAACTAAAATAAATTATTAGAAAATACATTTTAATTAATTTATTTAATAAAAACATTTAATTGATTTAGTTTTTTTTTTACTAATTTTTCAAATCGTTCCTTATCCAATTCATATTTATCACCAACTAATAGTTTTAACATATCTGCACGTTCACACCATGGCCAAATCATATAATCTAACATACCAGGATGTTTACCACCAAAATATGGTGTACCACGACTCTTCAATTCAGTTTCATATGAATCCAAACCATTCACAATTTCTGTTAAAGCTCCGGGCGCTCCGCTGGGGCCATTTGTTGAACTAAATAAACGGGTTAATGCAACAATTATAGCATTAAATCGTTCTGTCAATAATTTATCTTTTGCTTTTGATAATGCATCCTTTGGGTGAAGTTGTTTTTGTGGATATTTTTCATCCAGATAATCAGCAATAACTAATGATTCATATAAATGAAAATTCCCATCTTTTTTACCCAAATCTAAGGCTGGAACTTTTCCTATATAACAGAAAACAAAAGTAAATAAATAAACGTTAATATGGAAAACTTAAATGGTAAAAACTCATTAAAAAGTAAACATTAATTACGGACAATTCCAATAAGATTTAATTTCGCCTTTGAATTAAAAACATAACTTCCGTTACATAAATAAACCAAATTTTGGTTATTTTTTATTTATTCGATAATTATTATTCAATCCAATTATCATTTGAAGTAATTTAACAATTCAAACAAAAAAAGTGAATTTATAACATTCCCATATGGAATCTAATAAGAAATTTACAATTATTTTCAATCAAAGCCAAAAAATACGGCGATTTTACAATTATTGATCAAATGTTTTCATTTTATGAAACTTAAAAAATAAATAGAAAGATAAATGAACAAGCCCCAATTATATTTGTCATTCTAATCTGATAATAATATTTTACATTTTTCATTTCGGTATGTTGAACTAATTTTGTATTTTTTGTTTGTTTTTTTTTTTTTACATAAATGAAAAAAAAACCTGTTTTTGATAACTGAAATGAAACGGAAGAAATTATCAAATTTGTTGTTCAAATGTTTATTTAATTAATTAGTTAATGTTTAGTTATTGCTTTCGTTTTTATGAATTTTGACTTTTTCATATTATTTTGTGGAGAACAAAAGTTTTATGCAATAATTTTAAATTTGATAGAAATTAAGACGAAATTAGAATGTCTAGCATTTAAAAAAATGACTAATAAATCATTGGTAATTACCAAACATGTAAGTTAGTCACTTTGCATATATTTCTAAATCTAAATAAAAGTTTAGAGCGATTAAGCATTAGTATGAAGTAAATAGCTGAATGCCTTGAACACACGAAAGATCAATGAACTTAAGCAAACATTATTTTGCAAAAATTTCCAATGATGATACATTTCTTCATTTAAGTTCAAATCTTCTGTTATAAAAATTTACCTAAAGGGCTTTTAGTTGTATACCATTCTGGTTTTTCATTTAAATTAATGAAAGTTACATTATATGGTATTTGTTTAGCATCCAATATTAAATGAACTCTTTGTGCATAAGGACAAAATCTCATCGAGTATAAACGTAATTTTTCATCAGATAAGGCTGGTGGATTTGATCCTGAAAAAGAAAAAATAAAAATCAAATTATTAAAAAAATATTTAATATTTAAATAATTGTGCTTCATCATCAAAAACAAAAATTTAATCAGATTTGTATTTTTAAGTTCGTTGTTGTTTTTTTTTTTAAATTAGAAAATTACTATCGATTACCAAGATAAGATACAAGTTAGAAAATAATATCAAAACAAGCACACACGCACATTCTGAAATTCTACAACAAAAAAAAAATGTTTAAAAATAAAATGACTTCTTTCAAATAATCAAAAAAAAAATGTGTTTAATCAATTCCTCTATTCCTTCAGTCTTCAAATTATAAATTCATTTCATTCTTACAAATGTATTTCTTGAATAAAAGAAAAATATAGAAAAAAAAGCGGAATTAGTTATTCCTTCTTTATTCGTTAAAAAATTAACATATAATCGTATTGTGTTGTATATATCTGATGAGAAAGAGAAAACGTTTTTTTGTAGGTATTAAAAAATATATAAAAAAAAAACTATTAGATCATCCTCTAAAAATATAATCGTGAATTGGAAAATAGAAAGGGGGAACTTTTTTTCCTCTGGAAATTTCTGTACTTTACACTTTAATAGATTTTCTAATATGAATTTTTAATGTTTTTCTTCATTTTATTTTTAAATTAGGTAAATTTGTCTTTTCCAATTAAACTATTCAATAATTAATTATAAAAAAAGGTGTAAAGAATGCGAGAATGAAAAATACCGGTTTGATCACAAGTAGAAATTTTGAGTCTTTTTTAATTAAAAGAAATTTGGGTCATAATAAAATTTAATCCAATTAAATGTACCTTTTGATAAATGTGGTCCGTTTAACATTGTTGTTTATATTATTAAAAAGTATTTTTTGAACTTTATTATTTAACTTTATTACTGTACAAACACAAAAACGTCTAACATACGCCAAAGAACTAATTAAATAAAGTTAAAAAATGTTAAACAACGTTCTATCAGATGTTGTTAAACAGAGACAGTTCTAAAAAATAAATATAAAAAAGAGATAGATAGATAGTAACATGAATGCTAAAAAACACTACTACTTTAACAGCAGTTAAGTTGGCCACAAGAAGGCACTGAACTGAAAACTAAGACTTATTGTTAGGCAAATATAAAATATGTCAGATGGCATCATTTTCATTTGTCACAAAACAGAATATACTATAGATGGCACACAAAAAATTTATTTTTTGTTTCATTCAATAATTTTCTTGGTAAGTTCATTACATTAACCCACTTAAACCTTAATAAGCTAATATGGCGAAGTATTTTCGATCATATTGTTTATTTGTGGTTATGACGGGCTACAATTATAAAATAATCAACTACAGCAGATTACTTCACTCTAAAAATAATTATAATTAACAGATCACTAAAATTTTTAATCATTATTATAACAATATCTTAAGCTCATAATCTAACTTGCATTGAAAAATTTGGATGTAATGGTAATCTAAATATATTTCCTCTGGATTTGTGTAGGATGTATCCTCGCCCCATTGATGTCTTTGTTCCACACCACTTAGAGTTTAAAAAGTTTCTGTGAATAAAAAGTTTCTGTTAATTTAAAATTTAAAGTCAAACAATAAATGGAATAATGTAATTTGAAGAAACAAATTCCTTTCTCCAAAACTAAAAAATACCATATTACCGTTTATAAGACATTACAAATTTATTAAAACTTCTTTTAAAATGAATTGTATTAAAGAATGATCCAAGCACTTCGTATAACATCTCATTAAACTTGAAATTAACTCTTCGAACATAAATATAATATTTAAAGAAAATGAAAGGCATTATAATTTACACTTCCTCCACATAGGAGGAGCTCTTGAGTAGGTTTATTTTGTATATCTATAAATATTTTTTTATATAGTAAAATCTGAAGAAATTTAATAATTATTTCATTAATTTTACTGAAATAAATACAGTGAAACTCGGTTATAACGAACTTCACTTATAACGAACTTTTCTGTAGGTCCCGTTTTAATTTGTATCTTGGCAATGATTCGGTTATAACGATCGTTCGGTTATAACGAACTTTTTTTTTGGTCCCTTGAAGTTCGTTATAACCGAGTTTCACTGTATTCCAAATAAATTTTTTCTAGAATAATGTTATTGATGCGATTGTTATTGATGTGATTTATCAGCATTTTCGCTTATAAGAATTATTTATTTTTTATTTGCTTTATAAGAAATCAATTTTTTCTTTTAATTTTTTCCTTATACATTTAAATTTAAATCATTTTTTACTTCCATGAGTCATAATAAGAAACACATTTCGTGATTTACGTGCTTGTTGTTAGTGTTTTTAATATTTTCAAAATTAAATTCAAATAAAAATAAAGTCCCATAAAAACTTCTTGGGTGTTGGTCTAATTAGACGTGTGGTTCAATTAGACAGGCTTTGCTATATAATATAGAGAATGAATTGCTAAAAGAAATAAGTTTTCCTTTCCATAAAGAAAGAAAATTCCGATTAAAAAAAAGTTCTTTTATCAGCATAAAACTTGAAAATTAAAACAAAAGAAAAAAACCGAAAAATTACAATAAAAAACGAATAAAATATGTTAATCTTTTGTTCGTTCAAAAAATGAAGGTAAAATTTATTGAATTAGGTTTAGGTAGATATTAATATAAGATTAATTGACTTTGACAAAGGTTTTATATCGAACTTTTTTTTTTGTATTCAAGTTCAAACCTTTTATTACATGAGTAGAATAAATAACTTATTTTGTCTTTATATTTTTATTTCTTTTATTTAAGAATTCGAAAAACATTTCACCATTTCAATAATGTCCATATAATAATAATATAATAATTATAATAATTTATAAGAATTCTATTCAAACCTTCATCAAAATAATTGAATTTTGGTGTGAATTTTTTAACAATTTATTATTTGCATTAGTTATCATTATTTGAATCCATGTGTCAGAATAGGTATAGATTTCTTTACCAACTTCTTGTTTGTGAAAGGGAAAGGCAAATATGTAAACCGATTTAAATTCGGTTGAAAAGTAAAATTGTTTGATGATGAAATTCTTAGAAAAGTGATATTACGACAAAAAAGAAAAATTGGTTTAACGGAAAAGTTTTTATTATAAGTTAAATGTGGTAGTTTAATGTAAAATTTATTTCCAATTGAATTGTTAAAGAATTTTTAAAGAATTGAATTTAACAAAAGTTTTACAAAATTCGTTCGAATTATACGAATATTTAGTAATTCCATTCTATACCTGTCACTGTCGTATTTGTATATTACCATTAGAAGTTTGAAAAGAATTTTAAATTATATTTTCATTTCCTTAAAGTGCCATCATGTTAAGATAAAGGAATTCATGTTAACAATCGTTTTTATCAGTTATATAGGTTTAAAACCAAATTGTATAGGCAAACCTTTTAGAATCTAGATCCATTTACAGCAATACATTTATAGTTGAATGATGTATTGTTTGTTATTACATGGAAACAATAATAGAATCATCATAATTGTATCACATTTTTTTCTTATATACAATTTTACTTTTATGTTTGTTCTTCTTTGGTATCGATAAGAAAAAGTGAAGAATAACAAAAGCTTTTCATTGTACAAAACAAATATAATTGGATTGTATTTTATTATTATATTCTGATGTACTTTATGTTTTCTTTATTTTAAGGTATAAGATTTAAAAAATATCAAAGCTTTAAGCATACGATTTGAATTGATCAAATTTCATTAAACTCAGATAGGCTATAGGACGAATTTCTTTATACTTTTTCTAAATACAAAAATAACAGATGACACAATATACGATTATTTTATAACAATTTGACAAACAGAATATTTCACTTAGGATATTTTTTTTTTTTTGGTAAACATATTTCTCATAAAAACGTTTCACATGTATTCAGGGCAATTGAAATTAATTCCAATATATATTCAATAATTTTTTTTTTCTAGAAAATATAAAAAGAGAATAAAATGAAATTGAAATATTCTAGAAAAAAACCAATATTTATTATATGCAAAAAAGGTTGAAGTAATTTTTGATAATATACCATCAAAACGACAATATTTTTTAGATCCATCAAAAGCTTTTATTGTCTAACGACGAAATTCAATTAAAGGATATAAATTATATGGTTAGGATTTATAAAAGTATTAAACGCTAAATAAATGTTTTATGGTTTTAGTGTTGTATTTAGTAAAGTTGAAATTGAAAATTGACTAAACATTATGGTCACCGTAATTATGCACATCAGATAAATTAAGATAAAATTGGTTAATTTTTAATCGTATTCATTAACAAACCACTGTAAATAGAAAAAACAAAAACAAAAATAATTATGTAAATTATTTCAACGTTAAAACTACATTGTATTGATGATGTGAATCATTTATTGTGCATATTTTTAAATATGTTTTCATATAAATATTCGAATATTAATTTATTTAAAACATTATGTAAATGTATTTTATAATTATCTCTTTAGTTAAAATAACATTCCTTCCAAATATTGAATTGAATATTGATATCAGTATATAATCATTACATTTATTTAAATAAATTTTATTTGTTAAAGTTAATGAAACGGAAACATTAATAAAATGTTGTATTTCTCAACAAATAATAATCAAAATTTAAGCATTCGTTTAATGTGTTTCCTATGAAAAATTATTTGATTAAAATCAATAATTTAATTTAATTAAAAAAATAATTTTCAAATTAAAAATATTTTTCCATTACAAAAAAAAAAAAGGTTGTCTTTGAAAGTATCGATTACGGTTATGATGAGATGAAATAAATAACTTTAATTATGAATGTTTTGACATATTGATATTATAATGTAATGATCATGATATAATGAATAAATATAATGAGTCTATGATAAGACGTGAAAATAATTTTTCTATATATTTTTTAATTGAATTGTGTAATACATTTTTTTCTTGGAAATGTCATATTCATGTGTGCAATTAATTCTTTATTGAATTTATTTTGAAAGTCAGAATTGGTTAGCAATACATATCAGTTTCAATTAACAATTAGCTATATACCAACTATGATTTACTTTTCTCACATTTTAATATAATATTTGATGCAAAATCTAAAGTCAGAGAATTAATAAGACTAAAAATGTTGTATATAGATTTCCTTGGTAATTTATTAAAAACTATACAAATTCCTACCCAAATTCATAAATTGTTGTTTCTTTATATGTTTGGGATTATCCCAATATTTTCTATAAAAGAACTTATTACTTATTTAACAGAACAAAAATGGTTTGCATATTTAGCATAAAAATAACAATGCCAGATACTGTATGCATTAAAATTATTGAGAAAAATAAATAAAAATTCTTAAAATGGATTTAATGAAAAACAATTTTCCATTAATTAATTTGTTTTTCGGAATTCCAATTTATTTTTTATTAAACGTGATTGTCTATAGATGCCACACTTTTTTTAAATGTTGCTAACGAATATTTAATGTTTCTTGAAATGAAAATCATTCGTATGCTTCACTGTTATTATTGAGTTACGCAACAATTTTAAATTGATTTTTAATTACGTTTACTCTTTTATAACATTATAATTATTTTCTTAATTGTGAAACTTAACATAAAAATCAACACCTAATTGATGTTCTAAAATTTTATGAAAGTTAAGAGATAAAACTGTTTTATAGTCTTGTAAAACAAATTTGGAAGTTATACTTAAAATGCACAAAAACTAATTACAACAAAAACAACAATACATCATTAAAATTAAATTGATTTTCACAGAACTCAAATATATTTGAAAAAGACTATATTTGTGTTGTGGATTGTGGTTAAATCCCAAATTAAATAAATTGCTGAATTATAATTTATATTTACCAAAGAAAATATATTTATATTTAGAAATTCAATCATATGTTAACGAGAAGGATTATTGATAGAATAACAAAAAATTCTACATTCAAGTTTTATTATATTCTTCATTCAACATTGATAAAATATTTCTGTCTAGTTTTGAAAATTTAAGTGTAGTACAATGAACTCGTTACGATCGTTGACATCTTTGAAGAAGATTGATAGAGCATATTATTTCTTTTCAAAAGAAAACTTTAGAATTTTATTTTTTAGAAATTGACCGCAACAACATTTAGAAAATAATAAAATACTTATCAAGTATAGATATCAACAAAGTAAAGCGAACAAAAATAAAAAAAAAAGTAATTCTGAAAGTTTAAAAATTTAAATTAATGTTTGACAGTGCGTTTGTACTTTACAACATTTAACAACATTTAACTTTTAATTTAATTTAATATCTTTATAAGAAAAGGTAAAAAACTGTAATCCTTTTCATTTCTGTGGTTTGTTTACGTTGTTTCAAAGAAATTGTAAAGATGTTATGGTTTAATAGACACAAAGAAATCAAATGAAACTTCTAGACAAAACAAAAGCAATTGTAATAAGATTAGTTTTTTTTAAGAGGGTTTTAACATTGTGGTATATTTTTTTATTGTATAAACTTATTGTGCTTTTGAATCATAGTTTTAATTCATTTTAAGTTTATTATACTTACCTATAATGAACCAATTATTTAATTAGTTTTTATTTTGTTTTAGCGAAACTTTTGTGATTAAAATTAAATAAATTTGATTAAATAATTTAATAAATATGGTTTGTGAGTTATTTTTTCTCACAACAAATGTGTGATCTTTTTTACGTCAATAACTTTTTATTCAAAAAGTTATTTAATATTTATGGTATCCAACTGTTTCAAATTTATTCTTTTTATAAACCTTTTACACCCTTTTTTTTTATAAATTATAAAGCTTTTCAATGCCAGTTAAATCTGACTTTGAATTTACAAAGGAAGCCTTTTTTCTTTTCTTTACTCTATTGAAATATTCTCAAACACAAAAGCAAATATTTTTAGTCGGCTTATAGAGCTACTCAACAAGAATTCAGTATTTAACACTTTTATGTTAACATGTATTTAATATAAAATGTTGCCGTATGATTTAATTTTTATTATTTTGCTAATATAAAGTTTCTAGAACTTTTCAAAAAATTTGACCTGAATGGAATAAATATTAAGCTCACATAAAGCTGTTTTGATTTGAAAATAAACAGAAATATAATTTTCAAATCTTGTACAAACTTAAATTAAAACTATACTGTCTAAGATGTCTGATTTCTGCGAAATGAGATTTTTACAACTTTTATAACTAATTTGAAGAAAAATTCATTAAAATTAAACAGAACTGTCATTCCATTTGTTTATGTTTAAATACCGAAATATATTTTCTAGAACTTTATGATTTTAGATTTATTTTATAGTATTTAAAATTCTTTGTTTAATTATGAAACCATAATTAAACAAAGAATTTGTTTATTGATTTAAATTAATAAATTTATTATTATTAAAAATTGAATTAATATTTTATGAAAATGAAACAAATTTGTCAAATTTAAACATTTTTTGCTTACAAATATTTTTTCAAATGGAATTTTAAGGATTCTATTTAACAATCAATTATAATTAATTATGAATAATTTTCATAATTAAACTTTTAATAATACGATTAAATATGGTTATTATAATTATAAAAGTGAATGTTTTAATTTGATGTGATAATACACAACTCAAAAATATCAAAATTTTCAATTGTAATACGATAAGATCTTTAAAGAGATTATAATAACTTATTAATTATATGTTATTATGTCTATATTGTTTAATAGTGTTGAATTCATAAATTACGTTTCAAATTACAATAGAAAATCAATAAATTAGAAATAGTCATTCCCATTAATAGCTGCTCTAAAAATGCTTTCAAGAATAAAATTTGTGTTATCATCGCATTGATTAAGGGAATTCTTTTCCTTTTTTTTTTTTTGTTATTCTTCTGGGAGAAATAAATTATTTTATCGTCTGAACAAATTTTTTTTTAATTAATATACTGCTAAAAGGTTTCTCAATCAGAATATATTACGTATAGACCGCACGTATAACGATTAAGTAAAAATTCATTGTGAACTTGAACTTTTAAAGTTTTGAAGTTAACGGGCATGAAATGAATAAAATTTCTGTAAAATGTAATAAACTACAGAAAAGAAAAAAATAATAATAAAACGAGTGTATTTAAGTCATAAAGTTAATATTAAAATTCTCACTAGAACGACATAATATGTCATGGTTGATTTAACATAAACCCAAAAAAATGTTGTAAGTACAATAATTTAAATTGTCATTTTTTATTTCACATAAAACTAAAAATACGTTTTTTAAATTTAATTTATTATTTTATAAGTCTATCTTTTGGTTTCTTCTATATAATGGTAATAAACTAATTTTGAATTTATATTATCATTGAAGATGTACAGGCAAATCGTAAATGCTATAAAATAAAATAATACATAATTAAATTTGCATTCATAATTCATTAATCATTACATTTTCATTTTCCATTGTCATTTGTCTGTGTATAAAAATGACTGAATATACATTTTTTTTTACAATTTACAATTTTATTAAAAAATAAAATAACTTTGAAAATATTTTTAACTTTTATATTTATTATGAACTATATCATCTTTGATGAAATCGTTTACATTTTTACGTGACTTTTATGCTAGGTATAGGTATATTCACCCACGTAACAATCAATAATAGAAAAGAAATTAAATTATGCTAGACACAAAATCTACAAATTCATTGTAATAAGTCATTTGAAAAATTTGTAGACAAATAAGGAGGTATAGTGTGCCTTAATCAATTTATGTTTAGTATGTTTTAAATGTTTAAAAAAATTTATTGAAAAGAAAAAGATCAACATCCTGTACCTACCGGATTTATAAGCTTGAGTTTATTTAATTGTTGAAATTTATTGAATTTTCAAAACATATTTTGAAACACTTAAATATTAATTATTTTTTTCATAAAATAATGCAGAAGTGTGGCACAGTATGAGTAGCTAATGAACATGAAAATGATCATTTATTCTGACATGTTTATTTTAAAAAATTCTGTCAGTCTAAATGGAAGAAAATTCCGAAACAAATGTTTTTATTTCTGAATTGTTAATTTTGCTAAAAAACAAGACATGAATATAATATCTAGTTTTTTTTTTGTTAGAAATATTTTCCGTATACCTTATTTGAAAAATTTACACTGCTAAAATAACATGTGACAAACATTTTAATAGATTTTTTATAAATGAGTCTTTTGAACCCTTATTTTTGTATGTGATTGTCAGGAAAAAAAGGTCAGCAATGTTATTCATGGTTATCTTAACCTCCGATAAATATACCTATGTATAAACTTTTGTTTACTATTGCTAAATGTTTCCCATGAGGAATACAAAAGGAATGTCGGAAATATATCACATACACAGATTGTAATTTCTATTATTGCTTATTTATGTAACTAGTTTTCTTCCTGATCCATAAAAAGTTTATGTCATTGCTATAAAAATTATATTTAATCGTTAATATTTTGACATTACCCAACTGTTAATATAATTTTCTATAATTTTATTTGATGTGACATGAATTATATTAATATATTATCAAGTCTTATTACATTACACTAAACAATATAAAAAAAAAGCTTATAATGTTCTTGACAGAAATAAAATCAAATTGATAATTGACATGAAATTGTTTGAATTAAATGAATATAAAAATAAAAATTCAATTTACGAATTCTTCTTATTTTTCATGGATTTTTTTTTATCTTGACTTTGCACCAAAAACAAAAATAACTGGAAATAATCAAATTTAATTTTAAAACTTTCTATCTAACTGTGAAAAGTTTCAACGTTAAATTAAACTGATTTTCGCAGTAATGAAAATAATAACAATGTTTTGTATTAAATTATTAAAACAAAATTTTGTCAACAAACAAGAATAATAGAATTTTAATTAAATATTAATATTTTTATATGGTTTTTGTAAAAATCAATTTGTTAGTATACTTGGTATGCCAATAATTATTGTGACCCTATTGAATATTCAATTTAAAAATATCAAACAATAAGGATAAAATTAATAATTAATTTCATTTTACTATATTTTATTTCCACAAAACTTTATGTTTGATTGTGATACATTTTGTTTAACATTTTCATATTATAACACGAAATGTTGTTCAAATATAAAGATTTTATCTATGATTAATAACCATAGGTTCTCACATTTAGCTTGTAACTATTGATTTATTTAGAGTTGTTTTGTTAATCGTTTGACATGATCCTTTTCATTTGTAGAAGATTAAATAGGATTTAGATATAGTAATTATACTTAACAATGACCGACAAATTTTGTATGTGAAAATTTAACCCATCAGTTATGATATTTAACTTTAGTGAAAAGTTTCAAAAAGCATATTTTGAATTCGGTACAGTTGTTTCATACTCAGGTAAATAATAATCCACACTAAAACCAAATATAAAATAAAGTTTTTAAAATGTAACACACGTCCGTGAATATTTATGATACTTTTAACTGCATTATGTTATTATTGTATGAAGAATTGTTTGCTCACTTAATAAAAAGCACTCAAATAATTATTCATTTTTCTTTTTTATAGAATTTTGCTTTAGGTAAATGAAACATTTATAAAATGTAAACAAATTAATAATTCTGCTCATTGTTATTTGTTGTGTTGGTACAAAAAAAAAGTCGTCTAAGTTTTATTTTTAACAGTCACGTTCTGAAATTATTATTTTATTATTTTTGTATAAAAATACTATTTTATAGAATTAGATTTTTATTTATTTCACAATTGTGATAAAAAAATATTCGTACATAAATATGATTAGTGATAAGTATAACATTCGCGTGCAGACAATTTCTTTTTCTTACATAAGAAACCAGAGCTGCATATCTAAGGAACATTTTAATGGGTTGGTCTCATCCCATGAATTCGGGCATAAAAAAAGCTTTTCAGATCAGAGTCTATATGGGGTCTTTAACATTCCATTACGATTCTGACGGTAACGGCTCTGTAAAAAAATGTATCACTGTTCTAAATTTAATCATGAAATATTCAACCGATTTTAGTAAAAAATATAATTATATTTTATTACAAGTGATGAACATTTTTAATTTTATTTTATTTATTAAATTCAATCAATATTCCCTTGCTCTTCGATAATTTACATATTATGCCAACAGTATTAATATTTTTGTTTGATGTTTGAATTCACATTAAAACAAAAAAAATATATTTATACGTTTGTGGAAAATCATTTACAATTATTATTTAATTGATTTTGCATTATTTTCAACATCAGTGATAGAATTGAATGCCTGATTATATAAGGTGAAATTGTTTATTTAATGAATATAATTCCTCAATCATATGCAGATTTTTGTTGAAATTACAAAGAATATATCGAAATATGTAATTGTAACTAAACTCGATCTATAATTTAATTTTATTTCTCTTTCTCTTCATTCATATAAAACAAATCATCAGTCATATCTTATATTATTCAGAATGTTTTTTTAGATAAATTGACATAAGAAACAGAAACAGAAAATTTTCATAAAATTTATATAATATTAGTAATATTAAATTATGTTCGCATCTTGACATCCCTTTTTTTTTGGTGTAAAATACAAAATTGTTGAAATACAAAATTATGTTAAATATTTAAAATTTGTTCAAAATGTGTGAACAAATATTATATGGGAACATATTTGTTTTTCTTAACCAAAAAAAAATCAATGAAAACTGTACAAAAATTTGATAATATTTATCTACGCAGTCAAATGTATTTTATTATAAATAATTTTATAAAATATTTACTTAAATTAAATTCTATATTTATTATTAAGTGTTTAAATGCAATATGAATTTATTCATAATCTCTCTCGAAATGCCAGTTTACTAATTCATTTTCAAAAAAAGTATTAAAAGCTTTAAAATTATGAAACATTATAATTGTTTTTCACTTTTCCTTATTACTTTAATATACATTTTTTAGATATACAATTTTATTTATATTTGTTATTTATTTAGAAATTTGAATAAATATTTTAACTCAGAAATTTTGTTTAATCCAAAAAAAGTCACTTAGTATTATATAGATACGTGGATTTAATTATGGAAGAATATTAATTTGTCTCATGATAACAAATAGCAGTGATCACAAACTGTTGGTTTTATTGTATAATTCTAGTGAAAACAATTTTGTGTTAAACAGAAATTAAATTTAAATGTGGGGATTTTTGTTAATCATTCCTAGAACTACTGGCAAATATTTAATGTCAAATTAAAATAATAGTTGGTTTCATATTTTTCTCATCCTCCAGTTGTTTTTAGTCAATAACAATATTTTTTAATTTGTTATTTCTGTAAACATTTATTTAAAAAATATTTAAAAATCTATCACAGCTTAAAATGGTGAAAATAAATAAATAAATATAATGAAGAAAATTTGTTATTGAGGTTTTCTTTACATCATTATACGTTTTTGTGACTTTTCTCAAATCCATCAAAAATGAATTTGACAGATTTATTTTATGATTTATTAAGCTTGTATACTTATCCCAATATAAACAGTAGCATCACTTTACGCCTTTGTATAAAAATTTGAATTTGAATTTAAGAAAAATTCCAAATCTACTAAATGATAAAAACTTGAAATAATTTTGCAAATTACGTACAACAGTATGTCTGTGTCTGATCTTGCTTTAAATTTTCTGAAAATATTATCCATCATTTAACATAATAAAGTGTCCCATCAATTGAAAAAAAGTTTTGAGTTGGACTAAATTATGCGACCCAGTCTATCATTTATTATGACACTTTCAATAAAATAAAATTCAAAAATTCTAATTTTATGAGAAAAAAAAACAAACGGTGGATCTTAAAAACAATTTTAAATTTAATGTCTTCTAAATAGACAAGTAGAGCATTAATCGCCTTCTTTTTTTTATTTTTTTTTTCTTATTTATTTTATTTGAAACATTTTTTGTCATTAACTCTTGAATTTGTATTTTTCTTAAATATCTCGCACGTGTAACCGATATTTTAAAGAAGAATTTTTATTCGTTGAAATATTAATAAAAATATGTTATAAATGAAAGAAAATTGTATGCTTTAGTTGAAATGTTTTGTTTGTTTCTAAGAAATGTTTATAAATTGCTATATTTCAGTTGAGAAATTTCTTTGCCTAACGTTTATAAACATTAATAAAAAACTGATTAAATACAGAATTTAAATCGTCCATGACTGAAGGGGGGGGGGAGTTGGTGGGGGAAATCAATCTATATTGTAAAATTAAAAAATATATTCCAGTAAGTACGATTAAAGGTAATCATGAATTATTTAAAGTTTTCATAATTTAATGCTATTTATCATCTGTTCGTGTTACATACATATTTAAATAATATTTTGATTTTAAATTCTGAAGAAAAGTTTGTTCTTGGGATTTTAGAACATTACATGAATTCTCAGAATCTTTTTTGGGTTATCCTTTTAATTCAAGCTTTGATTTCGCTCTTCCAGAAATTATGAGAAAAAGAATTTCCTCAGGTTCATTTACATTAAAATTAAAATAACTTCTTAAGAATTAACTTTTTGTACCTGAAACTTCTTTGATCTCTGAGAATATAAGACATTTATGGTTTTTAATTTATTTGTAAACTCTTGATGGTAAAATAAAGCTTTAATTTAAATAATAATTAGATTATCGGTCATCCCTGTAATAAATTAAAGTCAATAATAATTCAATTTAATAATTCATTTATTTCATTCATCTTTATAACAAAATCAATTGAATTTAAAATTCAGACAGATCTTCCTCACCCCACTTATTTGTTCTGAAGTTTTTCATATTAAACAATATTTAAGAATATATGTGTATTTGGATATATGTGTATTTGAATGGATTAATTTACTGAATTTACTGATATACAAATTTATAAATATTAACGATTTAGACAGACACTTTTGGCAAATCACAAGAAAGGATAATTTTATTTATTCATAGTAAGAGCTATTTGTATTTTATGTTGCTTGTTTGATTTTTGGAATTATACTGACACAAAATTTTTTTTAGATAAATAAATAATTTCGGAGAAACATAGTAAAACAAAAATTTAACGAAAGAGAGAAAATTTTGCTTCAGAGCTAGATTTAATACTCCCTCCAACAAACGAAAATTACTTCGTTAGAAAAGTGGAGAATTATTCAAATTAAGGAGAAATACAGACTTTTAGAGCGTTTGAACTAAGAATATAAGATAATCTAGTTCTAGTTAATTTATATAGTGGATAAAATAAAGCAGCCACTGTACCAGTGCAATTAATTTTAAGAATTCAATATTGAATATTGTTGTGGAACCCTTCATTTATTTGCCATCAATTCTAAATTCTCCATAAAATCTTTTACCATCTTCAAATTTTAAAATGTAACCTTGTTCCTTTGATTATATGTATTTAATAAATATTGTTTCCGGTCAAACCTCTACTAATTTCATTAAATATTTAAGAAATTTAAATATAATTTAAAAATGTTTCAAAATGAATGTATCTACCTAATAAAATTAAAAAAATTGAATGTCTATTCGCAGTGAATATCTAGAGGATCTAGATTCCAGACTCTAGATTCTAGAGATATTAATTTTATAAATTTTACTCTTGTTGAAGTAATGAAATTTAATATTATTAATAATCATCAACATTAGTAACAACATTGTAATTAGTTTGTATTTTATAATTTACTGTCAATATCAATAAAAATATGGATAAATGGCACGGAAATAATTAAACCAAAGCTCTCTTTATGTGCATATAATTTTGCTTATTTCACAAAAAGACAAACAATAATATTTTTTTAATTTAACAGAAAAATAATTTTCATTAAGAGAATTCAAATCCATATGCAACATATCATATTTTTCTGAAAATAATTTTATCTTGTGTGGTACTAATGAATTCATTTCAAATAGAAAAACTTCAAAACTTCAAACCATATGCTAATAAAATGTTTGTGTTTTCCTCGTATTCTTTGAATTGAATGTATTGCTATAATTGAAATTGCAACAGAATATTAGAGAAGAAATACGATTTTTTTTAAATTAAAAGTTTTTTATATCAATGAATTGTTTTCTATTAATTAATTAAACTATGATCGAAATAGTAAGGATTTAAAATATATACGTACAAAATTATATAATTTCAAAAAAATTGTTAGTTAAAAAAAATTGCTCCATATAAATTTTTACGCTTTGTTACTGCCATTTATACTCGTACATCAAAGATTATAATTTTTGTGTTCATTGACATCAAATTGTATTGATATAAATTCAGATTTTACCATAAACATACAATATCTATATAATGGATAATAGAAAATGTAATTCATTGGAATAGAAAGAGTTTTTAAGCATTTTTTGTTCCACACAAATAATATATACGATTTAAATCTAGAATAAAATAACAAAAGTCATAAATGTATACAGGTCATGAAACTAAAGTTGTTATTTAAGGTTGAAATAAGCTTATATAAAAATAGTAAGTGTCTCAATTTTACGTCTTCGTATTCGTCCATTAAGTTTTGTAAATCGGTTTGTCTGATTTTTTCTTTAGATCCCAAATTATTATCGATAGTATAGGTTTTTCCAACATAAATATTCTACTTAATTTTGAATGAAAATTAAAACAATGACGAAAAAGAAGAAACAATGTTAAATAACAATAATCTTAAGAAAGCACATAGTTGTTAGGGTGAATACCCAGATTTAAAAAAAGTTAAAATTATGTTATTTTATTAATTTTTATTAAATTAAAATTTTTCTAATAAGATAAGATTTTCTAATTTGATAATAGAATTTCATATAATACATAATATTTAGTACACTTTAATTATGAATAACCTAAGTTCTTAGAATATAATAAATAACATAATTATCATTCCATGTAAAGTAAAATTAATTTTAAATATGTTTGAATTTAATTTTCTATATAAAGAACAAAATTGATTAAGCAAATTTAATTATGTGAATTAAAATTTTATACCTTAATCTTATACAATAAATATTAAATTGAAATAAAATTAAATCCATCAGTAATTCTGATTGTTTTCAATTTAATTCCTTCATCATTAATATTTAATTGTAATTCAAATATGAAATACGAATTAATATGAATAAATTTTGGTTGAATTTCAATGATTTGTTTTAATTGTTATTGTTTTAAATTTACAGTAAAAATTATTTCTAGTTAAAATTTATTGTAGTGTTTGTTGTGTAATAAATTATAAGAAAATAAATTCTTTACATCAACTTATTTAAATCATTTCATAATCTTGAAGTTTAGAAAAATACATCAAGAATTTACGGAAGTGTAAAATTAAAATTAAAGTGCTATATAAATCTTTAAAGATAAATTAAAAGACATAAAGTTCACTTTTTTTTTCTTAGAATATAAAACCACATCTTTTGATGAAAACTTTGAAGTGTTCTGATAATTAACTCAAAGAAATTTATAAAATGTTTTTACATTTAGTACTCGGATACCCAAATTACTTTAACATTAAGCGTTTATTGCTGTTGGTTAAAAGAAAAATTCAAAAGTGTTGCTCTTTTAATTAATTTCAACATTAAAAATAAGAGAATTATATAGAAATTAAATGTTGCATTTTAGAATAAAGAAGGTTAAAAACACACTTGGGAATTTATATTCTTATATGCAAAAGAGCCTGACAATATTATTATAATCTAATCTTGAACTTTAACATATGAATTTTTATATCCTCTTTTTTCTTTTTAAATTTTACAAAGATTTCCCCTGAGTCAATTCAACTGTTGTCCTGATCTTTTCTTATAATAATCTTCAAAAATTTTCTTTAAAACAAAAATAATCTCATTTATAAAGCAACAACAATAAATATTGAAAGAACAAAAATATTTACGCATAAATAGAAATGTATTAATACAAAAAATATATAGAAATAAATATTTCAGTTAGTTTCTTATACAAATTAGGCTACTTTACAATTGGGACATATTACTTCAAGTTAAGCAGGGAATAATTGATATCGATTACACTAGTGTACGTTTATTCCCAAATAATTTTGACAGAAATACGATATCGAAATTCATAGTATCAATTTGCCATTCCAATTTAACAACGTTGCAGTTGCATTTTATAAATTTACACAGTCAAAGAAAAATCAACATAAAGTAAAAAGCTATTTTCGTCTATGAACTTCACATCGAGTGTTTATATTAAGTAAATTGTTTCTAAGAAAATAAATTGAATTAGTTTATATAATGAAAAATTCAGACTTATTATTATTAAATAAATTTTCTGTTAAATCATCAGAGAAGAATATTTGAAATCATTGATTTTATTGGAATAAAAAATATTCTCATAAATGTATGCTTTTCTAACAACTAGAATTCAATAATATTAGTTTAAGTTTAAAGTAAAGAATGGAATGGAATCAAGAGTTGTAATGCTTTAGAAAATCTTTGTATTTATTGAACTAACCAAATTGATGGAATTATTTGTATGAAATTGTTTTTAACTTTTCTGTTATTTTATTTTGATTTTCATTTATTTTATATTTGTGTATTTGATTTAATTTAAGATTCAGTTAGAAAGTTAGTTTATATATTTTACAAGGCACAAGAATCGTTCGGTTATGAACATCGGACGGTGTGCAGATATTCAAGATTCATTGCTAACAACTCATTCATTATTTTTCTTCTCACTAAAAATATAAAAGCAACAAATTTTTATTGTAGCAAACCTTAACATATTATCTCGTTTTAGAAATGAAATTGTAAAATATGTAATACGTGAGAATAAGATTACATTAATGTAAACGTGATTTCATTTATATAAATAAATTATGAATTTCTATAAAAAAAATGATATGGTTTATGCTTTATATTTCGACAAGCATAAACCAATATTATGTTATGTTATGCATAATTGAATGTACCTACATTTAGGCATAGAAAAGTGCCTTTTATTTGAATATTAGGATTTTAATGTTATAAAAAATAATTTTAAACTATTTCTCTTTTATTGTTGGTAAATATTTTTTATTGATTTTTTTTTAATATTAAAAAGAGACGTAATAATTTATGTTGTTTTGTACCAAATACAATTCATATAAAATAAGAATTTAATTTCAATAATTTTTATGTTTTCGGTTTTATCTTAAACTAATTAATTATAGTATGGACTCCATTATGATACTAGAGAAAACCAACCAAATGAGTTTGATACATGATTTTTTGTTCTTCATAATTTTACAAATTTAATATTTTTTTTTTTATTAAATTGTAAGACTTCCGTCTTTTCCCTTTTGCATACGAACTTTACAAATATTGTTGGTTTTGTTTTTATTTTATATTCAAAGATTAAAATATATTTTGTATATCCGTATCCGTTGTCCTTCGTATTTTGAATGACTATAATACATTATACATTATTCTTTCGATAAATAGAATTTTGTTGATGGTAAGATTAGATATTTTAGGGCGAATTCAACCGTAAAATTTTTTTTTTTTTGTTTGTGCTTCTAACTGATTTTTTTACGTTTTGATTATGTTGGTTAAGAAAAGGTTTAAAAAAAAAGTTCTTTTTACAAACCTTTATCAATATTCAAATTAGAATCACAATATTAAATTTAATTAAAAATTGATGTAAAATATTGTAATTGTGTTAATGGTTTTTCTTGAAGTAAAATTAATAAATAAATTTAAGTTACAACGATCTTAATACATGAATTGATCATGTGCCCATATAATAACAAATCAGAAACATACAAATTTTATACATTTATTGTTGTTCTTCTTTATTTATAGAAATCTCAAGTTAAATTTCCTTTAGAATCCTTATAAATAACCTTCATATATTATTTGTTTATTTGCCTTCTTTTCTAAAGAAAAAAAAAAATTTGTTTATAAAATTGAATTCAATTTAAATTTCATCATTTTCTTAAATATAAATAAGAACCTTCAAATAGGTATATCCTTTTTAAAATTATGTTTATTATACTGATAAAACTGCACTAGGGAAATACATCTTTCTAGAATATAATCTGTTGTTACCGTCTGTTATTCATATAAAAGGTCAAAATAAATTTTTAAACAAAAAATATAATTCGTTGGAAGGTTAAAAAAATATTACCATTTGTTAGTTAAACAAAGTCTAGTAAATGAATTTAACATTTACTTACTCCTTTTATTAATCAAATGATTAATATTTTTCAATTTAAATTAAAGTTAATTAAGGAAAAATTGATTGACTGAAAAAACCTTTTATGGCCACACACAAGTGAGACTCGAGAACTCAGGACATTTCAATATCAGGGTGACTGCTCTACCAACTGAACTACAGTGACTGTCGAAATTTATCATTTCAATCAATTTAACCATAATTTAAATTCATTTAATTAGTTGTGTTGGTAGAGTGAAAGGTTAATCAATTTTTCCTAAATAAACTCTAATTACCATTTGTATTTAATAAGCTTTGTAAACAAATAAGACAAAGATATTTCAATCAAAAGTGTTAAGTAGAACTTTATAGTGATAGTTGATTGCATATAAGTTTCTATCGTTTTCGGTGGCGTTATCACTTTGGGCGCCTGACGCTAGAGTTGGATTTCTCGCCCCAAACATGAGGCAACTTTAACGTGACCCAGAACCATGACGATATTAATAAAATAAATATATTTAAAATGTAATTTTTTCCGCTCTTCGAAATTTTGCGCCCGACGCTGAAGCGTATTCTGCGTCTATTTACGCAAAGCTTCCTCCGATCGTATTTCTTTCAATTCCGAAAATGTTTTTCTTTGTCAAATAAATATAATGAAAAATATGTGATGTGACTAAGTGAAATATTTTCTTATAAAATATTGAATATCTATAAATATCGATGGCCTCATAACTGGAATTTTTCAATTTATGTAGGAGACACAAAAAATTGACTAATAAAATCAGGTAAATGAATAAAAAAATTGATTATAATTTATTATAAATAAATCTTACCTATTAAAATAATTACATATTATGTATTCTTGTGTATTCTTGTATAAAGCCATTCTTTTAAATATTATATTATACAAATTTTAAAGTTCAAAGCCTGTAAAAAATTCAAGCTGCTATTAATTATTTTACCTGGAAGTAGAAATTATTTAATCAGAATATTGAATTTGGGTACATTTTTCTAAAAATATAAAAAAAGTTCAATTAATTAATTTATTCTTCCTCAAATATTTACCATCAATATTTAAAAAAAATTTCAATCAAGTATAAAGCTTTCATACTCTCAACAATCAAACTTAAAGCTTTTGCCTCTTAAATAAATAATTTTCTTAGCAAGTGCAATACAAAGTTTATTAAACAAAAAAAAAATTCTTATCAAATTAAATTGCATAAAAAATTAAAATTCTTAAATCAATTGTTCAAAATAAAATATTTCGTTGAAATAACAAGTTCCTCTTTAATGTACCCGAAAAAGAAAATCAGGAAAAATACGTTTTCACCATTTTACGGTTTCAACATTATTTTAATATTTAATTTTTATTACGTAATAAAAAAAGAATACAATTTTGTAAAAGTTGTTTATTTCAATAAAAGAATAAAGTTTTATTTAAATCAAACAAATATTAAGTTACTCATTAAAATTTTACTTATTTAATTATTCAAATTGAAAATATTAATTTAATAATTAATTAATAATTTTGTTAATTCACCCATTCAATTTAATCATTAAAAATTTGGTTGAAATTTTTTTTTTAAATTAATGGAAAATTTACACATTCATTAAATAAAATTGTTAGATATTAAATTATGATAATAAAAAAATAATATTGTCAGTTAAAAAGTCGTATATAAACACGAAATAAAAGTATAAAAGCTTCTTGTGTTTTATATTATTATTGACCTCTATCGATACTTTCATTTTATTTAATTTTAATGGAATTGTCCATATTATGTTGAGTGATACTTTCATCAATCATTCATGGTTTAGCGATCAATGATTCTCATTATTGAATCAATAAAATAACAAAATGTCTATACAAAAATAAGCAGAATTAAGGATATACGTAAAGTCAATAAATAACTAAAAAAAATGTATCATTATTATTCCAATGTATTCGGAAAAATTTATTATACAAATTTTTTCTTAATTTTACTTATTAACTAAATTTTTTTTCTAAATTGATTCTGATTTCTGAATTAATAAATAAATAATTTCGTTTTGAATTTGTAAAATATATTTATATAATTTAATTGGGTAGAAAATATTAGATTTATCAATTAATTAGTACCAATTAAAATATTTTTTAATTAAATAATTTTTTATGTTTGAAGTATTTTATGATAATAAATATAATTTGTAAAAGATGAATCTTTTGTGTATTATGTTTTTTTATTTTATAATGTACGTAATGAAAGGTTATCCTAATGAAAAAGTTTTATTTTCCATAAATTTAAATTTAATGTGTTTTTTATAATTCTCTTATGAATCCATTTGGCCATCAAACATATACTAAAAAGTAATGGATAAATACAGTATATACCTATACTTACTTTGTTTTATTGTTTATGTTTGTGTTTGTATTTTACTACATTCAAGAACTTATTTTAATTTCAAGTTTCCACACTCCAATAATTTTTAAAGTATGAACAATTTGTTGATTGAAAATTAAAGTGTTAAGGAAAGTAAAAAAAAAAATGTTACTATCAATTCCAAGAATAGAATGTATTGAACTTTAAACAGATATTCAATTTTATATATTTTCTGCGCATGTCAAAAACAATCTTTGAATTTCTTAAAGACCTAATTATTTTAGGTAGTCTTGTGGTGATTTTTATTTATAAATTTATGAATGGTCTATTTTTTTTTGTTTCATTTTATAAGAAATTGCTTACTGAATATAAAAATGTGAACAAATAATGAACTAAAATATTATTTGGGATTCATTTTATACAATATTGTAAATTTTTGATAGAATAAACTGAGTCAGCAGTCTAATAAAAAGGAATAACGTTGTTGACCTCTTAAAATGAGAACATTATTTGAATCAATATTATTTTATTTTCTTTTCGAATTCAATTGAAGTTCGTATCTGAAAACAAACTTTAGAAATTTTTTCATGCTTTCATAATATTTGTATCTCTTTAAGTGACTTTCAGTTTTTCGTAACGTTAAATTATATTTTGATCTTATAATTTTTAATATAAATTTATTAAAGAAAATTAAATTATGAAAACATAAAACCAAATTACTTCAATTATCCCATTTGATTTGTTATTTCAGATTAATTGTTAATTTTTAAAATTAGAATGCAGAATATTTAATATTAATCCGTTGTATTAAGGATTGTGTCTGAGATATTTAATTCAGACATAATCCATTGTGTTAAAATATCACCAACGGTTTTTTCTATCATATATAATTAAAATATATTGAAAATTCTACAAGGGGGACGGACTCCTGACAACATTTTGCAACTAATGTAGCATAAAATTTAATCAAAATTGAGCATTTCGAAAAGTACCGATTTCTCATAAATAAAAAGTAACGATCTTTCATATAATTCAAATAAAAAAAACTCTACAAGGGGGTTTTTCCAGACGACCGGTCTTTCCAAATTATACATACTCTGTAATAGTTATTTATTATTTATTTGGTTTAACTCACGTTTATATTGAGATTATATTTTATTTATTTAAATTGATGCTATATAATATGCATGTATACAAGAATACAATTATATTTTCTACTCAGTTCAGTCTATTCTTTCAGACGTAAACTTATAATTGTGTACTCTATTATTTTGTTTTTTATTCCTTTTTTTTATTTTAGTAATAAACTTAATAGTGGAAAATAAAAAAAATATATACAAAAAAAAAATTTATTATGTACGAGATTTGTGCTTTTTAAAGAATAAGGACGACAGAGGCGATAATAATTTTTTTTATAGAATCATATTAGAATTTGAATAATAAAGTAAAGATTGGTCTGCTACATTTAGTTTCTGTATTATTAATTATATTAATTAATCAACATTTACATTATGATGTTTAAAATTTTATATCATTGTACTGTTGTTGAACGAATTCATATTATTTAAAATTAATTTTTCCTTCGGAATATTTTTCTATATTTGTTCTCAAGGTAAAATTTTATAAAAAAAAAAATAAAGAAATAAAAGATTAAAATAATATAACTGTGGGCGTTGTGTGGTTTTAAACTTGTAATTTGTTTCTTTTTAAACCGTCAAAAAATCAACAGAATATTTGTTATTCGGTTTAGGTACTAAAGTTTATAATTTTAAAAATGCGACTACTTCAATTTTAATAAATAAATTTGATTTTTTCCTTGTACTAAAATAATATTTTTATATTTTTTCTTCCTAATCTTATATTTATTTTTTATATATTTTTTTGTTGAACTCACATGACCCACTTGCTAAAATGAACGTGATTTTTTCTTGATTTTTATTATATCATAAAATATATATCATAATAAATGATGGTATGTATGGGATAAGGGAACATATTATTATTATATAAATCATTAAAAAATATAAACACACAAAAACAGAAGAATAATATCTAGATAGTATAACGTTATTATATAAATATCAAATTTTGATAATGATAAGAATTTTATTTTACTCTTTGTTAAAGTAAAATAAATTAAATTCTTATGTTATTTTGTTATTGTTTATTATTGTTATTATGTATTAATAGATATCGAATTTTTTTATGTTATAAATATCATAAATATAATGACAAAATATTTAATATATACGATATAAATATAATCGGGAAGTATAAGTATAAATATTTTAAGATAATATTTTTTTCTTATTTATTATTCTGTAAAACTTGATTAAAAAATTAAATCAAAACAAGTAAAAAATTGAATTTAAAATTTTATTTCTTTAATAATTTTCTTACATAAATTCAATTTTTTAATAAAGATAATTTCAAAGACATGGACTTTACTGTAAGTTATGATTGTGGGTTGTCCAAAAACATAGAATACATTTACTGCAAATTTAAATAATTGAATAAATTTATAAGTAAAAAAAATGCTGTTTTTTATTTAAAGTAAAACTTACGTTTAGTGAGGGTGGGAATATTGTTGTTTGTGTTAGTTATACTGTTGTTGCTGTTGTAGTTGGTGCTGCTGTAGTTGTAGTAGGTGCTTCTGTAGTTGTTGTTGCTGCTGTTGTTGTAGTTGGAGGTTCTGTTGTAGTAGTTGGGGGTTCTGTTGTTGTGGTAGCTGGTGGTGTAGTAGTTGGAGATAATGTTGTAGTAGTTGGTGATTCTGTTGTTGTAGTGGACTGTTCTGTTGTTGTAGTTGGTTGTTGTGTTGTTGTAGTTCCTGTTGTTGGTGGTGGTGGTGGATGGTGAGGATGATGTGGATGGTGAGGGTGATGTGGATGGTGACCGTGATGGTGACCGTGATGGTGATGGTGTTTGTTCTATCATATAAATGCAATTATTTTATTATAATTATAATGGCAATATTATTTCATTCAATTTTATAATTATTCATTTAATGAAATTCTGAAAGTAAAATTTCCATATTATAAAACAAAATATATAATTATGAAAAGAATAATTTTCATTGTTAATTATTGAGGGTCACTGAAATTGGAGCTATATAAAAATTAAAGCTAAATTGAATAAACAACTAATTATTTGTAATTATTAGTAATATTGGTTAAAAATATGTATTACATTAATTATTGCGTGGTGTCCAAAATGAGGTGAAGCAGATCCATTCTACATAACCAGAAAAATATACAAAAATAAAAGTTTTAATTGATAATTATAGTCTAACATTATATTTTTAAACTTTGGCAAAAGTTTTGTGCTTACAGGTAAAACAGATATCGTAACGAAAAAAACAAGAGAAAAAATTGCAAATGTAAATCCTTTCATAATTGGATTCTTTCGAATTATAAATGTGTTTGACTTAACAAGAGGTTTTGTACTTTTTGAAATTTTCTTTAATTTCTTCTGTTTATATACAATAAAATTTTCATTAAAAAAAAATGACTTATTATTAATTATTTTTTCTTCTGTTGTTTGCCAACAATATAATTATTCATCAATATTTGTCCATAATTTTCACTTGAATCAACAAAAAAACACTTGCGATGACGGCGTAACAGAATAATAAATTTTCCAAAATAAAAATGGAAAATAATAAAAGAAAAGCAATAAAAAAAAAACCTTCAATTTTTAATTATTTTTTTTTATCACAGTCAATACGATTGTAATTGTTATTTTAAATTATATCTTATATAGACGATATAATTTATCAGGCAATTTAATCTCATTATTATTATATAGTTTAATGTAAAATCATTTCGGAACTGTCAGGCATAAAGTTTAATCTCGCTACTGCGCTTATCCTGATTAAAAAAAAAAAACTTTTCATTTCATTTTTATAATATGAAAGAAAGTATTTAAAATTTTTCAATTGGTTTTAAGTGCCCCTTATGTAATATAATCCGAGAGGCAAGAAAAGGATATACATATATTTTTCCTAATTGAAGAAATTCTGAGGTTAATAATAAAGGTCTACAAACTCTGTAAGCATTTAAAATTGAATACTTTTAATCATTTTTTTTTTCATTTTATTTTATTTAATTATTTAATTTTCCATGCATTAAATTTTTACAAAAGTAAAATATTAAGTTAATGCGGTTTTATAGTAAAAAAACAATATTGTTATTCTATAATTTCACTTTATTAATAAGAAAAATGTAAAGTTAAGTTGTACATTTTTTCAATAAACATTTGTATATGTTTTGTATAAAATATTTTAAAAAATTGAAACAAAAATCAAAAATGTATCTATTATTTCTATAATTTCAACAACGTATTCTCTGGTATAATAGTGAAATCGAAAATTTTATTCATTTATACATCTAGTGATTTAGTTATTATATTTAACTTAAACCCTCATATAAGAGTCATTTACAAATGTATTGCACAATATATTATTAAAAAACATTTGTTTACACATGTTAATAATTTCGTTGAATGGATCTTAACGTGTACCCAAAATGAATTTAATTTAATTTTTTTTAATTTTTATATTTTGAAAAGATTTATTAGTTTCAATATATGTTTTTCTTGTCCTTTTCTTAAATAATCTGTTACACGTTGTAATAATGAGAATATTGTATATGAAGTGACTGAATAATTTTAAGGATAATTTATGTGTTTTACAAGAAAATTTAAATCAAATAAAAAATATAGTCAAGTCGCTGTTCATTTGAATACTATTGATTTTTGTTGAAGTTAGAAACTAAATAATAAAAAGGCAAATCTAAATTATACGTTATTTCTATATGCGTATTCTACAAAGTGTTCTATGATTAGTATAATGAAATGTTATTTGAACATTCAGTTGTTGCTTGTCATGAGTTCTGTAATAATTAGTTCAGTGATTAACCCGATTCATTAATTATATATGAAGTAATTAATAAATCATTGTTTTTTAAAAATCATCATTCTATTCAGTAATAATTAAAATAAAAATTGGTCTGTTTGAAAAAAGGTTTTCATTTTATTTGAGGCGTAAATTATTGATATTGATATTTAACCTATGTGGGAGTAATAATTTCAATATAAATAACAATTTAACTGGTAGGTTTCCGGATGCCACCTATGTGGGAGTTATAATTTCAAACGAAAATAACAAACATTTTACTGAGGTTAATAAAACTTATTGTCGGGGCAATCTCATATCAAATCAGAGCCATCGAACTGGAATGATATAATTATATAAAAATAAAGTGCAAGATATATAGTTGTGCCATAAGAAGATCTCCTTTCTTATTATTTTATATTTACGATCTAAAAAATATTATATTTTACGATCAATTTAAATTTATTTTTCATCATCAAATGCCGATTTTATTTTTGATTTTTTTTTTAATTTTTCAGACATTTGATCATAAATATTAAGAAATTTTATAATAATTCTTGACCTCTATATTTTCTTACAGAAGCCCCAGTAGAAATGTTCCTAAATACTCGACTTATATCAAATGAAAAATTTGAGTTAGATTAAAAAAGAAATGCGGTGCTGGCGTTTTTTTATTATTAAGAATAAAAATATATAAATATAAGAATAAACTTCAAAAACAAGCTAAAAGGCACGTAATCATATTGTAGCAAAATTATAAAGAACAAAATTTATAAATAAAAAAATAAGAATTGTATCATTATATTTATTTAATTGTAATTTAATAAATCCTTTACTGTTATTATTAGTGTCTTATATTATCTACTTATACATTACATATTATTATACATTTCGTTCTTTATTGTGTTGTGTTTTAATTTCATGTTTTATTGTTGTTTATGGAGATCAGAGTAAAGATTTCATCTAAAGGTCCGACCAAGTATTTCAACTTGTTTATTTTTGTTTTAAATCATGAAAAAAGGGTATTAGTCTACTTTTATATATTTTAAGGCAGATACATAAAAACTAGATAAAAATAAAAGATTGAAAAGTTTTATTTTTTTTTTTCCTATAAAAACATCTATTTAAATTCTCAAAGGTTTTAACTTATAGTTATGTCATTATAGGTTATTATTATGGCATTTTTAACAAGTATAAACAATGTTTAAGGTCGGTTTATATTATGGAAAACTTCTTTAATAATAAAGTTAGAAAGATGGAATTTAGGTTTTACTATGCAACCAAATATATTTAACAGAATATTTTATATTACGTACTTATAACTCGGTTGTAACATCAATTTTTATCAAAGTAAATTTACTAAGGTCAATCTAAACAATAGAATGCTTTTAAAATGATTAAGAAAGCATCATTGATACTTGGATGATCAGTGAATCAGCCTACGCTCCATTTATATTTTCTATAGATGTATTTTATCTTTTTCAAATATTTTGTTTTTATTTAAAATAAATAATTTTTGAAAATTAAATCGATTGAAAAATATAAGTAAAAAGAACAAAATTTTAAATATAAAATATAAACTTTGTTTTGGCCTTTAGATTAGATTTGATATTCGACAATGACAAACCAAATATTAAATCCAATATGTACACAAAACCATATTAAATTTTGAAATAAAAATATATTTTCCTTTAGGCAATCAAAAAGCTTCAGTGCAAAAAATTAAAATATTGGAAGATATTTTATGTTCAAGATCTGTAGAGAATGGAAATCGGATCCATGTGAAATAGGATTCCGATATGTGTTTTTATATTAAATAAAATGCAATGTTTTTATATCTTTGTTTTGTCAAGGGATAATTTAGTCCTTATTTTTGGGACAATTCAATTATAGGGTAAAGAAGGTTGAACAAAAAAAAATGTATACATTGTGGTTTTTCATGTTCTAGAAAAACGATATTTGAATTTACAAACAGATGCTTTTTAATTCTTTTTTAATTCATTTTATTGTCTTAAATGGAGAAGTTTATGTCTTTAAATGAAATTGTTTTAAAGTATTTCGGATTTTAAACTTTTCGAAAAATTAAAGTTGATGCTACAAGTCAATATATTCTATATTTACATATTCATGTAAACAGTTTATTAGCATATTTACTTTTATTGATTCATTTCGTAAGTAGTAATTTTTCATATCAATTATTATGTTGATCTACTTAATTGAGATTTAAAATTAATACTAGAGGTCAATGCATTTATACAATACGTGATTTGAAATTGAATACAAAAATTGAATTGTACTTTTAAATTTAAACAACTATACGGTTAAGTCTCTGAAACGAATAATTTAGATTAATTTTTGGCTAAAATATGAATGTAACATTGGTTATATTTATCAAAATATGCCATTAACATGAACTTATTTTTGATTATTTCTTCAAGTTGATTTAACCTAAAAAAAATCAAATGAGAAATTTTGTTCAAAAGAAAATATTGTTTGAAAACCAAATAATGTATAAATTAATTAAACATAATAATTTTAGATTATTAAATTTGAATTTATTTGTTGTTAAGAATAACTGCAAAATAAATAAAATAAAAATTTCTACAAAACAGCAGTAATAATATCCTTATTGAATTATTTATTCAGTTTATGATAAAAGAACAACTGTTTGATAACATGCGAAATATTTATAAAAATATTTGTTAGTATGTACATAAATAGGTATTTCATGTTTCCACATCGACTGGTAGAATTAGACTAACACTAACAAGAGTGTTGCTTTAAATGGACAAGCATTTTCCGTAGTTGAAACATAAAAAAATAATAATTTTTAACGAAAGAGAGACATTTTATCTTCATTTTCTCTTTGTGAAGAGAACAGAAATGGGTAAAATAACATTAAAGTTAAAACGAAGCATTTCGTTGTTTTACGAAAGAAAGAATTACCATGTTTTTTTTTCATGGTTTGTGTTTATGATTAAGACAGGATATAAAATTAACAACTTTTAAAAATCACATGATGTGTATATGACTTATGATTCTATAATATAGAATTGGAGTAGAAACTAATTGCAAATGCTGAAGATTCTCAACAGAAAAACTGAAGTAATAAAGAATTGAAATTTACTTTAAAAGTTTGTCCGGTGTTTGTGGAAGTTAGGTTTTTATTTAAGATCAAGCCATTATATATTTCTTAAAATTGTAATAAACTTGATTAGAATCTTAATTAAAGAAAAGAAAAACAATTATAAAAATAATTTTTAAAACGTGTAATAATGATGGTAATTTAATTATTATCAAATGAGCACTTTCACTGATTTCGTTAGACGATTATACAAATCAAAAGAAACTTTCCATGGTAAATAAAAAATAATGCAAAGTAAGTAATTATATATGCTTTTAAAAACAACTTTTCAAAAAGAAAAATAAAAATATTAGACTTTAAGCAATTATTAAAAATAGAGAATTAAAAATGATATACAAAACAGACTTTACTTTAAATTAAACGTATAAGTTTACATCAAAATGTTCAACCAAAATATCCAACATAAACGTAGTAATAACTCATTAGTAATTAATATGAATATTTTTCTTTTAAAATAATTCTTTTTAAACTTTAATAATTTTTGTTTTGATACAAAAATTATTTGATATGAAAGTATTGCTGAAAAATGATTTTATAGAAAATCATTACAGAATACTTTATTAATGAAATTAAATTTAAATCACTAAATCGAGACATTAAGACACACATAAAGATTAAACAAAATGATTTTAATTTGAGGTGAAAATTCTTTTAACTTACATTAATTTACTTTAATCTTTAACATAATTGATAACAAGAAACTAAGTTGTCTATAAGAAATAAAAGTTTTATATAAGTCTACATTTTTCCACAAGTACAACGAAGTGTGACATTTTTTGATCAAAATTGAAATATATTTGTCTAGTAATTTAGATTTAGTAATGTAAGCATTTATTAAAAATAACCTAATAAATTTTAAGACATAATTCTTAAAAATATTACTAGAAAATATGAAGTTTACGAATTGATTTTATAGAAATAATTACAATTTCGTATTGATTTTGTTGTAATTAATTTATCATTAGTTTTTATATTCTGAATTGATTTGCATTATCAGAGTTTCTAATGGGGCATATTTAATAATTAATTTATTGAGGAGAATTACTAATTTAATCGATTTTCAATAATTATTTTATTGACATTTGATTTATGAATGTTTTTTTAATGCTTATAAAAATAATAACTTAAAATATGAACGTGCTTTATCCCCATTATTTCTTTATCACATTTAGTATATTTTCTTTATGCTATCTTGAAAATAAATTATTATAAAACATTGGATGTTATTCTATTTTATATCAATTCATTGAAATACGACAAATTCATAAAATATTATCACTTTTCTAAAAGCGTTTGTAAATATAATGTAAAAAAATGTTAAAAGCTTTGATAATATTATAACATTGTAAAATTTTCATTTAATTTTCACTCACGAAAAAACAAAAGTGTAATAATTTAATAATAAAAGAAGGATACTTATTAATATTTATATAAGAATTCTAATTTTCTATAATTAATATACAGAAAAAGTTATTATTTACCGGAAGTTATAAAAAAATTAATGACCAAATAATTTTATATTTTGATCATTAAAACAAAAATGTTATTGTAATCTTTATGAAATATAATATATTGAAGGTTTATGGTGTAAGTTCATCAAAAGAAAATCTTTATTATTTTCCTTCCTTGTGATAAAAATGTTAAAATAGAATTATTGTTTATCAGATTAACCTTTTAGTAGAATTTATTATTATTACTACTTTCTGATTATTGTTTTTTGTTGTAAATTCAGTATTATTACGTTTTACTTTTATTAAAGCTTAATTGCAGTGTACGTACATATTATTTAAGAATACAAATTTTTTGGAATTTTGTGAAAATCAATAATCACGATTAAAGTCACTCAGAGATTAAAGCCACTCAAAATTATGTAAATATAATTTATATCGAAAAAATTGTTTGAGAATTCATTAATAAATAATAATTGTAATTTGTTTTTATATTCAAGAATATTATAAATATATTTAATTTTACAGAAATAAAATGTTATTCTCGTCACTTATTATTATGTCGTGTTTCAATATTTTCGTTTCATTTAATTTTGAATTAAACACACATAAAGTTGTGGGCAATGATTAATAACATCTATAACCCTCCGGCCGGTGTGTAGGATTAGGTTTTAACCGAACGATTCTTCTTACGAAATCTGCATGTTTCTTAAGAGCTGGCAATGCGCTGAATAGAATTAAAATGCATTTGCAGATGCTAGGTGGTTCAGAACAGAACCCACCTCAAAAATAGTAGGTCTCCTAGTTACTAATAACCTTAGTCGTTGATGTACTAGGTTAATAAAAAATTGAAATACAAACATTTTTGAATTCTCTTATCTTATTTTCTCTTTTTTCTTAACTTCACTTAAAACATTTGTGAAACCCATTACATTATTAATTTTTCTCAGTTTCATATGATTGTTATTTTTCTATTAAATTGAAATCATTTTATTGAGACTGTTGAACGTTTTGATTTAAATGGATGTAAATTTAAGTAAAGTATTCAACTGAGACCACAATAAAGACATAATTATTATAGTTTTCTTAAAGAGAAAATATATCATTTAAATGTCCTTGATATTTACTACTACATATAGTACCTACATTATTTTTAATGTTCTACGTATAATTTTCTCATAAATTATAACGTGGTAGAAAAAAAAAATTTTTTGATGCTCTTTTATTTTTGGCAGTCACGAAGCATAATTACCGATTAAAATATTATATTGTTAGCATTTTATATTTTATGGAAAAAGTACAAATTCTTATCAATCAAATTTAAGAAATGAAGTTTTACCTTTTAATCTTTAATTACCATAACAATTTACGAGAACTTACACTGGCATAGTCCAAATATTTCAAGATTTTGAATTGAATGTGTTGAATTAAATAAATGTTTATCCTTTTTTTAGATATATTATTGGTATGTTTTTATTTTAAGCATAAATATATAAAAATCCCACTCAAAAAACATTTTGTAAGCACCACATTTAAATTTATAGTTTTGGTTTGATTTTTGAAAAAACACATCCCTTTACATAAAAATGTTTCTAATAATGTTTAAATATTGATTGAATTAATATATTTATCAAGAAAATAAAGAATTTAAATCAAAATAAATAACTTTGTTTATGCAAAAACAATCGTGAGAAGGAATTAGAGATTTATAAATACATAATTTATGTGGAGGCGCCACATCGTTTTTGGTCAATCGTTTATTAACGTTTAAAGAAAAGATTTTATTGGGCTATTATTTATTGATTTATTTTGAGGAAACAATTCGGTTTTATTCAAACACAATTCAAGGTCAGAAACCAAAGAGAAAATATATTTTCATGAAACACAAATACTATTTATCATAAATTGGAATCAGTATTCCTGATAAAATATCCTTAAGTTTTTAAGTGTTAAAGTCTACCAAATAAACGATAAACAAATACGAATCATTGATTATATTAAAATACATTAATGATTTTGATTAGTATTCGTAATTTGTGTTAAAACATAAATTAAATGCTCTTGAATTGAAATGTTCTTCAACTGAAAAACATTTCCATGAAATATTTTCAACGATTTGAGAATTTGCTCTTGAATGAAGAAAACAAAAATAATTACATATGTTAATTTTAATAATTATTCGTGTATACTTAGAATAAGTTTGCTAAAGAAAAAATTGCTTATACATTTTGATACTTTTAACAATTTCTTTCCAATATTTTTCAAAGTTCTTACAATTTATTTCATAAGTTCAGAATATTTTATTTAGAAAGAAAGTTTCACAATTTTTTATTAGAATTTCAGGAAATGGTTTAAATTTATTGCCTAATATTATTGATTTCTTTTGAAAAATCAATTACATATATTTATTCAAAAATGTTAGAAAATTTTTAGGCAATACAATTTTCGATAAATAACGACGGTAAAGAAAATCAAAAATTTTTTTTGAATTATAATTTTTTTTACCAAAACATAAATAAACTTTTTTTCGGTTATTCATAAAAAATTTCTTTTCGTTTGAGTTTATTATTAAAATATTTTTTTGACTTAACGAATAACAAAAAGAGTCTTTTTATATATTTTATATTTGACTAAATATTTTAGAAAAATAAAAATATATGTTAACCAAAGAAATTTATAAAGTTCAACTATAAAGACATAGAGAGTATTGTCTTGCTGGTTTGAAATTATCTAAATCAACAAACTTTTTTCATTTTAATACATTAACTTAGTATTTTTTCATAAAAACTCTACCAGACATAGACTGGTCTCCAGTACATTAAAAAATTGATTATAAAAAATTGAAGGAAAAAAAAAAATATAATTTCGTCGAAGAAAAAAATACGATAAATTAATCAATCTAAAAGTTTTGTTTTAAAATTTTTATGTCTTTTAAATTGTTGATTACTTAACTTTTTCTTTCTTCTGATGTCTGGTTTTTATTTCAATTTTGATTTTTTTAAGGACAATTAATTGCAATGCATAATTAAGCAATTAATTCACCAAATCCTTTTAATATTAAAATCTGTTAGAATATCAAAATATTTATTCTTTTTTATAGAATGAATAAATAAAATCAGCATTTCTTATAATTCTCATTATAAAGTTTCAATCTTAATGTTTTTTCATAATTTCTGTTCAAAGTATCTTTTAATATCTTTTAATATTAAATATTGATGATTTTAGTTGAAAAGCAAAAGCAAAAGCAAATAATAATATAAAATCCTTATAACTTTAAGAGTTAAGTTAAGATCAATTGACCAATAATTATTTAAAATATTCACAATTGATTAATTGATTTAAATTTAATTTAAGTGAAACAAATCTAATTCTTTGATATGCAGTATTAATATTCCTTTTCGTAGCTTTACTTTACATACCGATGTACTTTTTAAAACTTAGTTCTCAGAAATTCTTGCACTAAAATAAGTTATGTTTTATTTAAACAACGTCTTAAAGACCTCATTTAATATTTAATTTTATTGACCCTAAAGTTATATGCATTAATGATATAATGCATATAATGTTGTTTAATAATTCTCTTACAATCTCTTAGAAAATTTTCCCTGAAGTTAAATTAATTCTTGTCGTAACGTTTTGTTTTCAATGTTAAATATTTTCCATCGTGATAAACAATCTGTTTAATATTGTACATCACCCGTACTGTAAAATGGTGTATTAAAATAAATATATTACACAAATTGTTGTTTGAATTGTAAAAATTTTAAATTTTCAAAAAGTTATGATACAAAAATATGTTTAATAAAAATGATGTCGTCCCATATTATGAATAAAATTACTTTAATATTTAATTTAAGATAACAAAATATTCATCCTAATTAGAATTGTCCTTAAATAAATAAAAACACCAAATTTTAAATCTACAAATTATTCCCAGAATATTTCAGAATGAAGAACTGTTTAGGAGTAATTTTTGAGTATGTTATATCAGATTTAATTAATAAATATGTAGCACGAATGATTGTATGCTGAAACTGCCAAAATTCTTAAAATTCTATTTATAAAAAAATTTGAATTGAAAATATAATTTAATTCGAGTGGTAGATTTATGTATTTAAATTACAAAAGCTTCATCATATTTCTCATTATTTGAAAAGTTTATTTATTATCCTTTGTCAAGGATCTTTTTTATTAATTCAAAATAAAAAATTTAATTACACTAAAAATAAAATATTAGTTGTAGGTATGGGAAATTGCAAAATATTTCTTTCTATGTTTTATTTAGAAGATATCGAATCACAACGTAGTAAATTTGGTTATTATTAGTACCTAACGTAATTAATTATTCATTATTGTCAAACCTAAATTTGTAAGAAATAAGGTGAAAGCTAAGAATATGTCAAATTGTATATAAATATTATTTTAATCAAATGAAAGAGTTAATTTAAATTTGCAAAATGTATATATAGATTGTTAATTAGGAACAATAAACTTATTTTTATATAAATTAATTTCATGAAAAATAAATAAAATTTTCTAATGAAAATGAATTGTACAAAATAATATGGAATTTAGCTTAAGAGCAGAGAATTGGTAATATAAAAACCAAAGTAAAACAAAAAATCCTAGTATAAAATTTATAGTAAAAACATTTGCAAGTTTATTTCCAAATCTTCTTACTGTTAGTAGTGGTTGGAATCGTTAAAACTATACAGACTCCATTGGATTAATAAAATAAAACAAATGCCTATTAGTGTATATATAAGAGAAGAAATCCTTTTAATACACCATGACTATAATACTGACATTACTGTAATAGTTATTTTTATCTTTGATGTATATTTATATTCATGAAATGAAATGGTTTCAAATGATTCAGTATTCTTCCAACAAAGTTAAATATTCTATAGAAAAAAATCAAAGGTAAAGCACATAAGTTTTGTGTAACAATAAGCTTTATTGAGATTTATTTTTATTGGTAAAATTGTAAAATTACATTTTCATATGTGATTTTATTTCAATTAACAAAATAATAAGTTTTTGATTATTTTAAAGGTAAAGGAATAAAAAAAAATGTTTATTGTTAAATTAGCATAAATGTTTGTCAACACGGGAGATGAAAATATAACAATGTAGCTGTTTCATATATATGTGTTTGGGGTTGAATACGCTTTACTGAAAGCAATGTGAAAACCTTTATTTAATTTATATTTAAATTAAATAAAAGAAAGAAAAAAATAACAACCACGCACCACAATTAAATTTTGTTGGTATTCTTTATTAAATTATATTTTATTTTTTGTAAAGAAACATTAAAAGTGAAGATACAATAAACATTAAAATTATTTACAATTTAAATAATAATTTATAATGAAAATAATATAAAATAGCGGTCTAACAAAATCATTGTTACAATCTGCTGTTATTCTTCTGAATTTAAGAATTAATTTTAAATTTAAATGCAAATATTAAGTTAAAGACAACAATAACAACAATGCATGCTGTTAGGTGAACATTATGATCAAATAAATTTAAAGGTCTGCATGCACACAATATTTATGAATAGAAAATCTGAAGAAAATTTTAAATATTTTTCTTTCTTCTAATTTGTAAGGATAATTTGATTTAATTGGATATTATTAACTTAACTTTTATCGACTAGCGGAGGTCATTTAAGAATAATAATCCAAAATGATTTTTTCTACCACGGAAATTTTAGCGCCTATAAGTATGGGTCAAATATTTATACAAATCAAAAATCAATTTTTGATATTCAACTTTATTTCCGTTTACTTTTTCATTATTCTTGTTATGAAAGGATTCAAAGGTCAATAGGGAATAGAATATAAAGCCACTTATTAAAATTTCAGAGTTCATAACAAAAAATACCATAAAATTTTAATGTCAAATAAGGATGAAAATATAACTTATTGGTTTTCTTTATATTATATATATCCAAAAAGCTAACGTACATAGAAATTTTTATATTAATTTAATGGATGTATGCGTGTCAAATTATATATATTACATACATACATAAAATATGCAAATATATACCAAAACGATTTTACCCACCAAAAAAATATTAATATTTTCAATTTTATTATTTTGAATTAAATTCAATAAAAATAAATAATAACACACCGTATAAGAAAACAAACATTTTTTTAAGCGGTTTCTGTGTAGGCTCACGGTTATTGTGCGTATAATAATGAATTTTTATTTTTACTATATCAATGGAGTATTCCAAAGCAAAACCTTTATTTTTTTTTTCAAATATTTATTTAATATCAAAATGGATTTAGTTCTATGGAAAATACTTTTTGATTTTCAATCATTGATATAATCGATGGAAAATCTGATAAAATTTAACAATTGGAAAACTAAGGCCACTAGGCATTGAATCTTTGATCAAAATATATTTTTATACGTAACGCCTAAAGCTTGTAAGAGGGGTTGCTTAAAAGATAAAAAGTTTAGAATACATCCTTATACTTTATTATAATTCTATTTTCAACCAGATGTGAAATCTGAATAAATAAATAAATATATTTGAGTGTAAAAAAAAGTGTGGTATGTTGTATTTACATGAACGTTCATTTTAAATGCGTGTATTGAATTCAATTAGGTTTGTTGAAAACCAAAATAATATAAAAAATGGTAAATATATTATTGTAGATACATTCAGAAAATATTATTACATACTTAACAAATATTCAACATATGAATTTTAATATCAATTTAGTGGAATTTTCCACCGATTTTATTATAATCAACCATTTTCATTATTCACTCGAATTTGATTATTGGCCATGGGTTAAGAAAAAATAAAAATAAGGACACGATTTAACTGGCTAAGAAAATTTCAAGGATAAATATATAAATATAAATCAAATAATCTTGTACTTGTGGTTTTTGCTCCAAGTCCTATAATAATGAATACTTATGTGAAAATCTAATTATAATTGAAATGGTTAAGAATATTTAAACCTTTATGGTTAACCAAACCATCATCCAAATTTTATTGTATAATTTTCATCCTTAAAATGGCTTTGTGAAATATTCAAGCTGTCAAAATATGTTTATTGATTATTGTACTGTACGAACTTTTTCATACAACAATTTTCCATCTTTCTTATATTGTTTTTTTTTTCTAATTTACAAAAATTTTTTTTTGTGCTAGAAGCGAAAGATTAAATTTTTTTAAACATTTAAAGTATATTGACAAAAAAAATGGGCCTTAACATAAAATATTTATAAATTTATAACGAAGTAGCAAGAAATTGAACAAATATTTTGATGAATAAATTAGTATTATTTCAATTTTAATGAATAATTTTTTGATTTATTTGTTTCACTTGTTTTTTCAAAGAAGTCAACATTTTTATATATTTAATCGATTTTTTTATAATTCTGTTGTTTTAGTCTTTTTCAGTAAATATTATTATTTGATATGAAATACAAACATACACTGTATTTATTTTATTTGTTACTACAACAACAGAATGGAATCCAAATATTGTAATAATTTAAAATTAAGTTTCAATGTTAAGTTGAATTAATATTGTAAACATGTAATATTTACATCATTTTTAAAATTTTAAAATTGTTGCATTCATATAATAAATTTTTACAAAAATTACGAAACAATTATTCTTAAATTTTAAACATTAAACACATTACTGATACAGGGTGATAAGATTTGAATGATATCGTATAAATCTGAGAAATTAATCTCAATGATCTGTAATGTTGAATTAATTCTTTAATTTATTAGTTTATTTGTTTCATTTTATTTTTGATTTTAAGTTTTTTAAACTTTAAAAGTTTCATTTTCACAGCACCAGAGTAACTCCCAAAACAACGATAGTTTTATTAAAATTTAATACATAATCTTTTCTAAAGAACTGCTTACAACTGACTAACTATATACAAATTTAAAATAAACATAAATGTTAAAAGCTGATTTAACAGGTTTAATATTTTCATTATAAATAAAAATAATAAGAATTATTTGTTGGTACAAGAATTTATTTATTAAAATTTAACGTCATAAAATATTTATTTATTCTTTAAAATTTACATCAAATTTTTTCTTATTTTAATAAAAACTACAATTGAAATTGAACTTGGGCAAAAACAAAGTCTGTTGAAAACAAGAGAAAACAACAAATTTTTTTATACAAACACGAAAATATAATTACTGAAAACAAGAACACATTTTCTTTTAAATTCACAGAAAACAAATATTTTTTTTAAATTTTTTTTTATTGTTAAGAAAATGTTTTTGCGTGTTAGTTTTTCTGAGTAATAATTGTTATTGTTGTTATTCAGGTCATATTGCCGAAAAATTATTTTAAAAAAAAAAGGTGATTTTTCCATTATTATTTTTTGTTTTTATAATTAAGTTTATTCAATTGGGAATTACTAATAAATTTATGTAATGAAATATAATATTCATAGGTGTACGCTTACAATTGTATGCATACATACATTGGAATGTTTAAGAATTATTTTTAAGAATTTTCTATATAAAGCAAAAATTTTAATTAGAAGATCATATAAGTATAATATTCTCTGTATAGTGAACTAAAAATCTTGTAAAATTGTTTTAAAATAATATTTTAATTATGAAAGGATGTGGAATTTTGTGCCTTATGATTTTAGCAATCATTTGTGCTTTACCTGTAAGAAAATTAAAAAAATATTTTTGTCAAAAAATAATTAACAATTAAACTTTTTCTAGAACGGATTAGGATCTCGTCATTTGGGCTTGGTAATTTTACATTCTATTTTTATTTTCATAAAAATAAATATGTAACACAATAATAATGAAAAATATGTTTTTTATTTATTTAAAGGGTCGACCACATTCCTGGGGACCACATCCATTGGTAAATATGAAGTCTTTTCAATAAAGCAGCTACTGTACTCTCGATTTTATCAATCAATGCGAACCCTAAAATTCAATTATTTAATATAAAGAAATTAAGATAATAATATCTGAAGTACGGTGGCACTTTTTCATTTAATATAATTTATTATTTTATTTTAATATTTTATAATTCTTGTCTTAAGAATGGAAGCTGGGGACATGGAGAACATCATAACTGGACACATGGTGGACACCATAACTGGACCCACGGTGGACATCATAACTGGACACATGGTGGACACCATAACTGGACTCACGGGGGACACCATAACTGGACACATGGTGGACACCATAACTGGACTCACTGGGAACACCATAACTCGACACACGGAGTACCATGGGTAATTGCATTTTTTTTTTTGCCAATCTTAAATGAATATATTTCTTTTCTATCTCCACAGAGATTCGGACTTCATGTAAGTATATAAAATAACTTTAAAATAATAATAATACTAATAATTATCTTCCATTTATTTGTTTCATTTTTAAAGAGACTATTGCATGTAAGTTAACAAATTAACAAAAGTTTATTTACAAAATTAATTAAATATTATTTATTTTGTCTTTATAGGTAAAGAACTAAGTTCGATCCAATTTTTTAATATTTAGTAAATCAATGGACTGTTGTAATTATCATCCTTTATAAATATTTTTTATAGAACATTTCTATTGTAATATTAAATAATGTCTAAAAATATAATTGAACATTTGAAGTACGTATTTTTTTTTAATTTTATTTTGTTATACTTTTTTTTTATATTCTTGAGTTTCTAATAATTTCTAATAATAATTTTCTAACAAAGTGAAGTGGTTTCTAATTATTATTAAAAAAAATCACTATTTATTAGAATCTACACAAAGTATCATTTGTGTAGAAAACATATTGAAGGGCAGGAGATAATTTGCAATTTGAATTAATATATATGTATTAGTAAATTACGCATTTATATGAAAATACCGTACTCACTTAAATCTTTAATATATATTTTTATAATCTCGGTTTCGTGTTACAATGTTCATTTTTGAATAATGCAACTTGATAAAGCAGACACTCAATAACTAAAAAAAAGTTACAATTTAAACCAACCAATATCATATAAAACAACTTCACGCAATAATGGATAACCGATATTCATATGTCCGTTCATAATTGATTTATGTATTAACAAAATTATGAAAATATGTATCACAAAAATTCACATAATTGACACCCGACCGACTTCACCCAATAGTGGATAATACAGATAGACAACATTTTCAAAAATGACGTTTTCAGTGGTATTTAATTCGAATTAACTAAATAAATTCCGCCAACCTGATAAGATTTTATTTATTGTAAAAGTTTTGAAAGATTTATATTTAATGAGAAATGTGATTAAAGGCCAGATTAATTAAATTTTTGTGTCGAAAATAATATATATTCTAAAATTTATCTCTTCGTAAAAAAATATTGTATTTAAGATAATATTTATTTATTTTTGCTTTATAAGTAAATATTATTGTCTGGATATGTCGTACAAACTCAGTAATGAGTGTTATAGGATTATTTTGTTAAAATATTTTACTCAGAAAAGTATGTAAAGCAAACAACAAAGTTATGGTGATAACCCATTCTTCAAAGTAATTTGCGAATTTTAGTTTATCTGTAAAACCTATGTCATGTTTGCCTTTAAGTTTTTTTATTAGGAGTTATGTTTTTAAATCCAATAAAGACTAACAAATAACCTTTTAACAATAAATACATACTTTACAAAGTAGTATGACTAAGTCTGGTTTAAATGGTTTTTCCATAATTTGGAAAAACTTTCGTTCTTGCTTTAATCGGTTTTCATCACCATGTTGAATGGTAGAAAACAACATGAAGTTATGTGATCTTATCTACTACATGCTTATTAAACAAGTTAATAATAAACTTGGTGTATATAGAATATATATGTATGGCACTAAATATTTGTTAAAACAAATTCGACTGGGACTAAATCCCGGTGGGCCAAATATGTTTGTATAGAATCAAATTTCGGTAGGATAAAATATTAATGTTTTAAAGTCCTAGTGGGAGCAAATATTGGTTGGCCAAAAATATCTGTTGTTGTTTAATCTGGATGAATTAAACTTTAGGAATTGGATAGGAAATTCTTCTTTAACAATCCCGATGTATCCGGGCCAGACATTTCTCTGTTAAAGAAGATTGAATGATATAGACGATTTGACTCTCTGATTATAAGTGATTTTATTTATGAAAAATCTAAGTTTATATACATTAAAAATTGATTACATTGCATTTTAACTTCATGAGAACAATACAAAAATATGATAAAGAATTGTTATTCTCATATAAGAATGTATCATAAAGAATTGTTATTCTCATATAAGAATGTATTATAAATATGCCCAAAAATGCATAATTGCAGAATACATATAGATGTTTTCTGCGGTGCAATGATTTAATATAATTTGATATATTTGATTTTTAATGTATTTTGATGACACAATTATTTGGCGTCTGAGAATGACGGTGCGTTTACAACGCACCGTTTATTTTTTTATATTTATAAAATATGTGATTGAACAGTTGTTATATAGTAAAAATATAGGAAATTTGATTGGTTAATATGTTGTGCCCACTCTAAATTCAAGAATTTCTGTTATTTAAAAAAGATTTCAGCGTTTTTTCATTACTTATTTGCATTTAAATTTTAACCAATGCAAATTTAAAATCATAAAAAGTGTGAAATTTATTTGAAATATAAATTTTTTCATACTTGGTAAGAATAAATTATAAGATAACATTAAAGTTGAATCCTTAAAAAAACATAATTTGTATTAAATTTTACATGTAAAAAGTATTATGTAAGTAAAATATCCAAGAACAGAAGTCTGCAAAAGAAAAATATATTTATTGAAATAGAAAAATTTACATATTTGAATTAACTAAATATTTTTTTAATTCTTAAAATTGACTCATGTGGCAAAAAAATATTTTGCGCGTGCATTATCGAACAATATATAAATATAAATATTTATTTATTCTTTAAAATTTACATCAAATTTTTTCTTATTTTAATAAAAACTACAATTGAAATTGAACTTGGGCAAAAACAAAGTCTGTTGAAAACAAGAGAAAACAACAAATTTTTTTATACAAACACGAAAATATAATTACTGAAAACAAGAACACATTTTCTTTTAAATTCACAGAAAACAAATATTTTTTTTAAATTTTTTTTTATTGTTAAGAAAATGTTTTTGCGTGTTAGTTTTTCTGAGTAATAATTGTTATTGTTGTTATTCAGGTCATATTGCCGAAAAATTATTTTAAAAAAAAAAGGTGATTTTTCCATTATTATTTTTTGTTTTTATAATTAAGTTTATTCAATTGGGAATTACTAATAAATTTATGTAATGAAATATAATATTCATAGGTGTACGCTTACAATTGTATGCATACATACATTGGAATGTTTAAGAATTATTTTTAAGAATTTTCTATATAAAGCAAAAATTTTAATTAGAAGATCATATAAGTATAATATTCTCTGTATAGTGAACTAAAAATCTTGTAAAATTGTTTTAAAATAATATTTTAATTATGAAAGGATGTGGAATTTTGTGCCTTATGATTTTAGCAATCATTTGTGCTTTACCTGTAAGAAAATTAAAAAAATATTTTTGTCAAAAAATAATTAACAATTAAACTTTTTCTAGAACGGATTAGGATCTCGTCATTTGGGCTTGGTAATTTTACATTCTATTTTTATTTTCATAAAAATAAATATGTAACACAATAATAATGAAAAATATGTTTTTTATTTATTTAAAGGGTCGACCACATTCCTGGGGACCACATCCATTGGTAAATATGAAGTCTTTTCAATAAAGCAGCTACTGTACTCTCGATTTTATCAATCAATGCGAACCCTAAAATTCAATTATTTAATATAAAGAAATTAAGATAATAATATCTGAAGTACGGTGGCACTTTTTCATTTAATATAATTTATTATTTTATTTTAATATTTTATAATTCTTGTCTTAAGAATGGAAGCTGGGGACATGGAGAACATCATAACTGGACACATGGTGGACACCATAACTGGACCCACGGTGGACATCATAACTGGACACATGGTGGACACCATAACTGGACTCACGGGGGACACCATAACTGGACACATGGTGGACACCATAACTGGACTCACTGGGAACACCATAACTCGACACACGGAGTACCATGGGTAATTGCATTTTTTTTTTTGCCAATCTTAAATGAATATATTTCTTTTCTATCTCCACAGAGATTCGGACTTCATGTAAGTATATAAAATAACTTTAAAATAATAATAATACTAATAATTATCTTCCATTTATTTGTTTCATTTTTAAAGAGACTATGGCATGTAAGTTAACAAATTAACAAAAGTTTATTTACAAAATTAATTAAATATTATTTATTTTGTCTTTATAGGTAAAGAACTAAGTTCGATCCAATTTTTTAATATTTAGTAAATCAATGGACTGTTGTAATTATCATCCTTTATAAATATTTTTTATAGAACATTTCTATTGTAATATTAAATAATGTCTAAAAATATAATTGAACATTTGAAGTACGTATTTTTTTTTAATTTTATTTTGTTATACTTTTTTTTTATATTCTTGAGTTTCTAATAATTTCTAATAATAATTTTCTAACAAAGTGAAGTGGTTTCTAATTATTATTAAAAAAAATCACTATTTATTAGAATCTACACAAAGTATCATTTGTGTAGAAAACATATTGAAGGGCAGGAGATAATTTGCAATTTGAATTAATATATATGTATTAGTAAATTACGCATTTATATGAAAATACCGTACTCACTTAAATCTTTAATATATATTTTTATAATCTCGGTTTCGTGTTACAATGTTCATTTTTGAATAATGCAACTTGATAAAGCAGACACTCAATAACTAAAAAAAAGTTACAATTTAAACCAACCAATATCATATAAAACAACTTCACGCAATAATGGATAACCGATATTCATATGTCCGTTCATAATTGATTTATGTATTAACAAAATTATGAAAATATGTATCACAAAAATTCACATAATTGACACCCGACCGACTTCACCCAATAGTGGATAATACAGATAGACAACATTTTCAAAAATGACGTTTTCAGTGGTATTTAATTCGAATTAACTAAATAAATTCCGCCAACCTGATAAGATTTTATTTATTGTAAAAGTTTTGAAAGATTTATATTTAATGAGAAATGTGATTAAAGGCCAGATTAATTAAATTTTTGTGTCGAAAATAATATATATTCTAAAATTTATCTCTTCGTAAAAAAATATTGTATTTAAGATAATATTTATTTATTTTTGCTTTATAAGTAAATATTATTGTCTGGATATGTCGTACAAACTCAGTAATGAGTGTTATAGGATTATTTTGTTAAAATATTTTACTCAGAAAAGTATGTAAAGCAAACAACAAAGTTATGGTGATAACCCATTCTTCAAAGTAATTTGCGAATTTTAGTTTATCTGTAAAACCTATGTCATGTTTGCCTTTAAGTTTTTTTATTAGGAGTTATGTTTTTAAATCCAATAAAGACTAACAAATAACCTTTTAACAATAAATACATACTTTACAAAGTAGTATGACTAAGTCTGGTTTAAATGGTTTTTCCATAATTTGGAAAAACTTTCGTTCTTGCTTTAATCGGTTTTCATCACCATGTTGAATGGTAGAAAACAACATGAAGTTATGTGATCTTATCTACTACATGCTTATTAAACAAGTTAATAATAAACTTGGTGTATATAGAATATATATGTATGGCACTAAATATTTGTTAAAACAAATTCGACTGGGACTAAATCCCGGTGGGCCAAATATGTTTGTATAGAATCAAATTTCGGTAGGATAAAATATTAATGTTTTAAAGTCCTAGTGGGAGCAAATATTGGTTGGCCAAAAATATCTGTTGTTGTTTAATCTGGATGAATTAAACTTTAGGAATTGGATAGGAAATTCTTCTTTAACAATCCCGATGTATCCGGGCCAGACATTTCTCTGTTAAAGAAGATTGAATGATATAGACGATTTGACTCTCTGATTATAAGTGATTTTATTTATGAAAAATCTAAGTTTATATACATTAAAAATTGATTACATTGCATTTTAACTTCATGAGAACAATACAAAAATATGATAAAGAATTGTTATTCTCATATAAGAATGTATCATAAAGAATTGTTATTCTCATATAAGAATGTATTATAAATATGCCCAAAAATGCATAATTGCAGAATACATATAGATGTTTTCTGCGGTGCAATGATTTAATATAATTTGATATATTTGATTTTTAATGTATTTTGATGACACAATTATTTGGCGTCTGAGAATGACGGTGCGTTTACAACGCACCGTTTATTTTTTTATATTTATAAAATATGTGATTGAACAGTTGTTATATAGTAAAAATATAGGAAATTTGATTGGTTAATATGTTGTGCCCACTCTAAATTCAAGAATTTCTGTTATTTAAAAAAGATTTCAGCGTTTTTTCATTACTTATTTGCATTTAAATTTTAACCAATGCAAATTTAAAATCATAAAAAGTGTGAAATTTATTTGAAATATAAATTTTTTCATACTTGGTAAGAATAAATTATAAGATAACATTAAAGTTGAATCCTTAAAAAAACATAATTTGTATTAAATTTTACATGTAAAAAGTATTATGTAAGTAAAATATCCAAGAACAGAAGTCTGCAAAAGAAAAATATATTTATTGAAATAGAAAAATTTACATATTTGAATTAACTAAATATTTTTTTAATTCTTAAAATTGACTCATGTGGCAAAAAAATATTTTGCGCGTGCATTATCGAACAATATATAAATATAAATATTTATTTATTCTTTAAAATTTACATCAAATTTTTTCTTATTTTAATAAAAACTACAATTGAAATTGAACTTGGGCAAAAACAAAGTCTGTTGAAAACAAGAGAAAACAACAAATTTTTTTATACAAACACGAAAATATAATTACTGAAAACAAGAACACATTTTCTTTTAAATTCACAGAAAACAAATATTTTTTTTAAATTTTTTTTTATTGTTAAGAAAATGTTTTTGCGTGTTAGTTTTTCTGAGTAATAATTGTTATTGTTGTTATTCAGGTCATATTGCCGAAAAATTATTTTAAAAAAAAAAGGTGATTTTTCCATTATTATTTTTTGTTTTTATAATTAAGTTTATTCAATTGGGAATTACTAATAAATTTATGTAATGAAATATAATATTCATAGGTGTACGCTTACAATTGTATGCATACATACATTGGAATGTTTAAGAATTATTTTTAAGAATTTTCTATATAAAGCAAAAATTTTAATTAGAAGATCATATAAGTATAATATTCTCTGTATAGTGAACTAAAAATCTTGTAAAATTGTTTTAAAATAATATTTTAATTATGAAAGGATGTGGAATTTTGTGCCTTATGATTTTAGCAATCATTTGTGCTTTACCTGTAAGAAAATTAAAAAAATATTTTTGTCAAAAAATAATTAACAATTAAACTTTTTCTAGAACGGATTAGGATCTCGTCATTTGGGCTTGGTAATTTTACATTCTATTTTTATTTTCATAAAAATAAATATGTAACACAATAATAATGAAAAATATGTTTTTTATTTATTTAAAGGGTCGACCACATTCCTGGGGACCACATCCATTGGTAAATATGAAGTCTTTTCAATAAAGCAGCTACTGTACTCTCGATTTTATCAATCAATGCGAACCCTAAAATTCAATTATTTAATATAAAGAAATTAAGATAATAATATCTGAAGTACGGTGGCACTTTTTCATTTAATATAATTTATTATTTTATTTTAATATTTTATAATTCTTGTCTTAAGAATGGAAGCTGGGGACATGGAGAACATCATAACTGGACACATGGTGGACACCATAACTGGACCCACGGTGGACATCATAACTGGACACATGGTGGACACCATAACTGGACTCACGGGGGACACCATAACTGGACACATGGTGGACACCATAACTGGACTCACTGGGAACACCATAACTCGACACACGGAGTACCATGGGTAATTGCATTTTTTTTTTTGCCAATCTTAAATGAATATATTTCTTTTCTATCTCCACAGAGATTCGGACTTCATGTAAGTATATAAAATAACTTTAAAATAATAATAATACTAATAATTATCTTCCATTTATTTGTTTCATTTTTAAAGAGACTATGGCATGTAAGTTAACAAATTAACAAAAGTTTATTTACAAAATTAATTAAATATTATTTATTTTGTCTTTATAGGTAAAGAACTAAGTTCGATCCAATTTTTTAATATTTAGTAAATCAATGGACTGTTGTAATTATCATCCTTTATAAATATTTTTTATAGAACATTTCTATTGTAATATTAAATAATGTCTAAAAATATAATTGAACATTTGAAGTACGTATTTTTTTTTAATTTTATTTTGTTATACTTTTTTTTTATATTCTTGAGTTTCTAATAATTTCTAATAATAATTTTCTAACAAAGTGAAGTGGTTTCTAATTATTATTAAAAAAAATCACTATTTATTAGAATCTACACAAAGTATCATTTGTGTAGAAAACATATTGAAGGGCAGGAGATAATTTGCAATTTGAATTAATATATATGTATTAGTAAATTACGCATTTATATGAAAATACCGTACTCACTTAAATCTTTAATATATATTTTTATAATCTCGGTTTCGTGTTACAATGTTCATTTTTGAATAATGCAACTTGATAAAGCAGACACTCAATAACTAAAAAAAAGTTACAATTTAAACCAACCAATATCATATAAAACAACTTCACGCAATAATGGATAACCGATATTCATATGTCCGTTCATAATTGATTTATGTATTAACAAAATTATGAAAATATGTATCACAAAAATTCACATAATTGACACCCGACCGACTTCACCCAATAGTGGATAATACAGATAGACAACATTTTCAAAAATGACGTTTTCAGTGGTATTTAATTCGAATTAACTAAATAAATTCCGCCAACCTGATAAGATTTTATTTATTGTAAAAGTTTTGAAAGATTTATATTTAATGAGAAATGTGATTAAAGGCCAGATTAATTAAATTTTTGTGTCGAAAATAATATATATTCTAAAATTTATCTCTTCGTAAAAAAATATTGTATTTAAGATAATATTTATTTATTTTTGCTTTATAAGTAAATATTATTGTCTGGATATGTCGTACAAACTCAGTAATGAGTGTTATAGGATTATTTTGTTAAAATATTTTACTCAGAAAAGTATGTAAAGCAAACAACAAAGTTATGGTGATAACCCATTCTTCAAAGTAATTTGCGAATTTTAGTTTATCTGTAAAACCTATGTCATGTTTGCCTTTAAGTTTTTTTATTAGGAGTTATGTTTTTAAATCCAATAAAGACTAACAAATAACCTTTTAACAATAAATACATACTTTACAAAGTAGTATGACTAAGTCTGGTTTAAATGGTTTTTCCATAATTTGGAAAAACTTTCGTTCTTGCTTTAATCGGTTTTCATCACCATGTTGAATGGTAGAAAACAACATGAAGTTATGTGATCTTATCTACTACATGCTTATTAAACAAGTTAATAATAAACTTGGTGTATATAGAATATATATGTATGGCACTAAATATTTGTTAAAACAAATTCGACTGGGACTAAATCCCGGTGGGCCAAATATGTTTGTATAGAATCAAATTTCGGTAGGATAAAATATTAATGTTTTAAAGTCCTAGTGGGAGCAAATATTGGTTGGCCAAAAATATCTGTTGTTGTTTAATCTGGATGAATTAAACTTTAGGAATTGGATAGGAAATTCTTCTTTAACAATCCCGATGTATCCGGGCCAGACATTTCTCTGTTAAAGAAGATTGAATGATATAGACGATTTGACTCTCTGATTATAAGTGATTTTATTTATGAAAAATCTAAGTTTATATACATTAAAAATTGATTACATTGCATTTTAACTTCATGAGAACAATACAAAAATATGATAAAGAATTGTTATTCTCATATAAGAATGTATCATAAAGAATTGTTATTCTCATATAAGAATGTATTATAAATATGCCCAAAAATGCATAATTGCAGAATACATATAGATGTTTTCTGCGGTGCAATGATTTAATATAATTTGATATATTTGATTTTTAATGTATTTTGATGACACAATTATTTGGCGTCTGAGAATGACGGTGCGTTTACAACGCACCGTTTATTTTTTTATATTTATAAAATATGTGATTGAACAGTTGTTATATAGTAAAAATATAGGAAATTTGATTGGTTAATATGTTGTGCCCACTCTAAATTCAAGAATTTCTGTTATTTAAAAAAGATTTCAGCGTTTTTTCATTACTTATTTGCATTTAAATTTTAACCAATGCAAATTTAAAATCATAAAAAGTGTGAAATTTATTTGAAATATAAATTTTTTCATACTTGGTAAGAATAAATTATAAGATAACATTAAAGTTGAATCCTTAAAAAAACATAATTTGTATTAAATTTTACATGTAAAAAGTATTATGTAAGTAAAATATCCAAGAACAGAAGTCTGCAAAAGAAAAATATATTTATTGAAATAGAAAAATTTACATATTTGAATTAACTAAATATTTTTTTAATTCTTAAAATTGACTCATGTGGCAAAAAAATATTTTGCGCGTGCATTATCGAACAAGGTCAAATTTTGCTATAATAAAAACAGGTGCTTCCTTTCATATGTTTTTGGCCATAGGACCACTAATACGTTAAATATTTGAAAAAATAAATGATTGTATTGATTCAACTGAAAATATCCAATCAATAATTATAAATAAATAGACTATTCAGAGGTGTATGAAAAAATAAGATACAATTATAGTATTTGATGTTTGAAATTTAATTTATTCAATAGAATTTTCTGTATATAAATCAAAAAATTTAGCATTATATTCATAACTGTAACAAAATCTGCACAGTGAACTATAAATTTAAAATTTTTGTTAAATTATTTAAAATAATATTTTAATTATGAAAGGATGTGCACTCTTGTCTCTTGTGATTTTAGCAATCGTTTGTGCTTTACCTGTAAGAAAATTAAAAAAATATTTTTGTGAAAAAATAATTAAAAATTAAAAATTTTATAGAATGGATTAGGGTCTCCTCATTTTGCCTGGGTAAATTTGCATTTTATTTTTACTTTTATAAATAATCGTGTATAAGAAAATAATAATAAAAATGTTTTTCTTTTGATTTAAAGCCTCCACCATTCTGGGGATCACCATCAGTAAATATATATATTTTTTCAATAAATTAGATACCGCACCACCGATTTTATTTTTTTAATTTTTTAACGAATCATAAACTCAAAGGAATTTAATATTTAATGTGAAATTAAGACGATAAAATCTGAGGTCTGGTAACGCTTTTTGATTTGATAATTGAAGAGATTCTTCTTATTTTATTATTCTTATTTAAAGAATGGAACCTGGTTGTCTAATTTAATGCAGAACTTAACAAACTGGAGAAATTGGGTAAGAAAATTATTAATTCATTGTTTTAAAATTACTAAATGTTTTTCTTATTTCAACAGAATTTGACTTTACCTCATCCTCCACATGGTTGGGGCAGTGACAGTGTAAGTATAAGAGTGTCACTCTCATAAGTTTAATAATAATAAGCATATTTTTTTATTCACAGCATGAAGCGTTAAATGTAAGTATATACATATAGAATGGGTTAACATTTATAAAGTACAAACTAAACAAATATTTATTTAAAATTATATAAATAATTTTGTCTTTATAGGCACCATGGGGCCGTGGAGTAAGTTATATTCAAGCTTTATAATTTATATTTTATTTATTTATTAGACTACAATGTGATATGTATTTTTCAGTAAATAAATATAGAATGACGGAATCATCCCACAAAGCAACAATTATAAAAATTTCTTTAAAATAAATTTATCTTGTATATTTTTAAATAAATCTTCCAAAAAATAACAAATAAAATTTAAAAGTTACAGAATCTATGAAGTTTTGTTTTCTTACTCATGTGAATTATTTTTTTTTCTATAAAATATGTGAAATTCTTTGTTGTTTCAGTTGGTTATAATATTAAATATATAATTTATGGAGTATGGTTACGATAACCAGATAATTTTATTCAAATGTTAACTGTCATAATTTTCAGCACAAGGTTAACCTATTTTCATTTTACAAATTTTTATAAAATATATCAAATCAAAAATATTCAATTATTATTAGATCATCATAATATTATGAATTCAAATAAATTTGGTAAATTAACCGCATGCATCTAATTGACTCATTATATTTCAATGAAATTAAATGGGAATTTTTGTGGCATATTTATTTATTGTTTTACAAAAGGCATGTTACCAATTAATTGGTTCACAAACTGAGTCGTATTGTTAAAAGTGGTAATACTTTACTTAATATTGAAAACAGTTTGTTCAAATTGACGAAACGAAAACAATTATAACACCTGTTGCGCAACTTTCAAGTATATTTCAATGATATTATTCAATGAAACTTAAAGCTGATTTTCCTGATGGGGATTATATGTTTGAGGTAGAGTGAAAAGATCATTTACTGAATTCAATCTAACTCTCTCAATAATAATTATTTTCACTTAAATGCCAAAAAGATCAACATTTAAAATATGAATATTATGAATCAATGAACACTTTTAAGATTAATTATATGTCGTACTGAAAATTTTTTCTTATCATGGCTTATTACATGATTTCATGCTTATTTAAATTTAATTTGGAGTTTAGCTTTGAACAAAATTTTCATCTACTACTTACATATAAAGATTTTCAATTTTTTTTTATTAAACTGCATTTTTCAATACATAAAAGAATAATTTATTGAATTATTATGCTTTTTCTGTAACAATAATAATCTCAAATCAATTGAAGAAGGAAATATATTTTTATTCTGCTTTTAAATTTATTATTAATTTTCTTGAAATATTAACAACAAATATAAATATTCTTGTTAGAAATTCGAAATTAAAAGGTCAAATTGTGTATTTTAAAAACAGATGTGTTCTTTTTTGGCACGAGGCATTGAACTACATAAATTATTGTGAAATTTGCAGTACAAATATTATCAAATGTATACAATTTTATTTATTTTTATTTTCAAATTTCCTATATAAACCGAAAAAATTATTAATATTGTCATAAATATAATAAACTCTGTTTAGTGAATTATAAATATTTTGTGAAATTAATATTCGTTAATTATAATTATGAGGGGAATTGCAATATTGTCTCTTGTGATTTTAGCAGTAATTTGTGCTCTTCCTGTAAGATATTTAAAATTTACAAAAGTTAACATTTTATAAAAAAATTAATAATTAAATTTTTACAGAGTGGCTCTGGATTACCATACGTTCCAATCGTAAGTCTTTTTGTGTATTTTTATTTTAATTTTGTTTTATTTAAATTTAAAAATATTTCTAATAACAAAATTTCTTTCTTTAAAGGATCCACCACATATTCCACCATTTTTTCAGGACCTACCACATTTAGTAAATATCATATATTTCTGATAAACCTGCTACAGCATTTACAATTATACGGTTAATTAACATGTTAAATTAAATGGATATTTGTGATATCTGAACATTTTTCTTGTGTGCCCAATTTTTTTTTTTCGTATTTAGAGTATTGAGACTTTTCGAGATAAATTAAGACGGCGTAATATTTTAAATGCTTTAGCAAGTTTTTTTTATTTGTTTTAACTGAAAATCTTTTAATTATTAAACAATTATATAATTTTTATTTAAAGAATATTAGCAGTAAACTCTTTGCAGTAAGTATACCTAGTTGAAATAATTTAATAATTTAATATTTTTACAATTAAATTCTTTCTTGTTTTAATTTACAGAACATTACAAATTGGGGACCAATGAGACCCTGGATACCATCATTGGTAAGAAAAAATTACAATGAATAATTGTCAGAGAGTATAATTTTCATATTTTATAGCCATCCAATTGGACTTTCCCTTCAAATATGTGGGGTGTAAGTATAAAAATTGGTTATTATTTATGATATAAATTAGAGATAAATGTTTGTAATTTTAAAAACTTGTTAATTTATTAAAATTTTTTATATTTTATTGTCACAGTGGGGTGGATAAAGGAGATGATGCAAAGTAAGTTATATTTGATCTAATTTCATTTATTTCATGTATACTAAAAAGTGATATTAATTTTCAGTGTATGAATGAAATGATGGACTCAATGCAACAATTTTCAAAATTTCTTTCAAACAAAATTGTATTTTAAAATTAATTAATTTGTTAAAAGTATAATAATAAATGAAATGTAAACGTTGTAGTAACTAGGAAGTTTTATTTTGTTACTCATATGAATATCTTTTTCCCAAAATATACGTGTCATTCTTAGATCTTGGTATTTTCATTTATTTTGCCACAGTTGAGTAAATATTAACATATGCAAAGTATGGTTACGAAGATTAAAGTATTGTATAAATTATTGAAAAAGTAAGTAAGTAAATATGTAATTCAAGTTTACTTAAGGAACTTAAATGAATATTTCCAAAAATTGTAATTTGTAAATTCTGACAAAATTTAATATCATTCGGCATTAGTTTATTCTAATAGTTAAGCAATAGCACAAAATAACACCTTGACTAGTCTGTGGCAATAGTTAAGTTTGGATAGTGATTGGATAAATATTGATTCCACGGAAATTATTTTTTATTATAAAAATTGTTTTGAAATAAATTATACAGTTTGAAACTATTGGCCAAAATTTTAGTTTCAAATTTTTTTTTCATTTTAATTTTCAATTTAAAATATAATTGTTCAGCTTTATTTAAATTTTGAAAATTCCACATATGAAGAAATTTTTTCATGGATAATAATATAAAAATGATAGTACATGCAGTATTTATGGTGTTTTATTTTGTTACCTATATTCAAATTAATTCTAATTAGTAGTTTCAAATGAAATTCTTGCTGTTTTTCCTATTAACAGAAGATACAAATTCTGGGATCTATGCATTAAATCAGACCGCATTGATTTTTATACTTATTGAAAGAAATTTAAACATTAGTAAGGTGGAAAATATTTATAAATAAAGCTTTATAAATTATTGAACTCTAACATTTAATATTTTGAAATTAAAATTTTCCAGGAATAAAATATTGTAAAAAGTTAATCAATTTGAATTGAGCTATACATTAACGTTCTTTTTGTAGAAGCATTAATTTAAAAGTTTATCAGAATAATTGCCTACGTATATAAATTTTAGTTTAAAATAATAAATATTTCATTGTTTGCTTTTTTAATTAAGTTTTAATTTTGTTTCTATTTATTTTTGTATATTTAAAGAAGAAATCAATAAAAACAATATTTTTGTATAATAATAATTCTTTTGAATAATATTTATCAATAGCCTTTGAAATATATTAGCTTTAATTTTTTTTGATGTCAAAATATATCTAAATATAATTAAATAATGGCGAATTATGGTGACTATTCTTTGTACTCTATTATATTTAGAATAATAAAGTTTTTGTTTTACGTTACCATAAAGTAAAGATGTGGATAGTTTCTGATGTTACATACCGACATTGCTGGTTACAATTTAAGTGAAATTATATAAATAGTTTTTCGCACATAAGCAAAAGGGAAACTTTCGCACGCAAACAGAATGAAAGAATAAAAATTATTATAACAATTTTTTCTGATGCGTTAATTTTGAATTTATCTTTGCATGGTTTGATCTGTACCTACTGATCATTTCGAAAGATCACCTCGTATTTATACATAATTGAATTATTTGACTTTTCAATTTAATTTTGTTTGAAATAATCATTATATATTTTATTTTTTGCTTATTTTTATTTATGTTTTTTTTTTCTGAATTTTGATTAAAAATAAAAAATTCTTCATCATTAATGTTTTTATTGATATTAATAAGCACTGTAAGTAATAGTGAAAATAATGATATAAAAGAAAACAACACATGAAAACAATTACAATACATAAATAAAATATCCCACAAACTACTATAGGTTGAAGGTTGTGAAATAAATAACAAAATAACGTAATGATAAGAATAGAAGCGATACAATGTATCCATAAGCATCTCGCGCTAATACAAATAGCTTTAAAAATAAAACATTCTCAGTTTTATGTACGTAGGTAATAATCGTAATCGATAGGGTATAGGTTATAAATTTTTATTGATTTAAAATACAAAATTGGTAATATTCCATTAAACAAAAAAGTACGGAAGCACTTCTTTTTGAAAATATGTATTTATAAAATTTATAGAACAAATTTTTTTTATTTTTTCGTCATATTTATTCTGCTTTTCGGTAACTAATATTTAAAAAAAAAATCCTTAACGATAATCAAAGGATATAGCTAAAAATGTAACCTTACTTACATTACAATACTGACTCTACAAAAACGTTATTTTTCACGCAATTTGATCCTTATTCAAAAAATTGGAATTTTGTGTTATTGGAAGAAAATGAAAAATAAATTTTAACAATAATTAAGAAAAATGATTTTTACCTTGTAGGTTCAATTATTTTCAAAATAAATTTTGAATTTGTTTGTTTATTGTGTGTAACGTAAATGTCAACATTTGACACATGCTTGTTTGTATATATATGCATATATTATACAATACATATATATACTTATAGCATGTATTCAGTTAAATTGGATAATCTAATAGTTTATTAAAATATTTACTTCGAGTAATTTTTACTGTCAATGTTTTTCAGAAATCTTTCATTGGGAATAACAAAATAAATTTCTAATTGAGTTATTTTATCATTTAAAATAAGACTGATCTGACAATAACGTGTTATTTTTATAGAATCTTATAATCTGATCATAAGTATGTTATATCTTATTATCAAAGTGCCTAAGACACGTATGCATTACATAGCAAATATTATTATTCTTTTAAAACAACGAAAAAATAACATATTCTAACTAATGTTTCATGAATTTTATAAGATTCTAAAAGTCAAGATTACCTTTTTTTTTAAAGGATTATATTTCCATTGGACATACAACAATATGTATTTCCTGTGAATTTTAATTTATAAATAATATACATAAAACAACTTTACCTGATGATAGAAAATTATATATTCCTGGAATAATATTAAATAAATTCAATTCAAGTTTATTATAGAAGAAGGTAATTATTTCAATTTTACAATCTAAAAATTATTATTTTAGTATTATTTATTAATATAATATCTCTTTGATATTCTGTTTCCATTTATTTGAAGCACAATTATAATAATAATAATAAGAAATTATATAAAGTAACAACAGATGTAATAACAGGAAAGAAAGAGGAACATTATTATTCTTCTTGTTATTTAATCAAGTCATCATAAATAATATAATCATTAATTACTCTTAATCATGGGTATTATCCAAAAAAAAAAGAAAATATTTTGGAATTACAGGATATAATTTGTATGTAAAAATACAAAAGACAATACATTTTTAAATAAAATCTGTTTATTCTGGTGTAGAAATTATAAAAGATTTACTTAAATCTTCTTGAAGTATTTTATCAGTACATTCATTCTTTAGAAGTATTTTTTTTTTGTTAATAACTCTATATATACAAATTTTTGACTCTTTTATGAAGTTGTAAATTAAATATACTTCAATTTTCATTATTAATTTGAAATTTGAACGTCTTTAAGTAATTTTTGTGATTTTTCTGAATTATTGGAACTTTTGGTGACATAATATCAATATTATGAAAATGTGAAAAAAGTAAACAGTATAAAGTTAACATGGGTAAGACGTTTCAATTAAATATGGTCCTTTTATGTAACGTAACGATAAGATAATGAATAAAGCAACGATAAAGAAAATTTAAATATAATTGCTGTTTTTTTTTTGTTATATTTATTTTTAATTAAGGAATGTATAGAGAAGGATTTAATTCACTAATTATATCTTTATAAGATTCTATTTTATACCCTTTTCATTATTTATTTAAAAAAAAAGGAGCGTACAGCAAACATGTTTATTTAGCTATTGAATTAAATTGAGTTAAATATAATGTAAATAAAATTTTGTTGTGATGGTGTTTTTTTTTATTCAATTATTAAATTATTTCTACCATATTGCTTGTGGTATATCCAATTTAGCCCGAATAAAATGAATTGATTGGATCTGTTTTTGAAAAGGAAAACATTTGTTTCTATATATATATATATAGATTAGAGGATTAGTTATGAATATGAATAAAAAAACAAATTTTGGGAAAATACTCCAACACAAAATTTTTCCTGTTAAAATTTCAATAATTTAGAAAACTTTTTTTTACGAAATTTAAAATTACAGAAAATTGAATTAATGTGTAGACTATTTATTTATTTATGTTTTATTTGTTGTTAGATTTTTTCATTCTGCCGTATCATTTTTACTTACATTAATACCTCATTCATCATCAGTTCATATAATACAATTATTCCCTTAATCTAAAAATTATTGTTTCACTTTCATTATGTAACCCTTTTAAATTTAATAAAACATTATAAATAAAGAGAAATAGTTTATCATTGTAATTAAATTACATTCTACATATATGAAAGAAAAAAAAAACATTAAATTTATTGGGAAAATAAAAGCGATGTGAAATATAAAAAAAAAATCTCTTTCGGTACAATGATATCAAACAAAACAAAACATTTGTCTTAGTTCATTAATCCCTTGGTGTTTGTTTGAATTTTGTATATTTCTCCCTTTATGATTATACACACACAATTCCTGTTGATGGTAAAATGCCATATATACGTTCCTTATGTAGGAAGTACATTGTATGGATATTTTATTTAAACAAAAAAGTTATATCAGGTTTTTTTTTTATTTTGGATTCCATTATTCTCATGATTATTATTAAAATAATAGTAAATGATAATATCAAACGTTGTTTTAACATGAATAATATAGGATATCCTTAAATATTTAATATTTAAAGTATTTTCTTTATTTTTCATATTTTCTTTTGTGATTTTTATAATTTTAAGTTAAACAATTAATTATATTTTATGAATTTTGCCGTTATCATAAAACAGAATAATATATTAAAGTGTAATTTTTATTGAATCCATTAAATGATTAAAGTAAGTTCAAAAAGATTATTTTTCTTAAAAATTTTATATTCATGCAACAATTTTGTATCAACAGCTGTAGCAACAGTTATCATTGAGAATACTCTTGTGAGTTAATAAGAAGAATTATTTATTATGTTATTGAAATATCACTATGACTAAATTAATGATACATTAATAACAAATTAAATTTATCTTTTTAATTCATTGCATTATAATTGAACATATTAACACATAATTAATCACGATGAAATGGTATCGCCAAGCCAATTGTTAATATATTTGTTCAAATTGAGATATTGGGTTTTCTTGTATCCTCCTTTGCAATAAACTATAATAATTTATTGACCCTATCTTTATAAAAACAAATGAAATTTGTTTAATACTAATATATTTTACTATCAAAAACTTTATATAATTCTTGTGTCCATTTTATTTAAGGCATAAGAATAATAATAAATAATAAAGGTAAAACTAAGAATAAGTTTTGGTTTAAGTTTTAACTTTAGTTTTAGTTTTAGATTAATATTTTATATTATATATTCTTGATTTGATTTTTATTGTATTTAGTTCTTTTTTTTCTTTTTTTTTGTGTTAAATTTCTAATTCTATGTATATACTAAATACGAAAATCGCGCGTACAATATTCTGGATAATTTTCTGTTATTGTAACATATTTTAAATATATAAATAATGATATTGATAAAATTATCTTTAAAAGAACAATTTTAGATGTAATATGAAGTAATTCAACTGGTGGTATAATTTCAATGGAATTTGTAAATATAAATTTTAAAGTAGGACGTCAGTATAAAAGTTCAACAAGTATTAAATTTATTAAAATTTTAGAAAATTTTTTGACGCATAAACAAAAAAAAAATTGAAATTATTGTTTGCTGTTATTTTCAATTATATTTCCGTTGAATAAAAATGAAATGACATTGTTTATCCTCGAAGACAGTATTTAACAGTATAAAGAGAGCTTCAAGACAACAGTTGATTTGACTTATGGGAAATCTTTTAAAATATAAAAAAAAACACGAGAAAAATAAAAGTTCTTAAGAGATCTTTTAACAAAACATTACAGTAATATTTTCAGTCGTTTTCCTTAAAAAAAAATGATAATTTTATTCTCTACAGTATTATTAACTTTCTTCTGAAGGATATTTATATATTTTACTGTTTTATTGTTTGAAACAATTAGAAAAACAACCTTACAAAAGATTCACCTTAAACCAGAACAAATGAATTAGATGTGGTTTATGTTTAACACAAATTTATAACAAAATAGAGTTAAAAAATTTCTCTTTTAAAAGTTTAACACAAACAAATTATGTTTTTTTATAAACCTTTTTAATATTACTTTTTGTAATTAAAATGAAGTAACGACGTGTTAATAAATGACGTGTAATAAATGATAAATCTTAAGTGAACTTTTTGTTTTTATTCTTGATAAAATCCTTATAAAGTGTTCTTGTGTATTCTGCCCATGGCAATATGATAAAACTGAAACAAAATTTTGTGTTATTAGGATCATAATATTTTTGTGGAACAAATAATTTTTATTTAAATTTCGTGATCGAAAATTTTTATTTTAAAGTTTAGAACTTCTATTATTTTACAACCACATAGATAATACACATAATGTTATGGTATAATTATTTAAACTGAAGAAATAAAAGAGGTAGATCAATAATGTGAAGTAATTTATTTAATGAACATACATAGATACATTAATTATTATTACGTTACACAATGGCGTACATTGTTTTGGAATTTTGTTCTGTTTTGTACCATAAATATAATAAATAAATAAATAAAGTAACGATTACTAAATATATGTATAGATTCATATTAATTGATATCTTTCATTATTAGGCCACACTATAAACAAAAAAACAGACAGTATTAATTTGCTGGTATATTGCTTCATGTTTTGTAATTCTCATAATTTTTATAATTATTATTTATTGAGCATTTATGAGATTGATATTCCTGAGTAGAATTAATATCAAAAGTATTTCCATTTATCTGTATTATTAGTTAATCTATTTTTTAGTTAGAATCGCATACATTTTTTATAATTTATTTGAATATTTTCAAAGCTGGAAATAAATTAAAAAACACAAAAATATATTTATGAATAATTATATTTTTGTTTAAATTAGATTCGATTCCCAGTAGTGTTTTTGTTTCATAAAAATATTATATAATTTCAAAGTTAAAGGATCAAAGATAATTTAATGAAAAACTATGTATTCATACCATGGAATTAAATTATTTTCCAAGAATTACAATTATAAATGTGGAAAAAACCGTTTTAAAATTAATTTTACACAAGTAAAGCTAAAAACAAATTAATTTTTTTTTTTGAATACCAGAGCGAATTATCAACGGTATTAATTATAATTATTTTTCCAAGTACTACAATTAACTTAAATCAAAACTAAAATCTAAAATTAATGAGAGTTATATTTAAAATTTTCAAAAATGAACATCAATAATAATAAAAATGAGAAAAATAAATAATACTAAATTATAAAAAAATTCATAAAATTGCAAAAGATGTGAAAACTATTTTAATTTATACAAATATCTTTATTTGAAATATAAATATTGAATAAGTAACACAATAAATTAAATGAATTGAAATTGATTTGAATGAGAACTTTCAACTGACATAGAGCTCAGAGGCAGAGCAGTAACCAAGTCCCAAGTTCTCGAGTTTCGGTTGAAGCAGTTAAAGTTCTTCAGTCATTCAAGTATAAATTTGAGTTTGGAACTATTCAAAAAATTATAATTAAAAATACATTCCATTCATATTATAAAGTGGCGTAATTATACGATTCATTGACTCAAATTAACTTTGTCAATTATATTTCCTATTGATATTTAGTTTAATATTTTTAATTTTTTTAAAATGAAAGCTTTAGTAATATTTTAAAAGGATTTAAATTACAGTAACGTAATTTTATATTTAATTCGTTTCCTGTGACAAATCAAATCATTTCTAAAAATAATTTTCATTTCAATCAATATTTCAATATTTTATGCTAATTCTCAAAGATATTTTTTGCTAAAAAGAATTCTTTGTGTTATCTGATTCTGTAATACTTTCGTTATTCCATTCGATAAATATTAGATTTTTATTATTTAAAAAATATGATCCTTTTTCTTTGTAAGAATATCTATATTGAATATTTTTGACGTTATCTGTCATTCAATGAAAAAGATTATATTTACCTTAAAATTTAAATCACAGACTCTTTTATCTATTGGTAATATAATAATTTTTATAAGTCTTCATAGAAGCAAAAATTATAGAAACAATTTTTATGTAACGATAAGGATAACGAATGGAACAGAAATTATTATATTTTTCATTATAAATTTCATACATTTGAAAATAAGAGAAAAATTTAATAATTTAATGTTGTGATAATTGAAATTTATTTTTGTTTTTAATTTTACCAATTTTTTATTACATGTAGTACTGACAACAATTTCTTATAAACTTAAATTCAAAACGATGAATGTAATGCATGCAGTATGACATGTTGAAATGGCAATGATATGACAAATATGAATATATTGAAAATTTTGATATTTATTGTAATACAAAAATAATTCAAATTTGATCAATTTCTACTAATTTATTTTAAAATATAGCTTTTTAAAATAAATTGGTAGAAATTTATAATATTTAAAGACTTAAACGTTCATAAAAATTATTTTCAAACTCAAGAGCTTATAACAACGTCAAGTAAGTTGAATTTAATTTAATTTAATTAAATTAATTTATTTAAATTGTTTTTTTCCTTTAGGTGTGAAAATAGTTGTAACATGAAAAGGATCAAGGATTGATTATAGGTCTGTTCGTTTGCTTGATACGAGTCACTCCGATCAAATTGGATCATTTCACCTGTGTTCGTTTGCTTTAGGTTAGGTTAGGTCAACTTTACTCTATGTTCGTTTGGTTTTTTTGACTTGATCCGATCTACTCGGAGCAATGATTTCCTAACCTTTCAAAATAGATGGAGTCAAGTAGGTTACTTGTCAAAATGACAATAAAATATTATAATTTTATTAATATTTTTTTTTTAATAATTTATTATTAAGTTATAAGACAAGTTTAAAAGACAAAAATGATAAAATAAATTACATATATTTTTATAAATAAAATTTATTGAGGTTATAATATCCCAGCAAACGAACAAAAGTTGGGTCAACGTTAACCTAAAGTGATCTGTGACGTCAACTGATCTAATACAACCTAACCTAATCTAACCTAACCTACCCTGAGTATGTGACCTGATCAAGCAAACGAACAGACCTTATAAGAAGTCTTTATAAAAAAAATCTAACGTGCGTATAATTTAAATTTCAATATCATTATTTTGCTTTATTGCATTTTTAAATAAATTATTCTTACGGTCTGGTTGAGACTCTTTTATTTTGCTGAATAAAGCTGAATAAAATTTAATTTTTGATGTAATTCTACGATATTTTCCATTATCAAAGATTATATTATGCATTTATAATTGTTCTATGACAATTTTTGTTATTCTATAAGGATTTGTAAAACTGTGCATTTGAATATGTAATTAAATTATTCATAATTGAAAAATTAAATTTAGTTATATAGTTTTCTTCTTACTCAATTATTATTTAATTTCTTTTAATAATTGGATATTTTTTAAAAAACCAACCTTTTGTTATAAAAAATATTATAAAATTTCTTACAGCAATTTGACTAGCAAAATGGAACGTCAAACATTTTTCTAAACGGATGGTAATATTTTTCAACGTAAACAACTTTTAATTAGTTTTTAATATGAATAATAAATAGTTTAATTGATGTTTACATTTTTTTAATGTGACATTTGATTAAAATTTGAATTTGAATTTTGTGCACTATAGAATCCTAATTGATTTAGTTATTTATATTTGATTATCGATAAGTAGTGTTATTCCTATTATTCTTTTTTTGGTTACCTTTTCTTTACATTGCTGCCAATTAAAACTGTTTCGGAAACAGCAACGCCGATTTGCCAAAACATTCTTAATTATAAAAACCCGACGAACCATAATCACAGCTATTGCCAGATCGCCACAGAATGACTTGAAATTGAAACGAATAAACAATCACAAATAGGAAGACTAATATTATTCCCAATATTTTTTGAACGATAAATTGAAAATTTTTTCAAAATACAAAAACCAAATTTTATAGTCAATCTATAGGAATAATGTATCAAAGATCAACTTGCTTGACTTGTTCCAAAAAACCGAAAAATATTTCCAAAATATTAAAATATTATGAACAATTGCGCTTTGCGGTTCTCTCTTTATGAAATGAGAGGCAAAATGCCCCTTCTTCGTTAAATAATATTCGTTAAATTATTTCTCCCACATAATGGCTTACGTCTTACTAATCGTCTTATGCTTCAGTAAAGCTCTATATCACCATGTGGAAACATGAAACACAAAACACAAACGAATAACGAATATTTGACTAAAGTAAAGATTTTATAAATACGACGTAATAATTTGAATTAATAAACTGGTGAAGCAAAATCAAGTGACAAGTCGTCATGAATTATTAATTAATGTTAAAAGGATATTATAAAAGTGTTAGAAATCTGATTATTGATTTATGTTCAATTAGTAATTTAATAAAAAAAATACTTTCTTTAAAATGAAAAGAAATAATAATATTTATTTGATTCCCCTTTATTTAATTTAATTTTCTGGACAATTATAATATTTTAGATATTTATTGGGAAATATATAAACATTATTTATTACAGAATTTTTATTTTTATGATTAAATTACATTTTAGTTAATAATTGTTTACTTATGAGAAATATGAATAGGAATAAATCAAAAATTAAAATTGCAAGAATTTTTGGTGTAAATAACTTACAATTTGTGTGTTTTAATACTATTGGACACAAAAATAAATAAATATAAATAAGTTAAATTGTGTTTACTTTAGTTAATGATAAGCAAAATTTGGAGCGGTGTGGTTGTTGTTTTCTGAAAGTCTACATTGAATTATTCATTACTTAGAAATAGAAGCTTTTTTATGCAAAACTTATGCTTAGCGTTATGTACGTTACGTATCATGGACGCTTTTTACCAGAATGTTTTTTTTTCTATTTATACATCTCTTATTTTTCACAAAAATAACAGCTTTTTAAAAACAAAAAAAAAATATTTTACGTGTTTCTGTGAAAATATGATAAATTATTTTCTAACATTTATACTCAGCATTGGGTGGAATTTACACAATAAGTTGAGACAAATAATTTAAAATTCAATTTGTATGAGAAAAACTAAAACTATCAGTACGACGTTTATATAATTCTATAAAGAAATTATTGTTTTATCATAATTTCCTGAGGTTTTTAAAAACAATTGTGTGCAAAGTGGGAGACTTTTAAATTATAATAAAATAAATACAGTAATTATAAAAAAAAATATGTAGAGATTATAATAAAAGTCTTAAAAAAATTTGATTAGATTAAAGCTTATTTTCCAAAATGTAATAATATAAAGCTTCCTTTCGGCTGTATTTTGTTGTTATTCATTTTGTGTTAGTTTATTTTCAGGTCTATTTTATAGAAGTTAATTTGCTTTTGTTCTTTTGAAAACAAAACAATTTTTTCCCCTAAATCATTTATTAATAAAAAAATTATATATGTTTCTAATTAAAGTAGGTTTATTATACGAGTTCTTGAGTAGGTATTAAAAGATTATTATTAGTTATTATTTTGTTTTGTTTTTAAATTAATTCCAATGGTACTTTTACTGATGATCATGCAAAGTTACGATATTTATAATAATCCAATGATAAGATTTGAATATTGATATTGCAAATAATATTATGAATTACTTTATTGTGTGAATCAAAACATCAAATAAAAATACGAATTCTTGATTTAATAACTAAAAACTCCTAAAAAAATATAACGATTTTTGTAGAATAATAATAAATCAACATAAAATTAAAATATTATAGGAAAACAAAAACCCACAAGTATAACGAGGTTTTATTTATTTTTTTCTTCATTTAATGTTATATTTTTGTTGAGATTATTTACATTTAAACATCACTTATGATATTACTACTTCCACTTTAATAGAAATAAATTTCTTTATGGATGAAGTTTGTATTTACAAAATTTGATAAAACGTTTTACCTTAAAAACATTTTCTATTCTTAAATGAAAATTTTCAATACATATATTATTTTCAGTCTGGATATAAGTGAATAGTTTAAAATTTAAATAAATTTATAAAATGGATTAACTTTTATTTCCTCTTATGACTTCTAAATTGAACAACAATTTTTTTTGATTAAATTAAATTTGTTATAACGGGTAAAATAATTGATAAGTTTGGAAACTTTAGACAAACTAAAAGCATAGTAAATCATTAAAACAAATCCATCTAATCAATTTTAGATGGATTTTGTTAGGGTTTTTTGAATACACAATAAACTTTCACAATTTATATTTCTTTATACAACTGACATGAAATGATTGAAGTCTGGATTCCAATCCTGATATAATAATTATAATTTATTTATGTGTTCTCTTAAAATTGACTATGATTTCTGAATAGAATGCAATCATTTTATCAGGAATATTATGTTAGAATAATCCTAACATCACGTATGAAAACCGTGGAAATGATGAGTATAATAACAATATGTTTCTCATCAAATAAAAATGCTGAAGATGAAATTTTCTAATAAATGTTAATGTTTTGCAATTAAAAATAATGAAGAACAAATGAAAACATTCTCAAAAATATAGACTAATGAAAATATAAACATAATTGCTGTAATTATGATGTAAAATTATTTTTTAATTGTTAGTTTACACACAAAAATATTAAAATTTTTACATAATTATTTAAAAGTCGAATTCTAAGAATTTGTGGCCATTTAATTGTGATTTGGAATTAAAATTTTTTTTTATAACAAAATAAATTTATGATTGTGAGTATTAAAATATATAATCACGAGTTTTATATGAAAATTAAATTCTGTACAATTTTAAATCCCTTGTAAAATGTCTATACCATTTTTTTGTTTTTTTTTTAAAGAAGGAAATTGGGTACATTATATAATATAGATAACAAGATATTTTTTTGATTATTAAATAGCTTTAGTGTTTATTAAATAGTTTAAATAGTTTAAATAGTTTAAATAGTTTATTAAATTAAATAGCTTTAGCTGGAGATCTTTAGAGAAATTTAATAATATGATTTTTTTTTTCACCTCAATCATATCGGATGATTTTATAGAGCAACTGATCAATTAAATTTTTATACAGATTGTAATTATTTTACTGATGTAATGTATCTTGTCTCCTAATTGCACTGCAACATCGGAGAGACAGATAAGTTTAAATCTAACATTTAAACTTAGTCAATATAGGACTAATTAATAAATTATAATCAACGATTTGTTATTTCTTACAATACACCCTCATTAAAACTAGAATATGAAATCAACTACGCGGTGAAATGTTAAAGTAAACAAATATAAATGAAGTTTATAGTAATACACGTTTCATATTCAAGTTTATAAAAGAGACACAAATTTAGTTATATAAATAAGTTGTAGTACAAACCATATTTTGGGTGAAATGTTTCCATCATTGTATTTTATGTCTCTCATGGGAAACCTTTGACAACGGTAAGTATTAGTTTATGGGTACAGAGAGGTACATTTCGGTTGAAGATAGTCAGATACAAAAGAATAGGTGTTGTCCTTTATGTTTCACTTTAGGCACTAGGTAAGGTACAAGAAAGAAAGTTGAAAAAACTGATTTATAATTTATTCATTTTCATTTCAACAACTTTAAAAGAATAAATTTAAAAATGGCTGAACATTTTCTGCTACAGACAATAAAATTATTCTTGTTTAAAGAAACATGAATTTTCTGGTTGAATTAATGGATTTTTATTTTGATATTGCATAAAAATTTTTCACTAGAAAAATAATTTAGATTTCCCATTTGTAATTATTTCTAAACAAATATTAATTAGAATGAAATTGAATAAAAATAGAATAAATAGATTCATAATAAATTACTTGAAGTAAATGCCTTGTGTTTTACTGAATGAGTTCCTAGAAATAATTAAATAAAACAGTTTGATTTAATTTTTTCTGCCAGTGCCTGTTGAGTTATACACAATATTTTTAATTTTACTATTAAAATTATAATTTACAATACTCAACGATAGAGTAAATTTATGTTAATTAATAATTGCAAATATATTTCTTATGAGATTTTATTCTATAAGTTTCTTAAAATGGATATAAATAAATCATAAATTCTTAATAAATATGATTGGTTGCTATAACATCCTTTCTTATTTAATATTGAAATAACATTATATACAATTATTACTGATGGTGTTTTCAAATTGAAACAATTATCAAACTTAGTCCTTTATTTGATTTTACTTTTTGATTTGTTATGGAAAGAGAATGGAATTTTCTCCACAAATTCGGATGATATAACTAATTACTTTAATTAAAACAAAAATATATATAGTTAAAAAATAATAACCATTTATTGTTTTTTATTATTTACAAGACGACGTTTCGGAGGATCTCTCTCTCTCTAATCATGTCCTATGAAAAAATATATTAAACAGAAAATAAAATAATAATACAAAACACACAAAAAATTGTTTCTTTTGTTAACTCACAATTGTAAATATAAATAAATAATTAAGACAAAATGATGAACCAATTAATATCACAAACAATGAAAAACTTATTATTAGCCTTTTGACCTTCTAATATTAACATCCAGAGATAATAAGAATAATCCAGTAATTAAAACATCAATATAAATAAGCAAAAACAGGTTTCATTTATCACGATGTTTTTAAAATTTGACTGAGTTACATAAATTTTAATTTTATTTTTATTTTAAATTTAAAATTTTTGACCAATAATAAGTATAAATAAATCATAAATTCTTAATAAATATGATTGGTTGCTATAACATCCTTTCTTATTTAATATTGAAATAACATTATATACAATTTACATATTTCTATATTATCGTGAGAAATAATTGGGTTTGAATTTATTCAAGAGAAAAAGATTCTTCGGTGAACCATTCAAAAATCAATTTTTACAAATGAAACATAACCCGTATCCTTTTAATAATCAAGATAATATTCTGTTTATTATTGTGGTTAAGAATTTTTTGGTAATTTTAGAATAATATTTGTGGTAAAATATTAAAACATATTACATACTTTAATATAATTGTACCTACCTTAAATTCTGATATCTGTACTATATCTTTTTTAAATTAATTTAATTAATATTCATGGCTAAATTTTTATTTCCAGTCTAGGTAATTCTTTCATTAATTACCAAAAAATTGAAAAATATAAAATTCTTGACAAAATACAATAATTAAATATTTAAAAATATTAAGTAATATTTCATCTTCGTAGCAAAATGCCAATGATGATATTTTGATGTTAATCGCATAAATTAAATTGTTTTTTTCCAAAAGCAGAATTATAATTTAACTAAAGAATTTAACCTTTATCTTTTAATTATATCAAAGATTGTATTTACATTTTTTAGAAAACTTAAATTTATTAAAACGAGCATATTTTTCTCAGGTTACCTTTTTTTGTTTTTTTTTTCTCTTTTTATTAAAATGTTATTTTGGTAAATATTATAATATTTACAATTTTTAATAAAAAAGTTGTTTTTCTAAAGTTTTAATTCACATACACTTAACTCAAGCTTCAAATTTTCTTGAAGTTGATTGCACTTACTGTTGCAATATTTAATGTCAATAATAGATTTATAAATGATGATGATCTCCATTAAAGACAAAATATTTATAAAACTTTAACTTTTCAATCCAATTATTCTGTTAAGGAAATTTTGGGTATGCAAAATCAATAATTTATTATGACAAAATTATTTTATGAATTTCATTTAGAATGTTGCACTTACTTTTAATATTAACTGATATTCATTTTAATATTCCAAAAGTTCTGTATTCTTAAAGATCTCTATTCCAAAAGTTCAATGTCAAAGTAAAGAATTTCACTTTTAGTATTCCCAAACATACGTGCTTGGTTTGGGTTGATGTCAAGTATGAAATGCCATTTCCATTTTTTTACTTATGGGAATTATAATCGAAGTTTTATGACTTAAAGACACCATTAAATATTATTTGGCTGGATATTGAAAGAATCTCTGATATGATTTATAACATTTTATTCGTACACCAAACTAATAAAAATATTATTTTTCTTTTTAATTGGGATTCATATGATCGGGGACATAATAATTTGTGTAAATTTTTAATTAAAGAAAAAATTTCTCTAAAAGAATTTTCTTAATAAATATTTTTTTATCTTACACAATTAGATAAGAAATTTGTCTTGAAAGATCTTTAAGGGTTACCCGAATGGCTTCTGTTATATAATGTATCAATTCAAGCTCAATGACTGATTAATTAAATTTCCATTGGCAACCAATTAATGTGTCACAGATAATTTATGATTATCAACTTATGGTTCCTGGCATGATAAACTTTTTGATATTTATTTAAACTTAATATTTTTCGCTTGTTGTCTTTTTACAATCGTGTTTTTGAATTATATTTAGTTTATTAAGTCTGTGGATAATTAATGTATAATATTTGATGTTTTATGTCAATAAATCTAATTATTAGTAAAACATTAAAATAATGTAGACATTTTTTACATACTATACAATTATTTTGATTAATTTTATTGGCTATGAATAATAATTCGTTTTGATACGATGTTGCGTAGATTGTGTTTATAAATTGTTTTCTCAATGATATATGAATATAATATTTGGGAAATTATGTAAACATATTTTGAATAAAATACTATTGGCCAATTATCAACATTACATTTTTCCGCAAAATCTTTTATCATTAGGAGAGTTTTTTTTTACGACCGCTTTGAGAAAAAAAAATATTTTCTTTTGTATAAATGTTTCAATAGAATAAAGAAAAAAAAGGGTTTTTTCTTTTGAAAACTTATTTGTATGGAAAGATTTATGATTTTACTATAAACGAAATGAAAACAGCTTATAAAAAGACTAAAAAATATGAAACAGTTACATTCTATAAATATAGTAAAAAGCTTTAGAAAAAGAAAAATGATTGACTGAAAGTTCCTTATTTTTTATGTGAACTTAGTTATTGTTTCATATACTCATTAATCATTAATCATTATAATCGCGTGTTTTTGGTAACAATATTAAGACTTAATAATTAGAGAATTGAATACCTTTAATGATTTTAATGGATTTGCATAAATGAAAAATTACAATGAGTTTCTTAGAAACTTATATATTTTTTTTATTGATTTTTCTGATAGCTTTATTGTTTCTGTTTTTTTATTTCTAAACACAATTAAATAGTAAATGCTGCAAAAATATATAAAATCTTTAAAGTTGGAGATTAAATTTAAGTAATTTTCTAGTTACAAATTTTATTGAATTTTTTTTTTTTTACTCTAGAAAAGTAAAAACTTTTCTAAACAAATAAGTTTTCTTTAAGAAAAAGTTCTATCAATCTTCTTTAATGCTGGTTGGTCATAAAATAAACAGTTCGTTGCTGATCAATTTTCTCAACAAAAAAAAAAAAAATTCTTGTGAATCTCTTTAAGAATAGAAAATTTATGAATTTAAAGATTTTGTCGATATTTTTTCTCATATGATATTAAATTATATTTACATAAAAATATATACATAATGGATATACTAACAACATGTTGTTTTTCGGAATGTAAATAAAATTTACTTCCATGAACTAATTCAACAGATCTTGCAATCTCGATATTTGTCTTATTATTTTCTAACCTCGGGCTGATTCTTAATTAAATGTTAAATATAATCTGATTTGGATGTTACTTTGAATGTAATGTATTTTACATTACATATAATGTTATTTTCAAAGTCTTTATAAATGTTATCTTAATTTCAAAGTAATATCTGACTGAAATATAATGTCTGTGCAATGCCAAGAAAATATCTTATTGAAATTCTTAGAATGCAGTTTGATGAATGAAAAGTAACTAATAATATTGTTTATATGCTTAAACTGAAGTCATACATTTTAATATCAAACAGTTATTTGAAGTATATTTATTTCGATTGATTTAAAACTTAATATATTCAAATTGTTTGCTGTTAATATATTGATTCCTTATTTAAAGTTTAAATCTGAATGAAATAATTAATCTTCATATTTTAGCAAAAAAAGTGAAATTACAAAAATGCATGAATTCATAAATGTCATAAAATAAAATAAACGTTTGTATGAAATCTAAATTAAGTAAACTAAAATTTATAAACCCTTCAATAAATTGAAGAATTATCATGGACAAGAGTATCAATGAAAAAAATAGAAGAATTTAATTTTGGACAATGAGAATTTATTGTAAAAATATTATTTCTTAGGAAGTATTATGTGATTGGTAAAAATATATATACATATTATTTCTCCCCTTTTCGACCTTATTTAATCAGTTTAATTAATTCTTTTGTTTCTTCTTCAATATAATTATGAACATATTCCATTATATATTATTATCAATTTTTCTACTATATTTATATAACCATACCATAAAATTTATTCATTTTCATGTAATGTAATGTAATATGTATCAACATTCTTAATTAATTTAATTAATTTAATGTTCATAACCAAAAATACTGAAATAATGAATTGAATTTTAGTTTGTCTATTAATAATTTCTATATATAAAATTTTGTAACTTAAACAACCCGATATTTATAATTAAAAGATTTCTATAATTGAAAATATCAAATGTATAAATATTTTCTCATATTCACCTTTTTTTTTTGTATTTCAATTAAAATATTAATAATTATCAGAAACTCATTACCGAAGTGTTATGTTTATTTTTATCTTTATATATTTTACAAGTATGTCAACATGTATATAGATTAATCGTATTTTTAATAACACTTAAAATGTATGGGTACATTAATTATTTACTTAATATTTTTAATAATATAATTAAGACATATCATCAATGATAATGTCAATATCACGATCTTAACCTTTAAATAATTTAGGATCAAACTAATTCAAACTATTTTGGTAGAATTAGTAAGAGTAAAACTATTATGTTTGAATTTATCTATTCTCGAATTTGTGTTAAATTCATTAAACTCCTTTATAAAAACTTTCTGAAATGACATTTTAGTTATTATAAATTTCAGAGAATAAATCTTAGTTAAGTTAATTAACTAAGTCATTGACTGTTTAATAACTTTTTATTAAACTTGATATATTCTTATTTTAATTTAAACGAAGGTCAAAGCCATTGCCAATATGTTATCATCGATAATAACCTGAAACCCTGAAATGAACTTATAACTAGAATATCTTTAGAGAAAACTACACAGGTGCCAATAATTCTAGTCACGTATTACAAGATTGAACTTGAATTATCTATAGATTTTCGCAGTGTGTTATGTCAAACTAAATTAATATCATATTAATATCTATATTACTCAATATATATTTACTGCACGAACTATCATCTAAGCATATTTCCTACTTTATTGCCATATTAAGATACTTAAAAGGTAAATATATTTAAAAAATAAATTTAGAACCCCATTTAAAAGTTTCCCTAATCATCCTCGAATTATATCACAAATAGATTGTCTAATAGATAAACCCAATTTCTGTATACACATTTTTTTTTTTTGTAAGTTTTGTATTTGTTAGGAAGTGGAAGAATAATAAATTTTATTCGAATTCATAATATTAAACTTTATCTGTATATTGGCGCATTTACTTTTGTTATTTTATTAAATTTCAAATAATTTTATGTATAAATTAATTAAATTATTATTTAAAGTTTTAAAATAAATTATAATCGTATTTTTGTGGAAATAAAACTAACTATTGTGGAAATCCAGAAATACTGACTTTCCTCTCTTATAAAACTAATAATAAATTGTGAATAATAATAATAATAACTAAAAATTGATTGAAATGTTTCTATGAAAATAAATCCGATGAATGTATTTTTCTAAACTTTTTTTATTTAGATAAATAAATTTAATTACTAGAAATAAATTTCAGCTAAGGAGAATTCAATAAATTATTAAATGAAAAATAATTTCCTGTTTAACCATTTCCGTTTCATTTTGAAACAAATTTGTTCATTTATTTTTGAGATTGAGATTAAAAAATTCAAAAGGAAAAGCTTTGGTCAAACAGTTTTTTTTTCATCATTTATTTTATTTTCACTTTTGCACAAAATTTTTGTAAGTTTTTTTTTATATATTTGTTGAATTAAGTTATAAATTGCTCAATAAATCTTTTTACCCTAAATTTTATTCTAAATAAATTTCATTTCATTTATTTATTGCAAGTGAGCGAAAGTTCTTTTGATATGCACTTACAGATACTAAATACATTTTGGCATAAAAATATTATATAACAAACTTAGTTATTAAGTTATTTCTCTTTGCAATTTAGAATGATTCTAAATCAATTTAATTTTCTGAGAAAAACTATCATTTGTATTGTTATTAATAAAATATTTTAAACTTCCAATCAATACATGCGTTCGGATTTGGTACCGTATTTTTTATAGAATTTCGTCATAAAAATATTGTTGACCTAAATTTTGTTGTTATTGAATAAATACAACTCAAAATACAACTTTTATCAATATTGTATTTTTTTTTATAAATTTTCTATCAATGAACATTTCTACGAAAAATTCAAACTGTGTATTTTCGTACGTTCATATTAACATTAGAAGACAAATTCATTTTTTTTATTTGGTCATGTCTGTTCATAAGATAAATTTTGTACACTTTTTTAGAATAAGTTAACAACATCTCAAAAAGTGCTTTAAAAATATTCAATTTGATAAAAATGTTACGATAGCTCAGTTAGTTATTCGACCGGATATCGAAAGGGTACCGTTCTCAAACTCCGGTTGTAACTTTCAAATGTTTATTAAATAATCAATTATTTTCTGAGTAATTAACAATTAATATCGGAGATAAATTTGTTTCAAACATTTTTTTTCAAAAATCAAACTGTGTTTCCTATCAAATTATTCATAGATAATACAACGATTGAATAAAACTACAAATTATAATTGAGCATCGACTCTAATTTTGAATCAACTGGATTAAATCGATTTATAAATTATTTTCTATTAATTTTCTGGAAATGACAGCAAATAAATTATAATAAATAAATTGAAAAACCATGATTAGAATATTGTTTTTTTTTTTTATTTTATTTTCTAGATGCTCGGTATTATGGAATTTATTGAATAAAGTTTTTTTTCGTGTTTACTCAAATGTAAAAAATAATTGAAATGAGTTCTATCAAAAAACAAATACAATCCAAAGAAAATATTCACTATAAGGAAATAATATAAATTATTGTAAGCAAAATAATAAAAGTAAACACATATTTTTAATATGTACTTTGGTATATATATAAAGTCGACAAAACACAATAAATTATTTAACATATTTTGTTTTCCAAACGCTACATTCTATATGGATATTTTTATTTTGTCTTGTGCGTTTCTTTTACAACTTTTTTTTTTTAAAACATGAATTTCAATTTGTGCTTATTTTATAAATTATATTAATGAAACAAAATAATTTACTTTTTCGTTTTAATAAATGTATGTACATTATTTCCATTTCTTTCAATTATCTCTGAAATTTTCTTGAAAAGGTTTTTATTATTTATTTATACACAATATTAATATTGCAAAAATTTAATACATTTCAGTTGTTTCTCTTTAAACATTTTTGTTATTGATGGTTATAATTTTAGAATTATATTTTGCTTTAATAATATTGAAGTCCAAAATAATATATAATGAAATATTTCTAAAAATATCACAATAACAATTCTAATTATTTTAGCAAATTTAATAAGGATAATTTAATACAAGTTTTTAATTATCAAAAATAATTTTACTCTTATATTCCTTTTTTATAAAAATATAACAATAACAATTTTTCACAAATATTTTAATTGTTTAGGAGTTTTTAGTAAATTTTTTTTTTGGAAAATAATCGTTATTAAAATTCATTTATTGATTGAAACACACAAAGTATATTAATTAATTATTAGAATGACAACTGTTCGATACCATCGTAGAGTTAGAGTGTTATTCTTTATGAATATTTCGGAATATTAACTTGTTAATAATATTATTTTATTTCTTATTCAATTTTAAATTTATTTACAAAATAATTAATAAAAAATGCAAACTGAAAAGTGAAGAAGAACCAAAATGTATTTTTAGTAATGACAATAATGATTGGTTTTCTTATCATGAAGAAATTATAGTTTACATAATGGGAGACATTTTGACTAACGCGTTAAACGCTTAAAAGTTGAAATAAGTCAACGATGAACTCAAATATGTGATGGGAGTTCAACGATAAAAAATTAAATTACAAAAAAAAAAAACAAAGTGTAAATATAATTTTAGTAATTTTTTTTCATTTTCTTTAATAGAGAAAAAATGTTTCCTATTTATTTCTAATCTGTCAATAGTCAATATGTTTTTATCTTATCTTTATATTTCTTTTTGAATAAACTGTAATTTGAAATGGGATTATCCTGACGAAATAAATGCAGACAAATTGCACATAGTTAAGATATGAATTGAAGGTAATTTGTCTATATAACCTCAACCAAAATCAAGATAAAATAAATATATTTGTTTCGATGAAAATAAATTATTGTTTTTGTTGTCATCAATTTTATGTTACAATTTTATTTTGCGTATTATTAAATATTACTTACTAAGATATTATGCAAACTAATCTCATTATAATTAAAAAATCAAGAACTCCGTTGCATAAAGCTCTCGTCAAAAAGACTAAATACAAAAATTATATAAACTTTATAGAAACTATTGGATTAAAATTTTCGATTGTTAACCTATAGATTGTATATAAAATCATAATCATCCTTAATTGCTATAATTAATGATACTTATAAAACAATATTCTTGAGTAGACTTGATTATCTTTAATTTTATAAAATGTTAGGCCATATTAGCAATGTGTAGTCGTGATAATAAACGAACTCTATATTTAACGACATAAAGAAAAAACAACAATCTATTCATTTTATAATATACAAATAATTGCAGATTTCTATCGGTAGGAAAATAAGTGATACTAATTTTAACAAGAAATCCAAACTGTTTGTTATAAATTGAAGCGATTGTAGGTTTTTTTTTATATAACTGAACATTTCTTATTAAAGATTCTATATTTATGCATTAAGCAGACGGCTGACTGAAACTCATGTATTTTATATTTAAATTTTTAAAGATTTCTTTTTGTTCGAAATTACATTGAAGGATCTCTGATGGAATAAATCAATCAGATGTTAATTTGGAATTTTAATACTTTGACATAAATTTTAAAACATATTTCAACTTGATTTTATATTTATAAAGTTCAATATTTTATATGAATTGAATTATTATCAGCCAGCATAAATTATACTTTATGATCTTATAGGAGTATTTTTATTAGTTTCCTTCATTATCGTTTCCATCAAGTAGGCATATATAAATTAAAATCCAGAATGATAACATTATAATATATAATTTTAATTTTTAAATTCTTTAATAATTTGTTAGCTTTCTTTGAATCATCAGATTTGATTAAATTTATTTGAATAAAATGTTCTTATCAAAATACAAAATCAATTATTATTATTTAAATTTAAATTATAAACTTATCATTCATTAAACAAAAAAAAAACAATATTCCATCATTTCCTAAATACTCTAATTTTTCTTGGGCATATTCGTGAATACATCAACTATTATTAATTTTAAATTAATTAATGAATTAATTAACAAAGAAAAAAAAGACTTTCCTTTATTTAAAAATATCTGCTATGGAAAATAATAAAATATAGAAATATTTTTCAAATATTAAAAAATTTGTATAATGATGTCATTGGAAATTTATATTGATTTCATTGGAAATATATTCATAAGTCATAACATATATGCTTAGTATTAGTATCATTTTGTTATAATTATTATTTTCTAAAAATATCATTGTGGATATTTTCCATTATTATTACTCATTTTTAATACATTTTAAGTTGAATCAATATTTTTTATATGTATATTTATGTAGTTATTTTAAATTATTTTCAATTAAAAAGTTCAAAATTTAATTCCTTCTTGTTTGTTTTTACTTGTTATACTTGAGTGAATAAATTTATATTTATATGTAAGTAAATAAATTGAAAGGATTCTTGGGATTAAATAATGGATCTGTAAAGCGTATATATATTTTTCATTATAAAAACTGAATACACGCACACTGAAATTGAATTATATTGTATTTTTGTCTTCGTTCATTTAAATTTTTATTAATTTCTTTAATTTATTTTATTTATGATCTGAAAAAAATCATTTTTTATTTATTTTATTTTTAATTAAATTTATAAGTTACCTTAAATCATAAATTGTTAATTATGGTATACATTTTTAAAATAGTTGCAAAGTTGAATTTTCCTGTGAATTATGTGAATCAAATCTTATCAAAAGATAAATAATAAAAATTATTATTATCTTTTATCTCAAGAAAATATACAGCAATATGTTATGATTCAGAACAAACAGTATAAAAAAATAAATCAATGTTAAATATGAAAAATACGTTACGAACAATATTTATTTATCACGTGTCAGTTTTTATTTTTAATAAAATTCATAATTATTTAATAAATGGATATAATCTATCTTTATATTATAATTATAATACAACAAACTCAGACAATTCAATTAAACATTTGTGGTAATTTCTTGTAAAAAATTATTTATCCAATTATAACAATTATAATAACCGCGAATCTTACACAGAAACAATTTAAGAAATTGAAAGTTTGTTCTATTATAAAATTTTCGTATTATTTACATCAAAAATTTAATTCAACTTTATAAAAATAAATTCTCTGTAAATTTTAACTTACACACACACATAATTAGGCCCACAGGTAAAAACGTATATCTTGTATACTCATAATATTTGTACATCTGTAAGAATTTAATTGAACAAACTCATACTGACATTATTCTTTCTAATTTAATATTCATACTTTAAACGAGTTTTTATTTATTATGGGCTAAATAGTGATATTTACATTTATATTTTTTTTATTAAAACGAATAATGTGAATATATTTCAATGTTTCACTTTTATTGAACTGTAAAAATTTTTATCTACATATCTACATATCTACAGTATCTAATGTAAATAAAATGGGAACTTTTATTTGCGATTGAAGTTATAAACCAAAGATCTGTCTTTAAAAAAATAAAACGTCAGTATATAAAAAGTATGTTTTCTAGAAGTACAAAAGGAAATTGATTACGATGAAATATAAAATTTCTTACGATATTTTTATATCCAATAGTGTGAAGACGAAACTGTATTTTATTTGAATTTGCATGAAATAAACCCACAAATTTTTAGTAGACATGAAAAAGGATGCAATGTTATAAATTTTCTGATTTGAATAACAATTCCTAACTTTATTAAATTTTATTAAATTATTGAAATATGTAATTATATTGTCCTATTAAATTGAAAGATGAGCGGCCCAAAGAAATCATAATAAGTTACGTTATACGATTAAAGGTAGAATTCCCTGTAACAAATACAGGCTTTAAAATGTTATAATCTTTAGTTTAATAATTGAAATTGAATATTATGAAATGATAATCAATAAAATATGTATAGTTTAATTAATTATTCAATCATAAAAATTCTATAAGATTTTTTTGATAATTCAGAGAATCTTACATCTAGGTTGTATACATAGATATTGTGTCTAGCACATTGTGTATTGTGTTCTTAATATTTTTTTCAATTATATGCTTCAGATAAATTATTTTCTAATGTAATTGCCTAACAAAGGAGAAATGTTTTATTAAAAGAATTTCTTGATAAAATTGAAGATGAATGAATGACAGCAAACCAATTAATGTTAACAAAATCCATTTAACATTAAACTATTATCAGGAAACGATGATATCCATTTGAAAGTCTATACTGATTCTTATCAAAAGAATTCTCTTAGAAAGATTCTGCAATACACAATTAAACGTTTATTATGGTTTTAATTAAAATTGTAAAATTCTCTTGTACTTATCACTCTACCCTCGTACATGTATTATTCAGGAATCGATGCAATTAAATATCATTAAAATATGATAATTGAATAAAAAATCAATGAACCAATAAATTTTAATTAATAAATGAAATACATTAATTTTAATTAATTTTAAGTTCTATTATTTTCAAATAATGTATATAAATTTTTATAAATATTTGATTTGTATGTACATTTTTTTACCTTTGTGTATTCTCTACTATTTTCTAACAGAAACTTTTGTTTTTAACTTTTAAAGTTATGTTTTACAGAAACAATTTTATATTCGTTCCATAAACTTTTTCTGTTTTCTAAAAGTAGTTTCAACACAAATTATAACTTTACGCTTTATAATTTTTAAGACTTACAGTAAATTATTTATAGATAATTCTAGCTTTGAGTGGAATAATTCCACTTCACAAAATAAACATAATTAAAATTTTATTCACTATGAATTTAACACAAATCTTTTGATGATTATAATAAAGGAAAAATAAGTTATCTAGACTTGATTTATTTAAATGCATTCTGGATTCTGCATAATGCAAAATTCATAGAAAAGTCTTCTTCAATTCTAATTAAGTTATATTTATAAATTAAATTATCTCTAAGGGGTTAATAAAAAAATTCTAGTATCTTTAAAAAAATGTATTTATAAAATTGCTCAATCTAGAGTCTAAATAAAACTGTAATTTGGTTGGGGTTTTTAAATTGTTGTGTAAGTTTCAATTTATTCCTTTAAGAATATGAAATTAGAAGAGAAAATAATTTTTCAAACAATAGCATTTTTTTTTTGTAAAATTGTATTAAATGTTGATGAAGAATAAAATATTGATTTAAAATTATAAATATATCTAGCAATGTTCGCCATTGGCTTAAAATAAAGCATCAATAGAAAATAATTTGTTCTAGTGTTCTAATAAATATTTAATAATTATAATTTAACAGAGTGAATCGATTGTATAAAAATAACTAAGTAATTTTGATAAAATTAAAAAAGTTTGGAATTTTTTTTAATTGTATTTAAGATTTTCCTAAAATAAAAATTGTTCTTTATTTTTTTATATTTTAAAATTTATAAATTTAACGAAGTTTTTACTTTTGGATAAATTAAAATTGTATAACATAATCTGAAAATTCAAAAGTTTAATAAAATTTTTATGAATGTTCAAAAAAAAAATACATTTGTTGAATAAGATAATATTATATGGACATTATTATTGATTATATCAAACATTTTTAACTTTTTACTTTTTTCTTTTTCATATTCACAAATTCTGTGAAAAAATGTTTCCGCAGGTTGTTACGTTTTTTTTTCATATATACGAAATAAAAACAAATAAATAATTTGAATCAATAAATTTAAACCTTTTTTTTGGAAATTTTTACATTGAAATCTTTGCAACTCTTATAAAACTTTATAATATGCGTTGATAAATATAAAGAATGTTGTATAAAATGTCTATATGAAAAATTTGAAGATAAAATCTATTTGTAAGCACGTAAAGGGAAGAATCACATGGAAACGTCTAGAGTTAGCGAAGAATTTTTAAACTTGTCCAATATGTTGAAATTCATTCTATTCTATTCGTCAATACTTGAACCTTTGTTAAGAATCACATTGTGCACAATCAGCAAAATATTTCTGTTATCAAAGTGATCCACATTTTTATTTTATTTTAAAATGTTGCAAATTTATCAAATATTTTATTTCACAAATTTTTATTTTATCTATTTGATATATCAAGAAAATAGACAAAATTTGTGTTTAGTATTTTTTATTTCTTAGACAAGAACATATTAACTTTATAAAATTAACGAACTTTATAAAAGTACTACGGGTTTAGTGGGTTCTCCGTGCATTTCATACTCTTATTAATTGTAAATTTAACAATTTCTGTTGAAGGTTTGCAAATTTTTTTATATTCGGCAAAAGGACATTAAAATTGGTAAATGTTGGTAATAAATTTTAATAAATAACAATTTAATTTTCAGTTACCCTTCAATGCCACTTGAAATTTATTTAATAACATTTATTATTTGTGTTCAAATTTGCTAAATATATGTTTAAGTTTACCGGTTCTTTAAAAAGAATATTTTAATATTCTGTATTCCGTACGTTACATTTTATTTATAAACTCAAAATCTAAACGATGATTTCATTTACAGAATGAAGCGTCAAGAATACTAATTTATAATTTAAGGATCGTATGTACTTATTTTTATTAATGTTGATGTATAAGAGAAAGTTTGCAATTAAAAAAATGTTACAGCTCTTAAAACTATTTGTAAGAAATAAATTAAATTAATTATTTGCGGAAAAAGAAAGATTTAATATTTTATATAAGGGTTCTTTAAAATTTCAAAAACTCGTGTTTTGAAAGTATACTAAAACTCTATTAAAATTCTTAATAACAATAACTAACTGGAAATGAAAGTTAAGTTTACTTCACATACCCACAGATTTATTGTTTATTGTAATTTTTCTTTCGTTAATTTATTTATTTTACACTTTCTTAAATTAAGGGTAATTGTGAGAAAAACAAATCAATAATTACTCATTCTTCATTTTATTCAATTTATAACAATTACCAGGCGCCTCCATCACATTCATTATAAATACAAAATATTAAGAATAAATATAAAAAGAACATGTTTTACTCCAATCTGAGTATTATGAGTAATCGATAATAAATCCTTAAACAACATTTCAATTTAAATATGATTATACTTCGACCTTATTATTCAGTTGAAGCGTAGATGTTTTTTTGTTTTGACCAAATTTTATGAGCAGATATAAAATAGATTTGTTATAAACAATTATACATCATGAAAACGCCTCTTTCAGTCTTGAGATCTTCTTTTTTTTATTATTAATTTGGGCTCAACATTAAAAAAATTGAAAATATGAAAGAATCGTACACAATAAAATTATCAAAATTCTGTAAGATAATGAAAATTTCTACTTACCATAACACAATTTAACAATTACATTAAATTAGGTTGTGAATTAGATTGAAATAAAAAATGTTTATTTTGACGATTTTATTTAATTTGTTCAAATCTATAAAAATTTGAATGCAACAATTTTTGATTTATCTTAAAAAAGTATGATGTTAAACCATTATTAAATTGAGAGTGCTTATTGGTAGCGAACAAGAACAGTAAAAAAAGTTTTTTTGCCTTAAGGTCAATCTGATAAATGGTCTATTTTTATAAAAATAATAACCAAAGAAAATTTGATTCAACAAATTATTTTCATAAATATTGTAGAACATAAAAAAATATTTGAGACATTTATTCTTTATAAGTTCCGTTTAAATAATAATCTGTTAAAATTAGAAATTTAATTATGTTTTCACAGCCATGATAATATTGTAATACTTTGTCGCTATAGCGTTTGTAAAATGCTAATTAATTCTTAATTTCCTATAATTATTATAATTACTTTATGTTATCAAAATTTTTGGCATTTATGAGATTATCTATAAGTAGACATTTTTACAAGGCGTCATACTCTATTTGTGTGACGTTGTATAGTGACAATGGAGTATCATCCCTTGTTGTTATAACAATATTTATACTTTTTTATTATAGTAAAGGGAGAAAAATACATATCGTAACATTTTGTATTTAACGACAAGGATAAGGGACAAGTCACGTTCATATTTCAATTATTTTATATTAGAAAGCATTAACAGAAATGATTTAAAATGATGCAAAGTTATAGTTGAACCTCGTTATGATCAAAAAACTTTAATTGGGAGTTTTTCTTTTCTTTATTTATTCATATATTTTGAAAATCGATTTTAGTTTTATGTCAAGTCTTTGAAATATAATGTTGAAATATAATCGTTACGTGATTGGATGGCGTTGGGAATTTAATTGGTGATAGACGAGATACCTATACTTATACTTATATACATATATATATATATTTTAATGCTGCTTATATATGAATTCTAATGTTTTAGTTAAACAATTTTGTGGGTGATCAATTTTGTTAGTTATTTAAAACGTAAATTTGTGATAGAAATAATGAAACGATTTATTTATTTGTCTACAGTCTATTTAGCTGATACCACTGTGTCATGTATATGTACTAAATTCTAATTAGTTCATAAACCAATTGTGTATAGAATTTATTTACAGATAAATATAATCTATAAAACAATCCTCTAGTTTTAGAATAATATCATTACAGAATATAACTGCATAGAACGAAACAGAATATCTTATTCTGAATACATATAATTTTTCATTGATGATTTACAAATATCATCTTCTAATGCATATGATTTGTATATACTCATCTTAGAAATACATCTTTTCTATTTAGGGTTAATAATCATAGTTATATATGATGATCCATTTAAAAATGAAAAATAAACTATCAACAACACATACCATCATAAATCAATTCTGCTATATAACATATTATGATTTACATTAACATATATTGATATATGAATTCAAAATACGTTATTCGACAAAAAAAAAAATAGGAAAAAAAGCTTAGCTGTTTAACTGAATTTATATAAAGAATGATTGATAAATGGCAAAAGTTATTCTGCGTTTTCTAAATTGAATTTCTAAGAATGATGAAACAAAATAGATTTCTTTCTGGATTTAAACTACTTATTGAATTGAAAATTGCGACATATTCTATGAATAATTGATTTTATTATAAATTCGCATTTTTATTCCCAGAATGATTAAATTATTATTATAACTTCAACTGTTGCTAAGAATTTTTAAATCTATTGTGCTGATCGGGTTATTGGGGAGTAACATTTCTTTGTTATAATTTATTTTAACAATCAATTGTACGTATTCAGTATTTGCCATTTTTATAAACGATATTTGTATAAAATATCATAAAGCAAAAAAATATTCATGAATTTATAAATTTTTAAATTTAACAATATTGAAGTTTTTTGAATCTATGATTACTTTACTTTACTTTCTTTTATCAAAGAACAAATATAACGTTTTTATAACTTCTTTTTTAGACTTTTAGTATACATGTACTAGTACATTGTATTACATATACATTTACATAAGATTAATAAACATTTTATAAAAGTCTATTCAGTTTAATTTTGTGTCACGACTCAAACGATTAAACGCGTTAGACTAGAAATTTTTATGTAATATTACATTTAAATAACCTTGAAAAATATCTTTTATGTGTATTGAGTGTCTTTTCTATTTTGTTTAAATACTTTGATTATAAGAAGTCTTTTAAATTTATTTTTTGGATAAAATATGATTATGAGAGTTTAAGATTTCGCCTTAGATATATTGTTTTCAGAAATTTATTGATTATAATTTATCAAAAAGAATTATTTATTAAAATTTGTTGTTAGCAGAAAAGAGTATCGTTTCAAGACATCAGAAAAAAAAAACATTATCGTAAGAATATGGACAATAATGTTTATTGATTATAAATTCCGGACATTCAATGTATAATATAATAATAAAATTAAAACAACGATAATAATTTATATATTCATATATTCCTAATAATATAGAAATAATTAACTTCACTCTGATCTTAGATTAATTCTGAAAGGTATACAATTTTACTTATACAAATAATTACACAGTGTATATAAAATAAAATTCTTTTAGCTTCTTTAAATTTTTCATTTGTGGATTATTGTATTAGAGTTCCTATGTGAAGGATTCTATAAATATCGATAAGTATTAGTATTACTTGTGGGTCGAGCTTATAAAACAAAAATCGACGTTTGACAATCGACAACATTATAAGTAGAGTTTTGGTCTAATATTTGATAATCCATAAGAGTGTTTCGGCTAAATCAAAGATTCTGCAAAAATTTCAAATAGAAATTTAATAAAACCGAGTCCATACTAACATGACTATTTGACTTATGTATCAAGAAATATTTATGTATCCATATAAACGTGGATTCAAGGAGTTTTATATAAATAATATATAATGTCTGATGCCTACATCTGATGATTTAAAATTATTTTATTAAAAAAAAATTCATGTTTTACAAATAAAATATATTTCAGATGTATAAAACCAATGGCGATATAAAATTTTATTAAAAACCATTTAAAGGAAGGGTCAAAATTTACAACATTTGAATAATTTGAAGATTTCATTGTTAAATATTTCAATAACAACAAACATAGCTTTTCATAAAGTTTATTGATTATATTGTAAATGTTTGCTTTAATATTTTAAGTTTTATATGTACGTCCGAAATTATAATAATAATAGGTTAAAACCTGAGGTCAATATTATTTGATTTTACGCAATCGGATTAAATTTACATTTACAAATTGCTTAAATATTTCTGAATTGATAAAACACCAAATTTAACTATACAGAAAGACATAATGTTATTTAACGAAGAAAATATACCATAACCTTTAAATTGTGAGAAAAATTATAATACACTTAAAATTTCAGTAGCCAACTATTTATAAGAAATAAACCTTTAAGGTTAAACTATCATGTTATCTATAAACTGTTTGTTTTGTACATAACATTCATTATATGTTACATATTTTTTTAAGTTGGATTTCACAAAATTACTGAATATATTTTAACGAACAATCATTTAATTTATTGAGAAATTGATATGTTCCATAGTATATGATTTGTTGGGATCGATCTCGATCTCGTTTGTCTATCATATATTTAAACAACAAAATTACCCTAATTTTATTGAATTATTGGCTCTAAGAATTTCGCATGAAAGAATTATAACTTCATATAAATCACGAAAAAGTCAATATGTCAAAACAAAAAGTGACAAATATGTCATCAAAATTTATAAATGGGAAAACTGCCTGAAGTTAAAGTAATTGAAAAATATATTGGATATGGTTGAACATTTTAACATGATAACAAGTGTTAACGATAAGTGATTAAACATATCAGAAATCTAAAGAATCTCAAATCTGATGGTTGAGTTAATTAATGTAAACAAAATATTTATTGATGGTTTATATTTGACGCAATAACATGTAAATAAAATTTTATACATTCCATAAATAAACAAGAACTCCACAAATTATGGTACCCCAACATTAATTTACGAAAATAATTTCCAATTTGAATTTATTTACAAGATTAATATAAAATTATATGTTTTGAATTTATTGTAAGTACCTTAATCAGCTAAAAATAAATTGACAAAAATTAACTAAACTTTTTTAATTAAAATTCAAATGCTAATCTGACTCAATTAATCCATTGAATGAAAAAAAAAAAATTTATTTTCAATTCAAATTATTACCCATTTGCAATTATTATCTCAAAACAATATTCTATACGAATACTTATAATAATCTATTTTTTTTCTAAAAATATTATGATCTGAACCAAGAATATGGATTCAAGCATTAAATACAAAAATAATCCCTATACCATACATCAGAATATGGACTAAAGTCCGTAACTCAAAATATACATGCTTAACTTCATTTAAACTTGAGCTAACTAATCTGTTTACAAGTCGTAGAGGCTAAAGTGCACAGCATATTCGTAAGGCTTTAGGTATATTTTTTTAAAGTAAAAAAATAATAATCACCGGTTGTAAAAAATATGAAATGATTCGTTTGATCATAATAACCTAAGAAACTGACATAATGATTTATAACACATTATAAATATCTATCAATATTGACGTTTTTATGAAAATTGCCATAGTCTTATGGGAAATATAAAAATAATGTATTTCTCTATATACCGTGAAAAATTAAATTCGTCGAACTGTTTTAATGTCTTCCTATAATGTTTCTGATTTTTATTTTTATACATTAAATTAGATTTACTCTCAGCAACAGTCAATGTGACTGTTCAGTGTAAACCAACGTAATTTCAAATATTTTAGAACAAAATCTACAAAACCATTATTAAAATGATTTACCTTTACTTGTTTATATTTCGGTAAAATTTTCCAACCAAAGATTATCTCTATAGTGCGTAGTTTAGTTTATTTTTAGATTGTAAAAATGTCTAATATGGGAGCAATTACAACCCTTCGTTCTACTTATAAAGAATTTTAGAAGTGATCCTTCAAAATTTATTTAGAAATTTTAAATTAGAAATTAGTCTAATACTTATAATAAAATATTTATTCGTATTTTCGGAATGACACTTTTCAACTTAATTCTTCTATTTATTTATATTTTAATCATTTGTTACATAAATAGTAAGCCGGAATTTGGTATTAATATTTTGTCCCATATTAAGCAAGTCAAATTCGTTACTTTCAAATAATAATGTTGGCCAATTTAATTCTAAGCATGTGTTTCCGAATCAAGTAATAAGTGAATTATAAAGAAGTAATCATAATCATAATTATAACATTCAATGACCAATCGGTATTATAAAGAATACAAAAAAGTTAAAAAATAGTTTATTATGTTCAAAATCAATTTATTAAGCTTTGTGGAATTGTTTTAAAAATGTTCATTACACAGCTAGTGTGATAAACCTTTTAACTTCTTCTTTTATTTATTTTATACTTAATTACAATACATTAATATGTTTTTGTTGTACTCTGTTATTACTAATCGTCTGAAGAAATTTAATGGTTTGGAATTTCATTAATTAAAAAAATGTGTTTCAGTTTCTTTTAAAATCATTTATTAAAGTTTATTGTATAAGTTTTTCTTTCATGATTTTTACAATATTAAAACGAATTATATTTAGTGTCTAACCTTAATAATAACTAGATGACTTAATTCAGAAATAATAAATAAGGAATTTATATTTTTATAATCAATATTTAAAATATATTAACGATTTGAGTTTTCTAGCAAAGGTTTAATATTATCTTCAATCATTTAACCACGAATGTGTCTTAATTCAAGGATAAATGTTTATTATAAAAAATTGAAGGATTTCTAAGTTTGCCCACTGCAAAAGTAAAAATATTTATTTATTGTTGAGAATTACTTGAATTTATACTTTTATTTGTTATGAAAAAAAAAATTGTTTGTTACCCATTTAATAACAGCCGTGAACACTTTCAGTTCAGTAATAGGTCAAGTTTTATTGATGGACAAAATTGCCTACTATAGTTTATTTTGCAATATCTATAAATGTTTTTATTGGAAAAATTTCACGAATTTTTTGTTGATCATTAGTTAATATTTCATTTCCTTGTATCCAGCTGAGATCTTTGTTATTAAAAATACAATTAACAACACTTTTTATGGGTTAGAGTATAATTGAAAATTGTTAACCAAAAATAAAACATACAAACTTTACGTGAAATGGTTAAAGAATATGAATATACTGAACCAATAACAACAATTATGGAACGTGTCACAGGTGAATTAACTGAAAATATTAAGTAATACAAGAAAAATAGAGTGAAATAGTTATTTTATAATTATTTTGATGGTTTGTTTCATATTTCAAAGTCATCAGATTTGATCAGGTATTCAAATATGATTGTTAAATTTACAACTTGAAATATTAAAACATCATGATTGAATGTTAATCTTCATTATAGAATAATGTAAATTGTAAACAATTATTATTCATATAATAATTGATCCAATAATATATAATTGGAATATGAAACAAAGAATACAATTTTTTCTTGATTACACGTTTTCAGTTAATTCATTTGTGTCTTGTTCCATAATTGTTGTTATTTATTCTGCGTACCCAAACATAAGAACCATTCCAGAACATTTTTGTATATAAAGGAAGGGATTTTGGCTATCATTATCAGAAATGAAACATAACCCATAAAAAATATTATTCAATTGAATGTATAATTTTCACCACAACAGGCTTCGTTGGAAACAATGAAATGAAATATTAAGTATAATTAATTATAAATTGTGAAGCGAATGCGTACAAAAGCATTTTTTGATATTGACAGAAATACTCTCAATGCAATTATTTTGTCCATCAATGAAACTGGACCGATTACTGAAATGAAAATACTTACGGCTGCAATTAAATGGGCAGCAAAAAAATTACTTCAAATCAATTCAATTATTAGATGAAGAAAAAACAATTTCAAATAAAACTAGAATCGATTAATTCTGTTAAAACTGCTAAATTCAAATCGTGAATACATTTTGAATATTACCACAAAATTACTATAAGTACTGATGTTAAAATTTCTGTCTGTCAAATGTCAGTTTAAAAATTACTCAAACTAAGATAAGAATAAAAAGTTCATCGACCTTTTCATAGTATTGGCGATGTACAAAATTTATATCATTTTGTTGTCAGAAAAATTAAACAAATTAAATATTAATTAATAATTATTCTCGTGTATTGAAATTAAATTATGTTTATGTATCTTAAGCAAGGCTAACATAAATTATTTTACTACCAATAAATTGGTAGTATTTTTTCTTCCATCCATTGAAAAACAAAGCAATGATAAGGTGGCTTAAAAAATGCTCCAATAAACTGAAAGAAAGTTAAAAAAAATTAACTAATTAATTTGTAATGCTAAAGCAAACATTTATAAATGAATTTTTGTTTAGAATTATACTGGATGTTGAATATTATTATAGATTTAATTAAAAATTATTGTAGTACCTACTTAACTTGATTATTTATATAATTTAATTATTTGATTTTGTATCAGCATTTAAAAAAAATGGTGTCATTAATTAAATAAAAATGATAATTAATAATAATGATCATAAAATTCCTGAAATTTTTTTTCGTAATTTCAATTATTGAAATTTAACTATGACACCCTTATTTAATAATTCACATTAATAAAATTAAAAATATATGAATATTAAATAACTCACCTTTATAAATGATTAATTATTTTGAACACGTGCTTCAGTGTTTTAAATTCAATCCGATTTTTTTTACATTTAAATTTGTGTTACACTTTTGACACTGCCATTGTCCTGCACATTATTCCCTATACAACAATAAAAAATACAATTACAAATATTTACATACAATAAATAAATTAAAGATTTTATTTTTAAATTTTTAATTAAACATTTATGTTTGTTTTAATTCTATTATTGTTGTCTTACTTTCATAAATGAAAATCGTTAAATTATTCACAAAATTCTTGACTAAAGTATTTATTAAAATTATTTCAAAAATGGTTGAAAACCTGTACCTAATAACATGACACGTTTATGAATTTTTTTTTTATGTTAGATATGAACTTATAAAGATAATTTTTTATCATAGGTATAAGTTGATAAAATATTTTCAATATAACACAAATAATTTTAATCAAATTAAGATAACAAAAAATATTCTGATAGAAAAACATATTATATGTATGTTACTTGAACTTTGATATTTATTTAGAAAAAATAATGTGTTGGTTGAAATTTTAAATAAAAATAAAATTTAAATAAAACTATTCTATATTACAATAAATATTGTTTTTCGAAACAATTAGTTCTATCTGTTATATAAAAACGTACAATTTAACTTTTTTATGTTAGAAAAACTTTTGGTAATTTGTTAAAATATTCAACAAACTTCTATTATTTTTTCTATGAATTCAACAAATAAAAAGTATCAGTTGATAAAAAATAAATTATTACTTACGATTTAATAGATTCCTGTTCTTTTGAATTTTTAAATGAAACTATATAAAATATATTTTTTCTTTTACTGAACAAATTAAATAATACACGTTTTTCTTATCTTCTTGAGCAAATAAAAAAAAATTTGTAATCAAAATTCTTATCTTTAGATTAAATATAAAATAAATATTTTTTCATTAGATCAAATATTCAATTTTTAGTCTTTTGGCTATATTTATATATTTAATATTTTGTATTTTCGCATGTGGACTCAATAGAATAAAATAACTTCGATTTTAAGTTGCGATCGAGTTATGCACTGTACCAATGGACTGAAAATATGAATTTTCTTATTTATATTGTTTATATTTATATTTTTATATTTATATTTTTATATTTAAATTTAATAATAAACCTTATTTATTTGTGTGAATGTAAATAGAAAATGGTTAGTATTTGGTAGAACAATAAAAAGACCTTTATGGTTTGGCATTTGTATTAAGTTCAAATGTGATTGTTCAGTGATTTCTATAACAAAGCAAAAACCTCAGGTTTGAAATTATTTAGACAATATTGTCATTAAACGAATTGGAAATTAATTCTTGTTTATTTATTAATTGTTTGTAGAATTTGAAATAATATTTTTGTGGTATAAAAGACGTATTATGTGCCATATGTGCTGACAATTAAAGAAACTTTAGATAAATAGTAATACGTGCTACAAAATTAAAAATTTTCATTTACATAAAGACAACATTTTGTGTCTGTTGACAGAAAAGTCAAAAAAACAGAAGTATTTGAACTTTTCATTTTATTTTTCTTCTATGTAAGATTCTTTGATTGTCATTTATTTTTAATTTGAAATAAACGAATATTGTGAAGTAAGAACAAATATAAATGAAATTGAATTTTGTAAATTTTGATGATCATATTATTGTGTGTTAATTTAAAATAAACTTTTGTGACTGATAAACAAAAAAAAATGGTTGAGATTTGTTAGCGAAGAAAAATTTGTGTTGGAATTCTCAAAAAAACAAAGTTGATTTTCAACGAGGCTATTCCTAGAACATAATTCAATTTTTTAAAAGAAAAAAGTCAATAAAAGGAGTAAATCGTATAAATAGTCAAGGGTTCTATAAATATTAATGTTTTACGATAGACTTTTTGTTATTTATTTTTTAGAACATATACGAACATATAGAAAAGGCATTTCTGTGAACGACCTCCAAATGACCACTAACAAGGTATTAAACTTTGAATGATTTTTCTTACTGGAATTTTGCTGCTGTTTGGAGTTTTTCAAGTTATTAAAGTTCAGTTTATTTGTATAAACAATAAAGAAAGCAAATTTCTTCTAATTGCTACTGAATAGACTTTTAAAAAATAAAAACAATAAAGATTTTTCTATTCAAGACTTTCTTCTAGAGGAAATATTTCTTACCAGTAAATATCAAAGATTCTTAATAAAACTTAATAATCAGTAGTTTTTTGTCAATAAACCAAATTGATTTTATTCAATTCTTTAAATTAATTCTGTAACCTAATTATTTCTGATGTTTAATGACGTAAATATATCAAGACACAAGCCATGAGACATATTTATGTAGCTATTAGTCGAATCAAATTAAAATCGAAAAGTAATTATAATTAATTTTAATATTAGAGTTCTAACTTTTGGCTAAATAATTTCATTATTAAATTGGATTACATATAAAGTGGATTAGCTAATACGCAAAGATTTGGAAAAAACAAATAACTAAAACTAAGATGAAGATAAGAAGAAAATTTAAATGGTATGATTTATGTATATATAAGTAATAGGGCAACAATTAAAGTTAAGACAATTTGGCAATAGCAAAATTTATTAGGAAATTAGTATATCAATTTCAATGTAGTTCAAATTTATATATTCATCTCCATATAAATTTGATTGGTAATTATTTGAGTTTTTTCTGTTTTTCAGAGAATATTTTATTTAGAATATAAAACGAAATCTTATCCCCATGACCAGCGGAGTTATCCTTTGTCATTACAGTTCAAACTAAAACCTGAATTATTTGTATAAAATTTTATCAGAAGACAAATAGATAAAAATCGATTTGTAACTAACTGTGAGCTCAAAGTTTTGATTTTAACTGGCAAATTGAAGAATGATTCAACACTTCTTTACTTTCATATGTTGCTTATTAGTTATTGTTAATGAAAAATCTGTTGTAAGTTTATACACAGATTAATTATATGTTGTATATTTGATTACAAATAAGGTATACAAGAATATTTATAACAGCAATAAATAAAAATTAAATATGTACAAAATATAATTCTAAACAATTTCATTGTTTTTCAAACTTTTTTACATACAATTTCTTGTATTTGTAAATTTAACAATTTACATCAAATAAAATATTTCAATTTAATTTATTGGCAGAAGGGAAAACAATTTCTGTTAGTGGCATTCAATAAAAATGTTAATAAAAAAAAAATGACGTATTGAAATAATGTTAAATTTTTTTTCTATATTTTATGAGAAACTTTTTTTTGTTGTAAATTTTTGGTATAGAAAATTATTTACCAATTTCACTGAATAATAAACCTACCCAAAATTTCTATTGTGGTTTAATGTGAACGTTTTTCATTCTATATGAAATTAATTTTTTTTTTTATAATAAATCAACTGACAAATTTGTTTCTTTTTTTTTTTTACAACGATTCTGATAAATAAATCTATAGAGAAATCATCAATACAACAAAAAAATTTCCTTTGGAAAAATATTATTGATAAATTAATCTGTATATTTCATTTTATTTTTAATGTTTACCAAGAAAAAATACTTGTAAATCTAAAGAAAAACGTTTGACAAAAACTCATCATATTTATCGTAAATTTAAAATAAATTTGCTTTGACAGTAATTATAATCAGTGTACAATTGAAAATAATTTTTATTGAAATACAGTACATCATGATAAACTGTTTACAAGTATTTTATTTATTTATCATTCAAGCTTAAAATGTAACAATAAAGGTTCAAGTTAAAGAAAAAAAAAATCGTAACTACAAAGCGGCTGTCAGACAAATATAAACGTAGGAAGAAATTGAAAATGATAGAAAGTATTTTAGATACGACAGGAATGTTAGAGCGTAAATGAAGATTTTTGTTAAACATTTAAAATCTTTCAAGCATAGAGAAAATGTTTATTTATATTTGTATATATAGTATGTAAAAAGCACAGCCATCTGTACTTTCTTATACATATAAAATGTTGATCTTTTCATGATTTGTGATTAGGGTAACAGGAAAAGATTTTGATTTTTAAACATTATATAGAAATTTTAGCTTTAAATAAAGTACATGTTATGGTACTGGTTAGAGATTATGTTAATATACCTATGACAAACAAGAACAGTTTCGTAGGAATACATTTATGAAGAATGATTTAGTTTATTGAATATTGTATAATTTTCGATATGAGTGAATGTATTAGGAGTTGTTTAATTAATTTTATGTGAAATATATAAATATATATAATATTTTAGTGAAATATGTACTAAATAATTTTGTTTTGTAATAAATAGTTTTACTCTTAACTTCATTTAAATAACATTTAAATTATACGTAAAACAAAGGCGCTATTAATGTGTAGCCATTGTAGAACGCAATAAATTTAATATTCATTTCATTCTTAACTTCACAAAACTATTTATATTCTATTCTCCTATTATTTTGTTCATTTATACTAGAACTGGATGTCATATTTAGCATATACGGTAGGTATAACAGAATCAATAATATGGCAAAATGTACAATAATATTGTTTGGCTCTATTTATGTTTGTATGTTGTTATGACTGTCCTCTTTAGAAAAGATAATATTTACATAGATTTAGATTTGATAAATTCCTTCACCCCAAAAGTTATGTGTATATTATGGAGATAATAGCTCTCACTATAAAAAATAAGTTATATATTAAAATCTTAAATTTAAGCTTATACCCTACAATACCTCTCATCCTATTGTCCAAAATCCAAATTGCCAAAAATTAGTTGTTCAAGTATAATTATAATTTTAGTTTTAATATAAAATAAAATAAAATACACAAACAAAAAACAAAAAAAAAAAATAAAATAAAATAAAAATAACCTATAATTAGTAGGTGCTATTTCTTCGACACTAGATAAAAAATTATAGAATTAAGTAACGTACTACAAAATAAATAATAAAACAAAAAAAAAAAACATAACAAGATAAGGAATTAAAACATGGCCAAGCCAATTGGTTAGCCCGTATATATATTATAAAATAAATACATTTATGAAATAGGATTAAGTAATATTGTACAACAAAAAAAAAAGACACCAATAAATGAATTGATTTTTAAATTTATAATAATAGCCGTGGGAAATTTTAATAAGAGTCATGATGAATTTTACAAATTATAATATAAATTAATTATAATGAATTCATATTATAAACGTTTCGAATTTATTCATGTTATTAACATTATTGAAAATTTTTAACTATTTTCCGAACAATACTAATTATTTAATTGTGAAATTTAATTATTTCGTTACTAGATTTATTAGAGGAATAAATCGTATATAATTTTTATTTAGTATATAATATTGTATTTTTCTTTCTGATTGAATTTTTTTTATTAACAAATATATACCTACCTATATTACTTTCTTACATATTTTACAATACATTACAATATTACATCAATATAAAATGTAAGTGTTTAGAATAAATTGAATTCAAAAATAGCACGTTCCTTTGATTATTTTGCTTCATCCAAAAAAAAAAAAAAAAATCTTAAAAAAATTTACACCTTTCCTGATTAGCGATAACGAGAATTTTATATTTTTTATTCTTTTGTTTTTTATTTTTTATGTGTTTCGACAAATGTATCGCCTAATGCGTTCATTATTATTAAATAATTTTTGCTCAAGTTTAAATAATTATTTTTCTCTCATATGTAGAAGATTCGAAAAAAACCTAACGTGTCAAAAAGACCAAAGAGGATAATTCACAAATAAAAATACTCGATCATAAAACAGCATAAAACAGTCTAAGTATAATTCTAAAGTTCTTAAAATATTTTAATGAACAAATTCATTGATTAGATTAGAACAAAAAAATTTCAATAATTTTGAACATAAATAAAAGCATTTTCATAATTTCATTTCTTTATATTTTTTACAATTAATAAATGTAAAATATTCTCAGGTATCATATCATATTCCTTCAATAATTCAAAAAATTTAAATTATAACCATAACTAACAAAAAATCTTGTATAAAATAATATTATCAATAAGAAATTAATTGGTTTTGATGATATTTTCACCATTAATTATGAAATTAAAAAATTTTCTCAGATAATACAAAGTGATAGAAAAAGTTTACTATAAAAAATGATAATGATAAAAATCTACCAAAGTTATTTCCATAATAAACTAAAGATGCTTTATTAAAATATTTTTTTTTTTACTCTAAATTTATTGTGCAGTCAAAAATTTATTTATTTTCGATTAGTTGTCATTATTAACAACATCACGGTGCTTACGTACTAATACAAAATAAAGTTTTGATTTTCATAATTATAATTTTTCTATTTAATTAAATTTATATAAATTGTAAACAGATTCTTTTCATGCTTGATTAACAATTACAAATAATCAATTTCATCAAAATTAAAATAATTATTAGGTACCAACTAAATTAAAAATAATAAGGAAAAATTTATCATAACAAAAAATTCAATCAAAATTTAAATGAATTTCTCAAATTTATTTTGATGTTCAATTTCAATTTTTTACTGGAATTTAATTTTCAATATTTTCCCTTTATAGACGGGAAAATATTGAAAATTAAATTCCATAGAAAACTAATTAATTTAAAATAATAAGTGACAAACATAAATAATATTTTGTTGCATATGATTGATTGAAATTTGTTGATTTCTATTTAATTTATTCAACAATATTTCAAAATTCATAAAAAAAACAATACTAAAAAGAAACCAACTAAAACTGATATACTTCTTCTTCTCTCTTTGTACTTGACTTGCATCAAGTGATTGTTTTTATTGGCTTTTTAAGAATTTCTTATATAGAGATTTATTTATTTAATATATTAATGTCTACTTTTTTCACACTAGGCCAACTTGGGTCGAGACCTACCATTTTTAAGGTGGGCTCTGAAAAACCTAGCATCTGCACATGCATCTTGTCTGCTCTTAGGAAACATGCAGATTTCCTAAGAAGAATCGTTCGGTTTAAACCTTATCGTGTACACCAACAACCAGAGGGTCATAGATGACCTGACAATAATTAGAAGAATGAAAAATTCCATCCCGCCTCGGTCGAGATTCGAACTCGGTACCTCCCGCTCCAAACGCATGTGGCCACTTTGGTCGGTAAAAACTGATATTAGATTTTGCTAACCACAGGAGAATTCGCCGAAGTTCATATATGTAATTAGTGAGTTTGGAATTTTAATGAGATCATGATAATAAATGTGGTGTGATTAAGAACTGGGGAACGTATGATAATATTTGGTTAATTCATATGAGAATGAAATTTTAATTCATATAAAATATTTTCGTTTTAGGGTTTGTTTTTTAAATTTATAAATGTGAATTTTATCGATATTCAGATCACATCAAAGATATTTATTTTATGTTACAATGAGTCAGCTTTTTTTTTTCTTACAAATAAAAACACATCATTCATGTACCTATAAATAGCACCAGAAGAGTATATGAAAATAATTATTTTGAGCTTTTAAGAATCTCAAAGAAATATTTTTCGGTCATGCGCGTATAAAAAGTATAAAATGTGATGAAACTTGTTCATGGTGAGACTAATATTTTTTCTCTCTCTTTTCGTTTTAGGTTACAGAAAATATATGGACTTAAGATGAAAATCTTTTATTTTTAGTCTACATCTATACGACAAAGTGAAAACATGAATTAAAAATAAATTCTTTTGAAGTTACTCACGAAAATAATGCAAATTATATAGATAAGATTACTTTTTATTCGAAATGATGATTAAGTAGATACCTAAGGGTATTGTAAAAATCATTTAAATTAAAGTTGAAATTTTTTATTATAAATTATCTCAAACAATAAAACTGTTGAATGAATAATGAATGTTTTTTTTTTTTTGTTGAGTCTGAAATAGAATTTATTCAGACTCGACAAAAACAAAATTCATTATTAAAATATTGTACTTAAACATTAAAAATCTATTAACTTTATCTATGTTTAATTAATAATAAATAATTTATTTTTAGTTTTATTTTCACAAAGTGTAAATTATAAATTTTTATTATGTTCCATTATAAATTTACCAAAATTTAAAATTATAATTATTAATTGCACTAATTAAATATTTAGGCTCATGTTCATGTTTATGTTTAACCTACACATAAATCAATGATATTCTATCTAGAACTTTCTGAATTTATTGAATTTGATCAATTAATAATGACACTTTCTGATTTAGTATTTAGTATTCTCTTGTCTGTTTCTATTATTAATGTTAATATAGACTGCCTCCATGGATATATAAATACCATGAATAATTGAAAAACCGTGTAGAATAAAATCTTGTGTTTATTGAGGGACACAATAAACAAGTTAATAAAAAAAATATACTCAAATCAAATTTCTTAACATAATTAAAATATTAGATGAATATTGTAGAGATTCAATTAAAATCACACATGAAATTAATTATTGAATAAATTATAAATTTCCGCAATGCATTAGAAATATTTCTTGTGAATTTTAGGGAAAACTATGTCGTGGAAACACAGTAAATCATATCTTAGATTTGATTTTATATATGTCTGATCATGTACACAATTTGCCGAAACTTTTGGATTCTCATTAAATTTGAAAAACAAAAGCTATTTACTAGAATGTATATTTATAGAGATTATAAGATTTTGTTTCTTTGTAATAAATTACCCAAACACAATTATATTTATACACAAAATCGAAGGTCATTATTTTGAATTAAACTTTATTACAACCACTACGAATATAATCATCGGTAATAATAGAGAAAATGTGTTTTACGTATAAATAAAAGATTATTTATCAATTATCCATAAAAAAAAAAAAACAAAAAAAAATTCATAAACTTATAAAAGTTTCAAGCATAAGGAATATTTTTTTTAAGTTATAAACAATTTTTTACTGAAAACTTTTTTTTTTCTTCCAATTATTTTAAAATTAATGACTTTTTTAATTAATAAAAATGTCACGCTAAATATGTATATTAAAAAATAATTTTCAAAAGAAATTATAAATGAATTTCCAGAATAAAAATTCTGCTTGAATAATTTCTTCAAGAATAAAATAATCAATAGATCTTTCTTGGCAGCTTGAATGTTTCACCTTCCTTTTAAAATAACTTTAAACTGGAAATTAAACAATTAAATCAGGAAGATAGCTGATTAACCACAACCATTCCTTTCTACTAAACAATAGAAGACACATGACTTTTCTGAATATTTCAATTAACATTAGATTTATTACGGAACAGAATTGTCAAATACAAAACAAACAATGAACCATGAATGATATATTGTCTTAATTTATTTCGTATTATGTTTAAAAAAAATATAATAGAATATTATTTTCTATTAATTCATGTTAAAATTTTCTTTACTAAAAATCAGTACGAAGTAAAATTCAAAATTTATACAATTTCCTAGAATCATTAAAAATACAAACTTTCATCAAATTATCAAAATAATCAAATTTTATAATTTGTTTCGTCTTTGAAATTCTATAGTTAAGGCTAGGATCAAAGAAATTATTATTTTCTATAGTTTTCAGGCGAATTGCTTCTGGTTAATCAGAAATTAATGTTTAAGGTAGATTATGAAAGTTTGGACTTTTATTATACTGGGAATACATTTTCAATAATTTTTTTTTTTAATTATATTTTTCAATAACAAAGCTGGGAAATTGTGTTTCTAATTTATTATTAAAATTTGAATCATTATCTGAGATTTCTTTTATAAATTTGGTTTGTTTTAGATCTTTTTGAAATATAAGTGGATGGTATAATTATTTCCCACAAAACTTGTGTGTCCATTATATTTCTATTTTAATTATGAATGGATCACAGAACACATATGTAATTATTTATTTTACCGAATGCAAAAGAATATTATTGCTTATTTTCCTGTGAATGAAAAAAAAAAACAAACAATAACATTTAATATTTACATCAAAGCGTGACTTAGAATGTCCATTTAATATCAAAAAATCAATAATTTTTCCTTAAATTGTGATGTATGATTTTATTTTTAATCTTTGAGGTAAACTATAAACTTAAGCTTTTCAACATTTATTTAAGTTAAGTAAGGAAATTTGCACGAAAATATTAATTACTGAAAAATAATCTATTCAGTTAGCTTGTTAACAATACACAAACACACATAGAATGAAATTTATGAAATCAGTAAATATTTAACAGGTCAAGTGAAAACTTGAGCCTTTGATATTTCATTTAGACAAAATAGAAAATACATCAAATGAACTGTATAAAAAAAATTAATTAAAAATTGTTTCCTTTGAAATTTATATTGTTCTCAAGAATATAATTTCTTCATTATTTGTTCCTGCAGGAAAATTTTACTTTTCGTTTTAATATTAAATAAATTTGTACTTCTTTTTTGCTTTAATGAATTTCTTTAAATGTGTATACATATTATTAGTATCAAGAATAAAGAATTTTTCTTACTTATAAATGTTTAATATTTATTAGCAAAAATCGATATTAAAGAAACGATAACATCTGTTGATTTTATACATACATTTTTTGCAAAATCTTCAAAAGGATATTTTATAAAATACACAATAAGAGAATAGCTAAATAAATAATGTTTTTTTTATTCTTATACAGCTGCCAGTATCAGTATCAGACAAGATACAAATGTAAAGCTTTTTGTGTACTTTTTCCAAACACAACTGTTCCTTTGTCAAAAAAAAAAAAGCTAAAATGTGTTTTTATTTTTAAAGGTGAAACTAAAATGTAAATTTAGCAAAAATTTATACAATTAAATTAATTTTTTTCGTATTTAGGTTATTTTTTTATTTAATTTTTATATTTTGTTTACAAGTAAAGCAATATTGTAACTTTCCTTAATCCGAATTAAACTCGAAATAAAAAAAAATCTGAGAAAAGAAAAAACTTTCTTTTGTTTTATGCTGATGTTGGTAATTTAAATTTATATAAACACAACAATAATGTGTTGCGAAATCTGTATATTTTATTCATTTTTATAAAAAGATTTTATATTTATAATGCAAATACCAAATACTCATAAAATCTAATTTTTGAAGTTCTTTTCTTGTGGAAATTTCCATCTATAGATTTATTAAATTAGAAAATCTATACATATTTCATTTTAATTGGAAGAAAAATCTATAATAAAGGTTATTTAAATCTACTTTTGACACATCTTTATGATTTTGCTATGAATAGTTTAAGCTAATCAAAATTTGAAATGAAGTTTTATTGAACAATGGTATTCAAAATGTAGGTTTTATGATATTAATATTAATGGTATATGATTTGGGTATTTTGACCACAGGAGCGAACAGTTGATATTTGAAAATTAATTTTTTGTTTTAGATTGTGGCGAAAAGATTCTAGCGCAGGTTGAAAAAATAACAATACAGCTCTGATGCTTAGAATGTCAATTGTCATTCAATTTTAGGTCTGATTTGAACGAGATTGCTAATCGATTCTATAGTGCTATACTTCATACAGAGGGTTTCCAACGTTTGATGGTTACTTAAAATAAATATTTAATTTATTTTAGAAATAAAATTCGAATAGTGACAATTTATTTTTGTATCTTTTATGTATTACTTATATGTATGCGGTGGTTATGCGACACTTGTGAGAAATGTTTCAACACGTGAATGTTTTTGCACATGTTATATCATTAACCATAGTTTGAAAAATATTACTAATTTTATCAATAATAAGAAATGTATTCTTCTTCATAGCAATTTTTTTTTTTAAATAAAGAAACTCCTTTTTTAAATTTCACAATAAATATTTGTTCAACAAATATATTTAATTTGATTGGCAAAAATTTTATATCAGATGGAAACAACTTTATTTTATCTGCTCTCGTTCTCATATTATTCAAGTCGACCGTTTTCCTAGCTTATAGTTTAAAAGTGGAAAGGAACCGTGGAAAGGAACCATCGTTTTTCTACATCGAATGCAAAAACTGCTGCCCGGTTTTTATCTTAATAAATTATAGGAAGTCTTAACTTCACCTGAAGCCGATAATTTTGACTTATTGTAAACGTAATTTTCATTATGGTTTAATTTGTATTTGTAAATATCATCACATATTTATTATCTGAACTAAGAGAAAAATGTTATTTCAACTTTTAATATGGCTAAGACTTAGGAAAGAAACGTATATTTTTTACAATTATCGTTTGTTTCAGCCATAAATTAATAATTTATTAACCCTCTTTTGTATTAGAACAGATGTGCTTCATTAAATACTAATGTATTTAAGGCCCATAATATTCTCATTTTCATTTGAATGATTAAGGGTTGTTGTATTTTTATAAAGATCTCTATCAATATTTATTTCATATTTCATTTTAAGTAAAGATTTACGACACAATAAAAATAGTCGAACAAAAAAATTTCTAACTTTGCTGAACAATGGAAACTATAAAATTCTTTTCGATTCTCGAATTAACTTATTCCCAAAAAATAAAGATTAAATTTAATGATCTTTCTTAATTGTCTAATTAATGAATAATTATATGTTTATTAAAGTGTAATTTGCGCGCACTTGTTATAAATTTAGTATTGTTTATATTTAGAAACTTATCTGAAACTAATAATCATAAAAGAATAGAAAGCGCTCCAATATATCACAACTTCTACTTTTTTTCTTTTTTTCAATTTTATCATTTTTTCAATATCTCTATAAACTCTTTATCCTGAGAGACAATATTTGACATTATAAAGAAAATCGTCACGATAACAATTGAATTGGCTCATGGGAAATCTTAACAAAATATAAAATAAAATACATAGGAGTTCTTAAGAGATTCTTCAATACTACAATAAAATTGTTAGATTATAATGAAATTGAATTCTCAATAGAGTTATTAATTTAAAAAACTAAATACAATGTTCTAAAAATAAATTATTAACGTTAAACATTTAATTATTTCTTACATAAATAATTTTTTTAACTAAATTTTGTTTTATTTCTGTTATTCATAATCTCACAGTTATTCTGTTTTATCGTCTGAAATTAAGTGACCAAAGATATTTCTCTATTTGCTACCCGAGTTATCATTAGTCTCTATTGTAACCTAAAGTTACAGACACCACTTAAAAGTTATTCAAAGGTATAAAGGTTAAATTTACTAAGAAAGTTTTGATACTTTAAAAGTCACAAAGAATATGATAACATCGAAAAAAAACTATACTAAATTAATGATAATTGAATAAAAGACTATTATACGTATTATAAGTAGCAATTATATAATATCTAAGGGCAAAGGTAAAGGCTAGAAGTTGAGTTGCAAATCCTGATTTGACATATCTTCATTAGAAATATTATATAAAGATGTCTAGTACGATTTACACCGAAAGTTTGTCGTAATTTATGAACGTAGCAGATAAAAAATTACAATATAATTAGAATTTTAATCCAACACAAGAATTTTTGTTCGTTTAATGAATTTACCTCACTATTAATTCCAAGTTAACATTCCAAGTTAAGCAATGAAAAATATTTAATCTGAAACTTTAAATTAAAAAAAAAACTATAAAGTTTAAATTCTGAATTATTTATATTAAATTTTGCATTTTTTTTAAATCAGTAAATTGAAAATCGATAAATAAAAACTTTTTACTTTTTTTATGAGAGAACTAAATATATGAGTTTAGTTTTCGTTTAAATTCATGATCGAATTTATAACATCAGTCTAAAATAGCGTAGTTGAGTTAAACATAAGTTTGTGAAAAATTGAAAATTTGTTAAGAAATTAATTTAAAATTAAGTAATTGTCTTGATTTTTATAATAAAACTTCAGAACTAAATTAATGAAAAATAAAAAGTTCTAATGGAATTATTATCCAAAAGAAAAAAGAATATTTTTTTCTACATGAATAATCAATAATCAAGAGGTAAGATTTGTGCTGAATAAGATAAAATTATTTCATCTTCAAAATTATTGATTTCACGTTAACATTATTTATATATAAATTATATTGTTTACATTTTTTCACTGAAATAAACAGACATTTCTGTTTACATTTTTTTGTCTGTGTAAAAATGTAATTAAATGAATTATTTTTGTTGCTCTAGAAATAATTAAAAATAAATATGAATATTCAATATTTTCTAGACTTAAAAATAAAAATCTATATCTGAAAGCAAATTGTTTTATGTAATAAATTAACACATTTTTAAAACTGATTTCCGCGTAACAATTAGAACAGATTTTTTAATAAATTGGTCTATTGAAATATAAATTAATTCACTGTCATAAATAACCATTTCTGGTTTTAAAATAATTTATTTTAACAGAATTTAGAACAAACCGAAAAATCTATCATTGTTAATATAATTATACAAATAATTCTTCTTTATTAGAGTCTATGATTAATCAAAATTCATATCTAGTGCTTCAATTTGATAAAGAAATGATTTGTGTGTTTGTTTTTTTATTCTATTCAAAGAAGGTATAAGACTGGTAAAAACGATTTAAATCTTTGGAAAAAAGTTTACAAGATTTAATTTAGTGGATGAATAAACACAAATAAATGTTAGGACATTGACTCTCATGTATTTCACAAATTTCAACTTTAAATTGTGATTTGGGTGTTTTATATCGTAATGATTTGCAAGTTATTTAAAACAAAAATGTAAGTATATAATAACTTATGCGGAAAAAATGGTAATAATCGTTTTCATTTGACTGAGTAAATTTCTGATATGATATGAACAACCTAATATGTATATAAAGTTATATTAAATTGATTCAAATGATAACATTTTTAGGTTGGAATTTTCCAAAAAATAATTAAGGTTATATCAGGGTGTTTTTATATGTTTATTAAGCTATTGTTCTGAAATAAATCGTTATAATCGGCAAAGATTTTTGGGGTACTAAAATTTAATGTTGAAAGAATAAGCAATCATATGTGTAAATATATTATTGCTTTCTTATATTTTCTAACATCAGTTTTTCAAGTGCGTATTGTATATAAAAGAGTGATGATGATGTTTTTCATTTAAAGATTAATAATATTGATTGACATCACACTAGGATTAAATTGAAATGCTAAGTTAGCCTAGCATTTTAATTCAATTATAATTCATAATATTTTTTTTCCTTGATTTAGAAGAAGAAATGTTAAAAATCAACAATTATAATTATAAAATCAAATGATTAATTTGTTTTTATTTCAAAATATTATTAAACAGGAGCAAAATTGAAGATACTTAAACTAAACATCATTACCATGAATGTCACCCAGAGAAAAAATATGATAAAATATATAAAAATTAAGTATTAAGTGTTACGATTGCTGCAATTATGTGTTAATTGCATCATATTTTTTCTCTGTGAATCCTTTGATGGAATATTTCACTACGATAGCAAAGAGTAATGAACTAAGTTGAATAAAGTATTTTTAATGGTTTAAATTTAAAAAGCATTCCCACTCAAAATTATATGCAAAGCGAAATTCTAAAACTCAAAAAATGTTTGCGATCTTGTGTGTCGGTTCAGTGAAAACCCTTTATGTAATCAAGATTCAAGATGTTCTTACACATTAATTAAATTCCTGTGTATGAAATTTATTGAATTCTTCTATGTAGTTTTACAAACCATTAATATCAAGATATTTAAAAAAACTACAATAAACGTTAAGGTTAATTATATATTTAAAGTCATGTGAAAGAGGTTTGTTGTGAAGAGAGCATCTATTAAAAACTTTCACAATGTACATCATTTCTGTTTACTAGACTAGAATAAAACTTTAATAATTAATTATGCTAACCAACTGTAAGAAATTTTTAATATCATAAATATTTTAATTTAGTGTAATTTGTAGTGTAATATTTAGTATGAAAGAAAATTATCCGTGAACTAAGCAAAAAAAATTTCTTAAAACAAATTTGTTGATAAAATTCAAAAAAAAAAGGTCACCTCTATGATTTTCTGCCAACTGCACAAATGGTTATAATAATTAAACAGTCTGTTTCAAACATTCTTGAATTTTAAACCAAAAATGAATAATAAATTTGTAATTGCGTCCTAAAAAATCTGTAATAACGATACTTGAATAAATTTGTCATAATTCTTTAAATAACAATAATATAGAAATATATTTAATTGGAGTCATTATATTAACTGTGAAAAAAAAAGAAATCGTGCCAGAAGGTCAATCTGATAAAGAAAAAAAAACAAAAACAATATTTCATTCATGAACAAGAGCAATTAACTTGTTCTTGTTTTTTGAATTATTTCCATAAATCTAAAATATTAATAATTCTTTTGATTAAAAATTAAAATTTTTATTCAATTAAAGAAAATATAAAATTATACGATAAATTAATTTCTTTATAACTTCCGTTTACGTGATAAAGTATTCTGAATATTCGGATAAAATTAGAATTTTAATTATTATTTCAGTGCCTTGAAAGACTTGTAACTGTAGAATTCGTAATTTCCTCTTAATCTTAATTTTATAATTTCCTATAATTACTTCATTGTGATTTTTTATTTTTTGACATTTTTAAAATTATCTATTAATAGTTCAATCCAGTCACAAAGAATAATTTTTTATTGACGTCACGTAATTTAACAGATGAAATGTTGATATAACATAGAAAGTATAATATGTATATTATCAAGAATCAATTTATACAGTAACAACAAAGTTTAAGTAAAAGTCACGTTCATATTTCCCTTGAAAATTTTTATCCGCGTATATGGATTTAAAAATAAAAAATGGTTCAAAGATGTTTGAACTTTCCAATATTGTCGTCAAAATAACTAAATTTGTTGTTGTAAAAACAACTCACACTGCATATGCATAGGATATATCTTAGAATAAGTCTGGCTTTTTTAATATTTATATACTGCAATATTAACCATAGATATTTGATCCTTGCTTCCTTTAGTGCTTAAAGTTTTTGTATTCATGACAAAAAAAATTTTTTTGTTATTGTGTATAGTTTTTTTTGTAAGGATTTCAATATATAAAGTACAGTTTATTCAGAATAGTCTAAAAATACTAAAAAAACTATTAATATAATAAACTAACAAATAAATCCACTGTCTTTTTTTTGTTATAAGGAAAGCATAATACAATACATATATTGTTAATGGATTTATATGTGTAAACATAATACCTATTGATATAAACGTATTCATATATAGAGAATTGAACAATTTAAGAATGAGAATAAAAGCTCTCCGTTTAACTATATTTACTATATAAAGAATGAATGATAAATGGCAAAAGTTTATATATAAATTTTATTTTTAAATTTTATTTTTTCTTTTCAATTGAACTTTATAAGTCTACAAAACAAAATATTAGATTTATTATGCATTATATGTAATTTGTATGGCACATGTGTTTGCTATTAGATGTGATCTTTAGCTTTATTAAAAATGATTAAAAAAATCGTTTGCCTAATATAAAAATATTCCGAATTGCACAATAATCAACAAAAAGTGTTTGCACATTTATGATAAATTCATCGAGTTTTCAAATTTTTATTTGAACTGAGAGGAAAATGCCCTTTCATTTAATTTAAACAATAAAAATTCTTTTTGTTCAGTATAGATTAATAATATTTATAATTTTATATACCATTAATTAAAATGTTGTTTGTTAATTCATTTAACTTATGGTATGGCAAGGTATAAACTCTTAAATATGACATGCAGTATGACAAATTACGCTTCTAATTAAAGTTATATGGATTGGTTTTTTCCCAGTATTGATTTTAGTTTGAATGATTTTGAATTCATTTAGGAAAGCTATAAAAATATCTCTTTTTATTCATAACGAAACCGAAAAGATTACAAGTAAAAGATGAAAAAGAAAACGTATGACTTCTTTTGTGTGCGTCAATTTATTCTTCGTTTTAGTATCACAAGTAAAAAAAAATATTTATATAGAATATTTTTTCTCATGTTTTAGAAATAAAAGCTGACTCTACGGAAACTTCCTCTTCACAAACATTATTTTAATTCTATTTATTTTCCTGCCAACATCAAATTCGCATGCATCACTGTTACTTCAGCGTTGTGCCTGTTATAAGTCTGTTTTATTTTACTACCACATTTTTTTTATTATTATATATTTTGAATGTTTTATTCTAGGTCTGATAAATTTGTAACTGGTGTAATTTTCTGAAGACAAAAATTGTAATTAATTTTTTCGTTTTTTGGACAGAAAATTGATTTTTAGTCTTTTGTAAATGCGGTTAGTTGTCTACAAAAATTAGTGAAAGTATCCATTAAATGGTAATTGAATTAGAATCATTATTTAGTATTTACTCCTATCATTCATTGCATTTTTATATTTTACTTTAATATGATTTATTGATTTTTCTAATATATATTTTTATAATATAAACTTGATATTGGGTAAAATCAATAAATGATAATAATTTACGAGTCATTTATTATACTTACATACTATAATATAATATCAAAATGTTAATTATTATAATGATTTTTTAAATAAATAAATTCTAAACAATATGAATATTATTATTTGAATAAATAGAAACAATGAAGATTATGATTATTTTTCAACTATCTTTTTTTTATGTATTATTGATTTAATTTAACATAAAAATAATTAATTGGAAAACATATTCAATTTCCTTTCGAAAATATTAATTTGAAAAAATATATATGCTATAATAATTATATTCTGAATTATTTTCTATCAATACATAACCAAAAGCTTATGTTGAACAAATAATTCAACAGAATTAATACAAAAGCGAACAAACGTAATAGGGGTATCACACGTGAATTGTTAGCTAATTTAATTTTGGTTTCAATTCCAACTTGTCAAAATCCGTCTCTTTTTTTAAATTCAAAAATTATGTCTACGCTTATTAATACCAACTTTATATCAATAAATAATAGCTACGTTCATGGAATTGAAAACCATTTATAATTCCCAAATTTTCATTAATTCTTTTCCAACGGAAAATATTATTTAATAATTATATAATCAATTATTTTAAGATTAATATCTATCAAAGCAACTTATTATATTAAAAAATTAATTATTTTACATACAAAAAAATTATATTTAAATTTTTGTTTAAATTATTTTAAATAGATAAAAGCAACACTGCATTTTTCGATATAAATTTTATTTTTCACTACGTTGCCATTTGTTCTAAAACGATATGTTATAACAAAATATATTGCTATCTAATTTAATTTTTCTCTCTCGCACACAAAATAATTTTTGAAATTATTAAGTCTTATTATACGCCTATAATACAAATAAATTTCCTCAAAAATCGTATTTAATTAAAAATATATTTCTAGTACTGCTTTTAATATCATTTTTTGCAAACATTCTAAAATTCTTATTTATGTAATCAAAAATGTAAAAACATGTGGAATGAATAACACTGAATTTTATAAACACACAAAATAAAAAATGATTAAATTTTAACTAATACCATTAAGAAATATGGTCAACAAATACAAAAAATGAGAAACCAGAATTTAATAAAAAACATTAAAAATTTACTCAACAAACTTCGGAGACTATACTCAGTCAAACATGGAGATATCCAAACATATAATAAAGCACCAAATTTACCACATTGCATATTTAACGCAGAGTTCAAGAAAATATTACTGGTTGCTTAACATCATTAATTCCTTTTTAACTTATATATATTTTTTTTTTCTTTAATTTGTACTATTCTCAAAGCTTCTTTCTTTTTTCTTTACTGGTATATAACTGTACCTTCATGCTTCATGGACAATTGAAATAAAAAAAGAAACAAATAATATTTCGTTATAATTCTATAATGGAATCCAAATTTACAAATATACTTTTAGTGTAAAATTCCTTTATTTTAATTAATAAAAATTTCTTGGTAACTTCTTGATAATATAAACAAATTACATTAAAGTCTATATTGCCGTTACCCCTTAATAAACAAAATCTTATTGATGTAAATGTACAAACAGTAAACATTAAAATTTACTCACGATCAGTTCTCTCTCTACTAACAATTTTTACCCGTATATGAAGGAATATTATAAAAAAAAGATTTCTATATAGATCTTAAAATAAATTTATTTTTTTAAAATATCTTTATTCAATTTTCTTTACGATTCTTTAAAAAAAATGTTATTTATACTTTTCTCTTTATATATCCTGCAACGATAAACACAAACCATCGCAAAAACATTGTATATTTCCTTTCTTCGTAAAACCACAGATTTTTTTTTCTCATTTTCATATTTTATCCATTCTTAAGAAGAAAAAATTTTTTTTTTACAAATTTTCTGTTCAGTGAGAATACCATAAGAATCTTTGGAAATTGGAGAAAGTGGAGAAATAACTCTCTTTCGTTAAAAATTTGTTTGTACAACTTTTCTCCTTTTGAAAATTCATGTTAGTCCTTTCAAAAAATTATACTATTGTGTTAGTGTAATTCTACAATTGGAAGTGGAAACATGTCATTTAAATATAGTGAATAACAAATATTTGTGAATAAAAGTAAATATTTGGATGTTGTTAAACAGTGGTTTATTTCCGTAAAATCAATAAATAATTACAGAATAAAACATTACCCAGCTGTTTCATAGAAAATCGTTATTTAACACGTGAATCTTTGGTTTTAAAAAAAAATTTTACATTGGATGTTTTAAACTTTTTTTTAGTTTTTTGTAAAGTTTTATCAACAGGTGAAAAGTTTATTAAAAATAATTAAATGTAAAAAAAAAAAGAATAATTGAAAAAAATTTTTTTTTAAAATTAAATAATTTTATTTTTGAAAGAAGTGAGAAAATTGTTTTGTGTTTTGTTTTGTGTTTTGTGTTTTGATTTGGATATATATATATATTTTTGTATGTGGAATAAAGGAATTAAACAAGCTGTTTCAATTTTTTAAATTTTAAATGTGAGTATTTTTATGAAACATATAAATTCATTTTCATTTTTTGTGTTAATCTTTAATCCTTTAAAATTTCGAAAATTTAATTTTAAATTTTATGAAAACAAATGAAAACTAAAAATTCATAAATTAATTTCAGACTTAAAAATATGTTTTATTATCAGCATAAATAATTTCACTTAAAAAAAAAATAAAGAAAATTTTTTCTGTGCGCTTTTAAATTTACATTTTATGAAAACTTTTTGTTTCAACACAATTATTTTTTTTCGGTTTCATTAACGTGCCCAGAATATTATTATTAAGATTAATTTTGGTGGACAATTTTTTTTTTATTCAAAGTTATTTAAAGTGAAAATTTATATACAAAGAAAAAAGTTTTGTAGGTCATTTCTACTTTTCATGTAAAATTTGAAATAAACATTTTCAATTCGCGTACAAAAAATTATTGTTGTTATTAATTGAAGTAATAAAGTTTTAATTAGAAAAATAAACACAAAGGACATTAACATTAAAATGTTTAAATTATAATTAAAAATTATTATTGACCAAATTCAATTTGATATTTGATGATTAATAAAAAATCAACAATAAATAATAAAATCATCTCAAATATTTTAATTAAAATTTATTAATGACGAATTACATTTCAGCGGTAATAATATAATTTTAAAATCGGAAATTTGTGTATTGGGAAAATTTTATTACATATAAAGTAAATGGAAACATTTTAGGAATCACATATAAATAAATATAAATATAAATATAGTTAAATATATTGAAAGGCAAAAATTTTAACATTATTTTATTAAATTACTGATTTAATTAAGTAATTTTATTTAATAAAGAATTGAATACATTTAATTAAATATTTATAATTACATTGAATTGAATAAATAGTTTTACTAATTTACTAATATTCTAATTATAATATCAAACATCAAAACATTATCAGTAAAATTAACTAAATTAATTATGATATTGATATTTTGATTGAAATAGTTTCGAAATTCCAAAATTAAATTTATCTCATGCTTCAAATCATAACAGAAATCATTACTGTGTATAAGTCAATATAATAATTATTAAAATAACAATTTCAGAAATATAATATTTACATAATTATTATTAATTAATCAATTGGAATCCATTAATTTGCGAATGCTTAGTAAATCAAGGCCATCATTAAACTTTAGGTGCATCAAACTTTGAATTGCTCAATATTCCAATATGAAAATCATTGTAGTATTTTAAACTGTACCTGACAATTTGTATACATCATCCTCGACATCATCCTTTTACAGTATTAAAATTGTTATCGCATGATTGAAACTCAAAAATAAGTGTTGTTGATATATTTATTGAAATTGTCTCTACTTAAATATGGTAAGGATGTTATTCGACCAAAACATTTTAATGGAAGGTGAAAAGAAATTTATTTGAATATAAATAAGAATCATTATTTTATATAAAGAACAAAAAAAAAAAGATTATTTTCACTTAAGTCGTATTTCAAGTAAAACTCCATAGGCATAAGCACGCATTAATATTTTTTTTTATAAAACAAGGATCAAAAAATATGCTCAAATAAAGAAAATGAAAAATATTTTGGAAAATTTAATTTTTCTTTCACGTCAAACGAAAAAAAAAAAAATAAGTGTAATTTTTTTTTCAGCACAGGAAAAGAAAAATTAAATTGCTAAAAGGTGAAAATTATGTGCAAATAAAATTCATTCTAGAGTCTACTCAAATATAGGTCTCAATAAATCACTGTCGTATATAACACGATCAATTAACTAAGAAAAGTTACTGCGTTTCTTTTTTATCTTATTTAATTATTTCTAAGAATTGGTTTAGTTATTTTCACAAGTATATTTACGACAGCCTCTATGCATTTATTTTTAATTAATTATGTCATGGTCAAAATTATATTAAATTCATTTCAGAAAATCAATGAAATAAAAATGGTCACAGATTTTATTTTTCTGTTTCATTAAATATTTATTGAAGTTTTGTTAAAATATATATAAGATTAATTAAGTTACATTAAATGACAACAATTTTTTTAATTAAAACAATTCCTGAATAACGAAATAATAACTAAAGAATAAATTGTGCCAACTCACTTTATATAATTTAAGAATTTAATCGCACTGAAAATAGTTTTAATTTAATTGTTTTTTTTTTCTTCTCATTAAAACTAACTTTATTTAATGTTTGTGTGTCTGCTAATTGAGAGTGTATAATAAAGAAACTTATTATGGTAAAAGAAAAAGTCTTTGCTGGACCAACAAAAAAGTTTATAATTAAAATAAAAATTCAAAAGAACTCGGCCGAAAAATTCAGCTTAAGAAAATTAAAAATTTAAATGAAAAAAAATCTTATAAAATAAGTCCTTTTTTTTGGCAAGGACTTTGATCATTCGGCATTCATTAAAATATTTTGTTGTTTTTTAAAGTATAGAGAAAAATTGATGCATTACTTTTCTTTTTATAAGATTATTTAAATAATGACGAAATTCAATTTAAATTCGCGAACAGGGGAGGAAATATAATGAGTGAAAACATTTTCGCATCTGAGAGTGAATATAATATGAACCCTTTTAAAGTTCCTTACAACATGATTGCCGTAATATTTTAAAAATTAGAACATTTGTAAACTTAACACTTAACACTAAGCTTAACAGGGTCATTCTTTACTTTTAACAGCAGCTCTCTTACCTGTACTTTCCAGACTATACGAAAATCCCTTAATTTAAATTATAAAATTTTCTTCAGACTGATTTATTAAGGGACCTAAATTTTATGAACGATTAAAGTTTTATCGTCTTAACCAAAACTTTTATAATATTTAAAAGCTAAAACTTTTTCTAGCACCTTATTCATAGGATTGTAAATATTTTAAAAAGTATGTTGTATTTTATTTTTAAAAAAATCTGTCAAATTTTATTTATGGTAAATTATTTCCTGCTGTTCCGTTTATCTTTTCTTTTTTTTTTTCATTGTTGTTTAGTTTCGGGTCAAAAAAGTTATTTGTTTGAAATTTTCAATAAACAATAGCAAGTTGTCTCCACTGGGGTATTATAATTATTATGTGTCAGCTTGAATGTCGGCCATTGTCCCCCTCGTTTATTTAAATTTTAGACAAACATTAACATTTCTCATATTTAACTAAATGAAATAATTTTTCATTTTATGAGTGGGGTGTATATGTTTAAATTGAAAGGTCTTATTTCTTTGTCTATATATTTTTGATGAATTTTATAAAATTTCAAAATATGTAAAACTGTAGCATTTATTTATTAACTGAATAAATAATTTAACAAACAAATGAATATTGTTATAGAAACTTCATATACAATTTTTATTTAAAAAAGTTACAAACAGTTAGTAAAAGTTATATAAAAGTAGCTTTTCCTTTACACACATAGATAAGAATTAATCACCATATAATCTGTAAAGAAAACCTTTTTGATTCACACAAAACTACAACTAAACATCGTTTTTTTTTTCATAACAAAAAAAAATATCATTATTATTTGATTTATTTTCAGATAAATGTTATTTATATGATAATCAACGTGGTTCTTCTTGTCCCATGACATTCACATACATTTCTATTTTAAATTATATACATTATAAATTATATTGTCAAAAAAGAATGAAGTATATTTTTTGTTCGTTATAAATTATTAATATTTTAATGAAAATATTTAAATAAGAACGGAATATATTTTTCAGGATAAAATTCCAAACACCCGGTAATATTATGATTATATTTTTACGATACCAAGAGTATAGAAATATTATTTACCATAACTATAATTAATATTTTTGAAGCCACTAATAAAACAAATAGAGATTTTTTTTTCAAGACACCTGTTATTTTTAGGTAGAAAATTTTAATTAACCTGTAAATTGCGCAACAGATAAATTTTCATAAATTATCTTATAGTTTAGGATTATCCAGAGACCAGTTATTAGATAATGTTGTTGGTTAATTGATACTAATTGTTGTTATAATTTTGAAAAATACTATTAGAAAAATACTTCGGTTTTTCCATTAATTATATTTTATTTATTTTATTTATTTATTTAACTTATAAAATTGATAGTAATTATACATTAATATTTAATGTGCAATTAAATTGAAATTAATGTTAATTAGGATACTATAATTTGGGACTAATATCAAGTATTTAGACGTATGCTTTCTTAATACAATTAAATTTGAAAATAAAATGATATTTTATGGGTCAATATGTGAAACTAATACTAAACTGTATAGTGTCAGAATACATTTTATTGAATTTTTTCTATAAACAAAATATATTTCTAGGAAAAGTCTTCAAATGAATATCAAAAAAAACTTACAGAAATATGATGCATTTAGTGAATTATTAAATTTCAGTTTCATGAGAATTATTATTTTTTTTATTGAACTGCGTACATTGTTAAATATTAAACATGGTGTAACTAAATTTGTTATAATAAATTGGTTGAATAAATAATAATATATTTCTATAAGCATGATTTATTTTTCCTTGAAAATTTCAAAATCAAATAACATATAAAATTTGTGTGTTTCAAAACCAATTCTAAAACATTTTTTTATTTGCATGTTTGATTTTCAATATTTTAACGAAACCTCAATCGTTTCATTTATGCCTTTTTTTTTTTTTGTAAACGTGTTAATACTTTTTCAACTTGATTTAATAAATTTTATTGATATAAAATATTCTCAAGTTTTATTATAAAAGTTTTTTTTTTATCCGATAACTTTGTCAAGACTTTTATTCATTGTATGATATTCTCAAGATTAGGCAACCTTTAATATCTTTATCAAATTCTTGTTTAGGTCACAAAAAATAAAAGAAGAAGAAAAATTCAATCATCTTGTTTGTATATAAAATAATTTCTAAAATATTTTTATTTATGCAAATGCAAAAGAAAAAATTGGAACTATCTATTTTTGCTGATTAGAAAATTTAAAACTGTATCAGATTATAATGAAAATGTCATTCAATTTAATAAGAATATAAAATGTAAAATTATCTATATAATGAAAATGACATCACATAATATACATTTATATTTTCTATTTCCTATTTTCTATTTTCTAAAATTATACAAATCACGTTTAAATCTATAAAATGTATAATGTGTTTTTTCTATGTGTGTGTGTGTGTGTTTTTTTTTGCTGATCTTTATATCTGAATGAAAATAAATGACTAAAAATTTTCTTTCATATAATTTTTTTTCTTGTTACAAGAGAAATATGCCTGATGTTGTTATTTGTTTTTTTCCTTTTGAATTTTGATATGATAATAAAAAAAAACAAACAAAACACACTTTTTTTTTTAATTAATTTTTTTAAATTCAATAATAAAAAACAAATATTCTTGTCTTTTGTGAAATCATCTTTTTCTATGTTTACATTGTTTTTGTCTATTGTCTTTTGTATTCTTTTCCGCTTGTTAGCATATTATCATCATTTGTTTCCATCTTTTCTTTTATTATTTTTCTTATCAAAATTAGTTTTTGTTGTAGAATTAATTTTATCTATGATTAAGAATAATTTGTAAATCACAATAAAGCTTAACAAAAAGCATAGTCATGTTAACTATCATTTTTTGGAAGAAACATAAAATGATGTTCTTTTCCCACAAGAAATGAAAAAAAAAATGTGACTTCAAAATGTGTAAACTTTTGTACTATATAAAGCCGATGATAATCCGTAAATATATATTTAGGGAAAAGGATACAAAAAAAAGGTACCTATATTGAAAACTTTATATAAATAAGATTTGTCATTGATGTTGAGATGTTAAATAAGGTTTTATAAAGAGGTAAAAATGATTTTATAGAATGGATTATTTGACTTCACTGGTTATTATTTATTATGTAACCAAATTTTAATGAAAATTTAATTTAAAAAACCATTTATTTTCTGATTTAGGTTTACGTTATTTATGAAAAAAATCGTCAACACGATTAAATTTATAAAAATTTAGAAGACTGTTTGACGTGAGTTACAAAAGAATCTAAAATCCTTTTTTAGATTTTATATAAAAGGAAGTCTTAAACATGTTATAATAATACATCTATTAGATGACTAGTGAATTAAATGTTTAATAAACCTTGAGAAAAGGATAGTTTCCTCTTTCTTTATATACCTTTTGATTAACAATTTGGACATATTCTTTCTAATAAACTCATAGATAGATGTATTTTATGGTTAAATTTCCAATTATACATTTGACCTCTACAATGTAAAAGTCAAAAGTCATTTTTATTAGTTTATTATAACTTTTATGTCTTGTTTTACTTTTCACTTCTACCTGAATGTCTCTATATTATAGATTACTTAATACAAAACACTAAAAAATATATATTCAACCACAAATGTTAGATCTTAATTCAGAAGACGCGACCATATAAATTGAATTTTTATAGGGAAAAAAAAAAGTAAAACAGAAACAAATTAATATTTAATAGTCTTCGAAAAGGGTTTATGCCAACAAAACATAGGTACATAACCTAAGAGAAAAAAAAAAAGAAGGAAAAACAGAAAAAAAAAGTATAGAAACAATTCAAATGTATTCTTTTATTATTGAGTTGAGGACAGCTGCTTGTAAAAAGTCATGCATGTATCGATATGACATGACATATTCATATAAAGGAAAATAAAAAGAAACATTTTCCAACAAAAAAAAAATTTGAATATATGAGAAAAAGACCGAAGCGTATATTGAGATGTTGTACCCTAAAAAAAAGCAATTTAAATTTGGAATGTTTTAAATTTTTATTGCTTAAAAATGTTTCTATATCTTTAGGATATAACATTGACAACTGTAAGATTATTTATCCTGTCTAATTAATGTTTTATTGCATCTATAAAATAAAAAAAATTCTTGTATATTATTTTATCAAATCCAGATTGACTTTAGGAAACTGTATTATAAAATTCTTTACGAATTTTCAATTTCTTATAAATTTATTTATTTTCCTTATCGTTTGTTTTTTCAACTTCTCCACCCCATTGTGTAAAAATCCCATATTTCAAATAAATTCTATTATTCTCAGCTAGAATCAATATTTCATTTGTTTTCATTTTCATATTGAATATTATAAAATATTGATTGTGTCTTTGTCATCGACTCCGATAGTGCGTTACGATATTAACAACTGAAGTTGCATTAAATATTTGTTAATCAGTATACTAACACAACTATTCCTATTTTTAGAATTTTTAGTAACACCTATTAAATAGCAAATAATTTTCGTATTTTTTCTTTTGTAATTTTATGACCAAAAAAAATAACCAAAGAAAAAAAGAAGCTTTATACTGTCAAGTGCACTTAACTTGAATTATAGTGTAATGAAATAAAAAAAAATATACAACAAATAAAGTCTTTAGCTTATTTTTATTTTGTAATAAATTTATAACTGAAGATTAAAAACAAAAAAAAAAATAAAAATTGTAGGCAATCTAAAATATTTAGTAACTTTGGGTAATCATTTTTTTTTTGTTTTTTTAGATAATTCAATTGACTGAGATTATTATTTCGTAATAAATGTAATGTGAAAACAGCCAACAACAATTTTGTACAAAATATTTTCTAAGAATTTAATGAAAACCCTTTATTATTATATTAAATATTTTCAAATATCCTTCTTTAATTTAAAACTTTATATTTTACACCCAAAACCTTATTAAATATAATAAATATTTTGAATTTAATAATAAAGTAATAATACAATAATCTAATCATAAAGTAAGTAAAACCATTTGTTTTTTAAGTAAAAAAAGGCAAAAGAGGAAATTTCAAAAATTTCAGTTTATAAATTATTTTTCAATTTTACTTTAATTTTATTCATTTGGACATTTCTGTGAAATCAAATCAAAATCAAAAATATTATATAAAATTTTTTCTTTTAAACAAAATTTTAGATTTATGAAGAAATATTTTGATATTTTTTTCCTCTTCCTTTTCAGCAGATTTTCTATTTTTTTTTCTGTATATAAAAAGTTGATTAAATTAAATAAATATATTTTGTAATTTTCAAATGATTGATTTTAGTAAATAGAACGAAGACAGATGTCAATTTTTATTTTTGTAATTTAAATACATATTTCTACAATTCTAAAGACATGATTGATTCTTTTTACTATGGATTATATAGAAAAGGAATATTTATTCATTGAATGGAATATAAATTGCAATTATATTTATAATGACATAGCAATGCATTTCAAGTAGGTACATACAATACGTATTTTATCATTTTATTATCATTAAGATATTAATTGTTTCAATACGTCAGATTCAATATAAAATAAAATAAAAGTTTCTAACAAACGAACTAAAGGCACTTTTGTTAAATTTTGAATCAAGAACAATAATATTGTTTGAGTTTCTGTTTAAATTAGGTTGGCAATATGTTTTGCCCTACATACAAAATTCGAATTTGATCAAGAACTCTATAATATAATGACTCACTCACACAATGCAATATTTTTACGCACATAACTAAATGTTTTTTAATAATTTACACAAAATTGTAAAGTAGATTAGAGTTCGTTGTAATCCCACAATTTTATTAATAATAATAATAATTTTATTAATAATAAAATAACAAATTTACATTTATCTTATAGATTTTAGAAGAACAATTTACTAAACGATTAGGGAAAAATATATTATAGCGAAAATATTTTTGAATTTTATATTTTAGTTATTTATTTATTATCTATTTCTTAAAAATCCCTTTAAAATTTATACCAAATAAAGTATTGTGCCTATTAATCAATATAGCTGAAAAGCAATTTTCATGAATCCCTACAAAATCCCTATAGAAAATCTATCTAATCTTTATCAAATCTTCAATCAGTATGTTGACTCAATTTACATACGTTTGGTTAAATGTTTACTATATATATATTTTGGTTAACCTATATTAGATTGTATAAAGTACTATGTGTATATTTTATGTTAATTTTACTCTTTTTTTTTTACTTTACATAAAACACAATTCATAAACTAGAGCTTATAATAATCAATTTTTGTTATATGTACTTAACTTTTTTTTCTGTTCCCTGTTCCTGTACATACATATGAAAAAAAAAACTAAAGTCATTTTCATATATGAAGGTATTAATTGTTTGTCATGATGATCTGATCAAATAACCTGATTGATTTTTGATTATTTATGGTTATTTGATTTTTCACTACATTATTATATATCTACTTCCGTATATGTAAGAATTGTTAACTCCCTTGTGAATTTTGAAACAATTTTCATGTATTATTATACTAGTAACAGATTAATTTCAATTCGACTCATATGGATATTAATGAAATAAGTATAAATGCGAAAAAAAAAATTGAATTCAGTAGGGAATTAAAATAAATTTAATCTAAAGAGATCTAAAGAAATAAAAAAAAAAATGAAAAAATAAAGTCATTTGTAAAAGGCATTTTTTATCATTTTATTCTAAATTTCGTTGACTTTATAAAATATTATTTTCATTGAGTAAGGCATTATAATGAAAAATAAGAAATTCATAATACAAATATTTAAAGAGGTAGGTATATTATTTATGTGGGTAGGTACCTAAAAAGGCGACAGCCATAAATATTTATCAAAAGTAACCTGAAATAAAAAAAAAATCAGAAAATGTTTAAATCAAAAATTATACAGAAAATGTATAACTAATTAAGAATTAAGCTGTAAATTTAAGCGCTGATTGGTTACAATGGTGATGGAAAATTATATAATTTATAATGGGTGTTATTAATTACTTAACAAAATAATAACATATTTAATAATTTATAATCTTTTAAAAATTTGTTTTTTTGCATCTAATTTTTGAAAAAAAAATTGAATTGAATTGTAGTATCATTTTGTGACGTCGTTGTTCAGTTCCACTGAACTGAAAATAAAATTGAAACTCAAAACAGAGATGGCGCCATTCTCTGAAGATGTGTAAAGAGTATCGCTATATAATTCTATCGATTTGTTCTTTTCTTTTTAACACAACACACCCAACACAAACGCAACCTTTTTTTTCGTTTTACATGTTAGTCTTTTTTCCATTCTGTCAGACAGAAATTCACAAAAGTCAAAATTGGATAATTTTTTTTAAAAATACAATTAATTTTTAATGTTTTTAATGGTTTGACGTAGTGATAAACTTTATTTGAACATTTCTGTAAGTGATTATAAATAAAATTCTGTTAAATTATAATAGTTTTATTGTGTAATTTGTTAATAAAAATATTTTATTCTTGAAAATTTTCAGTGTTTCTTTTTCTGCAAAGAGCGCGTCTTTACTGGTTTATGCAGTACAATTTATGACTGAAATAGAAATTGTAAATATTATTGGAAATTAATGTTCAAGGTAAATTATTTTTTTATAAAAAAAAAAAAATATGGATAATTACAATAATATACTTGATTCAACTATTGAATATGGTAATATTGTTTATGGTGGAATAAATACACAAATTCCACAATTACAATTACAACAACAACAGCAGCAACAACATCCGCAACAAAATATTTCTGATGATACAACAACTGTATTATTACAAACATCAGATGATGTTAAAGTTTTATCCTATGAAACAAGACAAACAATAATAACTAATAATTTGCAACCTCAAATACAATATGAACATCAAATTCAACATCAATTATCACATGATGGTGTTGTTGTTATTGAAAATGTACCAAACGTAACAATACTTAACCAAGACACAAACCAACATTTTCATCCAGAAATACAGGAAGCACAAGAGACAGAATTATCATCAATAACAACAAATGGTGAGGATAATTTACCAGTACAACAATTACAACATGTTGATGAAAATAATCAAATTGATTATTTACAATGTGATGATGAGCAAAAATTAGATCCAATGGAAACTGATGCTGATGTTGATTGTAATTTAATGCCAACAACAACAGAAGCAATTCCGGAAATATCAATTGAAATGGTAGAAGAAGATTCAAAAAATATTGCTGAAAATCATGCTGATGAAATTAATAATGATCAAACAAAAATTGAAACCGAAAATATTTTGGATGAAAATATTAAAACAGAAAATATTGAGCCAGAAGTGCCTGTGCCTACTAAAAAGGAAAAAAAAGAAGATGAAATTGATCCAAATCAATGTCGTATTTGTTTATCGAAAGAAAATTTAATTGATATATTTAATTTTGAAGACAGTTTAAGATTATGTGATAAAATAATGCAACTATGTCCTTCTGTACGTATTATTTTAAAAGATTTTCTTCCAAATCAAATTTGTAATAATTGTGTTGAAAATTTAAAAGTTGCCTATGAATTTAAATTATTATGTGAAAAAACTGATAATGAATTAAGAAAAAAATTAAAAAGAAGTAAAAATAAAATACGTCGTCCAACTGAGTTTATATTAATTGATTGTGATGAATTCAGTGAAAGTAATACAGATGATGATATTAAAAATCCAGATGATGATGAATTTCATATATCAGAATCAATGTCTGAACAGGATAGTAGTGATAGTAGTTTTTCAGTTGGTAAAAAGAAAAAAGTAACACGACCAAGGAGAAGAGCACCTAGAAAACGTACATCGACATCTGGTAAAAAACGTTCTCGAAGACCTACACGAAAGACTACATCATCAACAACAACAGCAACGAGAACAACAACACCAACATCATCATCAATAACAAAAATAACAAATGATCAAATTACACAATCAAAACGTCCTAGACAACAAGAAATTGTTTTAATAAAGGCTGAAGATTCTGATACAGATATAAAACCACAATCACGATCAACATCTAAAAATCCAAAACGTATAAAAAAGAATTCTGAATCAAAATCAATTGATTATCAATCAGATGATGATACATCTTTTTTAAATAATAAAAATAATGGTAGTAAACAACGTTCACATCAATGTCCATTTTGTGATAAAATATGCAGTTCATATAATTCACTTCGTGAACATAAAAAAGATCATGTTGGTGAGAAGCCATTTACGTGCCATATCTGTAATAAAGCATTTAAACAAACTGCCAGTTTAACTGCACATATTCAAAAACATAAAGATGATGATAACTTAACATGTGGAAAATGTAAGAAATTATTTAATACAAAAAATGAATTAAGAAAACATCTACAAAATGTATTTTGTGATGAACCTACAAGTTTTGAATGTCGTAAATGTAAACGTGGTTTTCCATCATTGATACGGCTTGAAAAACATATAGAAAAATGTTCTGGTTTTGATCCAGTTGGTACTAAAAAACGAAATGATTCTGATTTAACTCAAACTGTTGGTAAAGATTTATTTAAATGTGTTGCACCAATGACCACTACGTACTGGAGCGATAGCTTCTCAGAATAATTTATAATTAAATAAATTATTAAATTTTATTTTCAGAATTAACATTTAAAAAAAACTATAAAATAAAAATGCTTTTGTCTTTACGTAATATTTTTTAGGGACAATTTTGTTTAGAAATTTCTCTCAAATCAAAAATTCTTTTCTTAAGTTTGCATTAAAACAAATGCATAAATCAGACTATTTTGTCAAGCTTTATATGTTGACTTTTTTTTATCAAGATTTTTGACAAACAAACAAATATTAAATAATAAATATAGCAACAATGTACTACACAAGTCCTTGGTCAACGTTCTTTTAATGTTGTTTTTGATTTTGAAAAATTCGACTAAAGTTTGTGTTCCATTCTGTTTTAAAATATTCAATTTATTCTATTACATTGCATAAAGATGAAAAATTCCAAAAAAAAAATCAATTGTTAATTCTGTGTGTGACATTTTTTTTTTAAATAAATTTTAATTTCGGTTTTTTTTTACACAACTTTTGATTTTTTCGTGTTGTTTTGTATATTTTATGTTTTTTTTTTTTTAAGTAATTCTTTCTAATTCCTTCTCAATTGAAGGTCATGAAATTTTGTGGTTTCGTTTTTAACGTTTATTAAAAAATGAAAATTTGTATATTTATTTGTTTATTTTTAGATCGAAACAAATAACCATTATCCGGTGTTTTCGGTTTCTAATTGATAAGCAAAATAGAATCTCTTTAATCAACAATAGCAACTCTAATTTAATAATAACAGATTATCTTTATAATTACTTCAGATAAATTGTTATTAAATCAATTTAATTTTACACTTTTTCTTAAATGATTTATGATATCGTTTCTTTCAGCAATTTTAGGTGACTCCTAAAGACTAAAGAACGAAAGATTTATTGAATTTTAACTAATAAATATAACAATGTTGAAGTTAAAGGGAGAAAATAATTTATATTCAATTTAAAATTTGAATAATTTAATTATTTTTTATTAATGAATCGTAATAATTAAATTTTGAGATTGTAGGTAAATTGATTTAATTCGATCAACATTGTTATAAGAATTTTAATTAGTAAATGAACTTTAAGTTAACGCTAAAATGCTTGAAAGACATGTTGGAGAATAGCGTCCTTTTTTGACTTTTTCGCTTCTTATTTATTTTGAGATGGAAAATCTCTAGAAATATTGTTGTTATTCATATTACTCTTAACAAATATAATTGTATAAGGAATACATATGCCTACATTAAATAATTGCCATAAATAAAGTAAAGCCGACTAATTTTATCCAAAAGTCCTTAGTTGTCATTTCAAGAAACGTTTTCATAGAACACAAAAATGTGCAATCGTTCGGTGTTTTTATTTAATTCTTGTGCATGTTACTATATAGTTTCTTATTCAACTGTTTCACTTATTAATTTAAATATAAGCACGGAAAGAAAAAAATTGGTAACCTGTTGGTTAAATATTTCCTTTTCTTTTATTTTTCTTCCAATTTTCAAAGTACGACAGCAAAAAAATGGAGAATAGGATAAGATTTTATTTTAATTAACAACTTATTAAAGCTGATAAATTTTTGTGGTTGGAAAAGAAAAAAAATGTTCAAGTAACTTTATTAAAAGCATAATTAAAATATAAATTAAGGAAAATTAATTACTTCCTTTTTCAAATAGAAAAAAAAACCTGTGGTTCATCTAAAAATATTTCTCATTTCAAAGTAATTTACGTACTAAAGGAAAATGAAACAGCTGAAAATATTAAACAGTTTCTATATTGTGTAAAATCCAGAATTATTATCTCAAGATTTATGATCCCAATAAACAATCCTTTATTACGTACTAAAGGTCCTTTATTCAAGTCTCGGTTGTAACATAAATTTTTATTAATTTTTTTTTAGAACAATCTTACTAATGCCACATCCGTATCTTCGACCATTTTTCATTCTTATTAAATATTTATTCTAAAACTCGTTAATTTTCACTTCTAAAAAAAGCTTAGAAATTTTGTGAGATTTTTACAGATTTTTGTATCAGAAGTCTTACTAAACATGATTGTTTCCATAATTTATCTTTATCTTTAACAGAACGACACTTTTGTGTATTTTGTTGTTAAATTTAACGCTTCAACCATTTACAATGTTAAGAAATGATAAGGAATATTTTATTTAGATATAATAGAATATGTTTTAATCCAAATTATCTTAAGTAAGATGAAGATGAAATAAATTATCTAATTAAAAGATAAACAAAATTTATCATTGGCAAATAATAATTTCAATATTTTTATTACAAATTTTTTATAAATTTATTGTGTAAAATATAGTTTTGCATGCTTACATTTTGGAACAAAAACAAATGTTTTTTTTAAATTGACGATTTCATTGCCCGGCTTTTGGTCCTTGCAGTCGAACTAATTTTTAGGGAATTTTATTTTGTTTTAATTTTTTAATCTTTCGTTAAAAAATAATAATATATTATTTTATCTACAAAAGATAAACGTTAGTCTATCATTCGCAGAATTTCAAATTTTAAAGTCAAAGAAAAAATTTTAACGATAAAAAAAAGGACTAAATTTTTTAAATTTAGTTCAAATTAATATAAAACACAAATATAGATAAAAGATAAATTTATTTAGATAATCCCAATGCTATATGATTGCTTCTAATGAAGAATAAGAGAGAAATTTTGATTACATAAAGACAAAACATTAATTTAACATTTATTATTTTTATTTAACCAATTTTATAGAATTTTCCGCTAGAGCAAAAATAAAAAAAAAACAGAATAATATAAAAAAAATATTGGATCTTTATTTTGCAACAAAAAAAAAATGAAAAAGAAAAAGCCAAAGGGCATAATTTTCAAAATTAATTCTTCTGTGAATTAAACAAAATGTAAAATATAAAACAATGAACGGTTGTAATTGGAACCTCGCTTGAAAATTATGGACCTAAAATTGGAAGGGATCATTTTTGTTTGACGTTTATTAGTTTCTTTCTTTGTTTACTATTTCAATTGTTTTTCATTTAAACGAAGAATTGAAATTTTCATAAAACACAAAAATGGTCCCCTTTATTTAATTTTATAAATAAAATGTATAATTTTGTGTTGATCACAAAATTTTTTATCAAAAAAACAATTTTTAATTCTGTTTCTCTCTCTGAAATAATTTTTTTTTCTATTCTTTTTGAAAAGTTAAAAAGTAAAATTAATAAAAAAAGAAAAAGTTTTGCACAAAATGAAAGATTTAATTAATTCAATTAGGAAAATATTTTAAAGAGTAACAGCTAAATCACAATATATAATACTGAACTAGTTAATGTGGAGACTCAAATTAAAGAAATGATCTGTAAATAATTCCCACCTGATTTTACCTTTTTTTAAATGAATTTTTTGGTTGTTGGTGTTGTTATTCAAGAATCCGTATTTCCAACATTTATCATCATTTAGAAAATTTGTATCCTTTCTTTAGTTCAACTAAAGTTTCCATTTTAACTAGTTTTATGTTTATGTATTGCGGTTTCAGTGTAATCATAAAATTGTATTCGTATGAGTTAATTTTTCTTTCATTTTTACAATTTTCTTTTAAACAGCTGGACTTAAATTTTCACTTTAAACTTTTTAATAAGACAACAAACAAAATAAAATTTATTTTAATATTTTTTTAATTAGAGTAAAATATTATAAAAGGGCCTTTGCCAATAATAGACATTTTTTTAATGCTTTTGTTTTAAACATTAAAGAATTTTTCTTCGGTTAGCACTTTAATGATTGAAATTCTATTTTTACTAAGAAATTTCAGTCGTACAAGAGAAGACAATTAATTGTATTAATTGTCAAAAATAATGAAAAATAAAAGTGACATTGGGTTGGGTCCAAATTATAAAAAAATTATTTCAGTGCGATAAACTTCTTAATATTTGTAATTTCATTTATTTTTTTAGGTGATAAAAAACAAAACAAACAAAAGTCAAAAGAGAATAATTTGTATAATTTGAATAATTTGAAAAAAAAAAACAAGAAAGTTTTTAAATTTTTGGTTTTTTTTTATGATAAAATAAAATATAAAAAGTGGAAATGATATTATTTTTAAACTAAACCTCCTTCCCCCCTATAAATAATTATTCTAATTATAATTAAGAAAATTAAGTAGATTTAAATAAAAATGTATTTTACAAAAAAAAAAAAAAGAAATCAAAAATTAAATAATTAAAATAAAAAAAATAATTTAAAACAACAACAAAATTTAAATTTAATTAGAGAAAAAACTAAAAATTGGATATTTTATTGTGTGAATATTTTGTAAAGAATTAAAAAAATAAAAAAAAACATTAAAAATAAGGAAAAAAAAAAAAACAAAACAAAGAAGAAATTTATCATTTTCTTTTTGGAAAAGTTAAAAATAAGAAAAAACAAAAAAGAAATTTTTTTAAAAAAGATTTTCAAATATTTAATATTAAAGAGGAAGAGAAGAGAAAGAAAAGAAAAAATTGTACAAAATTAAATTTAAATTTATAAGAAAAAGTGAAAAATTCGCGACCCCCATTTTATATTTATATTTTTTGTTTTTCTTTTTGTTTCTCTTTGTTTTATTTTTTTTTTTTTGCAATAGATGAATATATAATACAATATAATTATTGTATCTATTTTATAATTAGATCTTTCGTTTTTTTTTTCTTTCTTTTTGTATTTGTAAGAAATTTGTAAGTTCTACTATTATGTTAAGAATTAAAAAAAAAAAATCTATATTATAAAACAAAAAACAAGAAAAAATTAGAAATAATTTGTCTTTTATTTTAATAATTTCTTTATTATTAACGCCAATCACATTCCTCCTCTATAATCCTCTAATCACAGTCTAGTATCAAGAATTAGAAAATTTCTTTTCAACAGAATAAAGTTAATCTCGGTTATAAACAAACCCAAATTATAACCATCTTACGATTATAACGAACTTTTTTTTTTGGTTCCGTGAATTTCGTTATAACCGAGTTTCACCTAAAATGCATTTTATGCTTGAAATTATTTTCCTCATTCAACGAAGAGTTCTAAGTAGTGGGATTTCATATATGATGCATCCTTTTAAACTTTGTAAATATAAATTTCAGTTGACGGTGATGATTTATTTTAATTACAATGAAATAATCAATAAAAGATTTCTTGTGAAGAGAAAAAACCATTTTGCATTTATAATTTGAATTACGAGTTTATCAGAGAGTTGTAATTCTAACTAAATAAATAATTCGATGAGAATTAATCAACAATGTTATGTGAGCTGTAAATATGTTGTTTGTACTTTTTTTTTAATTTATTGAATAAAAATTCTGAAAGCTTAACAAAAACACAAATCACATTGCTAGAAGATTAAAACGTGCTGTACAAATTAACAACATCATTTGTCGTTTATCCATCTATAAAATTTATTATTAAATAATGTTAATTCATAATCCATATAAGAATAAATAAATAAATTAATATTTGTCGGATTTATTAACTTTACAATAAAAGTGTAGGCAGTTTTTGGTAGGTACACTAAAATCTATTGTTAGTTTTGATTTGTATGAATTTTATAATAATTTTTTTGCGCATAACAACAAGAAAATATAGTTGACTAAAAATAAATAGGTACAAAAAGTTAAAAGATATAATAAAAATGTATTTAATGATTTTTGTCTTGAACAAAATCCTTTTGTTTTAAATTAAACACGTTCCACAGATATTCTTTTTTCCTCTTCCGTTTTTAAAATGAACACAATGTTTCTTGAAGTAGACAAATGAGTCAACGTAATTTATATTTTTTTTGTTGTTTCTTTCTTATATGTTTCGTAATTAAATGTACCTTTAGTATATATACTGAAAGACTAAAACCAGAAATCACATCACGCTCTAAACAAAATACCAAAAAAAAATTATACAAATGAAATTTATTTTTTGGTTTTTTTTTTTTTATATTTTTTAAAGTGAGATTTTCTACGTGCTTAGAATTAACATAAAAGTTAACACCAAACATTATAACGAATAACACAAGTTAAAATAGAATGAAAACATTCTGATTAAATTAATAAGAAAAGTTTTTGTTATTCTTTTTTTTTTTTACAAATTAATGGAATTTGTTTTAATTTTGTTAGCATATTTTTTTATGAAAACATTAAAATTTCGAAATAGGGAAAAAGCAAAAACGTTTTAAAAGAAAAGTTAAACCATAATAATATGAACAATAGAAACAAAACCAACTTCATTTTGTGGTCATGAACATCTTTAGTTTCAAGTATTTTTTTTTTTGTTCTCTTAAACAAATAAACATTTTCTTGACTTTATAATGAAAATTTTACAATATTTCGTTATAAAAAATTACATCTACTGATTCTCATACATCATACATGGAATGAAAGAAAATTAATTCAATAAGAGAAGTCAAGTTAAACTTTTTATAAAATAGATTTCTACGAAAGTCCAACTAGCAAAAAATGATTGCATTGATATTAATAATTGTATCAGTTATGATCCTGGAAAATCTACGTCAATCAAATTCATTGATTCTAAAAAACTAAAAACTTGTAAAATTTAAATGTATCTACCTATACACATTTGTTGGTTGTTATATTTGGTTTCTAATGGGATTTTTAAACGTATATGACTTTTAGATAAAATTCCGAGAAATTTCTATTTTCTTTACATTATTGATGCAACTAGACAACTAGAAATGTAAATGTATATTGACAAAATTAAACAAACTGAAAGGGTCTTTATACCTTTACTACATAAAGTCAATTATAAGTTGTACCAAATTCATTTATATAAAAAAAACCCTTTTAGAAATATATAAATATGGAGGTAATAAAATATTATTTTATTGATACAGGAAGGTATATTTGATTTCATCGAATCAATTAAATAATTATATCATTAAAAATTCTATTTGATTTACAAATAACATTTTCAGTAAGAGCTTTCATCATTTTATTCGGATTTAATTAAAATTGTTTGTAAATAAAATCCGTTTCATAAATTTATATTTAAGAATTTCTTTTTTAATTTTATTACTTGAATGCACATTTAAATTTGCAATAAAAAGATAGAATTCGGTCTAAATTGATTCTTTCTTGTTTTTTTTTAATATAAAAAATCTCACTTCATTGAAATTCTTTCTTTTATATCGGTGCTCTGCTATAAAGAAAACAATTTTCAAATCTTATCAATTATTTAAATGAAAAAAAAGGTGGCACAACAACACATAACAAAAAGGAAAATGTTTATTAGAAGAAGTGAAAATGTAATAAATTATTCTATTAGTTTAAATTACCTTCAATAAAAGAAAATATTGTGTAGTTAAAAGTTGTTTTTTTTTTCTCTTTTATATCCTAACAATGGAAATATTGTAACTATCAAGTAGAAAAATAAATTATAGACTAAATTATTCTAGTCACATAAAATAAAATAACTTTGAATTATTTAAATCCTGTGAGAATAGGAATTACATTTTTTTTCATTTGTTTCATGTGTACCTATCATTTGTTTTAATTTTCTTTATATAAACTTAATCTTAATTAACTGAATCAAATTAAATGATTTGTTTTACTTAAAATGTCGAAAGGAGATAACAAATTTGTTTAAATTTTTTTTTTTAGGAATATGAATATTAAAATAAACAGCAAGTAAATGATTTTTATGAAATGAGTAAATAAGAGAAAAAGGATTAACTGGTAGGTATAAAATAGAAGGGAAGGATACTTTTCGAATTTCAAACCAAAAATAACATTAAGGATAATGCATCATTTAATCATAGTCACACTGTAGTGAAGAAGCATATAACAAAATACAAATATAAACTTTAATTCTTATTTAATTATAATTTGTTATTAATTTTGTAATTGTTTATAATTAGTTTCTTAGATTTAATCATATTTAATTATTCGTTTTATATTTTACAAACGTTTATTAATTTGAATCAATGAAATTTATTCAGCCAATTTAATGATTTAGTGCAAGTACAACACATATAGTGAAGAACAGGCATGAAATATAATATAAAAAACTACACAATAGACTGATTGTTTAATTTAGTAAGTGATATTATGAGGACGGGATTTAAGTTTTTATGATTACTTAAAAAAAATGGAGATGCATTTAAATGTGAATCCAAAAAGGCAAGAGTGAGAGAATGTTTTTGTTTAAATATATTAACTATAACTTCAGATAATTCAATAATGTTAGATTGTCAAAGTTAGATTTGCTTATTTAAAGAATTATATGGATACTAATCGCAAATATAAATATTACCAAAAGTTTTTATATAATTACATATAATTTATTATTTATAAAATGGGATTATAATAAAGCGGTCAAAATTAAAAATCCTTTTATTTACATTTTCTTTTGCTTATTAAAGGCTTAATGTGTAATCCATTAAAATAAAAAGAAGCTTAAAAAATTAAAATAAATTAAAATGTAATCACATCAAAAAAAAAATGGTTATTTGATTATACCGATAATGAAACAAAATGGGAAATTAAAACAGCATGATTTCATAGAATGACTAAAATAAAGAGAATGAGAAATTAAAAGAATGAGAAAATACGTTGGATCCAAACGCGTAAATTACCAAGGAGTCTCCATCCAGATTTCGTATAATTTTTTTTTTCTAAATAAATTATAAAAGCAAATTTTCAATAAATCTTGTTTAAAAATTGTTTTAAAAATTAGCGCAACAAAATAATTTCAACAATAATTGATAAATAATCAAATCAAAAAATTAAAAATTAAATTAGAATAATAATTCTAATAACATTTTCTCACAATTTTCAAGTATAAAATTATACTGTTGAACTTTTTCTTTTTGGAACTCGTTTTATTTCCTTTGACGTAGGAACAAATTTATTACTTTTATAATAAAAGTAAAAATCAGTAAACGTTGTGAAGAACTTTGTACAAGACAATTAAAATTAATTCTCCCACTCATAGAACGTTTTCTTTATTAGATTTTAATCAAAGATTTCTTTAAAGAAAAATAAAATAAGTTTGATTTTGAAATTAATTTTTTTACTCAGAAATATAAGTGCTTCAATGGAATTAAAGAGTTTTTTTTTTGTTTTTTTTTGTATGTACACTAAAACAAATAATATCGTTAAATTAGTCACAAATCATAAATACAAATTTAAACAATCATAATTTCTAAGTGGCCTTCAGTTGTCGAAATAATAACTTCCCTACCTACTGATCATAACATAATTTATGTTTAATGAATCTGTATTTATTAATTTAATTGTTAACCGTATTATGCTCATAAGAAATTTTTTATTTTTTTTAAATGCGTGAAACCTGACATAATTTAATATTAAAAAAGAAAAAATTGCACCTTTTTGGTTTCACTCACAAACGGACTGTATTTAATGTGAGTATTAATATATAATGATATAAAATGCGCATTTCTTTAAAAATTACTCTTAAACGGATCACGTTTCTCTGTCAGTGTGCACCTTTTTAAAATGCAGACAAATGGGTAGCAGGGTAATATTTTTTTGTTAAATTAGTATTCGCCTTTTTATTTAATTTTTTTTTTCTCAACGTTAAAACAAAAAATTAATCTATTTTTTTTATTTTTTTGTCATTTTAGGACTTCTCATCTGATCCTTTTTGGAAAAATATGCAAATTCCTGTTTTAAATTTTCATCTTTTTTAATTAAAAAGAAAACAAATTCTTTTTTAAAAAAAATCTATAATCATCAATAATGTATAACCATACATCGTCCTTTTTAGATTCAATACCTGATTTGAATTCAACTAATCTGAATTATACAGATTTAATTGAATTTTTTAATCATATGAATCGTAATTATAAAAATAAACAATCAGCAATTGGTGAATGTAACGATTATTGCAATGGTGTAATTCGTAATCTTTTACTTGAATATCGATCTATACATGGATATATTTCACTTGTGGTAAGTTTTATTTATTTCTTTATTTTGTTTGTGGTTTCAGAATTTTCTTAATTCCTTCTAATCAAATAGAAATTTCAAGGCGGAAGTAATATTCTCATATCCAAAATTTTATTACAAAATATTTAAAACTAAATTAAATTTTAATTATAAACCTCAAAAATTTTAAAAAAAAAATATCAAATGTCTATAATTATGAATGAGTACAAAGTATCTGCTGCTGTCTTTAATATAAGTAAAGATTCCTAAATGAATGGAAGAATTATATTTGAAAATTTTATATATGTAAAAATTTGTTAAAGATTCGGTTTAGGAATTTTTTAAATGCCTAAAGGCATATTGGGTTTCACCCTTAAAAAATGTTTATGAAAATAGTTTCTATTGAAAAGTAAAATGTAAAAATCTCACGTTGTTCTAAAAATAAAAAAAAAAAGTTGAAACATATTTTTTGATATAGAAATTTAACAATGAAAAATATTTTCATTTTCGTGAAAACAATTTATCTCGATTAAATATATGATAACGTTTACGTCATCGATAATGATTAAATATAACAAAATAAAATTGATATAAATGTGGAGACGCCAGGTAATTTAGTACATTTATTTTACCTTAAAAGGGGAGATTTGATTTTGACAATATAAATTTGATAAAGATGACCCATTAATAAATTCCAACAGTTTCCTCTTACTCTCAATCATTTAGATGACCAACATTTAACAAATGGCCTATCTTGTAACAGAGATGAAGTTAAACCAATAATTTATTTAAAAAATTGGAGGTTCTGAATGGCTGCGTTCGTTTAATGAATTTTTGTTTTTAAAATAAAATATAATAATTTTCTTAATAAATATTTACCTGTGAAGAATTCGAAATCGAAAATTACATAATTTTACTTTTTTATAAATTCGAAACAAACTAAACAAATAAAAAAAATGTATTATTAATGTTTTCTATTTCAAAAACAGATTTGTGTATTTGGAACAATTGCAAACATTTTAAATATAATTGTTTTGACTAGAAAGGATATGTGTAAGGCACCAATCAATATAATTTTAAAATGGCTTGCGGTTGCTGATATGTTTGTCATGATGGAATATATACCATTTTCTTGTTATATGTATTTAACATTTCCTGGTAAGTGATAAAATATGTTTCATTTTTTTACATTTAATAACTAAATATGTACATCAGCCGTTGTAAGTATCTTAGATATCGCAAAACATGTTCATAGTTTTAAACAATTTACAATATGATTATAAATAACAATACAGTTGAGTAAAATCAAAATGTGAAATCATATTTAAAATAATATTTATTTATGAAGACAAAGTTTTATAAATTTATTCCGGAAAATGTATTTTGAAATTTAATAGAAACAAAATAAAACTTTTGTTTAGAAATATTTTTTTACTAAGAAAGTTAAAAACTTGTGCGTATTTGTTAAGAATAACTAAATGCCATGACATAAAATATTTCCACCGAATAGAATATATTTTGATGAAAATTAAAGAATTAATAATTCGTTTTTGTTGAATTACAAAATATAAGCATAAGGGTTTGCATGCATATAAATATATTTAATTAGTGTTATTTTAATCAAAAAAAACTTTTTAATTAAATTTCAGATCAGAAAGAATTTGATTATTCGTGGGCTGTTTATTTGATGTTTCACATGCATTTCACACAAATTTTACATACAATTTCCATTTTACTTACAGTAACATTAGCAGTTTGGAGATATGTTGCTATAAAGTGAGTACATTAACATTAAAACGCAAAATAAGTTGATAATAGTAAAAGTAAAAAGAGAACCAAAAATAATCGTGCACAAATTTAACTAAATTAAAATTTTACAATCATTGGCAGAAAAAAAAAACAATTGCTGTAAGAGCAAAGCAAATTCTCTTTTTTTTATGTCGACACTTATTTTGCGTAAACAGAAGTATCGTAAATCTTTTGTAAATTCAAAATAAATTTAAAGTTCTTTATTTTTAAGGCACTCAAATGGAAAAATTGGAAACTATGTTTTATCACATTGTAGTGAAGCAATTTTATTATCATTTGTATTATCACCTATTTTATGTCTTCCAACATATTTTGTCTTTCAAATAAAACAAACAACAGTTTATGAAAATAATACACATATTATACTTTATCATTTAGATACAGTACCAAATAATACTACATTATACAGGTTTGATCAAAAACTCATTTTATTGTTAAATCAAATTAAAAATATTCTATTTTTATAGATTTAATTTTTGGGTTCATGCAATTATTATTAAATTGGTACCCTGTGTTGTTTTAACTGCGATAAATTTTATACTGATACAAGTCTTGTGTCAAGCCGGAAAAAGAAAAATGAAATTAAAGGGATACAATGCCGCTACAGTGATATCAAATGGGCACAGGTAAGTTTAGTAATTTATTCTGTTCAAAAACAAAGTAAATGAGCCTGATTTTCTCAATTAAATCTAAAGAAATTCAAAGAATGGTAATAATCTTGTTTAAATGAAAGGGTCACAAATATATACAAACATCTTTTTTATACTTTCCTGCCAAACTTTTAGAGTACAAGTTTCCATTGACTAAAATCATATTTGTGTTTTTTTTTAGATCTACAAAAACAGACCGACGAACAGATCGGACAACAACTTTACTTGTAGCTGTATTGTTATTATTTTTAATCACAGAATTTCCACAAGGAATTTTAGGATTATTAAGTGGTATATTACAAAGATGTTTTTTTGTTAAATGTTATTCTATATTTGGTGAAGTTATGGATATTTTAGCATTAACAAATAATGCAATAGGTTTTGTACTTTATGGTCTTATGTCAAAACAATTTCGTACTAGTTTTAAGTCTGTATTTTTTGAAAAGCGTGCATCCAAAATTGAATTGAGTAAAATAACAGGTATAACAACAACTTGTGTCTGACTAAATCGTATTTTTACACAAACTATAAATAAAAATAATAGTAATAATAACAATAATAATAATAATAATAATGATACTTTTGTATGAAATATTTTATAAAAACAATACAAAAATATTTACGATATAAAATCAACGATTTTTTATTTTAATTTGACTTTTTAAAGTTTCATAAATTTCCCATCAGCAGTAAAATGCTTTCGACACAATTTTAATATTTTTAATAAATAAATTTCGAAATGAACGAAAAGTTACGCCTTTGCTCGTTAAAATTGGCATTTTAATTAATTTCCTTTTTCAATGTAAATCTAGTATTTAATTATATTGTGTGTAAATTGTACAATAATTAAAAAATTCGTTTAACAATTAATTTAAAAATAAAAATATAGATTAGAAATTTGATATTACATTTTATGTTAAAATTAAATATATTTCTATACAATAAATAATAACAATTAAAAATCACATTATGCGTAAATGTGGAAATTATTTTTAAAAATTAAGGAAAAGTATTTTAAAGTTAAATAAGAGTTTTTCTTGAATTGTTATAAATATCTTTGTCATAAATATTATATAGATTGTAAGGGTGTATTTAATTAATTAAGAAATATGTAATTATGTAAAACAATTAATATATATTTTAATGTTTTAATTAATGAAGATGATGAAGAGCATACAATTTAGTCTTGTTTAATGTGATAAAAAAAAATTGATGTTTTGTAAAAATTATAATAGTATAGTAAAGAGTGAGTAAAAATTAATAAAATTTAGTTTTTTAAGGAAATTAATTAAACTTCATAATATATTTTGAAGATTATGGAGCCCCAAAAAATATAATATTGATGAATATATTATGAAGAAAGAAATTAATAAAAGAAATAAATGTATAATCCAATAGTAATAAAATAATAAATTAATATTTTTATTTTTTCATTTGCTGCTCAAAATAATTGGTAACGAATTTTCTTCAACTCATGAAAAAAACATAAATTTTATATTATAATTTTGGATTCCATTACAATAATTGTTGAATCCTTGTCAAATAATAACCCTTGTCCCTCACCCTTTTATGTCAATGTTAGATAATCCAACCATAAAATTATTTATACAACCTCACATTCGATCAAAAATTAAATCTAAATCACTAATTTATTAGTAATTTTTCTAAATTATCCAAGACTTCAACCATTTGTAGCGAATAAACTAAACTAAACGAATAAAATCGCTCAAAGTTCTTTTTTTGTATATTCAGTATTCAAAATTTCAATTGTTTCCCATTTAAATGTTTATTTATATGTAGGTATATACTACCTGTTTTCTCAATTTGTAAGTGATAAGTGAGATTACTATTCAACAAATTAAAAAAACATTACTAAGTTAAAACTAAAATGTTTCCGATTTATGTTAAATTAATTAACAAAAACTGACTGAAGTTCTGCCAGAATTGAAATTTTTTTATTAGTATGTCCCAATTTTTAACATTTTATAAATAATTTACTGAAATATTTATCTGGCTGACCTGTATAGTATATTAATTGTAGAAGATAGACGACGAGAATAACATCTTTATAATTTAATGTAATTCCAAAATTGCCGTTTATGTTGTGTTTTATTTTGTATTTGAAAGCGACCAAAAATAATTTAACTAATTAAAACAATAATATTTAATATTGTAGAAGCATATAACTTCTAATATTTTGATGGTTAATTTAGAAAAAAATAAGGATGTTCAACTTGAAAAAACTCACATTCTTACGACAGTTGTTGATGACAAGTCGAAATATTAAAACGAATAAAAAATAATAAAAATTAACAAATTTGTTAGCCAAGAACAAGATTACATTTATCAGCTGTTCTCGATTGAAGGTGTTGAAGTAAATTAAAAATCGCACACAAAATTCTGTAATTTTTGTACATAAGTGTTTGATGATTTGTAAGAGAAGAAATTTAAAAAAAAAATATTGGCAGACAAAAAATTATTGTTTTGAAGTAGGTCGTTGTTATCGTACGACTTGGATTACATTTTTCTTCTTTTTCTTTTTTTTTTTTTGAAAAACACGTTTAATAAGAACCTTTCATGATCGATGACGTTGTGAGAGAACATGTAAATGGGCAAGTATATTTTATATTTATTTTATTCCTTTAAAGTTCAGCTTTCACAATATTCACTTTGATGTAATTGTAATTGCTAGCATTATTGGTAAGAGTTATGACGTATACATTTTCTATATGTATGTTTTTTTACCGGTGGTCAGATGCTCATTTTACATCACTTTAAAGTTAAACCAAAGTTGACAACCGAGAAAAAAACCTATTTGTGTTTTTTTTTTGTGTTTAACTTATAAAATTATATAATTTGGACTTAAATAAACCTGGCACACGTTTTCAGAAAACTATATTTTTTTTTTCAGTGTTTGCTTGCTGGTAATATTTTTATTTATTTTCAATTTCGATTCATTTTGTATTTTGTTCTTAACGTGAAGTGTCTGACAACATTGTACTAAAATATAATATTACTGTTGCTTTCTCTTGATTCTTATAAGAATTTAAATATTTTTAATTTTGTCAAAAATCAAATAAAAAAAAACGAAGAAAAAAGAGAAAGAAAATTCTGATACAAATTTATTTTTTTATTACATTTCATCGTCTGCAATTAAATAAATAATAAATTATAAAAGCAAAATAAATACATTTGAGACAAAAAAAATAATACAGTGTAGAAATTTTAATAAAAGAAAATCCGACTGTCTTATTCTGCAAGACAAAAAAAAAAAGAAAAAAAGTTGGCTCATTGCCCCATTTTCATGTGTTTGACTAAATCTAATTTTATTTGTTTTGAGAAAAGTCGATCATCCGGTAAAAAGTTTTATGGATAAATATATCAAGATAAACTGATATTTGTGCTAATTTTTAGTTTTTTTTTTTCTTCACAAACTTTAAAGATCTAATGTTGAAATATTATAAACAAAAGTGTTTGAAAATGTTTTAAAAAGAATAAACCAAACGATACACATCAGTTTTATTATTTTAATATAAAAAAAAATATATAAAAAGAATTAAAAATTCAAAAGTGTGAAGAATAATAGAAATTTTTTCTCATTATTCTTTAAATTTTCATAAGAACCTACGATATTTTTAGAATGTCGAATTTAGTAGAAAAACAAATAGAAAATGTAGTTGATGTATCCAGAGAAATTGAAAATTTGGATGATATTTCAAATAATGATATGGGTAATGGTTTTGAAATGTATTCAAGTTCATTAAAGAAAATAATAGATGAACCAAATGATGTAAGTTTTATTTTTAAACAACACAATTTATTTAATTTTCTTTTTGTTTTTTCAATAATGATGATATTTTTATCTCTTTTTTTTTTCATCAGAACAATTTAAAATCATCAACATCATATTCATCAATTGCAGATGAATCTTTTAAAACAGCATCTGAAGGAACGTACACACAAGTATCACGTTCATCGTCCTATCATACAATATCAGGAGATCAACATTCATTTGATGAAGATTCATTTGAAATTGATCCCGAAATTGAATCAATTGATTTCTTATCAAAAGAAATGTTATCCTCTGCGAATGTTTCATTTGATGAATATGAAAATCCAGTAACACCACAAATGGGATTACTCTTAGATGGTTCTAATGATTATATAACATCAGATCATCAAAATTTAAAGTTAAACCAAATTGTGAATGAATTTAATCAAAACGTGATAACAATTCCATCAATACTACAAAACACTGAATCATTAAAGGTAAATAATCAGTTAATGAAAAGAGCTTTCAATTGTTTCATATACTGAAGAATCTATTGAAAAAGTAAACAATTAGAAAATTTCTTGTATAAATTTATTTTATTATTTGTTTTTATTTATTTAACTTCAACAAACAATATAATCTTTAAATCTAAGTAATTTTACTATAAATTAATAAAAATAACATTGAATTATATTAGTTTAAGCTTTAAGTGAACAAAACCATTATATTAATGGAAAATTGCAAATTTTTTTAAGTTTAAAAATAATTTCAAATTATTTAATTAACAAATCATTGTGTTTTATTTTTAACTTTTTACAAATCAATTATAAATAATTCATCATTATTTCCATTGATTAAATTAAAAATTAATTATCAATAAAATGCAAAGGTTTATTTTTCAACTACAAGTTAATTTCAATTACAAGTTAATTCTCAATAAAAATTATTGTTGAAATATTTTTGCTACATACCACAAATAAATAAAGTGCGTAGTAATTTTTATTTTTCTTTGAATTTTTGTAAAATTATTTAAAAATAAATAAAATTGGAAAAGAAAATTAAATGAAAATTTTTGTTAAATTTTTTTTTTTTTTTGAAAGAAAATAAATGAAAGCTAATTAAATATTGTAAAATTGACTGTTGAACTTGAACAGTTCATTTACCTAACAAACATTTTTTTTTTCTTGGTCACAAGAAAAGTATTTTTCTATTTTGTTTTTATTTTTAGTTATTAAAAAATTACTTGTAGAATTTTAACACGTATTTTTCCATTTTCCATTTAATGTGTTCCATTTAATGTGATTATTAATATGACCAGACATTTTATCTTGAACTTTTTTTTTTTTTAGAAAAAATATTGTGGAAAAAGTTTTTCCAATTTCATTCTCTATAATTTAGAATTAGAAATATTTTTTTTTCTTTGAGAATAAAAATGTAAGTGCACAAAAATGTTACCAATTTGAAGCGCATAAAATAAAAGTAGATAATGCTCGTAACTTGTTAGAAAAATCAACAAAGTATAGAAAAATATTATAGAACATTTTTATGCTGATACCTCAGGAGTTGTATAAAAAAAAGAGTCCTAACCAATACTAACCAATAGGAATTAAATTAATAACCGAAGGATCACATTTTAATTACAGCAACAATATTTTTTGATTCATAAAATATCGTGATCTTATCTTGTATATTTCTCTTAAAACCAGAACCATTGAGAATTGTTATTTGATTGGCATTTGAAGCAATTAGACAAAAATAGAACTAACAATTTATTCATTTTTTTAATGCCTTTTTGTTGTTGTTTTTTTTTTTATATATTTCTGATGTGATTGAGTTTTACTTTAATTTTTTTTTTGTGTTTTAATTTTATGAATAAAAAGAAAACCAAAAATAAGAAATTTTATTAAATAATAAATTATTGATTTTATAAATATTATTATTATTTATGATAAAATCTCTAAACTAGAAATTCTTTTAAAAAAATGGATTATTTCTTTTATGAAGTGATTTAAATATAATTTATAATTATATATGCTAGTATAGAGATGAAAGGTTTTTATTATTATTATTTATGTTTTTTATTTCAAATTATAATTTTACTAAAAAATTGTTATGATTTATATTATGGCTTTTTATGCTATGCTATGCTTATTAACATGCTTAGTATCGACTACTAGAACCATTTAAGATACGGCATTTTTTTTGGACCCTTTAATATTTTCTATGAGCTAAGAACTGTAGTATTTAAATGAAAGATCAAATTTCATTAGGTAATTTGGTAAGAAAAAACAAACTTCTTGTCAATTTGTGTCAGAAGATCAACCAGGATTTTACTAAAACAAATAAAATCATGAAGTGAAAAATTTAGATTAAAATATTTTGACAAAAATTAAAATAAAAAACTATACAAAGTTTCATATTAAAATCAAAAAAAAAAAGATTTGAAAGGATTTTCAAAATTAAAGAAGTTTTTTTTCGCGCTCGATAAAAAAAAATAAATGCTTAATTTACGATAATTTTTAACGAAGGTAAAAAAATGACATGAAAACGAGTAAATTTTTATCACTGGAATTTTGCATTGCAGTCGTTAAAATTATTTTTATTGAGAATTTTAATTAATAAATAAATAAAGGAAATATGAATTCAAAGAACGATCAACAATTCGTTTTTGAATTTTATTTCAAATTGGTGAAATAAAATGTCGCAACTTGTCTTCATTTTATAATCTTTCATTAAAAAGAAATTTATTATGTCTCTACCGTCTTTTATTTTCATTTTATATTTCTTTTTTTTTTTTTTGCTTTTCATTTCTTTTCTTTTGTGTTTTATTTGTGTTCTTATTTTTCTGTTATTGTTCAGACAACAATATTAAAAGTAAAAAATCATTTTATATAAAAATAAAACATTTTAATCCTTCGTGTGTGTGTAAATCTAATTTTGTAATATTTTATTTCATTTAAAACGACGGTCGATCTATAATTCCTATTCTTATAATATAATTTCAATTCTATGTTTTCATATTAATTTTTGTGTTATTAATTTCATTCGGGTGAATTTTAGTAACTAAACTCAAATCAAGAACATTTTAAAACTACATTGATTTTCGCTAAATTTTCAATATTTCGGAAAATCTGAGAATTTTCAAGTCAGTTTCTTTGTAATTTTTTTTTAAAAATATTTTCTTTAATTTAAAATTAATAATTTTTGTATTTCCGCATTCTATAAGAAATTCTCGATTTGATTTCGTAACGAAAAAAGTCTTCTTGGTACTCTCTCAAAATAAAGGGGGGAGTTTCCTTGTAATTTGTGTCATGCAACACTTTCTTACTATTCTCTGTAAATATTTTTATAGAAAATTTGTTAAATAAAACTGAATTCATAATAAGTAACATTCGGCATAAAAATAATGAATTATGCAATTACAAAATTGAAAATATTATTTAAATTATTCTACTTTTGTTTTGTTAAAGAACAAAAACAAAATACCAAAATAACGAGTTAACGTAATACCAAAATTTTTTTATATATTGTCTAAATAAACGATTGTTTAATTTTTAGTTATGAATTATAATATTAAATATATAAATATTAGTTAAGTATTATTTACATTAGGTAGATATTTGTAGAAGTTTATATTAAAAAAAAAACGATCACATATGTTTGAAAGGCATCAACTTCAATTCAGACATATTCTGTTCAGTTTATTTTATTTTTTTTTGTTTTTATTTTTATTCTCTTCAATATTATTCTAAGAGTTTTTTTTTTACTCGATCGTATGAAATACAAATACAAACTAAAATGTAAAAACTAATGTAAAAAACTGAGACTAACTCTTGACTCAACCATAATATGTTTTTTTTTGTTCATTATAAAAAATACACAAGTTGTATTAATATTGGATGAAGAAAGAAAGACGCGAACTTTTTAAGATTTTATAGTTTCTATATGTGTGTTTCTATGTATTAGTTGTTTTATTGTATAAGAAGAAGAATTGATTGTATGCATGTATGAATTGATTCTTTTTATTATTATGATCACAATGTGTTGAATAAAAAAACTTCAACCGATTGTTCAACATTTATTCTGTAGTTTATTATTATCCGGTTATAAAATTTACAAAAAGTTCTTTTAAGATAAATATAAGAAGATATCATAATATTATAAATACATTCGTACAAAATACAAATATAAAATGTAAAAGAAAAAAATATATAAAACGATCGCATTTTTATATATATTTGATTATGTTTTGATTGTATTTGTTTGCATGCTATTTAAACATGTGCTCTTCTCTTAAACAGAGAATTTATATTTATAATTGTATTAATTTTTTTTTTGTTTTTTTATAAGAAAAAGAATTAAACACAAAATAAAAAAAAATCGGTATAAAGAAATAAAGAAAAAAGAGACGAAACAAATAGCCCGCGGTAAACGGGTTTTTTATTTTTCTTATTTTCGTATGATTGTGAAGTTTTTTTTTTTAACTGTTGCGATCCCCCAATAAAAAAAGAATAAAAAAAAAACCTTCTTCATTTTCTATCTGAATCTCTGTTCTTTCGCCAGTCTCTTTGGCGCAATACGTGTGTGCTGAGCTCCATTCTATATTTTATTTTTTTTTTTTATTAAACGATATTTTTATAAAATTAGTTCCACAATAAAAAAAAAAGTCTCTATTGTGTATGTGACGGGAGTATCCGGTGTTATTCGAAAAGTAAAAGGAAAATAATAAAAAGAATTATTTTGACAAACGAACAGAAAATTGATATTATTGAAAATTGGGGTTAAATTTTTCATTCATTTTTTGGATGGTATTTTTTTGAGAACAAAAAATGTGAATTTATTGTGATTTTTTTTTTTTGGTTGGTAAATAAAATAATAATTGAAAAATTAAAGAAAATTAAAGTGAAAAGGATAAATATACGAAAATAGAAAAGTTGTAATTTAAAAATTATGGATAACGAACAGAGGGTCTCATTAGAGGCTCTTAAATTTCCCACAACTGATCCGAATAAACCAGAGACAACTGTTATAAGTACAATTGTCATTACAAATGGAACATTACAACTTTTAGTTGCTCTTTTACAAGTAAGATTTAAAGATTATTATTATTTAGTCTCAAATGATTAATATACTTTTATAATTGGAGGTTGATGTTGAGTACGATCGCGGTCATGATGATCAAATGGTCCATGAATTTTTTAGTGGTAATCTTTTGTTTCTTTTTTCTTCATTCTTTTTATTACTTTTGTTAAGGTAATAAAGTTTTCGTATTATAAAAAAACAACAACGATCAGTTAAGGTTATTACCAGAATCCCAAAAATATATTTATATTGAATTGAATAGAAGGATTCAATAAAGGATGGTTTTATGTTGTTATTGTTTGAGTATATATATAGATAATTCAATTGAATTGATCAAAATATGATATTCAGTAGGCTTACCAGTAAGAGAGAGAAAAAAAAAATCCACAAACAATAGACATTGTCCTAACTTACCGGTTTCCATAAAAAAAAAAACTGCAGTGAAATTTAAAATTTATATCCTACAGTTTTTTTTTTGTCAAGAATAAGATTAAAGAAATTAAATATTTTTTAATTTATTCTTTTTATTAATTTAATTTAAAGATGATTCTTTATCTCTATCGTTTTTTTTGTTTTTTTTTTTGTTCTTTCATTTAAATTGATGCTATCATAAAATTTGTTTTTTTATATGAAAACGTTTTATTAGAACAGAGATAGTGTGATCATATTAATATATAATCGTACATACACACACACATGCATATATAGTCAGAAATTGTTCATCTCTCCAATTGTTTTCTTTCTTAATTTTTTTCGATTTATTTTTTTTTTTTTATTTCATTTTTTTAAAGAAAAAAAACATTTAAGTTTTTGTTTTTGTTTTTTTTTTTCCTAAAATTTATATTCGCCGACCGAGTGGACTATGTCACACTATTATCCGAATTATATATATAAACACATTCAGATATGACATCATTCATACCCAGTCAGGGTCGACGCCAATATTGATGTTGTTGTTTTTGTTTCGTTATTTTATTTTATTTTGTATTTTTTTTTTTTTTTTTACATTTTATATAAGAAAATGCAAATTTCATTCATTACCTTGTCTGTTTTTTTGTTAAATACTTTTTTTTTTATATACAGTAAAGATTTTTTTGTACAAAAACAACAGAAAAATAACATAAGGCACTGTGAGAATACGCAATATTTGAAGCGCGAAATCTGGTCAGTCTAAAATACTTTTATGTAACATCAATTTGTTTTTGTTGTTTTTTTCACTTTCATTCTCGTTTACGGATACAAAACACAAACCAAAATTAAAAATAAAACAAAAACAATAAAAAAGAAAAAATATTAAATGAAATTTATTTCTATAGATTGAATTGAAATTTATATTCTTGATCAATACCAAATACAAATACAAAGATATTCGTTTTTTTTTTCTTTCTTTCTTAATTTTAGATTTTCCATCAAAGTGAATTTTGTGGAAAAAAATTTAATTATTTCTTTTTTTTTATTTTCCAAAATGAATGAACACAAAATGACATGAAAACCTCTTATGAAATCTGCCCAAAAAGTCTACTGTCTACTCCCTATAGATAATATTAAATTAATCATCAACTTTTAGTTTACAAAAGAAAACATATTTTTTGTTTTTTTGTTTTTTATGAAATAAAAAATATATATTTTATACATTTTTTTTTTCTCTTTTCTTTTCATCGGATCATTCCTTCATTTACTTACAGATTTTCTTATTTTTTTTTTTTTTATTTTTTATAGTACAAAATAGAGCAATGACGTAGTTCATAACGATTCTAAATTTGTCTTGACTAAGTATAAACATTTATAATATTTTATATTAGATATTCTTTACACACACACACACACATATATATACATTTTGCAATATGTTTTATAAATTCTTTTTTTTTTGTTAATATATTTTAACATTCAGGAATCAGGAGATTTTTAATGTGAGACCAACTGAGAACGAAACAAATAATATGAAAATGAAAATGTATACGAAGAAAAAATATTATGTTTAAAAATTAGTTTGAAATTTTGAAAGCAAAAATATAATAAATGTATAGAGTTAATTTAATCGAAAAACAGAAAATACAACAACAAAAACAGCAGATTTTTATTAAAATTCTGTTTTTCTTCTTCTTCTTCTTCTTCTTCTTCTTCTTCTTCTTCTTCTTCTTCTTCTTCTTCTTCTTCTTCTTCTTCTTCTTCTTCTTCTTCTTCTCCTTCTTTATTATATGTTGTATTTCTGGCAACAAAATATTCTTTATAGTTTCTTATAGGTTTTTGTTTTTTCTTATTTCTTTTTTTTTTTTAATCATATCGAAGAGTTTCGAAGAGTTTTAAAGACAGCAAAGAAAATGATTTATGAATGACAAAAAAGAAAAAAAAAAATTTTTTAAACAAAAAAAAAAAAAAAGAAACCACACAAAAATTATCGTCTTCGTTCTATAAAATAATCTAAAAACGGATATTATTTGTGGTGAATTTTAGATTTTGGATCCCACCAAAAAAAAAACAACACCATCATCAATAAAATAAAATAACAACAACAATAAAAATATTACAGAAAAATACAAAAATCAAATCAAAAAGCAACAAATCATAATTTCGTAGAATTGCATAGAAATTTTTTTTTTTATTACTGGTGATGGTGATGGCGAAGGGGGAACTTGATGATGGAGACTTTATAATAAGTATTCAAATCTTGGTTTAAGTAAATTTTTTATTTAGTATTTTGATATCTAAGCGTTACAATCATAAATACACACACACACACACATTCACATTTAACAGCTCGCATGTGGGCGATTATTTTGTTTTGTGTGAATTTTTGTTTTTTTTTGTGTTTTGTAAAAAATATTTCGCAGTTTTATTTTTTTTTACATTTTTCTGTTGTTTTTTTTTTCTGTTAAAATGACTCAAATTCGTTGATCTATTTAAAACCATGTTGTGATCATTGTTTATTTAAAACACAACAACAGCAACAATAAAGAAAAAAAAAAAAACACTGTTTGCTTTTTTTCTTTTATTTTTGATAAAAAACAAAAAGAGAAATTTATTAAAGCACGTCTCACCTGATATCAGAGATAAATCTGTCTGATTATTATTTTTACGTTATGTACCGATATACTTTTGTTGAAAAATATTTTTTTCTTTTTTTTTGCAAATAATTTCTGAAAACTGGATAAATTATGATTAAAATTCTAAATGATTAAAAGAAAATTATCAAAAGTTTCTTAATCGTGTATTATGAGTAATTGTATTATTTTAAGAATATTATAATCGTATTTGTGAAACTGATTGTAAGACCTATTACAGTTGATTCATTAAAAACCAAAAATTTCATAATGCAATCAACAGAAATCCAGTTGTTGTAAATAAAATTATAATATTTTGAATATACGTAACAAAAATCTATCGGCATTTTTTTTTATTATGAAATCTGTTTAAATCTATATATTACTTGACCCTAAAGTTCAAATATTTTAATTTACCAAACGCGTATACAGGAGAATTTATGTCAATTTATAGAGCATAAGAAAAAAAAAACAATAATAAGAAATAAAAAAAATATTAAATATTGAAGCGATTTCAAAGCCACGTTCATTTATTACCAGTAATTTTCATGTAATTGTGATGGATCAAAATACGTGAGACACCGAATTTTAAATTATATGTTTCGTCAGTCTTGTACATATTATGATTATTTTCGTTATATTCACTTGGTCTGATCGATCGTGTGAGACCAAAAACAAGAAAATAAAAGAAAAATTTTGCGATATTTTTTTTTTTTTTAAAAAAATACAGATCAGGTTTACCGTTATAAAAATGCATTTCATTGAATTTTTGCCAAATAAAGAATTAGATCAACAATCAAGTTAACTGCATACTGAATTTTTTTATTTTCTGGTTTCTATAAAGAACTTCACGGGCATAGTGAAGAAAAGAAGACATAAAAAAAAAAACTAAATGGATTTTTGATCAATCACCACGAAGAAATAGGAAGATGTTAAAAAAAATAAGACACAATTTTCTTGTTTCTTTTTATAAAAATGAACGAAGAAAATTTAACAGAGAGAGAGTCTGCTTTATTTTTAACACATAATATTGACAAGTGATGGATACTCATAGATAAATGAATGACTTTATGACTTTATGTTACGCCTAACTTATTATAGAACAAAATAATTTTTTCTTTATAAAAATAGAATCTATATAAGAGTTAAATGGGTAATGAGATATCAAAAAATATATACAATTCGCATTCACACATAAATCTGTTGTCTCAATCATCTTTACAGTAAAAATGAAAATATGATAAAAATTAAAAATTATAAAAAAAAAAATTGCAGGAAAATTTAATCTGTCCGTCTTTCAATAAAATAAATCAAATCACGCAGTTTCAAATTTCAATCATTTCTTAATATGAAACCATAAAAATATATTAATAAATTTGTAGATATTTTGTCTTTCTTTTTGTTGTTTTCTTATAATTGATGACAGATCATGTCATTATTTGACCTTTTAAAAAAAAATAAAAAAAATATCAAATATTTCTGTTATTACAATTATAGACACTCCATGAATACATATATTTTTTATTCTTAATCCAATAAATAATTTCTATAGAAGTATTTTATGTTTATTTTGTTCTTGTTAGCTTTTTCATTATCGTCTTTGTTCAGTATTGGATTTACACATTTTTGTTATTTCATTTTGGGAAATTGTGGTAAGCTAGTTGAGTAAACATCAAAAGTAGAAGTTAGAATTTATTTCAATAATAAACAAAAAAAAATATATGTAATAAAATTTTACTGGTATTCACAATGTGAGTGTGTTTCGTTTAATTTTCATATGTGGACCACATGTATGTCTCTACCTATTTATAAGCTGTGATAATTGTGACGAGAGATTCTTAGTACCTTATTTATATACAAAGAAAAATTGGTCAGTATTAAATATTTAAAAATCTTTATGTTTTATACGTTCTAAAAATAGTACTTACAATAAAAACCTGCGTTTAGTGGAACATCGTGAAACCTCTTAAATTCGACATGATGTTGTTCATAACGCAGCTGTCTTTTCATACAAATAAATAAATAGTTTTCAATATACTATACAATGTCTTCAATCAGACTATCTGATTTCTTTTGGTGAAATCGATGGTCCGATTATACAAGTTTTACCGTTACGTAATAATTTATTTAACCTCAGTGTAATGTAATTTATTTTATTTTTTATTTGGAATTATAGAAACAAACATTGATACAGCAACAAACAAAAAAAAAACTAATTATGAAAATAGTAATTTCTGTCTTATAACTCAATTAATCATTTACACCACATTTAAAAAAAAAATAAATTTATATGAATAAAATTAATTAAATAATTAAAATGAATGAAATTCAAGCTAATCAAATAAAAATAGACTGTAACTTAATCTTATAATGGTAAATAATTCGCCTCTGTTAATGTAAAAAACTTTGTTTTGACTTTTTCTTGTGTTTGTGTGTTGTATGTGATTGGATTGGGTCATCGATCACAAAATTATTTATGACAAATCACATTGTAAAATTTGTTCTCTCTCTCTTTTTGTTTAAGTTTTTTTTTCATTGTTCTCTTTTCTTTTGATTCAATTGCACAATTTTTGATTCGGTTTAATCGTCATTTTAATGTTAATTACATCTTGTTTTTTTTTTTTGTTTTTGTATTTTTCTACAAATAATCATAATAAATAATAACGTATTATTTGTATAAAAGTTATACATTTGAATTCGATTAAGGTTAAACGGAAAAGTCGAGTAAATTTGTAATTAATTTATATATTTTTTTTATTTTTTATAAATTTATTATTTTTTTTTGAAAGTTACGTGAAAAATGGATCTAAAGTAAAGTAATAATAATAAAAGAGAAGAAGAAATTAAAAAATAAGAATGGCTCTAAGTGTTCCAGTTGATTTGATTTTTTTCTTTTACTCTTATTTGATTACGGTTGATCTTGAAGGAGGTCATTAAATTTATATATTTTAAAGTAGTAAATTATTAGTACCAATTATAAATAATAACAATTATTAAAAAATCTAATATTATGGATCTCGCGACTTAGTCTACTTACTTAAATATTTAAGTTACTGTATCTATCAATCATACGATATTCTGTAATTTCAGTTAATATTTGATTGACTATAAAATTTTGTATTTTCATTTCTTTACAACTCTATACACAATTTTATTCGTTAATAAATAAATTTTAATTATTAAATTATTCAATGTGAGTTATGCGCTATTAAAAATTTGTGATGGACATTTTATTGCTTCCGTCCCGTACTTCTGTATATCATAAAAGGAAACTTTAGAATATTTAATTTGAATTAAGTGTGGCATAACCCTGCAGTAGATTTTAATGACACAATGATTTTTACTTGAATATATTTTATGAAAATGGCAGAAAATTAAAAAATCTAATTCAAGCAAACAAATTATTAATTGATAGAATAAAATGTTATCTAAATAATGTTGTTGGCAAAAGAAATACGTTGGCATCGTCTGACACGCATTAATGGAGCATTCATTTTTAGACTGAAGAAAAAAAAATTACTTTTTTTTTTTTGTGAATTTTTAAATTTAAATTTCACAGAAAAAACTTGACCCTTTTCAATTTTTTTTTTGTGTATTACGTCTGAGATCTGACATAAAGAATATCTACTTACCACAAAACATAATTGGCCAATTAAAAAAAAACATTTTAGTTAATTAAAAAAGTTAGAAGAAAAATAAAGAAGACGCAAAAAATAAACTTTTGTATAAAAATAAAAATGCATTCCCTAATTTATTCAACTCCAATTCCTACATTTCACTTTAATTTACGATTTAACAACACAATTTCACGGTCAGTTTTTATTTTTCTTTTAAATTTTGTCTTCTAGTAGAGTTTGTGTGAATATTGTTGAATTGTTCATGTGTATTATTTCTTTATTGTTATTTTATTTAACAAAAAAAAAAAAAATATTGGTTCTGGTCCAGACTTTTATTTTGACAATATTAAATTGCTTTTTATTATTTATTTAATTTTTTTCTTATTTCGTTTTAAAAACAATTTTAATCACTGAATTGTGTTGGCGTTCTCTTCTTTGTTCAACAATTATACATTTAGTGTCATATATTGAAGTAAGATTTATTATTAGATTTAACATTCATAAAGAATAAAATGTTTGAGAAACACTTTTATAACTTTTCTTGTAGAAAAAACAAACAAACAGGAGATATTCTTGTTTTACATCCTTGTACAAAAAAATCATTTATTTAATTAGCTGATTGAAAGGTATAAAGATGTTAATATTTTGTATGTTTATCAGCATAATATATAATATTTGTATATGCAGCAAATGGGTAATTCCAACTGTATTAAATGTTTAACCAGTGACCATTTGTAACTCAATTACGAGAACATTATAGCTGGATTTTCTTTCCACTTCGTTCATTACAAAATATTTTATATTTTTATGTAATCTTCATTCATGACTCGTTAATTTCATTTCTGATAACATTATATTTATAACACAACAAAAATACCGTTTTTCTACACTTTTTATTTCTATTAACATAAAAAAGTTACACTAAAAAGATTTTTATAATCAAAAAAAAAAAATAAATAAATATAAAAAAAATTAAAAAAGAAGTTTGAGATGAGAAACAGGAAAGCAAAACGTTTACGTAAAAAATACAAATTGTTTGAAAACCACAATTAAATCAAATAATAAATTGCAATCTTATGTTTTATATACTCGAGGGGCATACAATCAGGGGTCTCCGTATAAACAAAATTGTATATTTAAAATAAATTGTAAAAATATGTTTATACTTATCGGCATGAAACTTGTTTACCATCTCTGACCACTCAAAATCTTGAGGTAAATCAACCTAAGAAAACATGAAACAAAAAAATTCAACTCAATCGAAAACTCTTTTTCTTGTGGTTCTCTTTTTTCTTTCTTATATATATTTTTTTTTCAATCCATTTTTGGTTTCAATATTTTATCGTGTTGCACCCCCTCTTCTTTAAGGTCATACCACAAAATATAACGAATTACTTTTGATTCAAATACCCACTTATATATTATTTTTTCTTGCATATTATATTAAAATGCATTTACCGTCGCATTTTGTTTTTGTTTTTGTTTTTGATCAATATTGATTGTAACACGACGAAGAAAATAATTTAATAAATTGTAGAATAAGAAGAAGTAGAAGAAAGTAATATTAATGCATTTTCATATTTTTTTTTATTGTGCGTTTTATGTGATGGTATAATGTTGCTGTTGATATGTGTTCATTTTATATAAAAGAAATACATAATACATGAATTATGAACCATAAAAGGAATCAAGTTGTAAAAAGAGTTTATTTTTGATTGCTTTTTTTTTGTGGATTTCTTGAGAGGTATGTTGGGAAAGCGTGTACCTATTAAAAATCTGATCAGTACATATGATATTTGTTTGGTTCATAAAAAATAAAACAGTACCTAATGCGGCAAAAATGTAAAATAAAAAAGAATGTGCAAGAAAACGTAAAATACTCTGTGAGAAGGCCAATTATTAATGAATTTTATAAATGGTTCACAAAAGTACAAGTAGAAATTAATTTGATCAATTTGCGTTCTTGTAAATTTTATTTCAATTTTATTATTTATACTGTCTACGCACCTTAACTTATAAAAAACAAAAAAAAACTTAAGAATATCAATCTGCTGATATTATGTGAACATGCCCTCAAATGTTCTTTTTATTAATGACCTCTTTCAAATATTTGTTACTCTTTGATTGTGCGGCTCTCTTTTTACTCATGGTCATGACTCAATCACTGTGTATAGACATTAAAATTACTTTTTACATTTTATAAATTATTATGTAAATGAACTTTGTTTAAAAAAAAAAATAAAATGGTCAGGTTAGAGGCGCGTGGATGAGTGATGACCCACATACAGGAATAATAATTTATGAACAAAAAAAAAAATTCCTGATTCTGCTTCATTTCTTCTTATTTTTTTCATCTTTTTCTCATTTTTTTTTTTAATAAATAAAATATTGAGTATAATTGCGAGATTTTTTAGATACGATGCGAATATTTTTTTTTTTTTTAGTTTATTTTTAGGTTTGGAGAACCGAACCAAAACAAAATGATCTGTCTTTAACTCGTTTATAAAAACAAAAAAAAATAAAAAAATAAATATATTTAAAATTTTAGCGTATTGAACAAAATTTAGATTTAAAATTAAATTATTGAGAGAAAAAAATTAAAAAATAAAAATCTCAGCATGTTCGATATTTGATTTTGTGTTTTTCTTCTCGTTTCGTTTTTTTTTCTTTTCTTTTCTTTTAATGTTATTTCTTATAATATATATTTTTGTTGATCGTTTTGAATGGGATTTATTTATAGATTCTGATCTTCTGAGTTCGCATTGTGGACCACATGGATAATTTTAATAAATTTTCTTATAAGTATTAGACATTCCTATTTATATTTTGTCTATTAAAAAACTTTTTTTTTTTTGTTTTTGTTTTAATTTTAAAGAAGAAATTGCATATGTGGGTGGTTGTACGAGACAAACACACAAATCAGTTCAATATGTTTTTCTTTTATATTTAATTGTTTTTCGTTGTTTTGAATTTAGAAATTATAATTAATTAAATAATAATTGATGTTTTAATTTTTTTTTATTTTCTCGTTTGATTTCCAGAGTGGTGACATTTATAATATAAAAGTTATTGATTGGGAACCAAAATTAACATTTATTGGTATGAATTTAGATGAATCAGTGCAATTACAAAAAGAACACGATGAACTACTTATACAATTACAGGTATTTACTGGTTACTTTTTATGATTAAATTTTAATAATATAATTAAAAAGGTAAATTTGCTATACAATTATTAAAAATAAAATTGTAATTAGTGCGTAACATTTTTGAAATTCTTTTAAAAGATAAATAAATAAAAAAAAAAGAAAGAAGAAGTTTCTTGAAGCATAATTTTCTTAGAAAATAAAAGAAAATTTTATGATGATGATGATTACGATATTATGATGATAATTAATTAAATATATTTCTAACGGAATGAAGAGAAAATGAATTTTGTTTTCTATAAAATAAAAAAATAAAGTTTTTATCAAAGAAACATTGTTTTGACATTCTCAAATATTTTAAATTATTTTATTTCAATGTCAGAAGTTTTTTTTTCAGACATTTGAACGTTCAGCTTTTTTTTTTTTTCTTATATTTTGACAAATTAATTGTGGATCCATTTATAAAGATGATTTTATTTTTTGTTTTTAAAATTTTTATTTATGGTATGATGTTTATGATCATATACATTAACTGGTATAATCTATTCTATTTAACCTTATGAATTGTAGTGTTTCTTTAAACCAACTAAATTAAATCATGTTGAATATTGTTTGTCTTTTTATTCAAACAAATATAAATTTTAGGGTTTTTTTATTTGAAGGCATATAGTGATTATTTCTAATTCCATCGAATTTAATTTATATTCAATTAATTAGAATATAAATAAACTCAACAAAAATATTAGTAAAATTGACCTTAAATGCGGCACTGTTCTAAATATATATTTTATTTTTAACATTGGAATAATCGGTATCCAATGTTTTTCTTAAGACCTTTTACTGAAAATGATTGATAGCCTAACTTTTAACACCTAATGACTTGCATACTCCATAAGCACATAATGTTCTTAGACAAATCACAAGTGTTTGAATATTGAGGAGTTTTATTTTTATTAATGGAATTTTATTTTAGAAAAAAAAAACATTATTCTGTCAAACGTCTTCCCATTTATTTTTACAATATAAGAATTTAAATACATAAGATTATTTAAATGATTTATGTTATTACAATAAGCCAAGTGACAATACAAAACTGAAAACAAAAAAATTGTCACGCGGTTTCTTCTCAAGTGAAACTTATTCATTTCCGTTGTACTATACCATATAATTAAAACACAAATACATAAAAAAATGTTTAATTAATTTAACAGGAAAAAGATACACCACCTGAAGAAATGAAATTAAAATTACAATTACTTTTGGAAGAAAAAAATACACACCCAGATGTTCTTGCCGCAATGACAGAATCAGTAGAATTAACTTGGTCAGATGCATGTAAATTATTATTGGAACGTAAATTTATTTTGGATCAAAATGTGAATTTTCATGAAAAATTAGAAGAGTGTCGTGGTAAAATGAGTGCCTTAGAAATGTCATGTCGGGACACAATGATACCAATTGAAATTGATTCTGTACTTGAATATTTAGAAAAATTTAAACAATTACGTACAGATGTATTAACAACAGTTATGTCAGCATTAAAGGAAGGTAGTACATTAATTGATAGACTTAAACGGTTAGTCGATGTTGGTAGTTTAGATTCAAGACCAGAACATATTAAAGTGGATGCAGCAAAGGCTGTTAATCAAGTCGAATTCTTGTTAGAAGATTTACACGATAAACGAAATACACTCGAATTAGCATGGCAAACACGTAAAACACAATTAGAACAATGTTATACACTTGCGGTTATAGCCAAAGATATTATAGAACTTGAAGATTTATTAGAACGAAGAAAAGATGAAATATTAAAATCCTTCAGTTTAGGTGATTCAGAGATAACGGCTAATTTATTATTGCAATCATATAATTCAGCAAAAGAGGATGCCAGAGGATTACGTGACAAAGCTGTTAAAATAACAAAATCAACAGAACATTTAGTATCGAGTGGATGTTTTGCTGGTGATCAAGCTAGTCATAAAGCATACAATGTTTTATCAAATTGTACAGATTATTTTGGAGAAATTGATAGACGTGAAGGTTTACTGGAACAATCAAAAGAATTTTTCCAAAAGGCAGAAAAAGTTTTAAAGAAGTTAGAATCACTTGAAATTGAAGTGTCAACATTACAAATTCCTAGTGGTTCTCCAGAAATTTTAGAAATTCATTCGAGAATATTAAGTGAGATTGAAGGATTAATTGATGAACCAGTTAGTTTAGGTAATACTTTACTTGAAGCGGTTGATCGAAAACTACCCGATTCGGCTGGTGTTAGACGGACCATTGAAGAAATGGAAAATAGAAAAATTTATTTGGAGAATGTATGTTCAAGTAATAGTGAGGAACAAATTAAAGTGTCACACGCGTTAAACATGTTTTTGGAAAAATATAACAATATATTATCCTGGCTTATTTCCATTGCTGAAGTGTTTCTTAGAACAAATAAAAATATGGGAACAAATCAACAGGAGGGAAGAGAATTCTTTACTTTACATCATCAACTTCTGTCAGATTTAGAAGTGAGTTATTTCGATTTATTTCTTATTATATAAATGTGACAAATTTTTATTATTTTTATTAAAGATAAAAGGTAGTGAAGTTAATAGTTTACTGATGACACTGCCACCAATTCTAGAATTTCTAGAAGATAAACAACGTAAAGATATTGATAGCAAAGTTGAATCACTTCATAAACATTGGATTGATCTTAAGAATTTAATTGAAACCCGAATTGATTTAGTACAACTTTACATTAGTTTCCACGAAGAAGCTGAGATACTTTCAGAAATGTTTGATTTCGGTGAAAATATGTTAAAAACAACACCCGAAGAAGAAAGACTTAAACAATTTGAAGCGGCATGGAGTAAAATTAAACCTGCGTACGCTCAACTAAAAAATACAGCCAACCAATTTCTTGATGAAACAACTAAGGTTTGTATTTGTGTTTATTTTCTGTTGACTTAAAGAGAAGCAGAACCAGACACCACGACAGAAAAAAATTGTTTGACAATATATTTTCTCTCATTTTTATTTTCTCTTTTCTTTCTTGTTTTCTTTTCTAAATTTTCTTCTATTTTAATTTTTTCTTTCTTTTTTCTTTTCTCTTTTCTCTTTTTTTTTTGTTTTTTTTTTTTTGTTTTTGAATGTATTTTTGTTGGTTCCCTCAATATATTAAGTTTTCCAGCATCAGTTAATCTCTGGCTATTCTCCAATATTCATCGTTGTTTATTCTATTTATATAACAGGTCGCGGATATATATCTCGAAACAAAAAGTGCTTGTACATGTGTCGAAGAAATTTTAAATAGTTTTAGTAATCGTCAGTTTGATATTACCGAATGTTGGGAAAATTGGACGTCAATAGTTGTGACAAAACGTGAGACTGAACAAACACTTGAAAGAATAATGACGGAAAATGTTGAGGTAAAAATATTTTAAAATAAAAAAATTATATATATAATTTTGTGATTATGAAAAATTAAGAAAAAATTGTGAAATTATTTGATTTTAGGTAATGTACGCAGCGACAAAATTAGATGCACAATTATATCCCGTATTAAGTTTTCCAACTGATGACCCAGCTGAACTTGAAAGAAATGTTAATGAAAAATTGGATAATGTTCTATCAGAAATTGAAAATGCACAAATTGAAATAAAACATAAAATTGAATTGACATCAGCAATAGAAACAGAAGATGAAGAAATTTGTGATAAAATTGATCAAGTTAATTATAATTTAAAAACAATTTATACAAAATTACAAACCATTACAAAGGATTATAAAAAATTACTTGAAATGATTATGAAATTTTTAAATGATTTAAGTGAAACTAAAAATGATATTGAAAAATATTTTAGTGAAAATCCATCAGTGAAAGGAGATAGTGGTAATATTGATAAAATTTCAATTGATTATAATTATTTCCGTGATAATATAATGGAGAAGTTTAGATCATTAATACAACAAAGTCAAACAATAATTGATCAAATAAAGGTTCAAGAACCTCATGGTGCTAGTGAATTTGATGCAGAACGTATAATTAGTTTATTAGAAAATTTACGTCTTATATTTGAAAATCAAAACAGTGCAAAAGCAATAAGTTTAAAGAAACAACAAATGTTACAACAACATAAAAATGATTTAAATGAATTAAATAATAATTTAGATGATATGAGACGTCAATTGATTGATGTAAAAAGTCAATATGGAGAATCTTCAGCATCCGCTAAAGCGACATCATTAGCATTTGAATATTTTGAACAAACAATTGAGGTAAATTTGATATTTGAAAATTTAAAACATTAAAAATAATTTATTTATAAAATTAAACTTGATTTTTACGCCAATTTTCACTTAATTAATAACAAGACAAAAAAATTCTTACCATCAAAATAATGTTAAATTTAGACATAAAAGTAAAGTACGACGACGAGTGTTTTTTTTTCAAATAAAAAGAAAAGACGTAAAATGAAATGAAAATGAAATGAACAAAAAAAAAATTTTAAAAGAAGAAATAGGAAAAATAATTTTAAGCTGTAGTTCGGGCGGTCATACATAAATAACTATATAGTCTCACTTAACTAACTAACACAAAGACAAAAAGAAAAGTAACGAAAACAACAAAAGAAAAATCAAAAAAAAAAGACAATGTTTTGTTTCATTTCTTTCATTTTACGTTACTCTTTTATTTTTAACCAAAATTTTTTTTTTTTTTTTGCTTTTCCTTTACCATAATTTATATTTTCTTTTTTTTTCTTTTCTTAAAGTTTCTGGAAAAACGTATTGAAAATTTAATCAACACATCTAAAACAATTTGTACAACCTATCCTGATACTGAATATTACATTAACGATGATGTGGAAAAATTAAATAAAAAATGGGATGATTTCCGAGATCATGCACGAAATACACGAAATTTAATTGATTTGGCTAACGAATACTTTCGTCTGTATGATAATGTAAGACATTTTTTTTTCTTTCTCTTTTATATTTTTAATATCTTAAATTTATTTTAATGTTGTGTTTTGTTATTTTACTTTATGATATTTTTTTTTATATATATTTTTATTTATTTTTTTCTCAACTGTCAATGTCATTGCCACCGCCGTAGTCTTAAAAACAAAATTAAAATAAAAACTAAAAAAAAATACATTTTTCTTTTATCTTTCATGGATATAATAAATATTTTAGATTGATACAGCATACAGAGAGCACAGTACTTATTTATTTAATACAGTAAATAAAATTCCATTAATAACAACAACAAAACAAGCGGCTGATCTCATTGATAATATTGAAAATTATATCAGAATAAATGAACAACCACAAATGAATAATATAAAAAAATTATCAACATTATCAATTAAAATATTTGATGAGGATAAAACAAAAATTTTATATACTGATAATTTATCATTATTTCAATCATTTGTTAAACTAAAATTAGATATTGGTAATATTATAATAAAATTCAAATCTGACGAAGATGAAAGATTACGTCTTGAAAGAGATGAAATTGATAGAGTTACAGAAATTAAAGTAACGTCAATTAGAACCGAACAAATGCAACAAAAAAATAGTAATATTATAATTGAAAATAATTATGAATCACCGAAATTCACTCATCCACTTAGAAATGTTTCAATACAAGAAGGTGACAAATTAATATTTGAATGTGTGGCAACTGGTTTACCTGAACCAACAATTGAATGGTTTAAAGATGGAATTCCTATACAAAATAATTCCGATTATCATACGACAAACAATAAAGGTCTCTGTACTCTTTCAATTGAAGAAACATTTACAGAAGATTCTGCCCATTTTACATGTAAAGCAACTAACTCATTTGGTACTGCTGATACAACAGCAACTTTATCTGTTCAAGAAACATCAGCTAGTGAACAAGTTAGTCCACCTGCATTTATTAAGTATTTAGAAAGTGGACGTGCTCAAGAAGGATCAACATTTGAATTCCATTGTCTTGTTACTGGAAATCCATTACCAAATGTTCAATGGTATAAAAATGAAAATTGTATTGATAATTCACCAGATTATATTATTTCATTCAATAATGGAGATGCTGTTCTCAAATTTGAAGAAGTCTTTTTAGAAGATCAAGCTTTATTTACTTGTAAAGCCATAAATCCCCTTGGAATGGTACAAAGTTCCGCTAGTTTAATTGTTGAGCGTGAGTTGAAAAAAAAAATTAATCTTTGAATTTCATATTAATTAATAAATAATTTTTTATGATATTTTTAGCGTTAGAACCAACAGAATTACCACATTTTAAACAACCCCTATCAAATGTAATGGCCCGTGTTGGTCAAAAAATAAAATTAGAATGTGTAGTTACTGGAATACCACGACCGGATTTATACTGGACTCACAACGGAAAATCTTTTAATGTACGCGATTCAAAAGTAAGTTTATTCATTCTTTGCCAAAAGATGTAGGATGTTTATGCGAAAAAAAAAGAAAATAAAAAAAAGATGAAAAGTGACAAGAGTATATAAATATATTCTATATAGCTTGTTCCAATTTCGTGTATATGTATATATATTTCAGTAGCGTTTTTCTGTCTCACCAGATGTTTTTAGAAGGGGTTTTAGTAGTTTTTTAAAAAGAATTATTTCGTTTAGAAGTAATAATATATAATTAATAAGCAATTTTTCTTTCCAAAATGGATTGGAAAATATTACAAAGTCCGAGATTGAATAATTGATGAAAAACTAAAAGGTTGCTTTCGTTATTTTTATGGGATAGCTGATAACTTGTAATAAATCATCTGACGGCGCTACTGAACTTATTACACATTATTTAATTATAAAACAAAAATAGATTTTGTTACGCTAGTTTTAAATCAAAAATTAAATTTTGTTTTTCTTGATATTTTTTGCAGCTGCAATACGAGAATGAAAAAGCAACTTTAGTCATAGTCGAAGCGTTCCCCAAAGACGCTGGTATATATATAGTGACCGCGAAAAATTTAGCTGGAGAAGCTTGTAGTTCGTGTAATGTTAGTGTAAAAGGACGTTTACCAAATGAAACTTCCGATTCTGAATTAGCAAGTGATATGGAACCTATTAAACCTTCAGTACAATTACAATTAAAAGATATATCAATATTTGAAGGTAAATCAATTAGACTTGATTGTGTTATAATTGGGCAACCAGAACCAGAAGTTATTTGGTATCATAATAATCGTCCTGTTAAAGAATCACAAGATTTTCAACTATTGTTTCAAGGTGATCGTTGTTCATTGTTAATACAAGAAGCGTATATAGAAGACGCTGGTGAATATCGTGTTGTTGCTATAAATTCAGCTGGTGAAGCTTCTAGTCGCTGCTTATTGTCTGTGACGCCATTAAACGATTTAGAACCAGCAACAAGAATGCCAACTGAACGTGTTATACCAATTGAGACACCACCACGTTTCGATAAACTGCTAATTGATATTTTGGCACCAGAAGGAGATCGTGTTGAATTTGACTGTATTTTATCAGGCGATCCAAAACCAACAGTTAAATGGTTCTTAAATAACAAAGAGATAGAAAAAAATCCCAGAATTAAACCAATTCATGAAAATGATGGCGCAGTTAAATTAATAATAGATAGTGTTTGTACTGATGACAAAGGACTTTACTCAGTAAAGGCCTCCAATCCATCTGGTGAAGCTAAATGTTTTTCACATCTGATCGTTAAATCTGTTAATGCCCCAGATAATCATCAACCTCAAACAGAAATTGAAGAAAAATTTATTTCGCCCACATTTAAAGAACTTTTCACAAATAAAATTGTACACGAAGATGAATGTACGAAATTTGAATGTATCGTCATTGGAAAACCCACACCAAAAATAAAATGGTTTTTCAATGATATACCAGTACATGGAAAAGATTTTTTGGTCTCAACAAGTGGAAATAGACAAGTGTTGACAATTCCAAAAGCATCTTCAGAAACAATTGGAAAAATTTCGTGTATTGCTGAAAATGATGCAGGGAAAGCAACTTGTGTGGCGTACTTAAGTTTGTCACAAGAATCTCAAATGCCATCGTCTGATGTTCAAAGTGTGATTGAAGAGCATAATACAGGCGTTTCATCTGTAACAATTAAAAAACAAACATTTACTACAACATCGACATCACATGTTAGCAGTGTAGGAAATACTGGAATTGCGCAAACCCAAATTATTTTGAAAAATGATCAAACACCAAATAATATAACTGAATCTAAACAATTCCAAGAATATCATCAAACAAACAATATCCCATCTACAATGCATCAAAATTCTACAGTAACTTTCTCAAAACAAATTAATAATATAAAGGAAACTTCTTCCAATGAAACGGTTATTCCAGTAATACAGAAACCAACAAGAAGAAGTATTGCTCCTAGATTTGTTTCACCGTTTGTTGGAAAAATTGTCGATCAAGGTGCTGATGTTGTTTTGGAAGCTATTTTAGATGGATATCCATCTCCTGAAATTAAATTAACTAAGAATGGAGGAGATCTTTTACCTAATGATCGAATTAAAATTGAACATTCATTAAATAAAGTTACTGTTGAACTGATGAATGTAGGCATCAAAGATGCTGGACGTTATACTTGTGCTGCTAATAATAAAGCAGGCACCTCAACAAGTACAGCGGATTTGGTTGTTAAAAGTAAAGAAGACACAACTATTGCAAAAATAACATTCATTATTTTAATAATTTTCTTTTAATTATAGAGTCAATATTCCCGCCAGTGTTTGGAAGGCGATTACAAGCACAAGTTGTAAGAAAAGGACAACGAGTAAATATGGATGTAGAAATAACTGGAACACCAGAACCAGAAGTAACGTGGTTGAAGGATAATCGTCCTCTCAACGAAGTAATGGCTTCACCATTTAAACTTAAAAAGCAAGGAATTTGCCATACTCTTGTGATTGAGGGTGGTTAGTATTTCTTCAAGAATTTAATTAAATAATGTGAAATGAAAATAATTTAATCAAATGTGAAATTTTTAGCAAAAATTCAAGATTCTGGAAAGTATATGGTGAGAGCGGTAAATGCAGGTGGTGAAGCTCAAAGTATTGCTGATTTTGCTGTGTTAGAACCCACACCAGAACGTATGGTTGAAGTTGTCAAAACCGTTATATTTGATGATGTTAAAATGACAGAACCAAAGGTAAGTGCCAAAATATTTGTTAAAGAACAATAATATAAATAATTGATGTTAAATGGGCAGAATTCATATGTTATAACTGATAAATTTCTTTAGACTTCTGTGTCAATTGACAAAACGTTGGAGTCGGAGCATAATAATAATCCCAATCAAATCCCACTCCATTCCAAACACCAACAAATAATATCCGAATCTGATCCTCATTCAAATGAAGAATCTACAATTGTAACAGAAACAAAACGTACCACTGAAACTACATTAAGAATGGAACACAAATTACAATTTCCTGACTTAGTAATGTCATCATCAGCAACCCAAAATACTCAAACTCCTACCGTCTCCACTGTCTCATCAGGCACAATGTTTGAATCGAATCTGAAATCGACATCAACAAATACGGAATTACAAAAAAGTAAGAATGACTTTACTCAAACTGCTCCCCAACCAAAAACGATAAATTTAGAGGAGCAAAAATCAGATGATAATTCAATTGAAACGTCATCGATTTCAAAACAAGTTGCTTTTGACTTTTTTATGAATAAACTTAAAACCGAATCTCAGCCTGTTGAAAAAGAACGTTCTTATACACCGTTCCAAGATTTTCAAACACAAAAATCATTAATTGAATCAAGTTCAACTAAAATTGAGATGCCAATTTCTATAAAATCTGAGACAACAACAATTAGCACACCATCAAAATTAAATCTTCATTTGCGTGAATTGAACTTGGAACCCGGCCCACCCCCAGAACTTGGATTTATGCCAAAACAAGACATTCATAAAGAAGAAACTGTGATCGAGAAAATACAAAGATTAGAAGAAGTTGGAAATCAAATTAAAGATATGGTGTCAATAAGGGAGGACGTTAAACTGTTACCTTTTGTTGAACAAAAAAAAGAGTTACAACAAGAGATTCGTACACAAAAAACACAACAGTATTCTTGTTCATCTACTGAAACTTTCTCAACACCTATCTTTCAACATCAACCCATGACACCTGGCACACCGCCAGTAGTTGGATTTATGCCAAGATTTGAATCTCAACCTCAACAACAAGTGCCAGTAAAAGAAGAACAAAAACCAATCAATGAAATATTCAAAAAAGTAGAGCAACCACAACCCCAACAAGAAGAATCACAGCAACAATCTCCACACCAACAGCCCCAACAACAACAATTCCAGCAGCAACACTTTCAACAACAGTTTCAGCAGCACGTGTTCCAACAGCAACACTTTGACCAACAGCAACAACCCCAACAACAACAACCCCAACAACCACCCCAACAACCCCAACAACAACACTATCAGCAAAAATCCCAACAGCAACAACCTCAACAGCAACAACCCCAACAGCAACAACCACAACAGCAACAACCCCAACAGCAACAACCCCAACAGCAACAGCCCCAACAGCAACAACCCCACCAGCAAGGACCTCACCAGCAACAAACCCCACAACAACAACCAAAAATCCAAGAACAACAAGCGGAATCATCACAACCCCAACAACAAAATGTTACTGCACCAACCGAAAAGAAGTTTTCTTTTTTAGGCTCAAGAACCGAATTTTCTCAAGAAATTCGAAGTCAAAAAAATGAATCATTTTCATCATCAACTGAAATGATTTCAACACCAATTAATAAATCTGAACATAATGTTCCAATTTTGGAGCCAGGCACTCCACCAATAATGGGGTTTATTCCACATCAAGAAGAACAGAAACAAGTTACAGTAAACGAAAAAATACAAAAACTTGAGGAAGCAAAGAAAATGTTTGAGACTCCATCAGGGAGTATAAAGCTTCTACCATTTATTGATCAAAAGAAAGAATTCATTCATGAGTTTTTAACACAAGAGCACGATTACTCTTCATCTTCTGAAATGGGTGGGCCTATTTTTCGGCCACAAGCAATTATGCCCAGTCATGAAGCAAGACTTATGGATTTTAGAAGTCCTTCACCACGTCCATCTGCCGAAGGTATTGCAATGGAAAAACTTTGGGCTACCCATAAACCATTTGAAACTGAACAATCCACTAGTTTTCCATCAGTTACAAAGCCACCACAACAGGATATTCCTATTCAAACATTTCCTCGTTCCGATGGAATGATGATGATGAAATCAGAAGAGCATTCGGAAACTATTAAAAGAAATATGCTACAAGAAAAGAAGAAAATATTTGAGGAAAAGTTAAAAGATATGGAAATACCTATACCTCAAGAGTCTGTTTTAAAAGCCCCATCTTTGGTCAAGCAAATAACGTCCAAACCTCCTCAACATGAGCGTCCTAAGTCTGTAACAGACATTCAATTAGAGCCAGGCACTCCACCAGAGATGTGTTTTGCTCCAAAACCTGAGAGAAGACAATCATATGTAGAGAAAATTGAACAAGAATTGGAAAAAAATATTGAAAAAGGCCCTTCTCGCGTTTTACCTGGCTCTGTTCGCACAATGCCGCCACAGTTCAAAAAAGATGTATCTGAGCCACCGCCGGTGCCTCCAAGAGAAATAAAAGTTGAAGCTCCACCAATCCCAGCTCGACCTGAATATATACCAACAGAAAAACAAGAAGATTCTGTCCAACTGGAACCATTTCCTTTTAAAATTGACGTGGTACCAACTCAACCACCCAGGCCACCAAGTTTTCCTCCACCATCAACTCCATCCAGGTTTATAAAAAGCGAATTCACTGAAAGTGATTATGAAACTGACAATGAGTCACGAATTTCATCAAAATGGAAACCATATGAAAGTGATAATGATGAGCCAAGATTTCGGCCAGTTAAAGCGCCAATGACTGTACCACCGCGGGCAAGATCAATTGAATCTCAGCCATTGCCTCCATCACAATTTGAACATCCTATGCAACCTCCCGTTGATATGAAACAAACTTTCTTTCCCAAAACAACATCAGTTCCTAGACCTGAATCCCCTCCAAAAATAAAACCACTAAAAATTAATAAAGGCAGCGGATATATGGCTGATACAGATGAACCTATAAATAGTAGATTTCAAACAAGTATGCAACAATTGCAACAACAACAACAATCAATACAACAAATGTCTTCTTATTCTTCTGAAATAAATACCAACCAAACACAAATTTATCCAGATAAACCATTTCCTCCTGCTAAACATTATCGACATCACATTCATAAGCACGACAAAAAAGATGAGTCTTCCGAGGATTACACGAAGGTTCGATTTTAACGAGTGATGATGTGCCAATTTAATTTGTTAACTACTTATAATATTAACAATTTACGTGGAATTTTGACTAAGAGGATTTTGTTTTTATAAAGATCAGTTCTTAATTCCATTTATAAATAAACAAAATTTATTATTTTTAGTTTGGGCTAAGCATTTTAACCAAAGCAGATTTTTTTTTTCTAATAATGTTTTGTCCCCAATTGAAATAGCCTTATGTGTCATAAAAAATGATCGTTAATATTTTTTCTAACAGAGTTTTTTTTACAAACTAACTAATTGCATGTTTTTCACCAATCCAAATTTTTTCGTTCTTAGTCTGAATACCAAAATTAATATATTATTTGCTTGCAGGAATTCACAACAGCATCGATGGTTAAGAATATTTCAATGACATCAAAACATATAAAATATAATGAGGAAGAAAAACTAGAAGATTTGCCATATCAGCCAGATCCGCCAAAACCAAAAACAATGAAAGCTCCACCACCACCAAGTCCTTCTAAATTTATTAAAGGTGAATTTAAAGAAAGTGACTACGAAAGTGATTATGAGGCACGGATTGCACCAATTTGGCGCCCATGTGATTCAGATTCTGAGACAATGTATTACAAGCCAGTACGTCCGGTGTTAACACCAACAGGACGAAGGTCTTGCATATCTGATGGTGTTAGATCACCAACTCCACCAACAGCTTTTGATAGACCACCACAGTTTGACGGTCCACCAAGACCAAAGTTTGAACCGATTGAGAAACCGAAACATACTGTAAAATTAGATCATATATTACAGCCAGAACCACAGCCACAAGTCTTTAAACCTACACCCGTTTCAGCGAAACAAATACAAAAACCAAAAGTTGTAACTGCTCCAGTAAATAAACAAGTTAGATATTATACAGCAATTGCCGGAATGCCAATCCACAATCAAAGTAATCAGAACTATGCAACAGAAACATCAAACTCAATGCACATGAAGGAATCAACTGAGACAAGTCACAGAGTTGTTAATATACAACAAACAAGACGTGTTATTCCACTCGACAGTCACAAGAATCGTCAATATGAGCCAGAATTGGAACCCTTTCCATACACAGTAAATTCTCACTCATATGAAAAATCACCATCACGAGTACCACTTCCACCAACCCCAACAAAATTTGTCAGAGGCGGTTTCCGTGAAAGTGAATATGAAAGTGAAGTTGATTCTGTTCGTATTAGACCAGTTTGGACACCAAATCATTCTGACTCAGAAGAACCACAATATCGTAGAGTAAGTGCACCTCATCCATCAAGAGCTTGTAGTTTACCACGCACAAATACTCAAGGTCGTGTTATAACACCAATGGAGTTCGATACCGAACCACCAGTATTTGTTGTTAATACTGGCTATATAACACCAAACAAAAATCCTGTTTATCATCAACATAAAACACAAACACAAACAATTGATCGTTACTCAACAAAAAAGTATCAAACTGTAAATACAACGAAAGATGATATTGATCTTAAACCAGGATCCCCACCAAAATATGGTTATATAAATAATGCACATAATCAAATTCAAAGTATGAATAAAACGTTTAAAACAAAAGCCCAACATTTTGTTCAGGATTTAATGACTGATGTTAAAACCTCGCAAACTCAAAAACCAATTTTAAAGAAGACAGTCAGTGATAGTGGGGAGCCACAAGCATATAGAGATGAATCTCGAGTATCACAATACGGTAAGCCAAAATTATCACTTATATTCTCTTATTATACTTTTTTTTTATTAGTTTTTCATAATCCATAATTCGTACCCCAATTATATTTGTTTCATTTGATAAAATCAATAAAAAAATATATATACATATTTAGGTACAAAACACATTGACCCAGACACAGGACTTATTTATTTCAAATATGATTTTGGTTATGAATTTGGTATAATATTCCCTGGGGAAGGTAAAAAATTAGTTGGTGGTATGAAAACTGGTAAAAATCAAATTCAACAAAAAATGATATCAAATCGTGTTGGTGACATTGTAGTACCTGTTGTACATGAAAAAACAAAAAATGGCCAACATCAGGCAACAGAAAATAATTTCTCTGAATCTGATTACGAAACGAAAAATAAAAAACGAAATAGTTTACCAATACAATTAAATATTGATGAATTCCATCGAGATGATGGTCAAAAGAATTATACAAAAAATGAACGTATTGAAACTTCAGGTATATTTTTATACTAACAACTTAAAAGTTGTTAATTAAATATTCAGCTTTAATTGGTTTTTTTTTATTAAATTAATTATGTGTGTTTTCAATACGTCATTGTGCTGCTATTTTAATGTTTTTGTATAAATATTTTATTTGCCTTAATCAAAGCAAAAGTATTCAAGAACAAACCGCCATTTATACCGACTTAACATTTATTGTGTATCTTTATTTCATAATTTTTCACTAAACTGTCACAAATTTACATCATTTCCTTTAGTTTATTAATTTATGATGAATAATTAGTTTGTTTGTTTGTTGATTTGTTTGTTTGCTTTATTTTCTAATTTTTAACAATTTTTCTACCATATTTTTTATTTTAAAATATTCAGTTTTTATTTTTTATTTTGCTGTTGTGCGATTTTGTGTTGTGAATTTTACTTTAATGAATTACATTAAACATTATGTCATCATATGCATCTCATTAAATCATGTAAGTTAATTCTATTGTTTTGTTTTTGTTGTTATTAAATGTGTGTGCATATTTAACCAACAAATAATATAACTATTTAATAATAATTTATAAATGTTTTTATGAAATTATATTTTAGATAACAGGAATGGACCAGAACGATCAGCTCAAAGTACACCAGTAAATCATAGAATTAATGGACACCAGAATGATTTACCAAAAAGACCACCAATTTTTATCACTGTATGTCCATTACAATTTTACTTTAAACATATTCTCAATTTATTGAAAGTAAATTTCTTTTTTATAGCCGCTCAAAGATATTGCCGTTGTAAGTGGACAAACAGCTAGATTTGAATGTATTGTACAATGTGATCCACATCCACAAACATATTGGTCAAAGAATGGTAAAATAATTGAGAATGATGGAAAGCATGTTATTGAATTTCGTAATGGTGTTTGTCGCCTTTCTGTTCCACACGCATATCCAGGTAATAAAAATAATTTTGTTTTAGAAACTAAATCGATTGCGAAATATTCTACTAATTATGTTCAAATATTATTTTATAAATTAGAACAAATTTATTGAATTAGCTAAAACTAAGTACGGAAATGCAATGCAATAATAATATACATAAATCGAGTGTACTTAGCCGGATTAATATTGTCAAATCAAATTTTCTTAATAAATTTAAAAAGAAAAAAAAAACGAATGACGAATTTCTTGGAACAAAAATAATATTTAATTATAATTTCTTTGAGAATTTATTTGGCTCAAAATCAGAAAAATATTAATCTCAAGTTTATATTCAAGCGTAATCAATAATTGATCATCTGTTTTTATTCATATATAAATATTTGAAAGTAAACTTAGAACAAGGAAGTTGTCACTAAAAAACATCACTTATTTATTGATAATTTCACTTTAGAATTTATTTTTTAATTATTGTTCCTGTTTTCATTTTAAAAAGAAAAAAAATTGTGATCTTGAACATTTAAAAAATCTAATACAACTATCAGCAAAGAAATAAAGACAGTTGGTTATATTTTTAGCTAGAGTTGCCTTTAAAATATGTTTCTGGCATTATTCTAATAAAATTCGAGACAGTTTGAATTCATTATAATAATCAGTTATATAATTTTGTAAATCAATTATTAATTCTTAAATAATTACAATGCAATCTAAGTATCTGGTTTTATGATAATTAATTATCGTAAAAGAAAAATTATTTCATCTTGATTAATTTCAAAAACTTTTACTCATTATCTTTACAATTAATTATTATAACAAAAAAAAAATGTAATTAGTTACATAAATTCATGTAAACCAAATAGCACAGATCTATGAATCAAATTAAGAAATAATAATGTAGACTAAAGTGTACCGTGATAAAAGAAAAATGATGTGATTTTATTTAAATAATATCCTTATGCAATTGGCTGAAAATAAAATGTTTATATAAAATTAACAGAGTTGTTACTCACTCAACACTGTCTATTAGAATATTTTTAGTTATTTTTATGAGCAAAGGAACACACACACAGTTTCTTCTCTTATCGCAAATATAAAACACAACAACAATAAAATAAATATTTTTTTATTATTTAATTTAGAGAATTTAGAAAAAAAAAAATTAAATTAACAGTTAAAGACGATTAAAAAATATTTCTAATTTTAAAGAATGTTAATTAATTTCAGGTAAAAATATTTTGATATTAAAAAAAATTTAATAAATTATTTGAATTTTAGATGATGGTGGAACGTACACATGCACAGCAAATAATCATTTGGGATCGCATGTCACTTCTTGTGAACTATTGGTACCAGGTGAAAAATGGGGTGTCAGAAAATAATAACATCAAATTTTATTTAAAAGAAAGAAATTATAATTTATTTTATCTTTTTAGTCATTAAAATATATGAAATTAATTTTTTTTTCCCAACCCCCTTATTTCTCTCTCTCGCTCTCTCTCTCTTTGTCAAATGAATATTATTATTATTAATTATATATTGAACAAAAAATTAAAAATATTATTATGTTAAAAATGTTATATGTCTCTATATATGTTTTCATTATATAAAATAAAAAGGAAAAGAAAAACATGAATGTATGTAGTTAGAAAGATGCTTCATTTATTATAATGCTTGCGGATTGTAGCCGCCAATTGTTTATTTAAACTCACAATAATAATTGAAAAAAAAAAAATTGTTTTACCTTTTTCAGTTATTATTATTATTATTATTCTGAAATTGTATTTGAAAGTATTAAATTATTAATTATTTAAACGAAAAGAAATCTATTTCAAAATTATCATTAATCAATGTGAAATTTTTATTAATTAATTATTATTATTATTATTATTATTATAATTTTATTGTATTTAAAAATTTAATGTATTTAATAAAATAATATGGAAAATTGGTTTTTTTTTTATGGTTTTATTTTGTAGTTCTTGTCTTTAATTGTATTGTATAAATTATCGATTATTGATTAATTAAAGAGAAACTACATTTTTTTTATTTGTTTAATTTAAATAAATAGAATCAATTAAATAAATCTATGCATAAATAATGAAGAAGAAGTACTGCATAATTGTAATTATATTCTTTATTTGGAAATATTTAATTTTCTTTTATTATTCATTCAATAAAAAAACAAAAAAACCTTCAGATGACTACATTAAATAAAATGAAGATATTTACAATTTCTACAAGATACAAAATATTTCATTTAAACATTTTTTTAACATAAATCAGAAAAAATACCATTTTATGACGATTTTGTAGTATTAAATTACTCATCAATTTTTTTTTTATTTTAATTAATTTAAGCAAAAATTCCAATGGACAAAATTTTTTCTCTGGGAATAAATTTGTTTTTTTTTTGTCCAAAGAAATTAATTTTTGTGTCATCCTGTTGTTGAATTATTAACGTTGAATTGTAAATTCATCTTTAGAAAATTTGTGTGTCCATTCTGTGCTGCCATCTACTTCGTTTTCACGCAATTAAAATTCTTAGCAAAAAATAGTTTTTCTATTTTGTTTTTTTTTTTTCTTCTTCCTATTCTATAAATAAACAGAAAAATATTTTTGATTCGTGTTTGTACACAAATATCAGAGCAACGTTTCTACTTACATAAAAATCAAAAAAAATAAATAAATAAATAAATACACGAAAAGACGAAAAAGAAAATAGAAAAATGTGAAAAAAATTGTACCAAAATAATATATAAATTGAATCAATTCATTAAACCCGTATGTCATTCGTACAATTTTAGAAAAACACGTACCTACTTTTTCTTTCATTACAATAATTAATTACTAAATTATAATTACGTAATTAAATCAATTTATAATTTCTCTAATTTTTATCGAAACAACATTTTTCTCTTAATTCTGTTTAGTCATTGTAAATTATGCATTTTTTTTTTTTTATTTTCTAGAAGAAAATTATTATTTTCAAGCAAAAAAAAAAAAACAAAAAATTGAAAATGTTTGTCTTAAGAAAATAACAACAACAACCAAAAAAAAAAAGAGAAGAAACACAAAAAGAAAAACAAAAAAAAAGAAAAGAAAACGCTGAAAAAAACTCTAAAAATAAATTTGATTCAGAAAATTTAACTTCTTTTTTTTTATCCCGTCTATTCTGCAACAGAAGCATCAGTGAAAAAAAAAATGAAAAATTGTTGATTTTCTTTCTAGCCTTTTCTTGTTGTTTTTTTTTTGTTTCAATTAAAAAATTTAATATTCAGAGTTTTATTTTTAATGTGTTATTTTGTTAATAAAAAAGGAAGAATAAAAAAAAAATTCCCGGGTAAATTTAAAGTAGGTGAATCCAGAATAATCTTTTTAATGAAAATTCTTTAGTTATTTTTTTTTTAATTACAAAAATCTGTTATCTGTTATTTTCTATGTTCATAGAACTTAGAAACAATTCATCTTATCGGGTTGTACATCTTTTAACAAAGACAAAAGATAAACGAATTTGAGAAAATGTAACAAGTGGGCGAAGGCGGCGAAACAAAAAAAAAAGACGTTAGAAAACAAAAATATCTAATTATAAAATTATTGATGAAAATTGATTTCATTTCTGTTTTTCATTTCTGTTTTTAACTGAATTTCTTAATTAAGAAAAACCTTAAACATTTTCCAGACCTTAACGCTTTTATGACTAATCAGGCAAATATGCAAAATGCGTTAATTATATTTTCCACCTACAATTATTTTACCTTCAGAAATTTATCACTGGAAAATAGAAACACAATAATTATTTCTAATTATTTTTTAAATTTGTCAAGGGTCGTTAACACCCTTGACTTTGATATAAAAAATAAAAATTGAAAAAAAAAAAAAACATTCCACCAAATAAATATTGTTCGCCAATGGCAGGAAAAACTTTTAACAACAATTAGTGAAAATTATAATTAAATATGATTGCAAAAAATTATGAATAATAAATCATAGTCATTCAAAATGTATAAATTTAGTTAAAGTTATTTTCTCACCTGGGAACGTTCCAAATAAAAAAAAAACATCACATTTATTATTCATAATAAAATTATTTACTTACGTGTCTCAAATCTAAACGAAAATTTTATAATGCTTAAAATACGCCGTTTTCAAAAATATTATTTTGTCTCTGAATTTATTACACAAATAAATGTTGTATTTGTTGTAGATAATTAAAAATTTTTGTATCTTACCCTTATATGCTTCACCGTTTTCTGTTTTATCTGTTTATTTTTTTTTTACTTTTAAATTCTTAATAATCCACAAAATTATTTTGTGAAAAATAAATTCTTTTTGCAGGAGTGTTTTTTTTTTTTTGTTTTGTTTTGTTTTGAGTTGAGGTGATGAAAATATACCTACACAAAAACACGTCTTTTTCAAAAATAAAACTGACTGAAGAGAAGAAAATAATAATGTTTTGTTGGAATATTGTAAAATAATGCGATATGAATGCGATTATTTTTTCTGTTTTATTTTGGGATTTTAATTTTTATACTTTTTATTTGACGTTTTTTTTCATAAATGCATTTTATTATTATTTTAATTTTCCTTCGTATTTTTTTCCACACATTTTACTTTATTACAAAAGTGAAGAAGAATTTTTTAAAATAATAATAATAAAATAAATTGTAAAAATGTTTAAAAGAATTAAGATGAAAAAAAAATATAAAGAGGTTTGCCCACACTGTATATTGATTGGCACAGTTGCTGAATCTCACACATATTTCATCATAGGGTCCATAGTTCAAATCTCTAATCTAAAAATTCTATTGATTTTCCGTTTGTTAATTTTTCTATTTGTTACAATTTCTCTTTTTTAACAGAATTATTAGATCAATCACATCTTAACAAGAATACAAGAATTATAAATAAAAAATAACAATTACATTTATTATTTATGATTTTTCTTCAAAATCTTTAAATCTTCAAATCTTTCTAATATTATTGTTAACCAAAAGAGAAAAAAAAATTTAAAATTATTGTGAGTAAACATAAAAGAATTTTTTTTTGTTTCTCGAAAATTTTAGAAGAGCAAAAAAAATCCTCATCGTTAAATATATTTTTATTTTAAAGTTTCTTTTTTTTTTAATCACTCAGAAAAATGTCTGATGATTTTCAATGGGTCATTTTGAAGAGTGTTTATGATGAGCGTTTGTTCTTCTTTTTATTATTGAAAAATTATTTCTTTTTTCATCTACTTCTTCATCTTCTTCTTCTTTTTCCGTCTTCAATATTATTTATAAGAATTTTATATAAATAATATTTTACAAGGAAAAGGATGAACAATTTATCTGAGTTTTTTTTTTCATATTTCAAGATGATCCAAGTCTGTATTTGTATGAGTAAAAAAAAATGGATATGATTTGACTGTGGATGCGGATCGTTATAAATGCGTATGTGTTTATATTAATTACACAAATATAATAATAATAAGTAATAAGTAATAATAAATAGAAAAAGATTATTATTAAAAATAGAAGAATGAATCAGATAATTGCGCGCATACCTTTTAAAATTTGCAATATACGTTTTTGTAAAAAAAAAAAATTTTTTGGCTATGGAACATATTTTTTCAGCTGTTTTAGAATAGAAAATAAAGATGCACTCACTCTCTCTTCTCATCATAATCTAACTTCTTCTTTTTATTGTTTTAGACAAGACAAGGTGTAATATTTATTATAATTTTTTTCCTCTTAGTTTTTGATTATAACAAAAATAATAAAATATTTTATTATGCCTACGTGAACGAAATTCATTTATTTCATACATTTTGTTGACAATTTATAGATGATGATTTGTTAATTACGTTAATAAAATATGATTAACTCTTGCACTTTGTACCTGTAGGTGTTAGTTAGAATTGAGTAATGACATTGTGTAAATTATTATAAAAAGGGGCAAACATTAGTTTGTTCAAATTCCTTTTTTTTTTTTTGATTTCTGTAAATATTTAAGAAAAATTTTCACCAATAAAATAATATTTGAATTTTAAGAACGTTGCTCTCACGTCTCTCGGTATTTTACAGCAAATAACTGACATTTTATTTGTATTGAAAGTAAAGCAAAACAATCGATTTTTGCTGTTTGTTTTATAGAAAATATTTTGATGTCAGAACAAAAGTAAATTCCTAAAATTTACCCTGGACTTCAATTTAAACAAAAAAAATCCATCATTTTTGACACTTAAAAGTTAGAGTCATCATTATAGAACATAAAGCCTGTGATTTGTTTTAAGAAATCATAAGAATTTTGAAACATTATATTTTATTTTTGGAGCATGAGCCGGTTTAGTTGGAACTTCATTAAGTAAATTAATTGAGGAAAAAATTCGGTAGTAATTAGTGACAATTAGAATTGTTACTTATAAAATAAGTTAAATTGTTGTTATTTGTTTTTTCTTTCTTAATCTTCAGGATACATAACAACTTTAATGAGATTTTACTAGCCATTGAGACTTATTGTTTTTTTTCTGTTCTTTTGTTATTTTTTTAAACAAAAGTAATTATGGTCTCGTAACATTATTTACTTAAAAACAAACAAAAAAACAATAACACAAAAAAAAATTGTTTTGTCACGCCTTTCTGTTAAAAAATCAATAAATAAACAAAAAAAAAATTATGTTGAGTCTACTAAAACAAAAAAAAAAAATAACAACCAAAGAAAGAATGAAGAAAAAGATTCAATTCTATTTTGTTTTTATTTATTTTGTTTTTTCTTTTTCTTTTAACTTAAACTTAAACACACAACTGAAAAGGCGTCTCCATTTTTTTGTTTCTTTAATTAGTCTTAACATGCCCTAGACTTAAAATTAATTAAATTTTTTTTTTTAAGAATCATAAATCAAAAAAAAAACAAAAAATCTTTCAAATTTTTTTCCCTAATCGATATTTTTGAAAAAAAAAAAACTTTAAATTTTTTCACAAAAATTTTTTGTGTGATCTTATTTTGAACTTGGAGAAATAATTTTTCTAAATATAGAGAAAAAAAAAAAAAATAATCAATCGAAGGAATTAAAATAAACAAAATGTGTATTCGAACAAATGTTTATATCAACGGATAGGAATCTCAACAATCTTTATAATGAATTTATAATAAATTGAAATTCAAAGTCAAACATAAATTTTTCTGTTTTCTTTTTCTTTCTGGAATCATCAAAATACTTAATTATTTTTTTCTTTTCTATTTATATTTTTTTTTAATTTTCGTCCAAATTTGAAATCTCATCGAAATGTAATGGAAAACAAGAGAACAAAAAAAACAAAAAAGAAATATTAAAAAATAAACAAATGAAAATGGGAAAATCGGAAAACACAAGAAAATTAACCAAATTTTTACTTTTTGTTTTCCTTTCGATACAATTTTCGTGTAATTTTGTTTTTTAATTCGGACACTTTAAAACTTTAGCCGATGTTTAATTATAGATTTTTTGGCTGAGCTACACAAATATATTTGAGACTAAGTTGTGGTGACAAATCAAAACTTATTTTGTTTTATTTTTCATTTTATTTTGTTTCTTATTTTATTATGAAAAAAAAAAAAAAAACAGAAAAACAAAAAAAAAAAAACACAAACAAAACACTACACACAATTTGTTGAAAAAAAAAAGTCATTTGAATTTTAAAAGGAAAATGAGCGAAGCAGTGAGTTCATTTTCTTGTGCTATCATAAACTTTTTTTTTTCTCCTATGTTACTTTTGTTACTTTTTCAGATCGTAAATATAATTGTGAAGAGTTTCTTCTATCTTATTTTTTTTTTCTTCTTCTTCTTCTTCATCTTGTGTTTGAATTCTCAAAAGAAAATAAAATGTCGCCGCCAACTTTTTATTTATTATACACAATTATGTTTTAATTCTGATTAAATACAAAAAAAAAAAAAAGAAGTTTTTAAATTTATTAGCCGTATGGTTTAATTAAATTAAAAATTCAGTCATGTCTCTTGATCTTTTCAACGTAAAATTTATAAAGAATATTTTTGGTCAATTATTTTATAATTTAATTATTAATGTTTGCAATTTTATACACTTTCCATTAAATTCAAATTTTGTTTGTTTGTCTAGAATCAGTCTGTACCTTATATACTCTTTCTATTTATCTAAATCTTATTTTAGATGAAAATCTAGGCTCGATTAAAACAAAACAAAATTAAACAAAAAAAAAAAAATAAATAAAAGATAAAATAAAATAAAACTGAAAAGAAAAGAAAAGAAAAAAATATAAAATGTAACAAAACATTCTTTTATTTATTTTGAATTTAAATTTAAAGACTAAAATCTGTGCGTTTCATTTATTTTTAAAAGAAATTAAAAATAATTATATTGGTTTCACTTCCGAAATGTCATTTTATTTTTATAACTTTCTTGATAAAAAAAAAACAAAACAAAAACAAAAAAAAGCGTTAATGTTAAATATAACACAAAAATATTTATCTGTTTTTAAACTTTGGTATAGAATTTTTTTTTTCTGTTAAGGAGTAAAGTATGAGGTTATGTCATTCAAGATGGTTCAAGATGGACTCATAATTCTATAATTCAAATTATGTCATTCTATTATAAATTTCATAGATTTTGTTATATAGAACTAAAATATAAACAAAGTTAATTTTTATTTAAACTTTAAGAAATGTATAACAAAATACTTTCAACTCTATAGAGTTTAAATCAGGGTATTGTAATATTGAAAGGAAATTAAAAAAAAAAAAAACAAAAGAATTAATAGTGACAAGAAAAAAAAGGTTCAATAACACTGCGATAAAATAGTTAAATGCTACTAAGTTTAAAGGAAGATAAATATTGTTTATACATGCGTTCTAAATCATCATCATTATCACTATATAATCCATTTTCTCAATTTGTATAACAGTGATAAATTTTGTGCCAAAAATTTAGCCTAGAAATTTTCCCGTCACTTCATTTAAATGAAAAAGAAAAAAAAAAAATATATAGAAAATAATTGATAATTCTTTTTTCATTTTCATTTAATTTGTAATATTTAGGTTTAATTTTACAATTCTTCTCATTCCATCTCGTCTTTTATTCCTTCTTCTTATTATTTACTAAACTATTTATTTTCTTTTTCTTCTTCTTCATCTGCTCGTATTTGTTTTTTTTTCTATTTCTTAATGTTAAGAAATTTTTTTTTTTTTAATTCTGATTAAATTTAGTCTTCTAATATAGGTCATGATTTTATATATTAAAAAACAAAAAAAAAAAAACATATGAACAAAATCATAAAACTTTTACAAATGTACCAAAGAATCATTGTTGGTTTTAATTTTCTTTTTTTCTTTTTTGTTAATATGCGAATGAAATATAAATAAATATATTTTAGAAAGATTTTCTTTCTATAATTCTACGTTTTCATTATAAATTTAATATTATATATTATGAGTAGGGTGTGAGGAGGGGTGGAAGCAAATACATATGTGCAAAAATATTTTTGATTTTATTTAGAAGAAAAATGAAAGTTTTTTATTTTCATAATATTGTGAAATTTACTTTAAAATAAATAAAATCTTCTAGAGAATTTTCACAATGAAAATCACAAAAAAAAATGAAAAATGAAGAAAAAATATATCGTAAAATTTGTATATATTTTCTATCTCTCTCTCTCTCTTTCTCTCTCTCTCTCTCTGTTCAAGGACACACATATAAATAAGAAATTCTTTTACAATAATAATTATACGATAATAATAATTATATAAAAGTAACAAAACAATTTAGTTAATGTTTATTTTTAACAAAGAGGAAAAGAAAAACAGCAAAAAACAAAAAAACAAAAACAGCAAACAAAATGTAACAAGACAGATGTCAAAAGGCGCACAAAAATTGAGAATAAAAAAAAATGAGCATGTGGTCGAATTAAAAAGTCGAAAGAAAGAAAATTAACAAAAAAACAAAAATCTTTTTCGCTTCTAATATAAGAGAAGACAAAAAACTACAAACAACAAACAAAACAGAAGGATTTGACATTAAATCAACTAAATACAATTCCGGTTCGTAGCCCGAAAAGAATTTTTTCTCTTTATGAAAAAAAAAATAAAAAAATGAAAATAAAGATGAATATTTTAGATAATAAGAAACGAATGAATCTTTATTTAAACTTCCCACTTCCGTTCAAAAATATATAAATTTTTTTTTATTATTTTTTTTTTCTTCTTTTGCAGGTGGATCAGCCCACATAGTTGAAAGTTGTATGGAATTACAGCCGGGAACAATAACAGCAACACAAACATGGGAAAATACAATTGAATCAGTTTGTTATATTCAATCAGCTAAATCATCTTGTAAGTACATTTAACCCATTTACATAAAATTAATTTAATCTTTATTCATCTGATATAATTAAATAATTTTTAACACACTTAAGTTTGCTAACTGTCGCTATTCATCTCATGAAAATTCTTCTTCTTCTTCTTTTTTTTTATAATCAAAAATTCAAAACAAATTTTTTTTTTTTTGTTATTTTAAATATCACTGAGGAGGTACATAAACACAAACACAAACATATATCACACATCACACATATATGTAAATAAATGTATGCAGGTTGTATTTTTTTTTTTTTGCAGTTGTTGTATTTTATTTATATTATTTACTTTATTTATGTATTTCTTATATAAATAATTAAATAGTATAAAATATACACGTATATACCTTTTGTATATATATATATATATATATTTGTAGTTATATATTTTAGTTATTATACATACGTGCATTTATATATTCATATTTCTCATCATATATACAAATACGTAAGGGTACCAAAAATAACTTTCATCTCTTCATGTTTATGGCTTAGTCAACACAAAATATTTGTTCAAAAATATGTATTTTTTATTTTTTTTTTCTACTTTTTCTCTCTAAATTTCTTCTTCTTCTTCTTCTTCTATTTTTTTTTTTTTTTTCTTATAATTTTTCTTTTTACAGCATTTCACAGTGGTGGATCTTAGATTGATGTATTGATGTATATACAAATAAAATAATACATAATAAATAATATAGAAATAAATTAGTATGTGTGTGTGTGTGTGTGTAGATGGAATTAATAAAATTTTGATTTTTAATTGTTGTGATTGTAATTATTATTATTATTGTTGTTGTTGTTTTTTGTTATTAATACAAATACAAAAAAAAAATAAAACAACATAATTAATATTTTTTTATGATTAGGTACATTTTTTTTTTTTGTTGTAAATATATTTTGAGAATGTTTTTTAATCAGAAAAGAAAAGATAAGAAAAATAAAAAAAAAACAAAAAAAAAATTGTAGAATAATTTTCTTTTCTTTTAATAATTTTTAGTAAAAAAAAAAAATAAAACCTCTTAAATTATGGGTTGGAATTTACGTGTCTTAATATTAAAAAATTAATTATTTTGTAAAAAATTATAGATAAATTTATTTTTAAAATTTAAAAACAAAACAAACAATTGTTTTAAAGCAAATTTCCCAAAAAAAGAAAAAAAAAAAAAACAAAATCTTAAATAAAATAAAATGATAAATTTTTGTTGGTTTAACCAATTAGTCAATGTGCGTATGGATGGATGGGGTGATTTAATGTAATTCAATAATGATATTTACTTTGATGTAATTAGAAAAGGGAGAGAGGGCTAGAAAGAGAGAGAGAGAGAGAGAGAGTATTTGTAAATATTATTAATTAATTAATTATATTATTTAGTAAAAAAATACAAATTTAAGAGGTTTTTTTTTTTTGTATGTATTGTACTGTAGTATTTGTTACTTAATTTACCTTTACCTACTAATTAACTAAATAATTCTATATAATTCATTAATGTTATACTTATACAGATTAATCAACACAAAGTGGTACACATAAACACACACACATATGCACACACACACACACACACATACATAATCTATAATGTACACAATAATTATAAGAATAAAAAAAAAATAATAATAAAAACTCCAAATTAATAAAAGAATTTTTTTTTTTTTGTTAAGTTTAATTATTTTTACACCAATTTATATTTTCCTTTCTATCCCACCCCTTTTTCACCCATTTTTTTTTTTCACCCAGTAATTTATGATGGTTGTTCTGGTAATACAACAGATGAATGTAATCTGATAAGTTACAAAATTTATACCATAATGAATCTATAATAATCGCAATGGGTATATTTGTTTTTTATGGTTTCTGTTTTTATTCAATTTGATGAGGATGACAATTTTTGCGTTTTTTTTTTCTTTTCTTTCATTCTTCTTATTTTCTTTTTCTGTTATATTTTTTTTTTTTCTTTTTATTTAAATACCAAATTGGCTTCCCACGATTTATACAGTCACACAGTCACACAGATGCACAGACACAGCAACATAACACACACAAGTAAAATGAAAAGGAACAAAAAAAAAGTAAGAAGAAGAGTGCAATGATTATTTACATTATGCGAAAATTTTTTTTTTCATATTTGTTTATGGGTTATCGTTTCAGGGACATTTTATGTTCACCGTCATACAAATTAAATTTAGATTTTTCTTTTTTTTTTGGTCATCATTCATGAAAATGTCGATCGCCTGTCAAATAGATGATTCTCTTGTGGAATTTATTTTTTTGGTTTTTTTTTTTGCTTTATAAATTTAACTATGATTTGTATAATTCAAAACAAATTTTTTATTTTTAAATCACATTCCGCATTTTCTTACAGTACAATTAATATTCGTAACAAATTTAATTGGACAAATTTATTATTAATGATGAATAATTAATTAATTAATTAAATAAAAGAGAAAAATTTATCATGAAAATTGTGGAACTTTTAAAAGAAAGAACAAAAAGGAATAAAGTTGTTTCAATTAAAGGAATAAAAAAAAGAAGATCGATAATCGATAATCGCCTCAAATAAAATAAAGAATTTATCTCATAATAATTTCTGAATTGTCTTCACACACACTCTCAGTAATAATCGAATAATAATAATTTCAATAATAAAAAAAATCATTAAATAAATTTTACAAACAATAAAAAAAAAAAAAAAAAACAAACAAAATTTTATCATTGAAAGAAAATTAAAATTTTAAATATTTTGTTTTAACTTGACGCTATAAATAAAAATTTACTAATTTTATAACAGGGATGCAGTTAAATGAAACCATTTTTAAATAAAACAGTTAAAAAAAAAAAAGTATAAGAAGAAAAAGATGAAGAAGAAGAAGAAGAAAAAACAAACGAAGAAAAATATTTTTATGAAAATAAACCAATATTTCTCATTGATGAAAATTCTGTGATGATTCAGATTCAGTAAAGAAAAGTTTCACATGAAATATTAGATTTTTTTTTTTTTTTTTTGTTTAAATTTAAAGTTTTTTGCGGTTGTATGTTGTCTTTAATTGTATCATGGTACAATATTTATGTTTAATTCAATTTAATTTTTTGGTAAAATCCATTTTTATAAATTGGAAAGAAAATTTCCATTTTATTTTATTGTTGGAAAATATTTTGTTAATTCTAGAATTAGGTTGTTGATGTTGTTGTCTTTTTTCTTGTTTTTTTTTTTTAAATTATTGTCGTAATAGACAAATATTATTAACTTTATATAAAAATAGAATAGAATAGAAAAAAAAAAAATTAAATTAAAAAAAAAAAAAATTTATTATTCTTTTTTTTTTTTTGATGAGAGAAATTAGGAAAATTTTTAACATTAAAATACAAAAAAAAAAAAAAAAAGAAATAAAAAATGTATAATTTGTGTGGGTAATAAATGCATATTGTTGTTGTTATTATTGTTATTGTTGTTGTTGTTGTTATTGTTGTTGTTGTGTTATATTTTGAAGAAAATAAAAAAAGAACTAATTCAATATTATTATTATGTGATGAATTATACATACATATATAAATGCACACACACACACACATGCATACATACAGAAACACACACACACATATATATACACACGTATATTATGTATGTACAAGGTATTAAAAATATACAAATATTAAATAAAACAAAATAAAATTGTGTATCGTTGTAGTTGTTTTTTTGTATGCGAATGGTGATCTAAAACCAGCCACTGTATTTTGGTACATACAGTCAGAATCTTACTCTCATCTATATAATATATTCATTTCTCCCCACTACTTTTTTGGCGGAGTAAAATTTAAAAAAGAAATAAAATAAAATATAAAATTTTCATATATTTTTTTTTTCTTTTTTAATTTTCTTCTTCTTCTTCTTCTTCTTCTTCTTCTATTTTTTTCTTTTTTTCTATTTTTTGTTTTATTTTAATTGAAAAAAAAAACCGAGAGGCGACAAAAAAAAATTTACGGTATCTTCGGTATATCAGATCGTATTTTGTACCACTCTTCACTTACTTTTCATAAACGACCGACGTCTTGGTTTCATTCTCGGGGATGATAACTTGACTTCTGCTAACTGAAGCCGTGGATAAGCAAATTATTTTTTTGATATACTTAAATCGAATTAGTGATAAAAACAAAAGAAGAAATTAAAAAAAAAAAAGAAAAGAAGTAAAAAAAAAAACGGACTTGGTACTTGGATTACTTTTTTAAATAAAAAAAAATTAAGATTTTTTTTTAAATAAAAAAAAAAAAAAAAATAATTAATAAAAATAAAAAAAAAAACGAATCGAAGAGGATATTCATAAGTGCTGTTATTTATTATTTAATATTTTAAGTGTTTTTATTCAGAAAAAAAAAAAAAATAAAAGAAGAAAAAAAAAAAAATTAAAATAAAAAGAAGAAAGCAAAAGAAAAATTAAAAATATATATAAACGTATATTTTGCATATTGTGCGTGTGACTTAAGTGCTAAAGAAAATAAAATTGTTTCAAAATAATTAATTAATAAAATTGATAAAAAATTTATGCAAAAATGCAACGTGAAAATTCTAATCCGTATCAGCAACAATCGTTGCAACAAACGCAACAAACTCAACAATCAATAAGTTCAGAACAGCAACAATTTTCTCATGAGCAAAGGATTAGCAGAACAGAACATACATCTAGCCGTCAAGTAACTAGCCAGCATAGAGGTCAGTTCCAAAAAGTGTTTTTTTTCCTTTTTTTTTTTAAAAAAAAAAAGACAGAAAAGAAAATTAAGGAATAATTCATCAGAGTATAATTTTTGTTCTTCTTCTGATTTTTCACATTTTCTGTGATTTAGGCAAAATGAAGATCGAAAGAGAGAAAAAAAAAACGGGAAAAATTGTGTTTTTCTTTTTACCACAAAATTTATTTCCACGAAAAACTAATTATTTTTGGTTTTATTGAAACGAAAAGGGGAAAAAAAAATTGTGTTGATTAATTCCATTTGAAAAACCAAGATTCCATTTTTGGAAAAAAAAAAAAACATTGAAAAATTTAAATTAACAAATGGAAATAAATTGTACAATGTTTTATTTAGGTTGTTACAAGTTACCAGTTTTATCCGTAAATGGATTTTACTTTCTTCTCATTTAAAAATCATATAAATTCAATTTGTTAATAAACAGAAAAAAAAATTAATATTCATGTCAAAAATATCTTGTGATATATTTTTTTTTAATTCTGAAAACTTGTTTAAAAAAAAAATTGTTTAAAAATTTTCCAATCGTTAAAAATTGAAATTATTTCATTAATTTTTAAATTGAAAATTTCAATTGTTACAATATTTCTTATAATCGTTTAGGCTTCTTCGTTTTCTTCTTCTACCAATTCCTCATTTCGAAAGAGAAGAAAAATTATTCGATCTGATCTTCTATTAGATAATAGAAATTTTTTAAACTTTTTTTCATTAATTTGAATGAGATTTTTCTTAATTTTCATTTTATTTTAAATTTAATCAGAATATGGAACATTGAATAAAAATAAGGAACGATCAACATAATAAAATTTCATACCCCACAAGTTGGATTTTATATACATAAATTAATCTAAATGAATGAAAAGATTTTGTCACAACAACAATTAAAGATTTCATTTTTGTAGAATAAAAAATTTAATTATAAATTTGGAATAATTAATTTGCAACAGGAAAAAAAATAAATGTAGAAAAAATAATTGTAGCTTGATGTAAATTTTGTAAATATTATTTTAGTTGGAATTTTGGTGGAATTATTTTTGGATAAAATATTCTTAATTGGAAATTTAGTTAGAAAATAAAGGGTTAAACTTTTTACTAACAATTAATTAATTTCTTAATTTATTTCTCAATTTTCTAATTTTAATAAATTTTTATTGAAAATTTGAAAAAAAAAAAATAGGACGAAATTAATTTAATTCAACAACATTTGGATTAGTTAAATTTTATAAAATCTTTATAAATCGTAGAATAATAATTTGCCGTTTGGTTTTTTTTTCTTTAAAAAAAAAATTCCTAATTGCAATTTTTCGATAAAAAAAAATAATTTTGTTTTTCCAGAATTTTTTTTTTTTTATTTTTTTTTTTATTTAACTGGATGTGTTATGAATCCGTGTAGAAGTAAATTACAACTAAACTTGTTGCTCCTAAAATGGTTCCGCGTAACGTGATCTTAGATCGTGTTCTGAAAATAGCACAATATGAAGCAAACGTTATTAGTTAGTAGTAGTTGAACGAATATTCGTTGCCAACAATTTTTTTTTTCTCTTGTTATTTATGTATTGTAGAGATAATTTTAAATGTATTTACTCACTCATACACTCCCTTGTAGCACTGTTAAATACATTTACAATAATTTTTCATTAATATTTTCTAAATAATAATGTTAAACATTTTATAATGTCAAATTTTAATTTAGTATTTCTTCACGAATTTTCTCTTTTTTTCCTTTTTTTGAAATTTCATTCAATTTGAAAAAATACTTTATTTTCATAATTTTTCATTAGTACATGGAAGTACCATGCTACCAGTGCAGATGCAACAGCAGCAACAACAGCAGCAGCAGCAACAACAACAACAACAACATCATCAGCAGCAACAACAACATCAGCAACAACAGCAATACCAACATCAACAACATCAACAACATCAGCAACAATTACAACAATATCAACAGCAAACTCCAGTTCAAGTAACTCAACATGGAGAATTCTCACCTCCAATATTTGAACAAATATTTAAAAATACACGATTTGCTCAAGGTAATAACGCATTATTTGAAGGAAAATTAAAAGGAAATCCTAAACCAGTAGTGTCATGGACTCGACAAGGCGCACCACTTTTCGAGTCACAAAAATTCCGCATGACTTATAATGAAATAACTGGCGAGGTAACACTTTTAATTAATCAAATAGGACCTGGTGATGAAGGAGAATATACATGTATTGCTAGAAATCAATATGGAGAAGCTATTTGTTCTGTATATATTCAACCAGAAGGTTATCCTGGACCACCATCAACATATGGTCAAAAACAACATCAAGAATATGCTAATTCACTACAGAAAAAACAACAACAAAACACACAAACTTACCAGAGATATGGTCAAACAAATGAAAAATATACAAATGGATACTCTTATAGTTCACACGAGGAAGAATTTAAAGTTGACACATTTGAGTATAGACTTTTACGTGAAGAATCATTTAGGGAATCAATTACTCGACGTGTTATAGGCGAAGTTGATAACCAATTATCAACGGCAGTTTCATTAGGTCCAATAGCGCCACCACAAATTAGTCAAAAACCAAGAAATTCAAAACTTGTGGAAGGTTCTGATGCTGTATTTTCAGTTAAAGTATCTGCCAATCCAAAACCAAGATTAACATGGTTTAAGAATGGACAACGTATTGCTCAGTCTGACAAACACGAAACTGTATATTCCAATAATCAAGCAACACTCAGAATCAAAAATGCACATCATACTGATTCTGGACATTATACTTTATTAGCAGAAAATATTCAAGGTTGTGTTGTTTCATCAGCAATATTAGTAATTGAAGCCGCACAAGAAACGCCATCAATTGATTTTAGAGGTGGTCAAGAAGATGTATCTGACATGTCTGGTAAAGCATTACCACCTAATTTTATTCGCAGTTTTCAAGATAGAGAAGCAACCGAAGGCAAATTAACCAGATTTGATTGTAGAGTTACTGGACGTCCGTATCCAGAAGTAGCTTGGTATATAAATGATATCCCAGTACAAGATGACGCAACACATAAAATTTTAATAAACGAATTAGGTAATCATTCACTAATGATTACAAATGTTAGTCGCTATGATTCAGGTGTTGTATCATGTGTAGCTAGAAATAAAGCTGGAGAGATAGCAACACAAGCACGCTTAGTAGTACTTGAAAAAGAACAAGTAGTCGCACCGAAATTTGTAGAAAGATTTACGACAGTTAATGTAAAAGAGGGTGAACCAGTTATTTTAAATGCACGAGCAGTTGGAACCCCAATACCACGAATCACTTGGCAGAAGGATGGAGTACCACTTGCGCCCAACCCCGATGTGCGCATATCAGTTGAAGGTGGAGCAACAACTTTAGACATCCCTAGAGCAAAGGCGTCGGATGCTGGATGGTATCAATGTGCCGCACAAAACATTGCTGGCTCTACTGCTACTAGGGCACGTCTTTTTGTCGAAACTCCAAGAGGACCAGCCCCCGAGCAACGACGCATTCATTTCCCACGACCATCTAAAGTTATTGAACCAGAGTAAGATTTTAATTTTGTTAGCATAGAATTTATGTTTATTCATTCCATAACTTTTTTTTATGAAAATTTAGACCAGAACAAGAATCCGAAATTATTTATTTACGTCATGTTGAGCGTGCTCAACCCCGTATGCGTCAAGACGACGATGAACGTGTTTATCCTCCACCGAAATTTATTGTCCCACTACGGGATGTAGTTCAAATGGAAGGTGGAAAAGTTCATTTTGAAGCTAGAATCGAACCAGTTGGTGATCCAACAATGCGAGTTGAATGGTTATTGAATGGACAATTACTTACAGCTAGTAAGTATATTTAAACTATATATAAATATATAATTTATTTATGGGAGTTTCTTGGAGAGATATTTTATAATTTTGTAAAAATTTATAATTAAACACTTAATAAAATCGTTTTAGGTTCTCGTTCCACCACAACTTTCCGATTTGGATTCCTTGCATTGGATTTAATCAGCATTATTGTCCAAGACAGTGGAGAGTATGTTTGTCGCGTTATAAGCGCTTCTGGTATTGCTGAGTCACGCGCATTACTCAGTGTTACTTCAAGAGCTTCTATTGAACAAACATCTCAAAATCCTTCTAGTCTCCAATATATTCAACAATTGGAGGATTACTCTAAATATCAACGAACAGAGAGTATTGAAGAAACTGTTAATCAAGTTCCTATTTTCATTCGACCATTGCAAAATCTTGGTGAATTCGAGGAAGGTAGAAATGCTCATTTTGAAGCACAAATATCACCAGTCAGTGACCCAACAATGAGAGTTGAATGGTACAAAGATGGCTATGCCATTACAGCAAGCTCGCGAATTACAGCAATCTTCAACTTTGGATATGTCTCCCTAAATATATTGCACCTACGGGCTGAAGATGCTGGTTCGTATACAGTTAGAGCTGTAAATCGACTTGGTGAGGCCATTAGTACCTCAACTATTACAATAAAAACTAGAAGCACTGTTACAACTGATCTTGGAATACCTGAACAACAACGATATATTGAAAGCGTTGAGGAACTTGAAGCTCACAGACGTCATCATGGAAGATACGTGCATGAAGTACCAGAAAGTGCCAGTCCCCCCGAATTTAAAAGTCCAATTAAGGATCAATTAAATGTAAGAGAGGGAGGATTTGCTCATTTTGAAGCACGTCTTGAACCAATTGGTGACCCAACATTGAAAGTAGAATGGCTGAAGGATGGACATCCTGTTGAAGCAAGTTCAAGAACTACTTCATTCTACAACTTTGGATACGTAGCACTTACCATCAAACAATTAACAATTCATGATGTTGGAACTTACACTTGTAGAGCATATAATACTCTTGGACAAACAACAACTTCCGCTCAATTAACCGTTGCTACGAAAAAAGACATTAGTTTTGATACACAACATCCTGGTGGATTACAAAAAATTCAGCATTTGGAAGATTCTTCCAAATACAGTCGAACAACAGAAGAGGATGTTTATGTAACAAAACAACCTAAATTCCTTGGACCATTAAAGGGAACAACAAAAATTGTTGAATTACAACGTGCTCACTTTGAAGCACGTGTTGAACCACAAAGCGATCTATCAATGACTGTTGAATGGTATCACAATGGCAAACCAATCACAGCAGCCAACCGAATCCAAACTTATCATGACTTTGGATATGTCGCTATTGATATTTTACAAGTCCGCGCTGAAGATGCTGGAACATATACAGTTATTGCAAGAAATAAGTCCGGAGAAGCACAAATATCTGCTCAAATGATTGTTGAAAGTGAGTTTTATCCATATATTAATTACGTTCACATATAAACTATTTAATTTAATTTCAGCACGCTCCAGTATAGATACATCCAGTATGCACCGGGCCACTTACGAAAAAACTCAACGTATTGAAGATACTAAATTTGTAGAGCCACAATACGATATTGAAGAACTATCAAAATCAAAGCCAGTTTTTGTTCAACCACTTTCCGATCTCCATCCAATTCATGAAGGAAAAAATATTCATTTAGAATGCCGTCTTGAACCGATGGGAGATCCAACAATGCGTGTAGAATGGTTCCACAATGGCCGTCCAGTAACGGTTGGCTCTCGTTTTAGAACCTACTATGACTTTGGATTTGTAGCTTTAGATATTTTACATGCTACAACATTAGATTCAGGTGAGTATACTGTTCGCGCCACAAATCAACTGGGCAGCGCTCATACGTCTTCTTGCGTACGAGTTATTGGACGCTCGGATATTGTTACTGAGACACAAAATGAATTGTCATTGGAACAAATACAATCACTCGAAGATGCAAGCCGTAGTCGTCGTCAAATGGCTGAAGAAATCACCGTCTTGCAAGCACCACAATTTACACGTCCACTACATAATATCGAAACTGTAGAAGGAACCAATATTCATTTAGAATGTCGATTACAACCAACAAATGATCCAACAATGCTTGTTGAATGGTTTGTTAATGGAACTCCAGTTAAAACAGGTCATCGTTTCCGTCCAGCTCATGAGTTTGATTATGTTGCATTAGATCTTCTGAGTGTATACTCAACAGATTCAGGTGTTTATACATGTCAAGCACGTAATGAATTGGGCGAAGCTGTCACATCTTGTTCAGTTCGTGTAATTGCCAAAAAGGATTTAATTCTAGACACACAACATGCATCTGGTTTGGAAAAAATTCAATTTTTAGAAGATGCTTCACGTTATCAGCGCTCAGAAGACGTTGATGAGACAGTCAGAATTGTCCCTAAATTCAAAACAAAACCTAGAAGTTTGGATAATATGCGAGAAGGACAGCATGCTCATTTTGAGTGCAAATTAGAACCAGTGACTGATCCCAATCTTAAAGTTGAATGGTACAAAAATGGCAGACCAATAACTGTTGGTCATCGTTTTAGACCAATCCATGATTTTGGCTATGTCGCCCTTGATATTATTGATTTGATCGCTGAAGATTCAGCCACTTACACTTGCCGTGCTGTTAATCTAGTTGGTTCTGATGAAACAACTTGTACACTTGGATGTCGAAGCACCGAACAAATATTAACCGTTACCCAGAATGAAGCTGGATTAGAACAAATTCAATATTTGGAAGACCGTTCAAGATTTAGTCGTTCAGAAGTCATAGACGAAACATCAAAGCAAGCACCAATATTCACAACATCATTGAAAAATGTAGATATTAAGGAAGGTCAAAGAGCTCACTTTGAATGTCGATTAATCCCAGTATCTGATCCAACATTAAAAGTTGAATGGTATCATAATAACATGCCATTAAAATCAGGATCTCGTTTTACTGAAACACACAATTTTGGTTTTGTCGCTCTTGATATTTTATCCTGTTTATCTGAAGATTCTGGAACATACACATGTCGTGCTGTCAATGCAATGGGTGAAGCTGTTACATCTGCTATTTCATCTGTTCACTCCAAAAAAGCTATATACTTGGAATCACAACACGAAAGTGCTCTCACCCGTTTACATCAATTAGAAGATACTTCACGCCAACAACGACATAGTGCGGTAGAAGAGTCAATTACACAGGCACCAGTTTTCACAATGCCACTTAAAGACATTCGTGTGGCTGAAAATCAAGCTGTACATTTTGAAGCTCGCCTTATTCCAGTTGGTGATCCAAAGTTACGCGTTGAGTGGCTATGGAATGGTGTTCCTCTTACAGCTTGTAAGTATTATAGATTGGAAAAAGGACAATTTTTTTTTAATTAAACGCAAAAATTGATACTGAATTATGTTTTTATTATAGCAAATCGTACGACAACAATGAATGATTTTGGCTATGTTGCTCTTAATATGAAATACGTTAATCCTGAGGACTCTGGAACATATACATGTAGAGCAATTAATGAATTGGGTCAAGCAGTTACGTCATCCACCTTAATAGTAAAATGTACATTACTAAATCCCTGCATTTTTATATTTCGACTTTTAATAAAAATTTATATTTATAGCTAAGGCGTCTTTGCAATTAGAGACCCAACATGAGGGGGCACTACATAAAATTAGCCAATTAGAAGATTATACACGTCATCAACGAAGAGAAGAAGATGAGGTGACTGTAACAGAGGCACCAAGATTTACAACTCAATTAATGGGACCAACTAATTTATGTGAAGGTCAAAGTGCACATTACGAGTGCCGCATTGAACCTTACCCAGATCCAAACTTAAAAGTTGAATGGTTCCATAATGGTAAACCATTGTCAACTGGACACAGATTCAGAACCACTAATGACTTTGGATTTGCTGCACTTGATGTTCTTACCGTTTATGGAGAAGATAGTGGTGAATATACATGCAGAGCTACAAACAGGCTCGGTCAAGCTCAATCATCAATTAAATTGACCGTTCAATCAAGGTCAGGTATCATTCGTGATACTCAACACGAAGGAGCTTTAGAGAAAATCCAATATCTGGAAGATGATTCCAGATATAAGCGTCGTGAAGATGACGATTCATTTATAGCAGAAAAACCAATATTCGGTAGACCATTAAGAAATGCAAATGTTGAAGAAGGTACACCTGTTCATTTGGAAGCCACACTTATTCCTGTCAATGATCCAACAATGAAAGTTGAATGGTATTGTAATGGACGTCCAATTCAGACTGGTCATAGATTTAAAACAACATACGATTTTGGATTTGTTGCACTCGATGTTCTTTATGCTTATGCTGAGGACACGGGAACTTATATGTGCAAAGCTAAGAATGCAGTTGGAGAAGCCGTTACTACCTGTTCGGTTAATGTTTCTCGTAAGTATAACAATTTAATGGTAAATAAAGGAAACCTATTAAACAAAAATTTTCCTTAGCCAACTCTGGATTGTATTTAGATACCTTGGATGCACAACGCTTACAAAAGATCAGAGATTTGGAATGTTACGAAAGACCACAAAAAGAAGAAATCGAACCAACTGGTCAAAAACCAGTTTTCTTAACACCACTTACAAGTCTTGAAAATCTAAAAGAAGGTGATCATGCACATTTAGAATGTAGAGTTACTCCAATCAATGATCCCAACCTTAAAATCGAATGGTATATCAATGGAAAAGCTATTAGGGCTGGACATCGGTTCAGGACAACACACGATTTCGGTTATGTTGCTCTTGATGTTCTATATGTATACGGTGAAGACACTGGAACATACATGTGCAAAGCAACAAATTTCCTTGGTGAAGCCATGAATACATGTAATATTCGTGTAGTTAATAGACGCAGCATTATTCTGGATACACAACATCCCGAAGGTCTTGAAAAAATACAGAAACTTGAAGGCCAAGTGCGCCCCGGAAGACCTGAAGTTGATGATTTACCACTCAGTCCACCCAGATTTGTTACGGAATTAAGAGGAACAACAGAATTGTATGAAGGACAAACATCCCACTTTGAAGCTCAGGTGGAACCAATCCATGATCCAAATTTACGAATTGAATTCTATCACAATGGTAAACCTTTACCATCGGCATCACGTTTCCACATCACCTTCGATTTTGGTTACGTTGCTTTGGACATTCAAAAAGTCGTTGCAGAAGATGCAGGAGAATACACAGTAAGAGCAGTTAATGCTCTAGGGCAATGCAAATCATCTATCTCAATGCGTGTTATTGTTGGTCAAAGTATTTTACTGGAACCACAGCATCCAGAAGGTTTGGATAAAATCAGAAAACTTGAGCTCGGAACACCATACCGACGTCCTGAAGTACCAGATCCTGTCACAAGACAAAGACCAGTTTTTACTCAACCTCTTCAAAATATTGACTCTATTGCAGAAGCACAAACCGCTCACTTTGAGTGCCGTCTTATTCCTGTAGGTGATCCAACTCTTAAAGTTGAATGGTATAGAAATGAAAAACCTTTGGAGGATAGTTCAAGAATTACTAAACAACATGACTTTGGATTTGTCTCTATGGATATCTCACATGTGCGCGCAGAAGATGAAGGTGTCTACATGTGTCGTGCTATTAATCCTTTAGGCGAAGCTGTAACAACTGCTTCAATGAGAATACGTACACAAGCCAGTATTCTTATGGACTCACAACATCCAGAGGGTATGAGAAAGATTATTCAACTAGAACAACCAACTGCTCGCAGACCAGATGAACCAGAACGGGCATTCGAAAAACCAATTTTCACACAATTACTTACGGGACCCGCAGAACTCTGGGAAGGACAGCATGCTCACTTTGAAGCTCGGGTTGTTCCAGTTGGTGATCCAAGTCTTCGTTATGAATGGTATGTTAATGGCGTGGAATTGAAAATGGGATCTCGTTTTAGAACAACACACGATTTTGGATTTGTTACTTTGGACATAAATTCTGTTGTCTCTGAAGACAGCGGTGTTTACATGTGTCGCGCCATTAATAATGCTGGTGAAGCTGTCTCATCCACAGGCATGAAAGTGAAATCACGTTCATCAATTGTTGGAGATTCTTTGTTACCAGAATCATGGCAAAAGATTCAATTAAAAGAAGCAGCCATGAATCGTGTACCAGACATGTTTATTGATACAACTCCACAACAAGCGCCTGTTTTCACAACACATCTTGAAAGCAAGGATAATTTAACAGAAGGACAACATGTATATTTAGAAGCCCAAGTCGAACCTAGAGCTGATCCCAATTTAAGAATTGAATGGTTTAAGAACGGAATAACACTTACAACAGGAACACGTATCCGTAGCACATTTGACTTTGGTCATGTAACTTTAGCTATCAATGGATTAAGAGCTGACGATTCTGCCATATATACATGCAAAGCTACCAACTTGTTGGGTGAAGCGGTTTCCACATGCACACTGAAAATTGCCGATCGTCATTGGCTTTTGGGAGATTCATTGCATCCTGACTCACTGAAACGTATTGCGGCACTTGAAGCACCACGAGATGGACGCCCGGATGCCCCTGAAACAGCATATGAATCTCCAATTTTCATCACACATCTTAACAATGTTGTCTGCAAAGAAGGAGATAATGTTCACTTTGAATGTAGTGTAGAACCTTCCAAAGATCCAACAATGGAAATCGAATGGTTTGTCAATGGAAAATTACTCCAAGCAGCTTCCAGATTCAAAACTACGTACGACTTCGGTTATGTTGCTCTTGATTTATCACATGCATATGAAGAAGATTCTGGTATTTACACATGTAGAGCTACGAATACTAAAGGCTCGGCCACAACATCTGGATCATTGAGATGTACAAGCACACAAACAATGTTCTTGGATACACAACATCCACAAGGAAAAACTGGCTTAGAAGCTGTTCAAGACACCGATGACGCGGTTGCAAATAAATTGAAAAGACAAGTTTCACAACCTGAAACTGCTTATCCCAAACCAGTTTGGATTGTGCCATTTGAACCAGAATTCCATTTCATTGAGGCCCAACCACTGCATTTAGAAGGACAAGTTGAACCTAAAGAAGATCCAAATCTAAAAATTGAATGGTATTTCAATGGAAAGCAATTACAACATGGTTCGAGATTCAAGATGACTAAAGACTTTGGATTTGTTACACTTGATTTAATTGAAGTATATGATCGGGATCAAGGTATCTACACATGTAAAGCATTTAATAGATCTGGTGAAGCATTCACATCTACCACTGTTTTCTGTACAACAAAAGAAAACCTGATTGAAAAAACACAACATCCAAAGGGAACAGAAGGTTTGGAAAAAATTCAAGATCTTGAAGATTCTCTTCGTCGTCCAGATGGTCAACCATTAGAGTCAGATGAGGGTCAAGCACCTAAATTTACATCTGAATTCACAGCTCTACAAAATATTAGTGAAGGTGAAATTGCTCACTTCGAAGCGTCTCTTATACCAACTGGGGATCAATCAATGGTTATTGAATGGTTCTACAATGGCAAAACTCTTGATGCCAGTCATAGATTCAGAACAGTCTATGCTTTTGGTATGGTTGTTCTAGAAATTTTAGGAACTAAAATTGAAGATTCCGGAACCTATACTTGCCGAGCAACAAACAAATGGGGTCAGGCTGAAATCAGTGTTGAATTAGGTTGTATTGACAAATCAGCAGGACAGAAACCAAAATTCACAACACAAATTCAGAAATTAGATGGATTAAAGGATGGACAAGCAGCTCACTTTGAGTGTACACTTATACCAGTCGGTGATCCACTGATGAAAGTCGAATGGTTCCACAATGGACAACCAATGCGTCACTCAAATCGTATTAAACCAGTTTCAGATTTCGGTTATGTACTTCTTGATATCTCATATGTTCAAAGTCATGACACCGGCGAGTATGTATGCCGTGCATCCAATAAATATGGAGAAGATTTTACAAGAACAACATTAAATTGTTATGGAAAGAGTGGTGTATTACGTGACACTTTACAACCCGACTCACTTGCTCGTATTTTAGAACTCGAAAGTTCATTTGGTCAGCGGCCACAAGCACCAACTACTCCAACTGGAGAACCACCTAAATTTACAACACAAATTACGGAAATATCTAGATTGGTCGAAGGACAAAGTGCTCACTTTGAAGCCAGACTTACACCAGTTACTGATCCAGAACTTAAAGTTGAATGGTATTATAATGGTCAAAAATTACCACATGGTCATAGATACCGTACCTTCCACGATTTTGGAATCGTTATTTTGGACATTTTGTACTGCTATGAAGAAAATTCAGGAGAATACGAATGCCGTGCAATTAACAAATACGGTCAAGATAGCACAAAGGCGACCCTCAAATGTTTATCGAAAGCGAACTTAATCTTGGACTCGCAACTACCGCGGGTGAGTAGAATAATTTATAAATTATTTTTCTTAAATAATGTAATTCTGAGAAGAATTGATTATTATATTTTAAGTTTTCAATTTTAAAATCAATTATTTATTAATTTTTTAGGGCATGGAAGGAGGATTAGAAAAGATTCAAACACTAGAGGACTCGTTAATACGTACGCGAGATGATAACGTTGAAGAAGAACGAGGAAAAGCTCCCGTTTTCACAGTGCCACTATCAAACATTGATAGTTTACGTGAAGGTGAAAACGCACACTTTGAAGGTCGCTTGACACCCACCGATGATCCTAAACTTAAAGTTGAATGGTTCTGGAATGGAAAACCATTGAAAAGTGGTTCTCGTTTCCGCACATTCTGTGACTTCGGTTTTACAATTCTTGAAATATCACCAGTCTATCCTGAAGACTCAGGTGAATACTCATGTCGTGCTACTAACGATTATGGTGAAGCTGTTACAACTGCATCAATGAAGGTACAAGGAAAACGTAGTATCATTCTTGAATCACAATTGCCAAAAGGAATGGAAGGTACAATTGGTAGAATAGCCGAGCTTGAAGGTTATGGCGTTATGCCTGGCCAAATGATTACTGATGATGATTCTGGTAAACCACCGGAATTCATTACAACACCATCAGATTTAACTCTCACTGAAAATGCACTAGCTCACTTCGAATGTCGTCTTACACCAATTAATGATCCAAGTATGAGAGTCGATTGGTTCCATAATGGTAAAGCATTGTGGTCTGGATCTCGTATTAAGACCATTAATGATTTCGGATTTGTTATTCTTGAGCTGGCTGGATGTTATCAAAGAGATTCCGGTTTGTATACCTGCAAGGCTACGAACAAACATGGAGAAGCGTCAGTTTCTTGTAAATTGCAAGTACGTGGTCGTCAAGGCATTATTATGGAACCCCAACTTCCATCCAATTTCCGTTCAGGAACAGAAAGTATTCAAAAATTGGAAGAGAATCTTTACAAACGTGAGGAAGTATACATTGATGAGGAGCAACCACAACCACCAAGATTTATTGTTGAAATTGCTGATAATGTAGATATTCCAGAAGGTGGTCCAATTCACTTTGATTGTCGTGTAGAGCCAGTCGGTGATCCATCAATGAGAGTTGAGTGGTATCACAACGGTCTCTCCCTTAACACCGGATCACGTGTGCACATGCTCAATGATTTTGGATTTGTTGCACTGGATATTGATTACATTTATTCACGTGATGCTGGAGAATACGTTTGTAGAGCTGTGAATAAATGGGGATTCGCCACAACCACAGCTAAAGTTACATGTAAATCAAGGAAAAATATCATCTTTGATTCTCAACTTCCAGATGGTATGACCGCTGATAGACTAAAAGAGCTTGAACGTGGACCAGTTTCAGAAGCACCAAAAGAGGAAGTTGCAATGTTACCACCAAAATTCATCACACAAATTCAATCAGCAACAGTAGATGAAAATGAAGCAATTCGATTTGAATGTCGTGTTGAACCAAAAGAAGATCCTAAATTGCGTATTGAATGGTATCGTAATGGAAAACTATTACCCTCTGGACATCGATTTAGAAATATTCACGATATGGGTTTCGTCTCATTGGATATTCTTTATGTATACGCTGAAGATTCTGGTGAATATGTCTGTCGTGCTGTAAATGAAATGGGAGAAGATACAACACGTGCATCTGTTTCTTGCAAACGTAAAATATGACAATATTTGGTTTTTTTCAGTTAAAATTTAAATATTTCTTTTCTATTTCAGAACTTCCTTCAATCATTTTACAAAATCAAATACCAAAGGGTCTCCAAAAGAACGAAACTCTCATGCAAATGGAAGCAACAATTAAGAAATATACATCAGAAATTTTCCTAACAGAAGATGATTTATATGATCCAGACAGAAGACAACCACCAAGATTTGTTGTTCAAATTCAAGATCAAACTAAATTAACAGAAATGCAAGCAACTAAATTCGAGGCTCAATTAGCTCCAGTTGGTGATCCAAATATGAAGGTTGAGTGGTTCTTTAATGGAAAACCATTACCATACAGTAAGCAACTAAACACATTTTGGTTGTAATAAAATATAAAAGCTAAAATTTAAAATTAATTTTCAGAGAATCGTTTTACACCTATCTATGATTTTGGTTATGTTGCAATGAACTTCGGATGGATTTATCCAGAAGACAGTGGTGAATATGTATGCCGTGCAACGAATTTGTATGGCATGGATGAAACACGTGCCATTATCAAAACAACTGGTAAACCAGGAATTATTTATGATTCTCAACTTCCTAAGCATATGAAGAGTATTGAACAGATTCGTGCAATGGAAGCATCATGGCAAGTGTAAGTATTTAAAATTGTGAAAATTTTCTTAACCCCCACTTAATATATTAATCAAATATTATAATTTTGTACAGTGTTCCTGATGAAATTGACGAAGAAGCTAAACCCAGACAGGCACCATCATTCGTTAGTAAACCAGAATCTGTCACCGTTGAAGAAGGAGAATGGGCTAGATATTGTTGCCGCGTAACAGGACATCCACGTCCACGTGTTATGTGGCTTGTTAATGGCCACACTGTTGTTAATGTAAAAGCATAAAACCCATATATGTTAATGGAGGTATTAAATTAAGTTTTTTATAGGGATCACGCTATAAGCTGACTTATGATGGTATGTACCATTTGGATATACCAAAGACACGCCAATATGATACTGGTAAAATTGAAGTAATTGCAAGGAATTCTGTTGGTGAATCACTCGCAACAGCTGATCTAAAAATTGTTCCTCGATCAGATGATTATCGTGGTGTACTCAAAAATTCACCCAGACGTAAGTTAAACACAAAATATAAACTTGAACACATATTTACCAATCGCTTACTTTAACACAGTATTAGAAAATAAAACTTTACTCACCATCTTTTTCACAATATTTTTAATTAACACATATTTTTACAAAAAAAAACAATCAAAATGCACTTGTATCTTAAAATGTGAACGGTATTTTTTATAAAATTTACTTTTTTTCAAGTATAGTATGTCATTTTTTCAAAAGATACCAACACACATAATTTTTAAAAACTAATTCAAAATACAAAAGCTCACAGTATAAAAACCTAAACAAAATAACACAAAACATGTTTTTGTAAATATGCATCAGCACAAAACATTATATATTCATATGATTCCAATTCAAACAAACAACCAATCCTTGTTTAAAATATTCTTCCTAACACTTGATACACTAAACTCCAAAAAAAAAAAACAAAAATCGTCTCATGCTTCATGCTGTACTGATCATCAGCTGATTGAACATACGCCAGTCAACATCAAGTGCTTATAATTAAAATTTAAACAAATATAATAAAGAGAATAAAATTGAAATCAAAGGTATGAAGTCAGCCACATTTTAATATTAGATGTAATTTATATATATTTCATAATTTAATTATTTCAGGCAAAATTTGTTTTGAACCCTAAATTTTTTTATAATAATATAGAGTTCAATTGTTTTATCATTTATGAATATTAACCTCTAATCAAATTCTATGCACGTGATACTAAATTATTGCTTTAAAATTTTTTCCTTTTTCCAAAATTCAATAATCGACCCGAACACACGAATTAAAATATTTATTTTTTATAATTAGCCTGGTATGATCAAGATTTGGTACAATATCAAAAGGAACGTACAGAAACTGAATTAGAAAAAACATTTGAGGAAAGGAAAACATACTTAGCTCAACAAGAAGGAATAAATTTAGGACAACATATGAAAACTAAATTAACAAAACAAGAAGAAACTGAATGGCAAAAGACCGTCAAGAGTAAAAAAGGTGAAGAATATTATAGTAAACTTGCTGATTTAGAAAGTGAACAAGTCACCAAAGAAACAAAATTGCGTGAGGCAAGCCATCAATATGCTGTACCAGGAGAAAAGATTGTAGCCAGTTCTGTAGCTAAAGGAATGGCACAAAAATATCAGGAATCATTGTAAGATTTATTTGCTTTTAATTGTTTTTTTTTTATAAATTAATTTATTTTATTCTTGCAGAACTGAAGAAACTATTGATAAACAAACTATTAACCAACAAACTATTAATAAGCAAACTCATGTCAAGAAGGTCGTGAGACAACCAGAACCATCAGAGTCATCCGTTCATGGACGGGAAGTTCATATTAATAAGCAGAAACAAGTGCAAAAAGAAACAATTGGGGACAAGGAAATAACCAGAAAAATAACAGCGACTGAAACCACTGAAGTTGAGCACAAAGGTCAAACTCAAGAACGAGTAGTTGAAGGTCCAGTTGCACCATCAAAAGCACCATTTTTCACTAAGAAAATTCAACCATGTCGTGTATTTGAAAATGAACAAGCACGATTTGAAGTTGAATTTGACGGTGATCCGTTGCCAACCGTTAAATGGTTCAGAGAAAACTTCCAGATTAATAATTCAAAGGACTTCCAAATTCACACATTTAGCACAAAATCTATTCTAGTAATTCGTCAAGTTTTATTAGAAGATTCCGCTGTATTTGCTGTCATTGCTTCCAATAGAGGAGGTACCGCTAAATGCAGTGCTAACTTGGTAGTCGAAGAAAGAAGACGACAAGGTAAAACTGGATTGATTCCACCAAGTTTTGTAACTGTTGCACAAAACACAACCGTGCAAATAGGTCAATTAGCCAGATTTGACGCTCGTGTTACTGGCACAAAACCATTGGATGTATATTGGTTGAAAAATGGAAAGAAAGTTCCACAAAATATTAAATACAAAATGGTTGTTGAAGATAATACATATACATTATTGATTATCGAAGCATATCCAGAAGATGCTGGAAAATATGAATGTGTCGCTGTAAATAATGCTGGTGAAGCACGTTGCGATGCGGAATGTTATGTTCAATCACCAACAGCACCGAAGAAGGACAAACCAACTACACCTGGTGCTGAGAAATCTTCAACTATTGTAGAACCACTTAAAGATCAAACTGTTCCCGAGGGGCAATCAGTCATTTTCAAAACTCGTGTTGTTGGAAAACCAAATCCAGTAGCAAAATGGTTAAAAGGAGAAAGTATAATTAAACAATCAAAGTACTTCCAAATGATGAAAGAGGGTGATTACTACATTTTGCGTATCTCTGAAGCATTCCCTGAGGATGAAGGAGTGTACAAATGTGTATTGTCAAATCCTGGTGGTCAAGTAACAACAACTGCAAATCTAAAAGTTCTTGCACCTGGAGTTCAAGAAGCTCTACCAACACTAACTCCTTTAAAGGATCTAACTATTGAAGAAGGTTCACCGGCCCAATTTAGAACAACAATTTCTGGAAAGGCTAAACCAACAGTTCAGTGGTATAGGAATGGAGCACTTATCCCTAATTCACCAGATTTTCAAGTAAGTTTTAATTTTAAATGACTTCATTTTATTGTTCCGAATGTTTGTTGAATATATGAGGAGAATTAGATCAAATATTTATGAAAACATTTTAAAAAGCCAGAAAAAAAGTTCTAAAGATATTTAAATAGTTTAAATTTAGAAACTGTTGACTGAAGAATACCACGAAATGTCCATCTAATCTCTTGTTTAAAAAATAAATAAATCTTTCTTTAATATTTTGAGCAAAATAAAACAATGATAAGAGTATAGAAAAATTGCGTTAAGAAAAAAGTACAACGAAATTGGATCAGCTCATAGAACCGCACCCTATTAATAAAAAAAATTCAAGAGTTTTCGTTAAAAAATTATAATAATTGAATATTCTAGAATTTAGAAAATTATAATAAAAAAAACAAATGGCCGAATGCCAAATATGAGAAAATATAATAAACAAAACATTGAATGTTGATTGGTGATAAAACAAAAAGGGAAAGTTAAAACAATTTTCCGTAAAAATAGACATTTTTATTTTCTCAATAAATTTTTTTTTTCTCTTATTTTGCAACCCGGCTGACTTACTGACTATTTTAATTGAATTTTTTTTTAATGTTATTTTTGTGGTTTTTCATTCAATTATATTCTGTATAAATGATGACAATGACATGATCAAACAGATGTCACCGGCCACAATAATCGTTATGTTTTTTTTTCCTATTTTAATGACGTCAACAATGTTTTCATTATTTTGTTTTTAAATAAAACACAAAAAAAAAAAACAGTAGCATTTATAATAATCATTTAATTTTAAATAAAAAAAAATATATATATTCTAGTAATATTTTATTGCCAACAACGATTAATTTACATTCACAGTAGATACCAAATTTAGTTAATATCTTAATCATCACAAATAAAATCTTAAATATTTTCATCAGTTCTATTTTAAAAAAATTTTTACTTAAAATTTAGATTGACCTAAAAATTCGTTTCACAGATTAAAATTAATTAATAATACTCACTCTTATTTATTAGTCAACTTATCCAAATAAAAAAAAAAAAAAAAAAACCACACAAAATACCTGTAGTTTTATAAATTTAATGATGATGATGAATGATGATATATTTATTATTTTTAATACCTCTACATAATACATACGTACATAGCTACATAAATATTTATAATATATAAAAAAAATATAAAAATATTTGAGTCAAAATGTATGAATATAAAATAAAGAATCATCTTTTATAAAAGTCACCTTGATGTTCACTGCATTCATAAATTGTGATTATTTTCACCTCTAACCGTCATAATATTGAGAATTTCTTATAATATATAAATGTAATTATTATTGGATGTGGGTGCAGCGTAAATTTCATTTTCTTCTATTTCATTTTCTTTTATGATATTGTTTTTCTTTTCACATATAGAAACGTATAGAAAATTTTCTTCGAGAAAAAATTCAACAAATTTAGATTTCAATGTCAAATCTTTTAAATTTTTTTTTTTCTTTTTTGTTTTCATTTAATTTTTAATTTAAATTAAATTTTGATTGAATTTGATTCGTATCAGATGTGTTTGTTTCTTATATGTACAAATGGCACAACATGTCTGCATATATACTGAACTGAATGTTTTGTTTTTATTACAAACAGACATTTATTTTCCATCAGCACCAAAAATTCATTTCATTTTTTTTTATTCAATTCTATGAATGCTCAGATTTTATTGCTACTTTTTTTCTTTTTACGAAATAAAACAAACATCTTTACTTTATATTTTTATTATAATATAAAATTTTCCAGATGATACACGAAGGAAACAGCGCAATATTATTAATTGGTACTACATATGAGGAAGATACCGGAAAATTCACATGTCGTGTTACAACAACAGCTGGACAAGTTGAATCATCAGCTAAATTAGTCGTCAAAAGTAAGAAATAAAACAAAAAAAAAAATATAAATCAAAAAAAAATTATGAATCAAAAAAAAAAAAATTAAATCAAGCAATTGCTGAATTTATGTGTTTTGTTTATTTTGTTGCTAATAAAAAAAAAAACCAACGATTTATAAAAGAAAGAAAAAATTAATGAAAATCATTTAAAAAAAAAAAAAAAAATGCTAAATTATTTATTATTTTAGAACTTAAAGAAATTTATTTATTTATTGAGTGTATTTATTTTTATTATTTATAATTCTAATCTAGTCTCTTCAAATTTTTAATTATTTTTTTTTTTTATTTTCTATTTACAAACAAACAAAATTATTTTGTTCAAAAAAAGAAGAAAAAAAAAATTAAGTAAAAATAAAATTAAAGATGTAGAAAAAAGTTCACAATAATATTTCAATGTGAGATTTTCAATTTTCAATGGTTACAAAATTTAATCAAAATTAATATTACTTTTAGTCTACCTACAAAAATATTTACAACAAAAGAAAAGAAAAAAAAAAAAAAATTAAGAAAAAGTAAACAAATGAAAGAATAAAAGAAAAAATAATTAAAAAGCTTTTCAACTATTTTTTTTTTCTGGAAAAAATCAAAAAACATAAAAATAAAAAAATTCAAATTTATCATTAGAATCAAGTCGCTATTAGGGAATGAAAAAGTGCAAAAATTTGGGTGCTTTTCGAGAGTTCTACACAGAATTTAAAAACACAAATTTAGAAATTCTCGAAAGTCAAAAAAAAAAAAAAAAAAAAGAAAAAAACCAAACAAAAGAAAAACGAAAGAGAAAAAAAATCATTATTAGAGCTGATTTTTCATTTTTTTTTTCACTTTGTTGCTTCTTTAATTTTTTTTTTTTTGTTTTCTTCATTAAAAAAAAAAAAAAAAAAAAAATAATTAAAAAATAATTAAAAAATAATTAATAAAATTAATTAATAAAATTAATAATATTTATCTATGTATTACGAGAGTGCAATAAAAAATATTATCACATTGAAAAATATAGAATTCTAGAATTTTTATTATTATTAATTTAACTATTTTTAATCATCAGAAAAGAAAAAAGAAAAAAGAAAATTAATGAAATTAGAAAATAAAAATCAAAGTCAAAGTCAAATAACACACTCTCCGAATAGGAAAAGTATGCAATGAAAATATACAATTTTTTTTTTTTTTTATTGATTAGATAAAATTTTGTGGATAAACTTAATTGAAACAGAAACAAAAACAAACCGAACAAAAAAAAAAAAAAAACAAACATAAATTAGATTTTGAAATTTAGTTACTTTTGTGCAATTCTAAAAAAGAATTGATTTGGATCTGGTTCAGTTAGTTAGTTAGTTAATTAGTTAGTTTAGTTTAGTTTAGTATTTTTTTTTTGTTGTTTTTGTTGTTATTATAAAAAAAAATTATAATTATAGTCTCTTTTAGAAAAGTTATTCAATAACAGAAAATATAAGAATATATTATAATGTCTTCCACCATCATCACGTATTAAATGGTTACGTTTTGTGCCGTGTGCAAACGTCCAAACGATTACGATCTTACAATAACAAATAAGAAAATATATACACACACACACACACATATAGATATGCATCAGTATATATACATATACGTTTATTTTAAAATAAATCGCGATGTTACAGCAGAGAAGACAGACTCCCTCTCAACCGAATCTATTTTTAATAAATTTAAAAGAAGAAAAAAATGAGAAAAGAGGAAAAAAACGCTGAAAATGAATATGAAAATATATAGAAAAATAGAAGAAGAAGAAAATGTTAAACTAAAACATTTGTAACACACGGTGAAATATATAATCGTGTATCAAGGATTACATTACCGCGCTAAATTTGGAATGCCAAAAAAAAAAATAAAAGAAAAAAAAAATTGAAAAAAAAAAACTTACCTTTATGATTCATAAAGTGTTACAAATATTCTTCTTCTTCTTCTTCTTCTTTCTCTTTCTATTTTAAATATGTTTTCTTACATTTTTCTTTCAATCAAGTAAATAGAAATTTAATTGGATTATGATTGAATAATTTATCATCTGAAAATGAAAAAGAAAAAGACAGAGATGGAATGGGTAAATGAATTATGTGAGAAGGTGAGAGGAGATCGAAGATTAATTTAATTGAAAATAATTGAACAAAGTTTTGAAATATTCATTTTATTTACATAACAAAAAAAAAAACAAATAAAAATTCTTATAAAAATACAAAAAAAAAAAACATTTTGATGGTGGAACTTATCTGGAATGACATAAAAAAAGAAAAACAAAAAAAAGTATCGACAAAAAACTAAACAATAAAAATTTCTCGAAAAATATAAAAAAGAAAATTTATTTCCTAAGGAATAATTATTATTTGATTTTCATTAATTAATTAATTTATTTAAATTAAGAATTAAAAATAAAAAAAAAATACACTTAAATCGTTTAGAATAAATTTTTAGTTAGTTATAATTATTATGTAGTTTGCCTTTCTTTTATTTTATTTATGAGACCAAAGAAAAATATAAACAAAGTGATGAATTAATTTTTGAATCGTTTTTTTTTTATAAATAATTAAAAGTATTCAGTTGAAAATGTTGAAAAAATTATTAAAAATTAAAGACAAAAACTTTTGTAGGGAAAGAAACAAAAAAAAAATGATTAAAAAAAAAATTAAAATTCTCACTTTATTTATATTCTGGCTCGTAGATTTTAATTAATTTCGCTTCTAATTTTAATTAATATTTTTTCTTTTTCATTTTTTTTTGTTGTGATGGTTGAAAAGGCCTGTAACAGAAAAAATTATTATTATTATTATTATTTATTTATTTATTTATTTGTTTTAATTTGATATAAGAATGCTCTGCCTAGATTTAAAGAAAACAAGGGATGCATGAATTATTTTTTGTTTGTTGCTTAAATTCAATTTAATATAAAATTAACAAAACTGTTTTTTTTTTCTTTACTTTATTTATATTAATTTTAAAATAATTTATTTCTAATTAATGCATCCCTTGATTCTTTTATTATCATAATTTTAAGCCAAAAATTTGTTTGTATTTTGTTTTAATTTTTTTTTTGTGTTTTTTTTTTTTTTTAACAAATAACCAGAAATGTTTCCACTAAAAAAAAAAATTTCGTTTTTATTTGTGTCACCTTTATTCATTATCACTAATCCTTGATCATTTTCCCTTTTATGAACAATCGAGAAAATTTTATTTCACATAAAAACATTTCACCATATTTTGTTTATGTTTTTTTTTTCGTCTCTCACAAAGATAAAAAAACTAAAGAAAATTGCAAGAAAAATGTAGAAGAAAATACAATTTTCTAATACAAAAAAAAAAAAGAAAAGCAAAAGGCAAAGAAAGAAAATATTTTAAACTTCACTGCACAACACCAGGTAAACGACTACCATAAGCCATAAGAAAATATTCACGTTGAACTGAATTTTATTTTTCTTTTTTTCTTTTAATTTCTCTACTCTCGGAAAATTTTTGTTTTTTATTTAGTAGAATGAGACAAAAATACAATAATGTCTGTAAAACTATTTTTAAATTCTTATTATAAAATTTATATGTGTATTCCAGTCTATTTACATTTGTATGTTATTTTATTTTTTTTTTTTCTATTTCTTTCGATTTCTTGGTATTAGTGAAATATCTTATCTATATATATATATAAATCTTTTTTTTCTTCTTTCTTTCGCTATTTAAAACTTGATGAAACATATTAAAATTAAAACTCTATTCGTTATGTGTGTAATTTTCGGTCTGCATCATAGAATAATATAGCCGTATTTAAAATGATTCACATTACAATATTCGCCTATTATTTTTCTTCTTTTTTTTCTCGTTATAAATAGACCTTTTGTATACATTTGCCGATTTTAAACTTTTGTTTAATGTTTTTTAATATACATACTCATCATCATAAGTCATACTAAGTATTGTAACACTTATGACAATATACCTTTTTAAAAATTTCCCACACAATTGAAGTACTTATTATACAATTTTTTTTTTCTTGTTTTGATTTTTTGCCAACATTTTAATATGTGTTATTTTATTGTTATTGTAACTACTGCTGTTGTGATTATTGTTTTTGTGATGCGTTTAAAGATAAAACAATAAATAAATATTTATTTCAGGACGTCTTAAAACACCACAACGTGTAATATTCAGTGACATAAGACACCAGAGAGATTCTTCAGAATCATCACAATATTCAAAGTCAACAAATGTGACACAAACATCTGATAGTAAACAAGTACAATTTCATGGTACTGCTGGCAGAACTGGTATGCAAGATGAAGAAACATTACCGGAAGGCGATAAAAACCTCCCATGGAGAAGGCCAAGAAGTAATAGTTTACAGCCTTCATATAAATTGCCATGGGTACCAGAAAATAGAAGAATAAGAGATCGTTCACTAGATCCACAACGTCTATCATATGAGTTTAGTGATGTTCCTATAAGCCCTTGGGCATCTGAAGTTACATTGAAAAAGACTACTACAAAAGAAGTTAAAGTAATTGAAAGACAAAAGGTTGAAGAAATTGCTCTTAAGCCTTCCAAAATAGAAAGACGATTTTATGCGAAAACTGAAATGGAAACAGTTGATTTGAAATCAGTTAGGGAACTTGCATATACTTTACTTACTGAGCTTCAAGCAATTCAAAGTCAAGCTGGTTCCTCTTCTTATAATGAGGAACAGCGTGAAGAAGATTTAATTGCAATAGAAAAATTAAAACAAATTGAAGATATCTCTATTTTGGAATTAACACAGCACGTTGATGAAATCATAAAACGTGATACACAAAGAGCACAGAATTGGAGAGAAAAGAAAGATGAATTAACTACAAGATTAAAAACAGTAGAACAAAAGTTCGAACAGAAAAAACAGGAACTCCTTAGAAAGCATGAAGTTCAAGATATTAAAGAAATTGTTTATACTGAAACTGTTACCGATGTTGAAGACACAATTATCCTTAGAGTTGATGAAAACGCACAGATTAACGAATTCACTAGCCGACCACAAGAAGTTCCTGTTACATGGCAACGTGGACGACAACGCGGTAAACAAAATCTTTCACATCTGGAAGATTCTACCATACTAAGAGTTGATCAAAGAGAACTTATAAATGAATTTACTAGACAACAAGAGATTCCAGTGTCATGGCAGCGTGGTCAGAAGAGTCAACAAACCATTACAAATCTTGAGGATTCAACTATTTTGAGAGTAGATCAAAGAGAACAGATTAACCAATTTACTACGAAACAAGAAGAAGTTCCAGTTGCATGGCAACGCGGCAAAAAGAGTCAACAAACCACCACAAATCTGGAAGACTCAACAATTCTGAGAGTAGATCAACGAGAAGAAATTAATCAATTTACTAAAACACAAGACGAAGTAGCTGTTGCCTGGCAACGTGGCAAGAAGATGCAACAAAACATTACAAATATAGAAGATTCTACGATCCTCAATTTCAACCAACAAGAAGAAATTACAAAATATACACAAAAACCAGAAGAAGTTCCAACGTTCTGGCAAAGAGGTAAGAAACAGCCTTTAACGCATGTAGAAGATTCAGCTCATCTAACCCTGGATAGAAATGAACAAGTACATCAAGTTCCACAGCAGCCTGAGGAAGTGCCAGTTCTTTGGGAACGTGGTAAGAAAAAACCATCAGAAGAATTAGTTGAGCAGATATATCAACCCGCAGTAGTTGAAGAAAAAACAGTTCCATGGTTGCGCGGCAAAAAACAAAAACCTGAAGAAAAAGTTTCTGAAGAAATCAAGTGGCCTATGGGTAAGAGAAAGCCTAAGGAGGCAGAACAACCAGAAGTTGTGCAACTTAAACCCATACCAAGAAGAAAGCCCGAAGAAGCCTCTAAACAAGAAGAAGTAGAGTTAGCTCAAATCCCAGAAATTAAACCACAGGAGTTAAAACCACAGGAAGAAGCAATTCAAGGAGTACCATGGCAACGTGGCAAGAAACCGAAACAACAAGAAGAAGTCCCAGAAGAAAAACAATGGCCAACGGGTAAAAGAAAGCCTAAGGAGCCAGAACAACCAGAAGTTGTGCAACTCAAACCCATACCAAGAAGAAAGCCTGAAGAAGCCCCTAAACCAGAAGAAATAGAATTGGCTCCAGTCCCTGAATTAAAACCCCAGGAATTAAAACCCCAGGAGGAAGCAATTCAAGGAGTACCATGGCAACGTGGCAAGAAACCGAAACAACAAGAAGAAGTCCCAGAAGAAAAACAATGGCCAACGGGTAAAAGAAAGCCTAAGGAGCCAGAACAACCAGAAGTTGTGCAACTCAAACCCATACCAAGAAGAAAGCCTGAAGAAGCCCCTAAACAAGAAGAAATAGAATTGGCTCAAGTAGAATTTAAGCCCCAGGATTTAAAACCCCAGGAGGAAGCAATACAGGGAGTACCATGGCAACGTGGAAAGAAACCGAAACAAAAAGAAGATGTGCCTGAAGAAAAGCAATGGCCTACGGGTAAGGTAAAACCAAAAGAGCCTGAGCAACAAGAAGGCATTCAACTTAAACCAATACCTAAGAAACAACCTGATGAAACGGAAAAACCAGTTCAAGAAGAAATAACACCAATATTTGAACCGGAAGTATTACCAGAAGAAGAGATTGTTGAACGAGTTCCATGGAATCGGGGAAAGAAACACAAACCAATTCCTAAGAAACCAGATGAGCCTATGGAAGTTGTGCAATTAAAACCAATTCCTAGAAAAAAAATAGAAGTTATCGAAAAGCCAGAAGACGATGACGTAGAACCAATAACAAATGACGTTCCAGAAGATACTCAAGTAGAAGAAGTTGTAGTTCAAGAAATTGTCGACGGTAAAAAAGTTACGAAAGTGAAAAAAATCATAAAGAAAATTAAGAAAATAAAACCAAAGTCTGCCACAGAAGAAACTGAAAGTATTGAGACTGAAGAAATTGAAGATCAAGTAGAAGAACTACCTGAACCTCAAGAAATTGAAGTTATATCAGAACCTGAGAAAGTTCCAGAAGAGTCCCAAGTGGAAGAAGTTGTGGTTCAAGAAATTGTCGACGGCAAAAAAGTTACGAAAGTGAAGAGAATCATAAAGAAAGTTAAAAAAGTAAAACCAAAGACTGCGACAGAAGAAACTGAAAGAATTGAGACTGAAGAGATTGAAGAACAGGTAGAAGAACTACCCGAACCTGAAGAAATTGAAGTTGTATCAGAACCAGAAAAAGTTCCAGAAGAGTCCCAAGTGGAAGAAGTTGTGGTTCAAGAAATTGTCGACGGCAAAAAAGTTACGAAAGTGAAGAGAATCATAAAGAAAGTTAAAAAACTAAAACCAAAGACTGCGACAGAAGAAAATGAAAGAATTGAGACTGAGGAAATTGAAGAACAAGTAGAAGAACTACCTGAACCTGAAGAAATTGAAGTTGTATCAGAACCTGAAAAAGTTCCAGAAGAAACCCAAGTTGAAGAAGTTGTGGTTCAAGAAATTGTCGATGGCAAAAAAGTTACGAAGGTGAAAAAGATTATAAAGAAGATCAAAAAGCCAAGACAAAAAGTAGAAGAACTTGAAACAGTTGAATTACAAGATGATGAACAAATAACACAAGAAGAACAGGAAATATCTACAACAAATCTTGTTTTGAAACCAACTGAAGTTAAACAAGTATCACAAAAAGTTGAAACCGTAGAGGAAGATGAAGAATTCAAAAAAGATATGAACATTAAAATGACATCAAATATTATCAAAAAAGACAAAAAGAGAGTTTTTGTTGACGAGGGTCAATTACTTCCAGAACTAGAGTTGATTACTCAAAAACGAGTTCAAGAAGGTATCGACAAAATTGCTAATGAAGAGATAATTGAAGAAGAAGTTATTAGACAAACAACTGAAACCACTGTATCTGAAACAGAGAAACCGAAAAAGAAAGTGAAAAAAATTGTTCCAAAATTGAAAGCACCAAGATTTGTGCAAAAGCTTCAACCAGCTGTTTGTCAACAAAATAAACCAGTAATTTTAAATGCTAAAGTTGATGGTGTACCATTCCCAGAAGTTAAATGGTTATTTAATGAAGTTCAATTATTTGCTTCTGAACATTACATCATGCATGTAACTGAAAATTTGGCAACCCTAGAAATTACAGAAGTTACATCTTCAGACATTGGAGTATACTCTTGTGTAGCTACTAATGAAGCTGGAAGTGCTACATCTCGTGCTAACATTGTATTAGGTAATATTTATTTTATTTATGTTATTGATTTTGAAGAGCTTATAAATAACATTTTCAATCTCAATTCATATTTTTCAAACGCTATATTTTATACATGATTTTTAAATAAAAGGGTAAATGAGGTTTTATTATTTTGAATTTTTGATTATTTGATCATTTTTGTTTTGCTATTATTTAAGTTGTTCAATTTTCCTCATATTTTTTTTTTTTTGTAATATTTTAATTACATATCTATCTAGTATACAATCACAAAATGTGCGCTATTATATTATGCATCTACCGAGTAGAATATCAAATTTTTTAAAAACAAAATTTCTTTTTTTATTCTCAATCTGAAAAATAAAATTCTTTTCTCAACAATTAACAGTGCACATTTTGAATACAAAAATTAAATAATTTTTAAATTACATTACATTTTTACATTTTTACATTTTTACATTTAAACATTAACATATTCATATATAATTATGCTTCAACAACTGATAATTTTATAGAAAAAGAGGTGGTAGGTGTAGCCCCATCATTTGTTACACCTTTAAAAATATCAATGAATGAAGAAAATTCAATTGTAACTGTATCATGTCAAGTACACGGTGTACCAATTCCAAATATTAAAATATATCGAGCTTCTGAAGAAATTATTGAAAATGATTATATTCAACTTGCCTATGATGAAAAAACCGGATATGTTACTCTTGAAGATATCAATCCAAGACAAAATGAACCAATTGTTTATACAATAGAAGTGGAAAATCCATTAGGACGTGCAGTGGGTGAAGCAAATGTTCTTATTCATTCAAATGTAAATGAATCAAAACCTGAACTCTTGAAAGCTCCAAAAATTTTAACTCCTCTTCAAGCACGTATTGTACCAACGAATTCAACATTGATATTTGAAGTTAAATTTGAAGGAGTACCAGAACCCACAGTTAAATGGATTAAAAATGGCAAAGAACTATTACCAGATGAAAATGTAACAATTGTTAACGGAGAATACATCAGTACATTAAAAATTACGAAAATGGATAGAAAACGAGTAGGCAAGTATGAAATTATAATTGAGAATAAATCTGGAGAAGCTAAATCATCTGGTTCCGTTGTGGTTTCTGATGTAAAAGAAACGGAAGAAATAAAGGCTCCAAGATTTATTGAGCCAATAGCACCGAAACTGGTTACAGAAAATGATGTGGTTATCTTGGAAGCTAAAATTGAATCTATTCCAACATCGTCTTTCCAATGGTTTATGCAATCTCTGCCAGTTAAAACCACCAATGATGTCCGTATTGTAACACATGACAATAAATCAATTCTAATTATTGAAACATTTAAACAACATCATGTAGGTTCATACACTTGTAGAGCAGAAAATGTTGGAGGATCTGTTACATCAACCGCCTCTGTAAATATGGTTAAAACGCAAGAAACAGAAGAAATAATAGAATATGTTTCACCAAGATTCATCGAAAAAATAAAATCAGTTCGTGTTATGGATGGTGAGAAATTAACTTTAACAGCTAGAGTAATTGGTAAACCATTGCCAAAAATTGAATGGATTCATAATGACCAGCCAATACGGGAAGCAAAAGATATTGTTATTTCACAAGATAATTCCGGTTTATGTACACTTACAATATCCGAAGTTTTTCCTGAAGATGCAGGTGATTACGTTTGTCGCGCAACAAATCGTATTGGAGAAGCGAATTGCTTATCTTCAGTTTCAGTTGAAGGTATATTTATATATGTCTATGTACGAAGTACAATCACTAAATTATAAAGTTGAACACATTATGTAACACATTAATACAATCTACAATAATTTGACAAAACAAATAAAATAACAGAAAGTAAATGCTCAAGCAACAATTTTTCTTGCATGATCATAAGTAGAATAGTATTTGTATATAAAATAGAATTAATTTAAATTTAATATTCATTGCAGTTATTATGGTTTGCTTATTAAAATCAACAATTTAAATAGTTTGCGTAATACCAATTTGTGAAATATTAAATTTTTTGAACTCACCTTCACAGCTTACGAATATGTTCCTGATTCAGAAATAACTGCGACTGTATCGGAGGAAGATCTATTGGCAGAAAAGGTTAGTTCAATAAAATCATAATAAAAAATTAATACAGAGACAAATACTAACAGTTTTTCTCGCAGACAATATCCGCTGATGAAATAACAGAATCAGCACCTGTAATTACTAAACAACTTCCAAGTGCTATTAAACCCAAAGACGGTGAAATAACAACACTTGAAGTTAAAGTAAAAGGTAAACCAAAACCAAAGGTCAGATGGCTAAAGCAGGGTAAAGAAATTGTATCATCTGAAGAGTATCAAATCGAAGAATTTGAAGATGGAACATCCATTCTTGTTATTAATGAGATTTATCCTGATGATACTGGCGAAATAACATTTGAAGCATTAAATTCGCATGGTGTTGCTGTAACTAAAACAGAATTTGTTGTAGAACAAGAAGGTATAATTATTTTAAAAGGTTATATTTGGGATTATTTTCAATTAAAGCCTGATTTTTTATTATTTTTAATCAAATTGATTTTTTTACAGAAAGATTTCATTCGAAACATTATCCTTCACACAATTTCCTTTTCAGAAAATATATACATTTTACACACAAACACATATCTGTTCTGATTTACTCATATCATTTACCAACGAAAATTAATTAAATCTTATATTTCACAGGTGTTATAGGTACAACCACATACAGGAAACCAGAGTGGGTTACACAAATGGAAGAAATGCAAGAAACATTACGAGGTAAATTTTTGCACACTTTATTCAGAATTGATTATATACCCCATTTTTTTAAAATTTATCTCAATTTGTTCGATTTGTTTTCAAGTTTTATGGAAAATAAAATTTTCCAAATTTTTTGAATTTTTATTATTTTTTTTTTGTGAAATTTATTTTTAATTTTTATATGTCATTTTTATGTTATTTTTTGATGTTTATGTTCAAATTGTTAAATTTAAATTTTGAGCGAATTCGAGCATATTTGATTCAAAAAAATATAAATTTTCACGATTCATTTCAACAGAAGTTAGTTTATATTATAATAAAAGCTTCCGCGCTTTGCAACCAAATATAGTATTAGTGTGTGAATGTTCGAAAAAAACAATATAAATATTGAAAATACATGTCGAAATTTGTTTGTAAAATGTTTGTAACTAGAAACAAAATGCATTTGAATACTAAAAAAAAATATTAGGATGGGATACAAAAAAACAAATATGTAAATTTGATAAGACTAATAATATTATTATGTCCTTGTCCTGTCCATAATATATGGGTCAGCTTATAATGTTCTAAAACAAAATATTTGATCAAAAACATTGCCGTTACCATGATATTTAAAAAAACAAAATATTAATTATTTTGACAATTCAGACAGCGACATTGAAATGGACGAATTCCTAATTCTTGAACGGCAATGTTGTTTCCTTGACTGAAACATAATGAGAAGGTAGGATGCATTCAAATTTGTGATCAGACTGTCGTTAGGTTTAGTATTGATGTTTTAGAAATGAAATAAAATACTAATTTGCTTAACTGTTTTCCTTTTTTTGTAAGGTAAGAAACTAACAGCTGTTGGGTAGCGCAATATAATAAATAATATTTTTCTTTAATAACTTTCAGCGATCAAATGTTCACCTTCGTTTAGTTCTGAAATTGTGAACAAAAGACCAGGTGAAGGACAAAATGTGTTTTTCACTTGTACATTTGCTGGAAATCCAAGGCCAGGTATAATTTCAAATTCCCCTAAATTCCTCTTGGTATTTACTTTAATTCTGCGTTATTCCTATTCTTCATAAATTGAAAATTATTTTAGATATCGTTTGGTATCATAACAATCAAGTTCTTGAAAATTCGGAAAAATACAAAATTGTAATAGAAGAGAATAAAACGTCTTTAACCATTTTTTCCGCCACACAAAATGATGAGGGATATTATACATGCAAAGCAACAAATGAAATTGGAATTAATTGTACAAGAGCTAAAGTAATATTAGCAGCTTTGCACGAAGAAAAAGAAATTATAAAAAAAGTAAATAATCGAAAATCTAAATTTAGAACACGTAAAGTTCTAAAAAAACCAATTCAAGTTCAGGAATATGAATCCAGTAGTGAAGATGAGACAACATTTACAACTTCAAAAAAAATTGAAATTATTGTTGAAAATGACGATGATAAATTAAAGGAATTTCAAGAAGAGTGTATAGTACATGAAAGTACAACTTCAGAGAGCGCTCTCACCACTGAAGTTGAGATTTATGAAGAAACAACCATTCAAATAAAATTATTAGTTCAACAAATTGAAACGTTGAAATACGGAACTGAAGTTAATCAGTTATTAACTAAAATAAAAGCTATTGAGTTTGGTCCCGGAGAACTTCCCCTTAGAGAGTTGGCTACAATAGGCTTTTTGGTGCAAAAAGGCGTAACCATTTATCAAATTACAGAATTATATAATTCAAATAAATTTCCAGCTTTAAAATTGCCCGAATCTCAGTCAGCTTTAGTGAAATTAGTAGAAAGAGAAGGGCATGATAAAATTATATCAGAGGTTTTGACGGAAGAAACAGATGAAGAGGAATCATTTGTAGCAGCTACAGTTGGTTTTAGATCTTTTATAAGAATGATAGAATTAAAGCACACAACAGTGGAAGAAGTTATTACACGCTTCCAACGTGAAGACTTTATTCAACAAGAATGGAAAACCATATCAAGAATTGAGGTTGTATTTCACGCGTATCAAATTTTCAATTCTTCAATTTTTCTTATTCGAAATTATTTTTAGAAAATTATTGAAACAACAAGCGTTCATGAAATAAAACAAACGTGCAGCGTTGGTAAGTTATTCATTACCGGAGTGTAACTAATACCTCAAATTTTCCGTATGTTTTCAAGCTATTCAAATCATAAGATCTCAGGTTACCAGTTATCATAATAGTGAAACCAATAGCTTTTTTATCGTTTTCCTCAACATTTAAATATGAATTTAGTAACTAATTCACTCCGTTACGTTTTCAGAAACCTACTAAAACGCACAAATTTTACACAAAATGTATTTCAATTTTTTCTCTATACAAAATTTATATAATCATTTTTCAGAAGCTTCAGTGAAGAGTATTTTAAAATCATCAAAGATAATAGAAGGTATGATAATATAGAAAATTGTTTTTCCTTTTTATTTTACGAATTTTGTTTTGAAACCTTAACTATCTGACTGTTATCATTTGGGCTGAAATAGAGGCTTCATAAAATTTTAGATTTTGTTTTAAGATTTGTTCTATTTGCAGTTTTTTTTAACGAGTGAATAAGTTTTACAGGCAAAGCTTCCCTTTTAATTAGCTTTGACAATGAAAATTTTTGACGCTTTTGGCTGAGCAAATTTTCCAAATATGAATTCATTTCATTTAATTGGTAAGTCTATCACTATCTAGCTAGTAAATAAATGTTCAATGTATTATATTTCATCGAATAATATTAAAGACTGAGAGAGTTTGTACACAAAAATTATACAATTATTAAAAACAAAACAATTGGACACTAATGGAGATAACAAAAACAATAAAAACTGGAAACACAACAAAATTAAAACTATGCGGACATTATATCTCTCTCGTCTTTCAATTGAAATTGTTGTATAAATGTTGCACTAATCGAGCACAATAGCAATATACAAGCGTATAGGAAGACGACCACAAAATAACATGTATATATGCAAGGCTTCCACACTTAACCGAGTCAAACGTATAGTATTAATGTAAAATTTCCCATCATTGCCCTACTTTCACAGAAACCGTTAAAATTCATCAGGAAACACAGGAAGAAAAACAATTATTTTCAGAGAAAAAACAAAAGAAAGCAATTAAAAAGAAGCAAACAGAACAGGCAGTTGCAATTGAAGATCTGATAGAAGTTACCAAAGTTTCAAATAAATTGAAACCACTTCGACCAGAATCTCAAGAAGAAGAAATAGATGAAGAGTTTATAGATGAGATTAAACCAAAGAAGTCGAAAGAAATTAAACAAATACCTTTACAAACGCCAATTGAAAGTTCTGAAGCTACTGTTACTACAACTGTGATTAGTATTGCACCCAAAGAAGCAAATGATGCTAAAGCTGTTGTTAATCTATTACCGCAAGCAACTATTATTACAGAAGAAATATTAGTATCAGAAAAAGAAGGTGAATTAATTCAACGCAAAAATGTAACTGAAACGAAACCAAATATTTCCTTGCAAGATCTTAAAGAGTCTGTTGAAATCTCAGAAACAAAAATTGAGGAAACCATTGAAGAAGTAAAAGATATATCACAGGTTCCAAAATCTATTAAAGTGAAACAAAGTGTTATTCCAAATCAATCAATTGAAATTACTGAACCTCTAACAGAAGATAGTATCAGTGATTTACAGAAATCAGATATACAAACAACAATAGCAAAAGTTAATGTTATATTACACGATGCCAAAATAATAACGGAGAATATTACGAATCAAAAAGAGGAATACTTTAGTGGATCATTTAAGCCACAAGAAAGCGAAGCAACTGAAAAAATGTTACCCATTGAAGGTATTGAAATTACTGAAGTTATAAAAATTGAGTCAGAAAATGAGTTTACATCATTATTAAAAACTTCTCCGGTTACACCCAAGTATCAATTATCGGAAATAGAATCAATTGAAGTTCATGAAGTTCTATCGGAAGACCGTCCCGAAAAATATTATCCGGAATTAATTGTAGCTACAGAAAGTGCAACCTCTACATTTATTGAACAAAAGCCATATATTACTCATGAGACACACGCACCAGAGTTGGAAGACAATTTTATTCCTGGAAAACTTCCTCCAACACAAACTGCAGGAGTTATTCTAGAAACATCTGAACCACTTTCAATTTCCGAATACCCAACACACGAAACAGAAGTTAGCTTCACAGATAAATTTTTACCCAAATTTTCAGAAGCAACTAATATACTAACGACAATGGAGGGTATTACCACAGAAATTGCTGACACAAGATTATCTGTAAACGAGTTTAAATCAAATGAATTCGAAACTAAAATTGCTGATATCGACTATAACGAGCAAATGCATGTTAGAACAACAGTAGTTGAAGTAAATGAACGTGAAGAAAATTTAGAACCAATCGAAAAAATTCAAGGTAAGAAAGCTGAACCTTCTATTCTATATCTCCAAACAAGTGAACACATTGAGCCCATTATACATGACAAAGAATCAGATTTTTATAATATTGTACAGCCAAAATCAATTTTACCAATACAATCAATAGAACCAAAGGACACATTTATGACAGAAGAATTACTCACAATGGAAACCACAGGAATACTTACAGATAAATTATCTTATCGAACCACAGAAGCCACACAAAATATATTATTACAAGAATCTAAAGAGGTTTCTACTATTTTAACACACGACAAAGAAACTGATTTTAAAGCAACAACACTACCAGAAAATGTAACAGCAAAAACAATTTTTGACACAGAAAAATCCGTTCAAATTACTACACTAGATGTATCAGATAGCGTTGAGAAACTAACTGACGAAACAATTCCAATTCAGAAAGCCACACTTACATCAGCACAAACACACAAATCCATTATTGTTGAAGAAATTGAACCCGAATTCGCACCAGACACATTTAACAACCCAAAAACATTAGAATCCATAGCAAAAATTACCAATTCAGAACATGAACAGAAAACAATACACGAAACATTTATTTATGATAACTTGCAATCATATGACAGTATTATTAAACCTGAAGAAAAACTAGCGCTTCAACTTTTTGAATCAAACAACGACATAATCTGTGTCACAGAAGTAATTCCTGATGACAAAGAAGCAATAACTGAAATATTTACATATGAATCTAAAACCGCTGAAGCAAAACTAACATCAAGTCAACAAGTTGCAATAAAATCGGAAACATTAATAGACGATTCATCAGCAGATTTACTGGAAACACCAATAAAAGCCCAATCTGCAAAAGAAAAGCAAAGCTATATAGAAGGACTTCAAATCGAACAAACGCATGCAATAGAGTCCGAAGAATCATTTACTGGAGAATTTAAAGTAAAAACAAATATAGCTGAAGTAGAACACGTATTAACTGAAAGTGTTCAAGTGCAACAAATTGACGTTATAGAATCAGAAGAATCTTTTGAAGAAAAATTGAAACCTAAAACAAACAAAGCTGATATAGAACATGTAACAATTGAAGGTGTTCAAGTTGAGCAAACTAATGTTATTGAGTCAGAAGAAGCCTTTGACGGTAAATTAAAACCAAAAACAAATACTGCAGAAGTAGAACATGTAACTACTGAAAGTATCCAAGTCCAACAAACTGATTTTATAGAATCCGAAGAATCTTTTGTTGGTGAGTTCAAAGTAAAAACCAGCACAGCTGAAGTGGAGCATGTAACAACTGAAGGTGTTCAAGTGGAGCAAACTAATGTTATTGAGTCAGAAGAAGCCTTTGACGGTAAATTAAAACCAAAAACAAATACTGCAGAAGTAGAACATGTAACTACTGAAGGTATCCAAGTCCAACAAACTGATATTATAGAATCCGAAGAATCTTTCGTTGGTGAATTCAAAGTAAAAACCAACAATGCTGAAGTGGAGCATGTAACCACTGAAGGTGTTCAAGTCGAACAAACTAACGTTATTGAGTCAGAACAAATCTTTGAAGAAAAATTAAAACCTAAAACAAATACAGCAGAAATAGAACATGTAACCATAGAAGGCATCCAAATACAACAAACGGATGCAATAGAATCCGAGGAATCATTTACTGGTGAATTTAAAGTAAAAACAAGCACTGCTGACATTGAGCATGTGACAACTGAAGGAGTTCAAGTTGAACAAACCAATGCTATTGAGTCGGAAGAAATCTTTGATGGTAAATTAAAACCTAAAACAAATGTAGCAGAAGTCGAACATGAGACTACTGAAGGTATTCAAGTACAACAAACAGAAATCATAGAATCCGAAGAATCGTTTACTGGTGAATTCAAAGTTAAAACTAGCAATGCTGAAGTGGACCACGTGACAACTGAAGGTGTTCAAGTTGAGCAAACTAATATTATTGAGTCAGAGGAACCCTTTGATGGTAAATTAAAACCAAAAACAAATACTGCAGAAGTAGAACATGTAACTACTGAAAGTATCCAAGTCCAACAAACTGATATTATAGAATCCGAAGAATCCTTTGTTGGTGAATTCAAAGTAAAAACCAGCACAGCTGAAGTGGAGCATGTAACAACTGAAGGTGTTCAAGTTGAACAGACTAATATTATTGAATCGGAAGAAATATTTGATGGTAAATTGAAACCAAAAACAAACACTGCCGAGGTGGAACATGTCACTACCGAAGGTGTTCAAGTACAACAAATGGATGTCATAGAATCCGAAGAATCATTTACTGGTGAATTCAAAGTTAAAACTAGCAACGCTGAAGTGGACCATGTGACAACTGAAGGTTTTCAAGTTGAGCAAACTAATATTATTGAGTCAGAAGAACCCTTTGATGGTAAATTAAAACCAAAAACAAATACTGCAGAAGTAGAACATGTAACTACTGAAAGTATCCAAGTCCAACAAACTGATATTATAGAATCCGAAGAATCCTTTGTTGGTGAATTCAAAGTAAAAACCAGCACAGCTGAAGTGGAGCATGTAACAACTGAAGGTGTTCAAGTTGAGCAAACTAATGTTATTGAGTCAGAAGAAGCCTTTGACGGTAAATTAAAACCAAAAACCAATACTGCAGAAGTAGAACATGTAACTACTGAGGGTATCCAAGTACAACAAACTGATATTATAGAATCCGAAGAATCCTTTGATGGTGAATTTAAAGTAAAGACCAACAATGCGGAAGTGGAGCATGTAACAACTGAAGGTGTTCAGGTCCAACAAACTAACGTTATTGAGACGGAAGAAATATTTGAAGGCAAATTAACACTAAAAACAAACACTGCAGAGGTGGAACATGTTACTACCGAAGGTATTCAAGTACAACAAACAGACGTCATAGAATCCGAAGAATCATTTACTGGTGAATTCAAAGTTAAAACTAGCAATGCTGAAGTGGACCACGTGACAACTGAAGGTGTTCAAGTTGAACAGACTAATATTATTGAATCGGAAGAAATATTTGATGGTAAATTGAAACCAATTACAAATACTGCAGATGTAGAACATGTAACTACTGAAGGTATCATAGTACAACAAACTGATGTCATAGAATCCGAAGAATCATTTACTGGTGAATTCAAAGTTAAAACCAATACAGCAGAAGTGGAGCATGTAACTACTGAAGGTGTTCAAGTCGAACAAACTAACGTTATTGAGTCAGAAGATATCTTTGATGCAAAACTAAAGCCAAAAACAAATAATGCCGAAGTGAAACATGTCACTACCGAAGGTGTTCAAGTACAACAAACAGATGTCATAGAATCCGAAGAATCATTTACTGGTGAATTCAAAGTTAAAACTAGCAATGCTGAAGTGGAGCATGTGACAACTGAAGGTGTTCAAGTCGAACAAACTAGTGTTATTGAATCGGAAGAAGTATTTGATGGTAAATTAAAACCAAAAACTACTACTGCAGAAATCGAACATGTAACTACTGAAAGTATTCAAGTGCAACAAACAAATACCATAGAATCCGAAGAATATTTCACTGGCGAGTTCAAAGTTAAAACTAGCACAGCTGAAGTGGAACATGTAACAACTGAAGGTGTTCAAGTCGAACAAACTGATATTATTGAGTCGGAAGAAATCTTTGACGGCGAATTTAAAGCTAAAACAAATACTGCGGAGGTGGAACATGTCACTACCGAAGGTGTTCAAGTACAACAAACAGATGTCATAGAATCCGAAGAATCATTTACTGGTGAATTCAAAGTTAAAACTAGCAATGCTGAAGTGGAGCATGTGACAACTGAAGGTGTTCAAGTCGAACAAACTCATATTATTGAGTCAGAAGAAATCTTTGATGCCAAACTAAAGCCAAAAACAAATATTGCCGAAGTGGAACATGTCACTACCGAAGGTGTTCAAGTACAACAAACGGATGTCATAGAATCCGAAGAATCATTTACTGGTGAATTCAAAGTTAAAACTAGCAATGCTGAAGTGGACCACGTGACAACTGAAGGTGTTCAAGTTGAACAAACTAATATTATTGAATCAGAAGAAATATTTGATGGTAAATTGAAACCAATCACAAATACTGCAGAAGTGGAACACGTCACTACTGAAGGGGTCCAAGTACAACAAACTGACGCCATAGAATCTGAAGAATCATTTACTGGTGAATTCAAAGTTAAAACTAGCACAGCAGATATGGAGCATGTAACAATTGAAGGTGTTCAAGTCGAACAAACTCATATTATTGAGTCTGAAGAAATCTTTGATGGTAAACTAAAACAAAAAACTAGCAATGCCGATGTTGAACATGTTACAATTGAAGGTATTCAAGTACAACAAACTGACGCCATTGAATCTGAAGAAGATTTTACTGGAGAATTTAAAGTTAAAACTAACCAAGCCGAAGTCGAGCATGAAACATCTGAGAGTATTCAAGTAGAACAAACTGATGCTATTGAATCAGAAGAAATTTTCGAAGGTAAATTAAAACCAAAAACTAGCAACGCAGATGTTGACCATGTAACTATTGAAGGTTTACAAGTACAAGAGATCGATGCCATAGAATCGGAAGAATCATTTTCTGGAGAATTCAAAGTAAAAACTAACACGGCAGAAGTTGAACATGTAACAACAGAAGGTGTTCAAGTAGAACAGACTGATGCCATTGAATCGGAAGAAGCGTTTGAAGGAAAATTAAAACCAAAAACCAATACAGCAATAGTAGAACACGAAACTACTGAAGGTATTCAAATACAACAAACCGATGTAATTGAATCTGAAGAATCCTTTACAGGAGAATTTAAAGTTAAAACTAACGTAGCAGAAGTTGAGCACGAAACAACAGAAGGTGTTCAAGTTGAACAAACTAACGCTATTGAATCTGAAGAAATCTTTGAAGGTAAATTAAAACCCAAAACAAGCTCTGCAGACGTAGAACATGTAACGATAGAAGGCATACAAATACAACTGACGGATATAATCGAATCGGAAGAATCGTTTACTGGAGAATTCAAAGTCAAGACCAGTCAAGCAGAAATTGAACATGTTACTACAGAAGGTGTTCAAGTACAGCAGACTAATGCCATTGAATCAGAGGAATCCTTTACTGGTGAATTCAAAGTTAAAACTATCACAGCAGATGTAGAACATGTAACTGCTGAGAGTGTTCAAGTACAAGAAACTGATGTGATAGAATCTGAGGAATCTTTTACAGGTGAATTCAAAGTCAAAACTAATAAAGCGGATGTTGAACATGTAACGACAGAAGGTATTCAAGTGCAACAGACGAATGTTATTGAATCAGAAGAAACATTTGTAGGTGAATTTAAACCAAAAACAAACAACGCTGAAGTGGAGCATGAAACCAATGAAGGCGTTCAAGTACAACAAATGAATATTATAGAATCAGAACAAAATTTTGAAGAATTATTGAAACCGAAAACCAACAACGCAGAAATCGAGCACGTAACCATTGAAGGTATCCAAGTACAGCAAACAAATCTTATAGAGTCTGAAGAATCCTTTACTGGTGAATTCAAGGTAAAGACTAATACAGCTCAATTGGAGCATGAAACAACAGAAGGTGTTCAAGTTCAGCAACCCGAAGTTATTGAATCTGAAGAATCATTTGTTGGCGAATTTAAACCAAAGACTAATAGAGCCGAAGTTGATACCGTCACTAATGAAAGTTTGGTGGTTGAACAAACAGAAATAATTGAAACTGAAGAATCATTTGTTGGCGAATTTAAACCAAAGACAAACCAAGCAGAAGTAGAGCATGAAACTAATGAAGGGATTCAAATTGAACAAGCTGAAATTATCGAATCAGAAGAATCTTTTGCTGGTGAGTTTAAGCCGAAAACTAATAAAGCTGAGGTGGAGCATGAAACAATAGAAGGAATTGTAGTTCAACAAACTGAGATCAATGAATCTGAAGAATCGTTTGTTGGAGAATTCAAACCAAAGACAAACAAAGCCGAGGTTGAACATATTACTACTGAAAGTGTGCAAGTACATCAAGCCGATGTGAATGAATCTGAAGAATCCTTTTTAGGAGAATTTAAGCCAAAAACAAATAAAGCTGAAGTAGAACATGAAACAACAGAAGGTATTCAAGTTCAACAAGTCGAAATAATTGAATCTGAAGAATCATTTGTTGGGGAATTTAAACCCAAAACTAATAGAGCCGAATTGGATACCATCACCAATGAAAGTTTGATGGTTGAACAAACAGAAATAATCGAAACTGAAGAATCGTTTATTGGCGAATTTAAACCAAAGACAAACCAAGCTGAAGTAGAGCACGAAACAACAGAGGGTGTTCAAATTGAACAAGCTGAAATTATTGAAACAGAAGAATCCTTTGTTGGGGAATTTAAGCCGAAGACAAATAAAGCAGATATAGAAAGGTTTACAAATGAAGGTGTCCAAGTTATACAGACCTATGTAATTGAATCGGAAGAAAATTTCGATGGCCAGTTCCAACCAAAAACTGGCATCGTTGATGTGGGTACTACATATTCGGAAAGTATTCAATTGGAACAGACCACTGTCATTGAATCTGAAGAAAACTTTGAAGGACAGTTTAAACCAAAAACTGGTGTAGCTGATATTCAACACGTTTTAACTGAAGGTATTGAAGTTCAAGAAAACGAAATTATTGAATCGGAAACCAATATTATAAAATCCATTAACAAAGAACAAAAAATAACTCCAAGTATTAATGAATCAACGTTACTACCAACTCAATCTGAAACCATTACAACAGACACAATAGATATATTTGAATCAGTAAAACCAACTGAAAAACATATTACATTTAAAACTGATACTATTGAACCGTTAAACGTTCAATTTACAATAGCAGAAGAAAACCTTAGCGAATTAGAAACACCAACAATACCAACGAAATTTACAGTAGAAGAATCACAAACAGAATTAATATTACCAGAACAGTCAGAAATTTTTGTTTCAAATACAACTGAAAATATAATTGAAGGTAAGATAACAGAAACAGTAACAGCACAAGAAACAATTGCAAAACACAATACACTGATCAAAACAGAAGTAGTTACAGGAGAAACAATAGATACTTTTGAAACAAACGAAACAAATAGTGAAAACATTAATTTTAAAATAGTTGATGCAAACACTATAGCCGAACAATCTTTTGTTATACCAGATGATACACTAGATAAATTAAAAATATTACCTAAAAACATAAGTACAGCTCACATAACTCAAGATGAAAAGAATAATATAACTATAACAGAAGTACAAACTGATGAAACAGTCCAAGATTTAAAAACAAAAAATAAAATAAATACACAAATAGCATATTTAGGTGCAGAAAAAATATTAAATAATACTGTTACAAATATAACACAATTTAATGAAGGTAAGTCCCCTAGTTATATAAGTAGTCTAAGCATCCACGAACAAAACATAAAACTAAACCCAGTTGTACGATGTTTAATTATATTCAAAGATTGGATGGGTTGAATCGGCCAAAAACAAAATAAAAATTAATAATATTCTAAATGACTTGAGACTTTTTTACTTTAATACCTTCATATTTTCAAGGTTTGGTAAAATAAATCAAAACTGCAAAATAATTCATAATATCGTTCAAAAGAATCAGAAAATGAATTATGCCTTTCTTTAGTACATTTGGGCGATTCATATCATCTAATTTTGAAATAAAAAACATGAAACAGCTAACACTAACACAATACAAAACACACACAATTACACACCCAATACATCATCTAATAGATACACATGAAGACACCAAAACCGGAATAAAAACAAAAAAAGTCATCAAGAAAAAGGTGATAGGAAAAGAAATAAAAGATATTGAAGAGAAAATAACTGCTCAAGATGATGATCATAAACCAGTCAACAAAGAACACGATGAAATTGAAGAACTCCCAGAGCAAGTACATGTACAGGAAATAACAAAGGATGGAGAAACACGAACCACAATTACCAAGAAACGTATTATAAAAAGGAAAAAGGGTCCTAAACAAGAAATAACTGAAATTGAGACAGTTGAAGAAGACGGCCAAGAACCTGTAATAACTGTTACTGTTGAGGAAACTCTTGCCCCTGAGATAGTTCCAGAAGAAATCGAAGAACTTCCAGAACAAGTACATGTTCAGGAGATCACAGAACAAGGTAAAACAAAGACAGTTGTTACCAAGAGACGGGTTATTAAAAAAAAGAAGGGGTCAAAACAAGAAATCACTGAAATTGAAACTGTCCAAGAAGACGATCTGGAGCCAGTAACCACCGTTACCGTTGAAGAAAAACTTGCTCCTGCGGAAATCACTGAAGAAATCGAAGAATTTCCAGAACAAGTTCATGTTAAAGAGATTACAGACGAAGGTAAAACGAAAACTACAGTAACTAAAAGAAGAGTCATCAAAAAAAAGAAAGGGCCCAAACAAGAAATTACTGAAATCGAAACCATCGAAGAAGACGGTCAAGAGCCTGTTACTACTGTTACAGTTGAGGAATCGGTTGTTCCTGAAGAAACTCCAGAGGAAATCGAAGAACTTCCAGAGCAGGTACATGTTAAAGAGACTACTGACGAAGGTAAAACAAAAACTATTGTTACCAAGAGACGAGTAATTAAAAAGAAGAAAGGTCCTAAACAAGAAATCACTGAAATCGAAACTGTACAAGAAGACGGTCAAGAGCCTGTAACTACTGTTACCGTTGAGGAATCAGTTGTCCCAGAAAAAACTTCAGAAGAAATCAAAGAACTTCCCGAACAAGTTCATGTTAAAGAAACCACGGACGAAGGTAAAACGAAGACCATAATAACCAAGAGACGAGTAATTAAAAAGAAGAAAGGTCCAAAACAGGAAATAACTGAAATCGAAACTGTCGAAGAGGACGGTCAAGAGCCTGTTACTACTGTTACCGTCGAAGAATTAATTGTCCCTGATGAAATTCCAGAAGAAATCGAGGAACTTCCAGAACAAGTTCATGTTAAAGAGACTACGAACGAAGGTAAAACAAAAACTATTGTTACCAAGAGACGAGTAATTAAAAAGAAGAAAGGTCCTAAACAAGAAATCACTGAAATCGAAACTGTCGAAGAAGACGGTCAAGAGCCTGTAACTACTGTTACCGTTGAGGAATCAGTCGTCCCAGAAGAAACTCCAGAAGAAATCGAGGAACTTCCCGAACAAATTCATGTTAAAGAGACCACGGACGAAGGTAAAACGAAGACCATAGTAACCAAAAGACGAGTAATTAAAAAGAAGAAAGGTACAAAACAGGAAATAACTGAAATCGAAACTATCGAAGAAGACGGTCAAGAGCCCATAACTACTGTAACTGTTGAAGAAACTACTGTTCCTGACGATATTCCGGAAGAAATCGAAGAACTACCTGAGCAAGTACATGTTCAAGAGACAACAGACAAAGGTGTAACAAAAACAGTTGTTACTAAAAGACGAGTAATTAAAAAGAAAAAAGGACCTAAACAAGAAATAACTGAAATTGAAACTGTTGAAGAAGATGGTCAAGAGCCTGTAACAACTGTTACTGTTGAAGAAACGACTGTTCCTGAGGATGTGCCGGAAGAAATCTTAGAACTTCCAGAACAAGTACATGTTCAAGAGACCACAGACAAAGGTGTAACAAAAACAGTTGTTACTAAAAGACGAGTAATTAAAAAGAAAAAAGGACCTAAACAAGAAATAACTGAAATTGAAACTGTTGAAGAAGATGGTCAAGAGCCTGTAACAACTGTTACTGTTGAAGAAACTACTATTCCTGAGGACATTCCGGAAGAAATCGAAGAACTGCCAGAGCAAGTACATGTTCAAGAGACAACAGACAAAGGTATAACTAAAACTGTTGTTACGAAAAAGAGAATAATTAAGAAAAAAAGGGGACCTAAACAAGAAATAACTGAAATTGAAACTGTTCAAGAAGACGGACAAGAGCCTGTAACAACTATTAATGTTCATGAAACTGTTGTTAAGGAAGATGTCCCAGAAGAAATCGAGGAGCTTCCAGAACAAATACATGTTCAAGAAACCACAGACCAGGGTATAACAAAAACAGTTGTTACTAAAAGAAGGGTCATTAAAAAGAAAAAAGGACCCAAACAGGAAATAACTGAAATTGAAACTGTTGAAGAAGATGGCCAAGAGCCTGTTACAACGGTCACTGTTGTAGAATCACCGGTTCCTGTTGATGTTCCAGAGGTAATCGAAGAACTGCCAGAAGAAGTGCATATTAAGGAAACTACAGACGAAGGTAAAAGAAAAACCATTGTCACAAAGAAACGAGTAATTAAGAAGAAGAAAGGGCCAAAGCAAGAAATTACTGAAATTGAAACAATTGAGGAAAATGGGCAAGAACCTGTCATCACGGTCACTGTCGAAGAATCAGTGGTTCCTGAAGACGTTTTAGATGAAATAGAGGAACTCCCAGAGCAAGTGTACGTTAAGGACACTACTAAAGATGGTTCAACAAAAACCACTGTTACCAAGAGACGAGTAATTAAAAAGAAGAGGGGTCTTAAACAAGAAATCACTGAAATCGAAACTGTTGAAGAAGACGGGCAAGAACCCATAATTACGGTTACTGTAGAAGAAACAGTTATTCCTGAAAACATTCCCAGCGAAATCGAGGAACTTCCTGAAGAAGTGCATGTTAAGGAGACTATTGATGAAGGAATAACCAAAACTATCGTTACAAAAAGAAGAGTCATTAAGAGAAAGAAGGGGCCTAAGCAAGAAATCACGGAAATAGAAACTGTAGAAGAAGACGGTCAAGAGCCTGTAACCACGGTTACAGTTGAAGAATCAGTAGCTCAAGAAGATTTGCCAGAGGAAATAGAGGAGCTTCCGGAGCAAGTACATGTTATAGAGACAACAGACGATGGTAAAACCAAAAAAGTTGTAACAAGGAGACGGGTTATTAAAAAGAAGAAAGGACCCAAACAAGAAATCACGGAAATACAAACAGTCGAAGAAGATGGAAAAGAGCCTGTTACCACTGTTACTGTACAAGACTCAGTTATTCCCACAGAAGCTCCAGAGGAAATCGAAGAACTCCCAGAAAATGTTCATATAAAAGAAACAACAGACAACGGTATAACAAAAACAATTGTTACCAAAAGAAGAATTATTAAGAAGAAAAAGGGACCCAAACAAGAAATAACTGAAATTGAAACTGTAGAAGAAGATGGTCAAGAGCCTGTAACAACTGTTACTGTTGAAGAAACCACTGTCCCTGAGGAGGTTCCAGAAAAAATCGAAGAACTTCCAGAACAAGTACATGTTCAAGAGACCACAGACAAAGGTGTTACAAAAACCGTTGTTACGAAAAGAAGAGTCATTAAAAAAAAGAAAGGGCCGAAACAGGAAATAACTGAAATCGAAACTGTCGAAGAGGACGGCCAAGAGCCTGTTACTACTGTTACCGTGGAAGAATCAGTTGTCCCTGATGAAATTCCAGAAGAAATCGAGGAACTTCCAGAACAAGTTCATGTTAGAGAGACCACGGACGAAGGTAAAACGAAAACCATAGTAACCAAGAGACGAGTAATTAAAAAGAAGAAAGGTCCAAAACATGAAACAACTGAAATCGAAACTGTCGAAGAGGACGGTCAAGAGCCTGTTACTACTGTTACCGTTGAAGAATCAGTTGTCCCTGATGAAATTCCAGAAGAAATCGAGGAACTTCCAGAACAAGTTCATGTTAAAGAGACCACGGACGAAGGTAAAACGAAAACCATAATAACCAAGAGACGAGTAATTAAAAAGAAGAAAGGTCCAATACAAGAAATAACTGAAATCGAAACTGTCAAAGAGGACGGTCAAGAGCCTGTTACTACTGTTACCGTTGAAGAATCAGTTGTCCCTGATGAAATTCCAGAAGAAATCGAGGAACTTCCAGAACAAGTTCATGTTAAAGAGACCACGGACGAAGGTAAAACGAAAACCATAATAACCAGGAGACGAGTAATTAAAAAGAAGAAAGGTCCAAAACAAGAAATAACTGAAATCGAAACTGTCGAAGAGGACGATCAAGAGCCTGTTACTACTGTTACCGTTGAAGAATCAGTTGTCCCTGATGAAATTCTAGAAGAAATCGAGGAACTTCCAGAACAAGTTCATGTTAAAGAGACCACGGACGAAGGTAAAACGAAAACCATAATAACCAAGAGACGAGTAATTAAAAAGAAGAAAGGTCCAAAACAAGAAATAACTGAAATTGAAACTGTCGAAGAGGACGGTCATGAGCCTGTTACTACTGTTACGGTTGAAGAATCAGTTTTCCCTAATGAAATTCTAGAAGAAATCGAGGAACTTCCAGAACAAGTTCATGTTAAAGAGACCACGGACGAAGGTAAAACGAAAACCATAATAACCAAGAGACGAGTAATTAAAAAGAAGAAAGGTCCAAAACAGGAAATAACTGAAATTGAAACTGTCGAAGAGGACGGTCAAGAGCCTGTTACTACTGTTACCGTTGAAGAATCAGTTGTCCCTGATGAAATTCCAGAAGAAATCGAGGAACTTCCAGAACAAGTTCATGTTAAAGAGACCACGGACGAAGGTAAAACGAAAACCATAATAACCAAGAGACGAGTAATTAAAAAGAAGAAAGGTCCAAAACAAGAAATAACTGAAATTGAAACTGTCGAAGAGGACGGTCAAGAGCCTGTTACTACTGTTACCGTTGAAGAATCAGTTGTCCCTGATGAAATTCCAGAAGAAATCGAGGAACTTCCAGAACAAATTCATGTTGAAGAGACCACGGACGAAGGTAAAACGAAAACCATAATAACCAAGAGACGAGTAATTAAAAAGAAGAAAGGTCCAAAACAGGAAATAACTGAAATTGAAACTGTCGAAGAGGATGGTCAAGAGCCTGTTACTACTGTTACCGTCGAAGAATCAATGTTCCCTGATGAAACTCCAGAAGAAATCGAGGAACTTCCTGAACAAGTTCATGTTAAAGAGACCACGGACAAAGGTGAAACGAAAACTGTAGTAACCAAAAGACGAGTAATTAAAAAGAAGAAAGGTCTAAAACAGGAAATAACTGAAATCGAAACGGTGGAAGAAGACGGTCAAGAGCCTGTTACTACTGTTACAGTCGAAGAATCAGTTGTCCCGGATGAAACTCCAGAAGAAATCGAGGAACTTCCAGAACAAGTTCATGTTAAAGAGACCACGGACGAAGGTAAAACGAAAACTGTAGTAACCAAAAGACGAGTAATTAAAAAGAAGAAAGGCCCGAAACAGGAAATAACTGAAATCGAAACGGTGGAAGAAGACGGTCAAGAGCCAATAACGACTGTAACTGTTGAAGAAACCGTACTCCCCAACGAAGTTCAGGAAGAAATTCAGGAACTACCAGAACAAGTACACATCCTAGAGACCACTGATAAAGGTGTTACAAAAACCATTGTAACAAAAAGACGAGTAATTAAGAAGAAAAAAGGACTCAAACAAGAAATAACTGAAATTGAAACGGTTGAAGAAGATGGTCAGGAGCCTGTAACAACTGTTACTGTTGCAGAAACCAGTATCCCCGAGGATGTTCCGGAAGAAACGGAAGAATTTCCAGAACAAGTGCGTGTTCAACAAACCACAGACGAAGGTGTGACAAAAACCATTGTTACGAAAAGAAGAGTTATTAAAAAGAAAAAAGGACCCAAACAAGAAATAACTGAAATTGAAACTGTTCAAGAAGACGGAAAAGAGCCGGTAACAACTATTAATGTTCATGAAACTGTTGAGAAGGAAGATGTCCCAGAAGAAATCGAAGAGCTTCCAGAACAAATACATGTTCAAGAAACCACAGACAAGGGTATCACAAAAACAGTTGTTACTAAAAGAAGGGTCATTAAAAAGAAAAAAGGACCCAAACAAGAAATAACTGAAATTGAAACTGTTGAAGAAGATGGTCAAGTGCCTGTAACAACAGTTACTTTTGAAGAAACAACTGTATCCGAGGAAGTTCCAGAAGAAATCGAAGAACTTCCAGAACAAGTACATGTTCAAGAGACAACAGACAAAGGTGTAACAAAAACCGTTGTAACAAAAAGACGAGTCATTAAAAAGAAAAAAGGACCCAAACAAGAAATAACTGAAATTGAAACTGTTGAAGAAGATGGTCAAGAACCTGTAACAACAGTTACTGTTGAAGAAACCGCTGTCCCCGAAAAGATTCCGGAAGAAATTGAAGAACTTCCAGAACAAGTACACGTTCAAGAAACCACAGACAAAGGTGTATCAAAAACAGTTGTTACTAAAAAACGAGTAATTAAAAAGAAAAAAGGACCCAAACAAGAAATAACTGAAATTGAAACTGTTGAAGAAGATGGTAAAGAGCCTGTAACAACTGTTACTGTTAAAGAAACTACTGTTCCTGAGGATATTCCGGAAGAAATCGAAGAACTACCAGAGCAAGTACATGTTCAAGAGACAACAGACAAAGGTATAACTAAAACTGTTGTTACTAAAAAAAGAATAATTAAGAAAAAAAGAGGACCTAAACAAGAAGTAACCGAAATTGAAACTGTTGAAGAAGATGGCCAAGAGCCTGTAACAACTGTTACTGTTGAAGAAACTACTGTTCCTAAGGATGTGCCGGAAGAAATCGTAGAACTTCCAGAACAAGTACATGTTCAAGAGACCACAGACAAAGGTGTAACAAAAACAGTTGTTACGAAAAGAAGAGTCATTAAAAAGAGAAAAGGACCTAAACAAGAAATAACTGAAATTGAAACCATAGAAGAAGATGGTCAAGAGCCTGTAACAACCGTAACTGTTGAAGAAACCACTGTTCCTGAGGAAGTTCCAGAAGAAATCGAAGAACTACCAGAGCAAGTACATGTTCAAGAGACAACAGACAAAGGTGTAACAAAAACCGTTGTAACAAAAAGACGAGTCATTAAAAAGAAAAAAGGACCCAAACAAGAAATAACTGAAATTGAAACAATTGAAGAAGATGGTCAAGAGCCTGTAACAACTGTTACTGTTGAAGAAACCACTGCTCCTGAGGAGGTTCCAGAAGAAATCGAAGAACTTCCAGAGCAAGTACATGTGCAAGAGACTACTGACAAAGGTATAACTAAAACTGTTGTTACTAAAAGACGAGTCATTAAGAAGAAAAAAGGACCCAAACAAGAAATAACTGAAATTGAAACTGTTGAAGAAGATGGTAAAGAGCCTGTAACAACTGTTACTGTTAAAGAAACTACTGTTCCTGAGGATATTCCGGAAGAAATCGAAGAACTACCAGAGCAAGTACATGTTCAAGAGACAACAGACAAAGGTATAACTAAAACTGTTGTTACGAAAAAAAGAATAATTAAGAAAAAAAGGGGACCCAAACAAGAAATAACTGAAATTGAAACAATTGAAGAAGATGGTCAAGAGCCTGTAACAACTGTTACTGTTGAAGAAACCACTGCTCCTAAGGAGGTTCCAGAAGAAATCGAAGAACTTCCAGAACAAGTACATGTTCAAGAGACTACAGACAAAGGTGTAACAAAAACTGTTGTTACGAAAAGACGAGTAATTAAAAAGAAAAAAGGACCTAAACAAGAAATAACTGAAATTGAAACTGTTGAAGAAGATGGTCAGGAGCCCATAACAACTGTTACTGTTGAAGAAACTACTGTTCCTGAGGATATTCCGGAAGAAATCGAAGAATTACCAGAGCAAGTACATGTTCAAGAGACTACAGACAAAGGTGTAACAAAAACTGTTGTTACGAAAAGACGAGTAATTAAAAAGAAAAAAGGACCTAAACAAGAAATAACTGAAATTGAAACAATTGAAGAAGATGGTCAAGAGCCTGTAACAACTGTTACTGTTGAAGAAACCACTGCTCCTGAGGAGATTCCAGAAGAAATCGAAGAACTTCCAGAGCAAGTACATGTTCAAGAGACCACTGACAAAGGTATAACTAAAACTGTTGTTACTAAAAGACGAGTCATTAAGAAGAAGAGGGGACCTAAACAAGAAATCACCGAAATTGAAACTGTTGAAGAAGATGGCGCAGAACCTGTGACAACTGTTACAGTTGAAAAGATCACTGTTCCAGAGGAGATTCAAGAAGAAATCGAAGAACTTCCAGAGCAAGTACATGTTCAAGAGACCACAGACAAAGGTATAACTAAAACTGTTGTTACTAAAAGACGAGTCATTAAGAAGAAAAGGGGGCCTAAACAAGAAATCACCGAAATTGAAACTGTTGAAGAAGACGGCGAAGAACCTGTGACAACTGTTACAGTTGAAAAATTCACTGTTCCTGAGGAGGTTCCAGAAGAAATCAAAGAACTTCCAGAACAAATACATGTTCAAGAAATTACAGACAAAGGTGTAACAAAAACCATTGTTACAAAAAGACGAGTAATTAAAAAGAAAAAAGGACCTAAACAAGAAATAACTGAAATTGAAACCATAGAAGAAGATGGTCAAGAGCCTGTAACAACCATAACTGTTGAAGAAACCACTGTTCCTGAGGAAGTTCCAGAAGAAATCGAAGAACTACCAGAGCAAGTACATGTTCAAGAGACAACAGACAAAGGTGTAACAAAAACCGTTGTAACAAAAAGACGAGTCATTAAAAAGAAAAAAGGACCCAAACAAGAAATAACTGAAATTGAAACAATTGAAGAAGATGGTCAAGAGCCTGTAACAACTGTTACTGTTGAAGAAACCACTGCTCCTGAGGAGGTTCCAGAAGAAATCGAAGAACTTCCAGAGCAAGTACATGTGCAAGAGACTACTGACAAAGGTATAACTAAAACTGTTGTTACTAAAAGACGAGTCATTAAGAAGAAGAGGGGACCTAAACAAGAAATCACCGAAATTGAAACTGTTGAGGAAGATGGTCAAGAGCCTGTAACAACTGTTACTGTTGAAGAAACCACTGTTCCTGAGGATATTCCGGAAGAAATTGTAGAACTTCCAGAACAAGTACATGTTCAAGAGACTACTGACAAAGGTGTTACAAAAACCATTGTTACTAAAAGACGAGTCATTAGAAAGAAAAAGGGACCCAAACAAGAAATCACTGAAATTGAAACTGTTGAAGAAGATGGTCATGAGCCTGTAACAACGGTTACTGTTGAAGAAACCACTGTTCCTGAGGATGTTCCGGAAGAAATCGAAGAACTTCCAGAACAAGTACATGTTCAAGAGACTACTGACAAAGGTGTAACAAAAACCGTTGTTACTAAAAGGCGAGTCATTAAAAAGAAAAAGGGACCCAAGCAAGAAATAACTGAAATTGAAACTGTTGAGGAAGATGGTCAAGAGCCCGTAACAACTGTTACTGTTGAAGAAACCACTATTCCTGAGGATGTTCCGGAAGAAATCGTAGAACTTCCAGAACAAGTACATGTTCAAGAGACTACTGACAAAGGTGTTACAAAAACCATTGTTACTAAAAGACGAGTCATTAGGAAGAAAAAGGGACCGAAACAAGAAATAACTGAAATTGAAACTGTTGAAGAAGATGGTCAGGAGCCCGTAACAACTGTTACTGTTGAAGAAACCACTATTCCTGAGGATGTTCCGGAAGAAATCGAAGAACTTCCAGAACAAGTACATGTTCAAGAGACTACTGACAAAGGTGTAACAAAAACCGTTGTTACTAAAAGGCGAGTCATTAAAAAGAAAAAGGGACCCAAGCAAGAAATAACTGAAATTGAAACTGTTGAAGAAGATGGTCAAGAGCCTGTAACAACTGTTACTGTTGAAGAAATCACTGTTCCTGAGGATGTTCCTGAAGAAATCGTAGAACTTCCAGAAAAAGTACATGTTCAAGAGACTACTGACAAAGGTGTTACAAAAACCATTGTTACTAAAAGACGAGTAATTAAAAAGAAAAAGGGTCCCAAACAAGAAATAACTGAAATTGAAACTGTTGAAGAAGATGGTCAAGAGCCTGTAACAACTGTTACTGTTGAAGAAACCACTGTTCCTGAGGATGTTCCGGAAGAAATCGTAGAACTTCCAGAACAAGTACATGTTCAAGAGACTACTGACAAAGGTGTTACAAAAACCATTGTTACTAAAAGACGAGTCATTAGGAAGAAAAAGGGACCGAAACAAGAAATAACTGAAATTGAAACTGTTGAAGAAGATGGTCAGGAGCCCGTAACAACTGTTACTGTTGAAGAAACCACTATTCCTGAGGTTGTTCCGGAAGAAATCGAAGAACTTCCAGAACAAGTACATGTTCAAGAGACTACTGACAAAGGTGTAACAAAAACCGTTGTTACTAAAAGGCGAGTCATTAAAAAGAAAAAGGGACCCAAGCAAGAAATAACTGAAATTGAAACTGTTGAAGAAGATGGTCAAGAGCCTGTAACAACTGTTACTGTTGAAGAAATCACTGTGCCTGAGGATGTTCCTGAAGAAATCGTAGAACTTCCAGAAAAAGTACATGTTCAAGAGACTACTGACAAAGGTGTTACAAAAACCATTGTTACTAAAAGACGAGTAATTAAAAAGAAAAAGGGTCCCAAACAAGAAATAACTGAAATTGAAACTGTTGAAGAAGATGGTCAAGAGCCTGTAACAACTGTTACTGTTGAAGAAACCACTGTTCCTGAGGATGTTCCGGAAGAAATCGAAGAACTTCCAGAACAAGTACACGTTCAAGAAACCACAGACAAGGGTATAACCAAAACCATTGTTACAAAAAGACGAGTAATTAAAAAGAAAAAAGGACCCAAACAAGAAATAACTGAAATTGAAACTGTTGAGGAAGATGGTCAAGAGCCTGTAACAACTGTTACTGTTGAAGAAACCACTGTTCCTGAGGATGTTCCAGAAGAAATCGAAGAACTTCCAGAACAAGTACACGTTCAAAAAACCACAGACAAGGGTATAACCAAAACCATTGTTACAAAAAGACGAGTAATTAAAAAGAAGAAAGGACCCAAACAAGAAATAACTGAAATTGAAACTGTTGAAGAAGATGGTCAAGAGCCTGTGACAACTGTTACTGTTGAAGAAACAGCTGCTCTCGAAGAAGTTCCGGAAGAAATCGAAGAGCTTCCGGAACTTGTACATGTTAAAGAGACCACAGATAATGGTATAACGAAAACCATTGTTACGAGAAAACGTGTAATTAAAAAGAGGAAAGGACCCACTCAAGAAGTTACTCAAATCGAGACAGTCGAAGAGGACGGGCAAGAACCAGTCACAACTGTTACTGTTGAAGAAACTGTAGCTCCCGAGGAAGTTATAGAAGAAATAGAGGAGCTTCCAGAACAAGTACATGTTGAGGAGGTCACAGATCAAGGTAGAACGAAAACCGTTGTGACAAAAAAACGAGTGATTAAAAAGCAAAAAGGACCTAAACGAGAAATCACTGAGATTCAAACTGTAGAACAAGATGGTGAAGAGCCTATTACAACTGTAACTGTTGAGGAAATTCTATCGCCTGGTGAAGACATCGAGGAAATTATTGAAGAGCCTTTCAATACTGATCTTTCAGAGCCTTTTAATATTCCCCAAGATAGTTCTAAGAAACGGATCGCTAAGAAAAAAAAAGAAACCAACGAAGAAATATTCAAATCTCTTGATTTGGAAAATCTTGAAGATTTTATTCCATATTCAGACACTAATTTACCATTATACACTTTTATACCACACGATACACAAAACATTGAACACATTTTACATACTGACAAATTTGGTAAGATACTTAACATAATTAGTTTTTATATTTTTATTTATTATTTACGTGATCTTATAGGAATATAAACCAATTAATAATTTGAATTTTTGTTTAGAAAACCTTGTAACTGAAGATGATGGCAAAACAGTTTTCATAACAACCTTTGAAAGTAGTACAGATGATAAGAAAAAAGTACATAAAACGAGGAACAAGAAAATCACTAGGAAAGGTGGTGCAATAATAGAAGAAGATGTAAGTGATAATGAAAAAGAAATCTTACCAGAATTTACAATGCCTTCAGATGTTAAAATTGAGGAAGTCGAAGATGAGCATCAACCTGAAGGTAAATCGAAAAGACATTGTCTTAGTGTTTTGTACGAATATTTGACATACTATTTATAATAATTGTTTAATACAAATTCAACTCAGTGTTAATTACGTATTATATTATATATTATAAAAACTACTGGTAGTAATTACAACCAGAAATTACATGCCTCCACAGTGGGGGTGGGTAACCGTAGCAATCATGATGATTATTATTATTACTATTAAACACTAAAAACTTAAAAACTGTAATTAAGAGCGTATACTTCCATTTAAACTTCCGTTCAAACCGAGATGATATTATTTGATTTCTGAATTTCTGAATCTTTTTGAACGTAGTTCTAATTAGCCCAAAAATATTGCATACAAATTTTGAAATTGCCACTGATTTTTTTTTATTTTCAAAAAATGTTTAACTTCTATAATTTAGGAAAAAAAACAATATGAATTTTAAGCAAAAATGAATTTTTAATTTGTTTATTAATATCATTATTATTTTTCTTAAATTTCATTAAAATTTGTTTCCATTTATTTACACTTATTTGACATAATAAATGCAAAGAATTAATAAATATAGCTTTCAAACCTGAAACGTGAATTTCTCTAAGATGAGTCTTAAATTGAAATTAAGAACGTTTGCAATTAAATATTTACAATAAACAACTATGAAAGCGGCAATTAGCGCAAACTATTAATAACCAATATATTTATATAACAAAGTTATATTTTACAAAAAAATTGTATGAAAGATCATAGTTACATTGAAACCGCAATATAGTTCACGAACAATTAGTTCAACTAAAGTTTACAGTCTACAGGTTAAATAGTTTTTTTGCGGTTTCAGTATTAACATCATACATCAAATTTTCTCATTTATAGGCATATACAAATTCACCATAGCGACAAATTGTGCCCGAAAAATTTTATTAACACAGACCTATAATATTCATTGTATGCAAGCGAGTTATTTCGAAAACTTCTACAATTTGTAAATTATATTTAATAAAATTCAAGAAAGAAATTCCTTTTGAATTTAGAAATATAATAATTAGGTTAACGTAGAAACAGTCCTTATTTAATTCTAAATTCAATTTTTCCAAATTCATTACGATCAATTTCTGTATTACAGAAAATAATGAATTGAAAAAATATTTATTATCTTGAGATAATAAATTTGTCTTTTCCACAATTGTGTATTAATTTACCACGTTAAATCAAAATTTTAACAAATATATTTCGAGGTTTTTATAGTACTTCAACTAGATTATTAGTACTAGAGATTTAATTCTTTCATGAGGTGAATTCTTAACCACTTTGCATCTGCACTGCCTGCATTATTTAAAGCATGCAGTTTTTCTAAGAATAATAAGAATAAAACAGCACTACTTGAATAAAAAACTATTGTTAAAGTAAATTAAGGCAGTTGACGTACCGAAATAAACACAACAGGCAATTGGATGTCTAGGGTCATACACCTGGAATAACTTTTAGGCATAACAAACAATATATATGATAACACGTACAATTATAAATGTATGAAACTTAATTCATTTCTAAAATTATTATTATTAAAAAAAATAAGAAAGCTATTCCTGATGAAAATAAATCGAAATTAATTCTACTTTTTTAGAGCAATGAAACCGAATTGAATTTAATTTAATCTAATTCCTATGTTTACTTAATCTGGATGTTTTGAGTACAAATTTTTACTGTGTCAATAATATAATATCAATATCCTTTTACTATTAGACTATTTGGCCTAATTTTGAAATACAAATAAAAATATTATTTTTATTAATTCTGTTTGAACAGATTTACATTTTTAATCTGTCACGAGTAATAGTAGTAACACATTTCTGGTTTGAATACATATACTTTTTAAACTCGGATATATTTACCATTTACAAGTTTTCTCCCTGGTTTCAAATTCATTCTGATTAACACAGATCCAAATTTACTACCCAAAAATCTTTTATTTTTAATATTATTTGGTTTTGAGTATTAACATTACCCTCGTAACTCAGCAAAATATTGTTATTAGAAATACCGATTTTTAAACATTTACACGTAAGTATGGTCTACTTCACAACAAACATAAACAAATTATATTCACAAAAACAAAAGATTTTATACAAATTTATTTCACACAGAACAAGAAACACCAAAAACACAAAACGATATACGAACATATGAAACACAAAACTTAACAACAGAACCAATAAATGAAGAAACAGAATTAACAAAAACTAGAAAAACAAAAAAGAAAAAAATTGTCAAAACAAAAAACACTACACACGAAGGAGTATCAATAGTTGAATTCGAAGAAGATGAACCAATAGAAGAGACACCTGAAGAAAGTGTAATTATTGAAGAACTTCCGGAGCAAATAACTGTTACGGAGGTAACTGAAGAAGGAACAAAATCAAAAACAACAAAAAAACGTATTGTTAAGAAAAAGAGGGACGGTAAACAAGAAGTAACAGAAATAATTACTTTCAAAGAAGATGATAAAGAGCCTGAAACCACAGTCACTGTAACAGAAGAACTGGAAAAAGAGCCTGCCATTTTTGAAGAGCTCCCAGAAGAAGTCAATGTTATTCAAACGATAACTGACGATGGACCCAAAACAAAAACTACAAAAAAACGTGTTATAAAGAAAAAGAAAGACGGCAAACAAGAAGTTACAGAGATTATCACTGTACAAGAGGACGATAAAGAGCCAGAGACCACTGTCACTGTGACTGAATCAAAAGAAACAGAAGAACAACCAATGCTTATAGAAGAACTCCCAGAAGAAGTTAAAGTGACTGAAACATTAACTGAGGATGGGCCAAAAACAAAAACAACAAAAAAACGAGTAATAAAGAAAAAGAAGGATGGAAGACAAGAGGTTACTGAAATTATCACCGTGCAAGAAGAAGATAAGGAACCAGAAACAACTGTTACTGTAACTGAGTCAAAGGAACTTGAAGAAAAACCCGTTGTTTTCGAAGAACTTCCTGAAGAAGTTAAAGTAACGGAAATAATGACAGAAGAAGGTCCAAAAACAAAAACAACTAAGAAACGAGTAATAAAGAAAAAGAAGGATGGAAGACAAGAAGTTACTGAAATTGTTACCGTGCAAGAAGAAGATAAGGAACCAGAAACAACTGTTACTGTAACTGAGTCAAAGGAACTTGAAGAAAAACCCGTTGTTTTTGAAGAACTACCTGAAGAAGTTAAAGTAACGGAAATAATGACAGAAGAAGGTCCAAAAACAAAAACAACTAAAAAACGAGTAATAAAGAAAAAGAAGGATGGAAGACAAGAGGTTACTGAAATAGTTACAGTACAAGAAGAAGATAAAGAACCGGAAACAACAGTTACTGTAACTGAGTCAAAGGAACTTGAAGAAAAACCCGTTGTTTTCGAAGAACTTCCTGAAGAAGTTAAAGTAACGGAAATAATGACAGAGGAAGGTCCAAAAACAAAAACAACTAAGAAACGAGTAATAAAGAAAAAGAAGGATGGAAGACAAGAGGTTACTGAAATTGTCACCGTGCAAGAAGAAGATAAGGAACCAGAAACAACTGTGACTGTAACGGAGTCAAAGGAACTTGAAGAAAAACCCGTTGTTTTCGAAGAACTTCCTGAAGAAGTTAAAGTAACGGAAATAATGACAGAAGAAGGTCCAAAAACAAAAACAACTAAGAAACGAGTAATAAAGAAAAAGAAGGATGGAAGACAAGAGGTTACTGAAATAGTTACAGTTCAAGAAGAAGATAAAGAACCGGAAACAACAGTTACTGTAACTGAGTCAAAGGAACTTGAAGAAAAACCCGTTGTTTTCGAAGAACTTCCTGAAGAAGTTAAAGTAACGGAAATAATGACAGAAGAAGGTCCAAAAACAAAAACAACTAAGAAACGAGTAATAAAGAAAAAGAAGGATGGAAGACAAGAGGTTACTGAAATTGTTACCGTGCAAGAAGAAGATAAGGAACCAGAAACAACTGTTACTATAACTGAGTCAAAAGAACCTGAACCCGTTGTTTTCGAAGAACTACCTGAAGAAGTTAAAGTAACGGAAACAATGACTGAAGAAGGACCAAAGACAAAAACAACTAAAAGACGTGTAATTAAAAAGAAAAAAGACGGCAGACAAGAGGTTACTGAAATTATCACTGTTCAAGAGGAGGATAAAGAACCGGAAACAACTGTCACTGTAACTGAATCAACGGAGCCTGACGAAACCCCCATTGTCTTCGAAGAACTTCCCGAAGAAGTTAAAGTAACGGAAACAATGACAGAAGAAGGCCCAAAAACCAAAACAACTAAAAGGCGTGTCATTAAAAAGAAAAAAGACGGAAGACAAGAGGTTACGGAAATTATCACAGTTCAAGAAGAGGATAAGGAACCGGAAACAACAGTCACTGTAACTGAGTCAAAGGAATTTGATGAGAAGCCCGTTGTTATAGAAGAACTCCCTGAAGAAGTTAAAGTAACTGAAATAATGACAGAGGAAGGTCCAAAAACTAAAACAACAAAGAAACGTGTAATAAAGAAGAAGAAGGATGGAAGACAAGAAGTAACTGAAATCATAACCGTTCAAGAAGAAGATAAAGAACCAGAAACAACTGTCAATGTAACTGAGTCAATGGAGCCAAAAGAAGAACCCATTGTGTTTGAAGAGCTTCCCGAAGAAGTTAGAGTAACTGAAACTATGACCGAAGAAGGGCCAAAAACAAAAACAACTAAAAAACGTGTTATTAAGAAAAAGAAGGATGGAAGACAAGAAGTTACTGAAATCATTACAGTACTAGAGGATGATAAAGAGCCGGAAACCACAGTTACCGTTACAGAGACAAAAGAGCCAGAAGAACAACCTACTGTTACTGAAGAGCTACCAGAGGAAATTAAGGTAACAGAAACCATGACTGCAGAGGGTCCGAAAACAAAAACAATTAAGAAACGTGTTATTAAGAAAAGAAAAGATGGACGCCAAGAGATAACCGAAATTGTTACAGTGCATGAACAAGATAAAGAACCAGAAACTACTGTTACTGTAACTGAATCAAAGGAGCCTGAAGAAGAATCAGTGGTATTAGAAGAACTTCCAGAAGAAGTTAAAATCACGGAAACCATGACCGAAGAAGGACCAAAAACAACAACTACTAAGAAACGAGTAATTAAGAAGAAGAAGAACGGAAGACAAGAGGTTACAGAAATCATTACAGTACAAGAGGATGATAATGAACCAGAAAGTACAGTCACAGTTACGGAATCAAAGGAGGAGCCAAAAGAAGAACCAATTGTGTTTGAAGAGCTTCCCGAAGAAGTAAAAGTTACTGAAACTATGACCGAAGAAGGGCCAAAAACAAAAACAACTAAAAAACGTGTTATTAAGAAAAAGAAAGATGGAAGACAAGAGGTTACAGAAATCATTACAGTACAAGAGGATGATAAAGAACCGGAAACCACTGTAACCGTTACAGAGTCAAAAGAGCCAGAAGAACAACCTACTCTTATTGAAGAGCTTCCAGAAGAAATTAAAGTTACTGAAACCATGACAGAAGAAGGTCCCAAAACAAAAACCACTAAAAAACGAGTTATTAAGAAAAAGAAGGATGGAAGACAAGAGGTTACGGAAATTATTACAGTACAAGAAGATAATAAAGAACCAGAAACCACAGTCACAGTAACTGAGTCAACGGAGCCAAAAGAAGAACCAGTTTTGTTTGAAGAGCTGCCCGAAGAAGTTAAAGTAACAGAAACTATGACTGAAGAAGGACCCAAAATAAAAACCACTAAAAAACGAGTTATTAAGCGAAAGAAGGAAGGACGAGAAGAGGTTACAGAAATAATAACAGTTCAAGAGGAAGATAAAGAACCAGAAACAACAGTCACAGTAACTGAGTCACCGAAAATCGATGAAGAACCAACTGCAATGAACCAGCTCCCTGAAGAAGTAAAAGTCACAGAAACTATAATTGAAGGACCAAAAACGAAAACAACTAAGAAACGAGTTGTTAAGAAGAAGAAGGATGGAAAACAAGAGATCACTGAAATTATAACTGTACAAGAAGAAGACAAAGAACCAGAAACCACCATTACTGTTATGGAATCGGTGGAACCAGAAGAACTACCTGCTGTCATTGAAGAGCTTCCAGAAGAAGTAAAAGTTACTGAAACATTGACTGAGGAGGGGCCAAAAACAAAAACAACAAAGAAACGAGTCATCAAAAAAAGAAAAGATGGAAAACAAGAAGTCACTGAAATTGTTACAGTACAGGAAGACAATAAAGAACCAGAAATCACAGTTACTGTTACTGAGTCTATAGAGCCAGAAGAAAAAGCTGTTGTTTTTGAAGAACTTCCAGAAGAAGTTAAAATCACGGAAACTCTGACAGAAGAAGGACCTAAAACAAAAACAACTAAGAAACGAGTAATTAAGAAAAAGAAGGATGGTAAACAAGAGATCACAGAAATTGTAACGGTACAAGAAGACGATCATGAACCTGAAACTACTGTCACAGTCACGGAGTCACAAGAACCAGATGAGACCGTTGCTGTTATTGAGGAGCTTCCAGAAGATACTAAAGTCACAGAAACTATGACAGAAGAAGGGCCAAAAACAAAAACAACGAAGAAACGTGTAATTAAGAAAAAGAAAGATGGAAAACAAGAGGTCACTGAGATTATAACTGTTCAAGAAGAAGATAAAGAACCCGAAATAACAGTTACTGTCACACAGTTACAAGAACCTGAAGAAGAAACTGTTGTGGTTGAAGAGCTTCCAGAAGAAACTAAAATTACTGAAACCATGACAGAAGAAGGTCCTAAAACCAAAACAACGAAAAAACGTGTTATAAAGAAAAAGAAAGATGGCAGGCAAGAAGTTACTGAGATCGTTACAGTACAAGAAGATGACAAAGAACCAGAGACCACAGTAACTGTAACTGAGTCTAAAGAACCAGAAGAGAAAGCCACTGTTTTTGAAGAACTCCCCGAAGAGGTTAAAGTTACTGAAATTATGACTGAAGATGGACCAAAAACAAAGACTACAAAGAAAAGAGTTATTAAAAAGAAAAAGGACGGAAGACAAGAAGTAACCGAAATCATTACGATACAAGAAGACGAGAAAGAACCTGAGACTACAGTCACTATAACTGAGTCAAAGGAACCTGAAGAAACACCAACTGTTTTTGAAGAACTACCCGAAGAAGTCAAAACAACTGAAATAATGACTGATGATGGGCCAAAAACTAAAACAACTAAGAAACGAGTCATTAAAAAGAAGAAAGACGGAAAACAAGAGATAACTGAGATTGTAACAGTAGAACAGGATGATAAAGAGCCAGAAACCACGGTCACTGTAACTGAGTCAAAGGAACCTGAAGAAACACCAACTGTATTCGAAGAACTACCCGAAGAAGTTAAGGTGACTGAAATAATGACTGAAGAAGGGCCTAAGACAAAAACAACTAAGAAACGAGTAATAAAGAAAAAGAAAGATGGAAGACAAGAGGTTACAGAAATAGTTACTGTACAAGAGGACGAAAAAGAGCCTGAGACCACTGTCACTGTAACTGAGTCGAGGGAGCCTGAGGAAACACCAACAATATTCGAAGAACTTCCTGAAGAAGTTAAGGTGACTGAAATAATGACTGAAGAAGGGCCTAAGACAAAAACTATAAAGAAAAGAGTTATTAAGAAGAAAAAAGATGGAAGGCAAGAGGTTACAGAAATAGTTACGGTACAAGAAGATGAAAAAGAGCCTGAGACCACGGTCACTGTAACTGAGTCAAAGGAACCAGAAGAAACGACAACTGTCTTCGAAGAACTCCCAGAGGAAGTCAAAGTCACAGAGACGATGACAGAAGAAGGACCAAAAACAAAAACAACTAAGAAACGAGTAATAAAGAAAAAGAAGGATGGAAGACAAGAGGTTACTGAAATAGTTACAGTACAAGAAGAAGATAAAGAGCCGGAAACAACAGTTACTGTAACTGAATCAACGGAACCAGAAGAAACTCCGGTTGTCTTCGAAGAACTTCCAGAAGAAATTAAAGTCACTGAATTAATCACAGATGAAGGTCCCAAATCAAGAACAACGAAGAAACGGGTTATAAAGAAAAGAAAAGATGGAAGGCAAGAGGTCACTGAAATTATTACTGTACAAGAAGATGATAAGGAACCAGAAAGTACAGTTACAGTTACTGAATCAAAGGAGGAGCCAAAAGAAGAACCAATTGTGTTTGAAGAGCTTCCTGAAGAAGTAAAAATAACTGAAACTATGACCGACGAAGGGCCAAAAACAAAAACAACTAAAAAACGTGTTATTAAGAAAAAGAAGGATGGAAGACAAGAGGTTACAGAAATCATTACAGTACAAGAAGATGATAAAGAACCGGAAACCACTGTAACCGTTACAGAGTCAAAAGAGCCAGAAGAACAACCTACTCTTATTGAAGAGCTTCCAGAAGAAATTAAAGTTACTGAAATCATGACAGAAGAAGGCCCCAAAACAAAAACAACTAAAAAAAGGGTTATTAAGAAAAAGAAGGATGGAAAACAAGAGGTCACTGAAATCGTGACAGTACATGAAGATGATAAGGAGCCGGAGACCACGGTCACTGTAACTGAGTCAAAAGAACCGGAAGACGAACCTGTTATTTTTGAAGAACTCCCAGAAGAAATTAAAGTTACGGAAATAATGACTGAAGAAGGACCTATAACTAAGACAACGAAAAAACGAGTTATTAAAAAGAAGAAAGATGGAAAACAAGAAGTTACTGAAATAGTGACAGTACAAGAAGATGATAAGGAACCAGAGACTACGGTCACTGTAACAGAGTCTAAAGAACCTGAAGAAGAATCTGTTGTTTATGAGGAACTTCCTGAAGAAATAAATGTTACTGAAATAATGACTGACGATGGACCCAAAACAAAAACAACTAAAAAACGATTAATTAAGAAAAAGAAAGACGGCAAAGAAGAAGTTACAGAAATAGTCACAGTTCATGAAGACGACAAAGAGCCCAAAACCACAGTAACAGTTACTGAGGTTACCGAGGTTAAAGATACATTACCAACACGGAAACACAAACATAAACCCCACAAACAAGATATTTTAAACACACAACCCATAGAAATGCATCCAAGTAAGTTTGTAGTTTACATTATGGTCACTGTTTATTTGTTTTTATCTACACACATTTTGTTATATAGTTTTAGTTGTTTAGTTTGTAGGATCAACTTCAAATTTACATGATTAGTAAAAAATTAAGTTTAGAAAAATATTGAACAAATATTTGTTCGTATGAAACTAAAACTGAATTAAAACATTTTTTATTTTTGTATTTGTTCTATCAACCGCAATAAGAGAGTGAATTATATAAATAAATATTAAATTAAAATTAACATAAAGTTTAACCGGAATAATCAGTAATCCTTAGTTATCTTGTAAACCCCAGATTCATATATTTTCAATTTTAGACGACAAAGAAGATGCAGTCGAACCAAAAATAGAAGAAGTAGAAGAAGAAGAAGATATAAAGGAAGAAATTGTTACTAGTGATGAACCGAAAAAAATTAAAAAGAAGAAAATCATAAGGAAAAAGAAGACTGATGAGCAAGACGATATCATTCAAAAACTTTTGGAAATGGAAATTCCAAAAACTGTATTGGAGAAGTACGAGAAGCTTGAATTTGATTCTGATAAACCAAGACCAAAACCAAAACCAGAATATGCTCAACTTGTCTCATGTAAAATTGAAAGAAAAGAACAGAAACCAACAAAAGTTCAAATAACACAAGAAGTACAGCAACCCACTAAATTGAAATTCAAAAAGCCTAAGATTGCCCCAAAGAAAGAAGAAGACAAAGTTAACTTCCCTAAATTCCAATTAAAGAGCAGAATGAAATTTGTTGAATATCCACCGGAAATGTTACAAGCTGTAATAACTTCTATAAACTCTATAAGAGAATGTGGTGAACTTTCTCGAAATGCCACCGAAGCCTTAAAGGTGTTAAAAATGAAGAAAAAGAAATTTAAGCCAATTAAGAAAATCGAAGATGATTTAGAAAAGGTTGAGCTGGAGAAATATGAGAAATATGAAAGTAGTTCCGATGAATCCACAGAGACAAAAGGCTATCAACGACCAAACAAAGAAAAAATTACAGAAGAAACACCAAACGTTAGCTTAAAAATGGGTAAAGGTAAAAGAAAACCGTTGGAGGAACCGGTTGATGAAAAGGTGTCTTTGAAAAAGATTCCTGTAAAAGAGCCAAGTACTGAAGAGGTGGAAGAGATTAAACCTAAAAAGAAAGATACTGAAAAACCAGAAAAGAAAGATAAAGTTCCTAAAGAATATCCTGATGCACCAAAATATGAAGGATTTGATTTCGAACCTCAAGAATACCCAGAAAAAGAAGAAATTATTTCTGAAGATGAAATTGAACCAGTTGAAGAGCCTGAAGTCGATAAACCAAAGACTCCAAAGAAGAAAAAGCCAAAGAAGGTTCCTGAGGTTATTCCAGATATTCTAGAGAAAGGAAAACCAAAACTTCCAGAGGAAATCCCTGAGGACGACGTACGATTCAGAATACCTGAATCGAAGAAACCAGATGAAGAAGTTGAAGGAATAAAATTAAAACCTTTCGTTAAGCCCACACCGGAACAGGAAAAACCTGGTAAAGATATAGACTCTGATTTATCTCTTAAACCAACAGAAAGACAATCATCACCCGAAGTCGAAGAAGAAATCGTAGAAAAACAAAAAATTAAAAAGAAAAAGATTGTTAAGAAACCAATTCAACCTGAAGAAGAGGTACCAACAGAAGAACAACCTGTAGAGGAACAGCCAATAGATGAAAAACAAGATGATATTATTGAAGAAGAAAAACCTGAGGAGGTGGCACCTAAAGAAACTTCTGAAGTTAAAACTAAGAAAAAGAAGACTAAGAAAATTATTTCAGAAGAACCTGTAGAATCTTTGCCGGAAGAACCATCTGAGGAAACTGTTATAATAGAAGTTCCAAAAGAGGCTCCAATTGATCTTGAACCTGAAGTCACTATTCATGAAATCAAGGAAATAATTGAGGAAGTCGTTGAAACTGGTAAAATAAAGAAAAAGAAACCCAAGAAGATTGTTGACGAACCTGCTGAGGAAATCGTTGTAAAAGAAGACCTCGTTGAAGAAGAACCAGTGGAAGAAGTTGAAGAAATTAAACCGAAAAAGAAAAAGCCAAAGAAAATTATAGAGACAGAGGAACAACCATTAGTTGAAGAAGTGAAAGACATCGCAGAAGAAAAAGTTATAGAAAAGGAAAAAGTTACAGAAGTTATTGAAGAAGAATTAATTGAAGAAACAATAGGAGAAATTGTAGAAGAAATCAAACCCAAAAAGAAGAAACCCAAGAAAATAATAGAAAAAGTGGAACAACCGACCGAAGAGATAGTGATTGAAGAAACTGAAGAAAAGGAAGAGGAACAAATTGTAAAAATTGTTCAAGAAGAGAAGTTAGCAGAAGAAACAGTTGAAGAAATCAAACCAAAAAAGAAAAAGCCAAAAGCAATTGTAGTAAAAGAAGAAGATGCTAAGGAAGTAGAATTAGTAGAAGAAGTTAAAGATAAAGAAGAGGAAATAATTGAAGATATTATTCCGGAAGAATTAGTTGAAGATATTGTTTCGGAAGAATTAGTTGAAGAAAGAATACCAAAAAAGAAAAAGACAAAGAAAATAATAATAACAGAAGAAAAGAAACCGATTGAAGAAACTGAAGAGAAAGAAGAGGAAAAAATTTTGGAAGTTGTTGATGAAGAAATAGTGGTAGAAGGAACAATTGACGAAATCAAACAAAAAAAGAAAAAAGCAAAAAAAATTGTTGAAGAGATCAATGAAAAACCGGTTGAAAGCAAACCAATTGAAGACCAGCCAACCGAGGAAAAACCAACTGAAGATCAAATAATTGTAGATAAACCAATAGAGGAAAAGTTAACTGAGAAGAAAAAGAAACCGAAAAAGGTTGTTCAAGAAGAAGTTCCACGTGTGGTACAACCTGAAGAGCCGGAACCAACCGAAACTGATCAAATTATTATTGAAGAAGAAATAGAGGAAGAAGAAGACATTAAAAAAGATGGTGAACAACCTAAAAAAATCAAGAAGAAGAAAATTATAAGGAAGAAGAAGATTGATGAGCAAGATGATATAATTCAAAAACTTTTGGAAATGGAAATTCCAAAAACTGTACTAGAGAAGTACGAGAAACTTGAATTTGATTCTGATAAGCCCAGACCAAAACTAAAACCAGAATATGCTCAACTTGTCTCATGTAAAATTGAAAGAAAAGATCAGAAACCAACAAAACTTCAAATAACGGAAGAAGCTCCGCAACCTACTAAATTAAAATTCAAAAAGCCTAATTTTGTACCAAAGAAAGAAGAAGACAAGGTAAAAATCCCGAAATTCCAACTAAAAAGTAGAATGGCTTTTATTGAATATCCTCCCGAAATGCTAAAACCTATAATAACTTCTATAAATTCAGTCAAAGAATGCGGAGAACTTTCTCGTAACGCTACTGAAGCACTTAAGGTGTTAAAAATGAAGAAAAAGAAATTTAAGCCACTTAAGAAAATCGAAGATGATTTAGAAAAGGTTGAGCTGGAGAAATATGAGAAATATGAAAGTAGTTCCGATGAATCCACAGAGACAAAAGGCTATCAACGACCAAACAAAGAAAAAATTACAGAAGAGACACCCAATGTTAGCTTAAAAATCGGAAAAGGTAAACCAAAGCAAGTGGATGAGCCCGTTGATGAAAAGGTGACTTTGAAAAAGATTCCTGTAAAAGAGCCAAGTATTGAAGAGGTGGAAGAGATTAAACCTAAAAAGAAAGATACTGAAAAACCAGAAAAGAAAGACAAAGTTCCTAAAGAATATCCTGATGCACCAAAACATGAAGGATTTGATTTCGAACCTCAAGAATATCCAGAAAAAGAAGAAATTATTTCCGAAGATGAAATTGAACCAGTTGAAGAGCCTGAAGTCGATAAACCAAAGACTCCAAAGAAGAAAAAGCCAAAGAAGGTTCCTGAGGTTATTCCAGATATTCTAGAGAAAGGAAAACCAAAACTTCCAGAGGAAATCCCTGAGGACGACGTACGATTCAGAATACCTGAATCGAAGAAACCAGATGAAGAAGTTGAAGGAATAAAATTAAAACCTTTCGTTAAGCCCACACCGGAACAGGAAAAACCTGGTAAAGATATAGACTCTGATTTATCTCTTAAACCAACAGAAAGACAATCATCACCCGAAGTCGAAGAAGAAATCGTAGAAAAACAAAAAATTAAAAAGAAAAAGATTGTTAAGAAACCAATTCAACCTGAAGAAGAGGTACCAACAGAAGAACAACCGGTAGAGGAACAGCCAATAGATGAAAAACCAGATGATATTATTGAAGAAGATAAACCTACCGAAGAGAAGCCCGAAATTCATGAAATTAAAATTAAGAAAAAGAAGCCGAAAGTCGTACAACCAGAAGATGATGTGGCCGTGGTATCTCTTGAGCAACCGGAACTGCCTGCTGAAGAAATTACAATTAAAAGAACAATCAAAGAAAAAGAAGAACCAACTGAAGTTATAGCTGAAGTAACCCTTAAAAAAACGGAAGAAATTGTAGAGGAAGTAGTTGAGACAGCTAAAATCAAGAAAAAGAAACCCAAAAAGATTGTTGAAGAACCTGCGGAAGCTGTTATTACATTAGAACAAGAGAAAGAAACAGTTGTTGAAGTAGTTGAAGAAGTGGTCGAAGAAGAAACTGAAGAAATTACGCCAGAGAAACCCATTGAAGAAAAACCTGCAGAAGAGGAGATTTCAGAAGTGAGAATATTGAAAAAGAAGCCCAAACCTGTTGTCCCAGAAGAGCCTGAAGCTGAAGTTACTTTGAAAAAGAAGGAAGATATTGTAGAAGATGTATTTGAAACAGCTAAAATAAAGAAAAAGAAGCCGAAAAAGATTGTGGAAGAACCTGCAGAAGCTGTGATTACTATCGAACAAGAAAAAGAAACAATTGTAGAAGTAGTTGAAGAAATTATTGAAGAAGAGCAACCTCTAGAAGAACAACCAATTGAAGAAAAGCCATATGAAGAAAAACCAGAAGAAGTCTCTGATTTCAAAATCAAGAAAAAGAAACCAAAAGCAGTGGTTCCAGAAGAAGTCGAAGCTGTAGTTTCTCTACAAAAGCCTGAAGGACCCGCTGAAGAAATTACCATTAAGCGAAAGCCTAAAGAAGAAGAACCAATCAATGTGGAAGCTGAAGTAACTCTTAAGAAAACAGAGGAAGTAATGGAGGAAGTATTTGAGACCGCTAAAATAAAGAAAAAGAAGCCCAAAAAGGTTATTGAGGAACCAGCGGAAGCTGTTATTACTTTAGAACAAGAGAAAGAAACAGTTGTTGAAGTAGTTGAAGAAGTGGTGGAAGAAGAAACTGAAGAAATTAAACCAGAGGAACCTATTGAAGAAAAACCTGTAGAAGAAGAAATTTCTGAAGTGAGAATATTCAAAAAGAAGCCGAAGGCTGTTGTCCAAGAAGAGCCTGAAGCTGAAGTTACTTTGAAAAAGAACGAAGATATTATAGAGGATGTATTTGAAACCGCAAAAATAACGAAGAAGAAGCCCAAAAAGGTTGTGGAAGAACCTGCGGAAGCTGTGATTACTATAGAACAAGAGAAAGAAACAATTGTAGAAGTAGTTGAAGAAATTATTGAAGAAGAGCAACCTCTAGAAGAACAACCAATTGAAGAAAAGCCATATGAAGAAAAACCAGAAGAAGTCTCTGATTTCAAAATCAAGAAAAAGAAACCAAAAGCAGTGGTTCCAGAAGAAGTCGAAGCTGTAGTTTCTCTACAAAAGCCTGAAGGACCCGCTGAAGAAATTACCATTAAGCGGAAGCCTAAAGAAGAAGAACCAATTAATGTCGAAGCTGAAGTAACTCTTAAGAAAACAGAGGAAGTAGTGGAGGAAGTATTTGAGACCGCCAAAATAAAGAAAAAGAAGCCCAAAAAGGTTATTGAAGAACCAGCGGAAGCTGTTATTACTTTAGAACAAGAGAAAGAAATAGTTGTTGAAGTAGTTGAAGAAGTGGTGGAAGAAGAAACTGAAGTAATTAAACCAGAGGAACCTATTGAAGAAAAACCTGCAGAAGAAGAGATTTCTGAAGTAAGAATTCTGAAAAAGAAGCCTAAGACTGTTGTCCCAGAAGAGCTTGAAGCCGAAGTTACTTTGAAAAAGAAGGAAGATGTTGTAGAAGATGTATTTGAGACCGCCAAAATAAAGAAAAAGAAGCCCAAAAAGGTTATTGATGAACCAGCTGAAGCTACTATAACTTTAGAACAGGAGAAAGAAACAGTTGTTGAAGTAGTTGAAGAAGTGGTGGAAGAAGAAATTGAAGAAATTAAACCAGAGAAACCAGAAAAACCTGCAGAAGAAGAGATTTCTGAAGTAAGAATTCTGAAAAAGAAACCCAAGGCTATTGTTTCAGAAGAGCTAGAAACTGAGGTTACTTTGAAAAAGAAAGAAGATATCATAGAGGATGTATTCGAGACTGCTAAAATAACGAAAAAGAAACCTAAAAAGATTGTTGACGAACCAGCTGAAGCTGCTATAACTTTGGAGCAAGAAAAAGAAATTGTTTCGGAAGTTGATGAAGAAATTGAAGAAGTTGTTAACGAATCTATTCAATTGAAGAAGAAACCAAAAAAACCTGAAGTAATTGAAGAAGATGAAGCAATTATTAAATTGCAAAAGCCAAAGAAAGAAGAAGAAGATGAAGTTCGAGAAGAAGTTGTTCTTAAAAAACCTAAACGAAAACCGCAAGATGAAACATCTGAAGAGTTTACAGTAGTCAAAAAACAACCACAAGCAGAAGATGTTAATGAAGAATTAAAACTTAAGAAAAAGAAAAAACCGAAGATTACAGAAGAAGTAACTGAAGAAGCTTTACTTAAAATTACAAAAGAAATTGAAGCAGAAGAATCTGAAGAAGAAGATGTTCCAAGTGAATTTACTATTAAACCAAAGCGAAAGCCTGTGAAAAAGGAAGAAAACTTTGAAGAACAGATTACTCTAAGAAAAAAGGTTGAGCATCCTGACGTGGATGTGTCGGACACTATTCAGAATAAAAAGAAAAAACCTAAAAAACTAACAGAAGAAGAGTTCGCTATGGAAATGACCGTGACAAAAGAAGTACCAGTAGAAGAAGACATTGATGAAGTTGAATTCGGTTTACGAAGGCCAGACGAACCTGACTATGATGAAGAAGATTACGAAACAGATGTAATGCTTTCTCGACCTCAAGAAACTGAAGATATTGCTGAAGATTTTGTTATTCGTAAAAAACAAAAACCAAAACCTTTAGCATACGAGGAACATGCTCAAGAGGTGACAATTAAGAAGTTGAAGCCCAGAAAGAAGCCACGTCAAGATATACCAGAAGTTACTGATGTTGAGAATGTGACGTTTAGGCCAAAATCAACAACCAGAAAGGAAGATGTTGATCAAGAATTTAAAATTCAACTTGATTCATACGCAGAAGAAGAAATTTCTATGTCGGGCAAGGTTAAAATTAAGAAAAATAAACCCTTTACGTACTCTGAAGAAGCTGGTTCTGCTTCTATAAAAATAATGGAAAAATATAATGATGATGGACCCATAATAGAGGAAATTGTTGATGAAGATAGTGAACCGGAAGATACTATGTATGATGTAGATGAACCAGATGAATTTTCAGAAGAAATTGAAGAACTTCCCATTGAACATGTTCAGTTTAAATTAAAACCAAAGAAGAAAGAAAAAGTTGAATACAAAATAGAAGATCATGATGAAGAAGTAGCATTCGGAATTAGACGTAAAAAACAGAAAAAACGTTCAACTTTGGACGGTGATTCAATAACATTCAAATCAAAAAAAATTCATTTACCGTCATATTTACAAGGTAAATAAATCTCCGATTAGTTACAAAAAATAATATATAATATTTGAATTAGGTATTTTGCTTATTAATAATAAATACATAGCTATTTTCACTGCGTCAATAAAAACAAATGATAACAGAAAGAAGTTTATAAGGTATTCTAGTGTTTTCAAATTGGACCAATGTTACTAATATTAGAATAATTTCCATTAATCCTTACAATAAAATTTTATAAAATAAATATACAGAAAAACTATAATATATGCTATATATTCACAGAGGAAGCATCGCTCAGCATTACTAAAGAAATGGAAATAGATGGTATGTTTAAATTTCACTCACATTTAAAGATTTTTGTTTAATAAAGAAACATTTTTTTCAGATGACTCAGATATGGAGCTCATGTTCTCTATTTCAACATACATTGCTGAAAATGAAGATACATTGAATCTTGTTGAAGGCGAAAGAGTTTATGTTATAGGTAATTAATTATTTCACAATTAATTTTTTTTTATATGAACTAATTTTTCATGCAAATCGAACATTTTAGAACGGCATAATGCTGATTGGTGGTTTGTAAGAAAGCATTTAACAGCTGAAAAAGGTTGGGTACCATCACAATATTTAATGAATGAAACAAATTATGCCCTATATGTGCAAAAGAAGCTTAACGAAAAAATTGACAAACTACCTGTGTTTGAAAGTATTGAATAAACCTTAATTACTGAAATAAATAACAAATTTATTAAATATTTAAATTTATTGTAGAACCTGGTCCAGATGAGAAAACAATGGCTCCACGTATCATTGAAAAACTTCAGCCACAACACACACCAGATGGATATACAGTGCAATTTGAATGCAAGGTAGAAGGAATACCAAGGCCTCAAATAACTTGGTTCCGTCAAACAGCAATTATTAAACCATCTCAAGACTTCCAAATGTATTATGATGAAGATAATGTTGCTACATTGATTATTCGTGAAGTTTTCCCAGAAGATGCGGGAACATTTACTTGTGTAGCTAAAAATGCAGCTGGTTTTGCCTCTAGCACAACAGAGTTAGTAGTAGAATCTCCATTATCTGATCACGGTTCTGATATGACAGGATTATCGCGAAGAAGTTTGTCTAGAGAATCATCTTTAGCTGATATTCTAGAAGGCATTCCACCAACATTTTCACGAAAGCCTCGTGCACAATGTGTTGATGAAGGTACGAATGTTATATTGGAATGTCGATTGGTTGCCGTCCCAGAACCCGAAATTATTTGGACATATAATGGTGAAGAAGTTGTAACAGAGAAAAACGTTAAAGTTGTAACAGAATCAGATATGCATATGTACTGCAGTGTAGTACAAATAACTAAAGTTGTTAAAAAGCAAGAAGGAATATATGAAGTCATAGCACGGAATAGAGAAGGAGAGGCAAAATTACCAATAATGCTGAAAGTTAAAACAGGAGAAAAAGAAGCACCACAAATTCTGGAACCTTTGAAAAATATGATTATACGTGAAGGTGAAAGTGTTGTTTTAAGTACTCAAATTGTAGGTAATCCAACACCAAAAATTACCTGGTATAAAAATGGACAAGTATTAAAAGGAAGCACAAAATCTGACAAGGATACCCATTCACTTACACTGATTTCTCCAGTGGTGGAAAATACCGGAGAATACACTGTACGAGCCGTGAATTCTATCGGAAGTATTGAAACGACAGCATTTTTAACTGTGGAAGGTAAAAGAAATAAAATAATCATAAATCAATTAACAATTTATATAAAACTTGTGCTTAACTAAATATATCCTGCTAAATTATCCCATTAGAATTAAGTCCTGTGGCTTTTAAAAAAAATAGTGATATCAAGTCTATACTTCGCAATGGTACGCTTTGTAATTCTAAAATTAGAAAACTGTTTAGTTTATTTTTACGTATTATCCCATTACCAAGTATAATTCTAATATTTACTTTTTAAAAAATTTCGCAGAAAGTGAAACTGGAAATCCAGAGCCTCCACTATTTGTTGAAAGGTTTGAGGAACAAAATGTTCTTCAAAATAAAACAATAACACTTTTTGCCAGAGTTGTTGGCAACCCAGTACCAGAAGTAACATGGTGGCACAACAATTCGCCTCTTCTTCCTAATGAAAGAATTAAACAATCTTATGATGGTGAAAATATAGAACTGGTTATAAATAAAGCAGATTCAGAAACAGACTCCGGAGATTATAAATGTATTGCTAGCAATCCTGTAGGTAAAGCATCTCATGGGGCTCGTGTTTCTGTTGACGTTGATAAAGTAAAATTCACTAAACAATTAAAGAAAACCGTCACTATTGAAGAAGCGCAATTACTAACATTAGAATGTGAAACTTCCCATACTGTGTCCACTAAATGGTTCCACAATGATAAAGAAATAAGTGGAATGGATCATAGAATCATCGTACATGAAGGGCATACTCATAAACTAGTAATCAAAAATACAGCTGTACGTGATACTGGTACATATAAATGTACAGTAAAGGGACAAGAAACAAAATCTAGTGTTGAAGTTTTGGAAAGAAAACCAGAATTTATTCGAGTATTACAAGACTTTGAGGTTAAAGAGCGGGAAGTAGCTATTCTTGAAGTAGAAATATCTTCGCAAACAGCTGATGTTTCGTGGATAAAAGAGGGTGAAGTGCTAACAGATGATAATCCAAATTATGAATTTGTGAAAGAAGGAAATGTCAGAAAACTAGTGATTAAAGAGTCGACCGTTCACGATGAGGGAGAATATACATGTGCTCTTCCTGATCAAGATTGTACAGCTGAAGTCATTGTTATCGAACTTCCTCCTAAAATATTAAGAAAAATGGAAGATCTTACAATTGCTAAAGGAGAAAAAGCAATGTTTGAAATCGAATTAACAAAAGGAGATGCCTTGGTTCGATGGTACAAAAACAGTAAGGAATTACAATTTTCTGACCATGTACAGCTAAGTATTGATGGTAAATGTCAAAAGCTGAAAATTTATAAGTCAGAAATAGAAGATTCCGGCGTTTATTCATGTGAAGTTGGTGAAGACATAAGTTCAGCCACACTCACTGTTGAAAAACCAATAGTCGATTTTACTCTAAGATTACCAGAAGTTACTTTGGTTACTAAGAAAAACGAAGCCTCATTTACTGTTGAGCTATCTGAGCCAGATGTTGATGTGACATGGTTTAAGAATAACAAAGAAATTAAGCCATCTAAGAAGTATGATATTTTTGTTGAAGGAACAATTCGAAGGTTAATTTTGAAAAATGCTGAAGACAATGATGAGGACGAATATTATTGTGTTGCTTGCAATGTTAAAACATCTTCAAAACTTAAAGTTGAAGGTAAGATAGCCTTTAAGTACAGTCATTTATTTATTTTACACTATTTGTTCTTTGCTTTTAGAAATTCAAATTCCACCAACTATAACTCCAGAAAATCAAATTTATAAAGTTAAACAAGACGATGATGTAACCTTCACAATCAAATTTACTGCATCACCTCAGCCTGACGTTGAATGGTTTACAAAAACCAAACTAATAAAAAAATCGCCCAGAGTGACACCAACTGTTGATGAAGAATCAGCTAGCTTGACAATCAGGAAAATAGTTGTCGAAGATACTGGCGATTATACAGTTAAACTGAAAAATGTTTGTGGAGATGCAGAAACCAGTTTAACATTAATACTTCTGAGTATATTACAATTCTAAATTTCTAATTTATTTTTTAAATTAAAAATTATTCTAATGACTTTATATTTATTTACAGGACCACCATCAGCGCCTTCTGCACCCGAATCTTTAGATGTCACCGATGATTCGCTCACTCTTTTCTGGAAGACACCTGATGATGATGGAAATAGCCCAATTATAGAATACATTTTAGAATATCAAGAAAAAATAAAAAAGACGTATGTTAAATAATATTATTATTCCTTATAGAAGTAGTTTTAAATTAATAATTTTAATAGATGGATTGAAATTACAAAAATCACGGACACAACTTATACAGTAAAGAAATTAACAAAGAATTCTGAATATATTTTCCGTGTCACAGCTGTAAATGATGTTGGAAAGAGTCCACCATCGCCAACTTCATCATTCTTTAAAATAATAGCTCCAATTAATAAAGAAGCTCCAGTCATTCAAGAACCTCTTGCTGATATTACAATAGGACCAAAGAAAAAGGTTACATTATCTTGTGTTGTTGGTGGTATACCAACTCCAGAAATTAAATGGTTTAAGAATCGAAAAGAATTTAGTACCACGACCATGACATACGAAAATAGGGTTTCAAAATATACAATTGAAGAAACAAATGAAGAGACTATAGCTGAATATACTTGTGTCGCAACAAATGAGATCGGAACAGTCGAAACCTCTTGCAAGATTATAGTTGAAGAAAAGCCTACTATTGTTATTGAAGATAAACTATACAATCAAACATTACGAACTGAAAGTGAATGGAGAATACCAGCAACTATAAGTGGTTTCCCAATTCCAGATGTTACATGGTACAAAAAGGGTGAACCATTGACGACCACTAAAACATGCCCCATTACATTTGATAATACTACAAGCACAATCAAAATTTTATCTCTAGATCGCAATGATAGCGGTAAATATACAGTTGAAGCTAAGAATAATTCTGGAGTAGTTACAGTTGAAGTTATTTTGAATGTGATAGGTGAGTTGAATCAATATTAAAAAATTGTAAACCGTTAAAAATGATGATGTAAATTTTAGATGTACCAAGTAAACCAGAAGGCCCAATGGTAGTAAAAGACATTAAAAAAGATTCCTTAGTTATTGTGTGGAAACCGCCAATGGATGACGGTGGTTTGGAAATTGTACAATATGCAATTGAAAAATGTGATCCGCAAAAGGGTATTTGGATGAAAGTAGCTGATGTTCAAAGAGACATCAACTCGTATTGCATACAAAAGTTACTCAATAATTCCCTGTATCTCTTCCGTGTCATTGCTGCTAATCCTATTGGTACCTCTGAGCCACTTGAAAGTGAACCAGTCACAATCAAGAGGCAAATTGGTTCGTTATATATTATTTATTTTTCTCCAATATAAATTAATATTTAAAATTTTATTAGACCCTCCTTCACAACCTCGTGGACCTATTGAAGCATCCGGTATGAACAAAACTTCATTTACACTTGTTTGGGTTGCATCTGAACTCGACGGTGGAAGTGAAATTATAGAATATGTAGTGGAAACAAAAGAAACAACTAAAACAGTTTGGTCATTAGCTGGCAGTAGCATGGGAAATACAACAAACCTTTTGATTGAAAATTTAATAACTAAAAAATCATATGATTTTAAAATATGTGCTCGGAACGAAGCCGGTTTAAGTATACCTTTATTGTCTGATGAAGGCATTATTATAGGACAAGGCATAAGTAAGTTCATAAAATTAAATAAATCTGATATAATAACTATATACAAATCTTTTTTATAACAATAATTTTGCTTTTGCTTTAACAAACCAACGCTTCTGCTATTTTAGAAGGTAAGAATTAACTTTGTTCTGTTTGATTTAAGAAAATATTTTTTAACTTCACTCTAAAATAATTTTTAATATTTTAGCACCGCCTTCTGTACCCGAAAACTTGACAGTCACAGACATAACAAGTAGAAGTGTTTCATTAAAATGGGAATCTCCACTAAGTGATGGTGGATCTGAAATTACTGGTAAAATTTTTATTTATAACAAGTTATTGTTATTCACTTATAAAAAATAATTGTAGGTTATGTTATTGAAAAACGATTATCGACATCAACGAAATGGAACAAAGTAGTGACTCTGGACGCACATTGCCTTAAATATTGTGTAGACAATCTTAAAGAAAAATCCGAATTTTCATTTAGGGTATATGCTGAAAATTCAGTAGGACTTAGTCCTCCTGCTCAAGTCGAAAGTATAATACTTAAGACACACGCAAGTAAATATACATTTTTTTTTAAATATTTGAAATAGAGGTTTTTCTGCATTTTGACAATCAATATACATTCCCTTTTTTTCTAGCGGTTCCGTCTCCACCAACAGCACCTATTGAGATACGTGCTACTGGTAGTAATACTAGTGTCATTGAATGGGGTATTCCTGAATATGATGGTGGTGCGCCATTAGAAGGATACAATATTGCCATTCGTGATATGAAAAAGACAATGTGGATAGAAATCGGACGTGTAACAGCTCAAGTACAGAGATTCCAAATTAAAGACTTACAAGAGGACCATGAATATCTAATAAGAATATATGCCAGAAATGAAATTGGATTAAGTGATCCATTAGAATCGGAAGAACCATACAAGGTTCTACCATATTTCGGTAGAATTTTAATATTTTTATTTATTTTATTAGAATAAAAATGATTGTTTATAATTTTTTTAGGTCACGAACAAGAAGATGAGCCACGAACTGATAACGAACATACTGGATTTAGTACAGAAAACACATCCTCATGGATGCGAGATCATAATATGGATGCAGATATTCACTCTTATGCTAGATCTAAATTATTACAAAAAGATGAATATTTCTTCCGTATTTGGCATTTTGCCAAAGAATTATTTAAATAAGTCATTTATCTTATAATAATATTAATTTAACTAAATATAATCATATAAAATATTATACAAATTTAAAGAGTAAATATCGTTATAGTTTTTCGAAAATTTATTTATAATAACTGTGATACATTGTAATTTCATATTTTATTTATTTGTGCGAAGAGTTTCAATTTTGTTATAATTATGATTTTCGTCTATTACAATTTTAATTTAAAAAATATATTATTATAGGATTTAAACAATTTTCTAAACATAAATTGTTATCGTATTTATTTTAAAAATGACTATAAAAAAAAAATTTCATGTTATACTTTAATTAAATAGGGAGACAAAATATAGGTGCGCAAATATTTTAAATATAATTAAAGTATTATATAGTTTTTTTTTTAAAGTTATTTTTTTCAATAATATGAATTTTGTGTGTGGTTGTAATTGTTCAATAAATTATTAAAAAAATTATTATTTCATTGTGTTTTATTCGAATCATAAGAAAATATACGAACATAGTGAATATTTGAAACACCACAACCCTATTCATTAATCATATTTTGTAAGTATATATATAGTATGTAATGTACAATGCATTTAATTAATTATTAATTATTATTAATTGAAAATTCCTAATGAGGTAATAAATAATTTGTTTACACAAAATATAATTAATATATCTACTTCAATCATTTCGGAATTAATTGGATAACAAATTTCCGAATAATTTAGTTTATGATAGAATCTCGTTTTGAAATAAAGTCAATTGTATTATATATTGTTAAATATGTTATCTAGTAACTCTTTTTGTCGTCTTTTAATATGTTTTCATATTTTTGGATTGAACACAATTCAAATATGTAAAACTTCTAAAGTATTTTTTTTCTATTCATTTATTTTATTCACATTCACAAGTGCTACATTTCTTATGTGCTTTTTTTTTGGTTATTGGTTTGAATGGAAATCAGTAAAAAAAATAAATGTCTATATTGTTAATCATTTTTTAGAAGCTGTATTTACACAATTAAATTATATTTTTATAATTTTAACTTTATTCACCAAAAACAAATATCAAATTAAATTTTTCCAAAAAATTCACATTATTGATATTCAATTAAAACAACATTTTCAAATTGCCGTGAATTATAAACGTCTTGTTAATATTATATGGATTTATTTATTTATAATTATTTTTTTAATTTGGGGATATTTTGTTGTCAAAACTGTAATTAATTATAATCAAATTGTTTTAAACAAAATATCTCAAAATTTTTATTGGATTATTTATACGCAAATTGATGTAACAATGTGTTTAATTTTTTTATACATTATATTTTTTATATTAAACGTTCAAATTCGTTTAAATATTATTAATAAATTAATAGTGTCATATATTCAAAGGCAATCATTAGATAAAACATTAAAACTTTACATTGAAAACAGAAGTCCACAGAATAATAATGATATATTTTTTATTTTAAAAGATATACACTTACTGTTATTAGATTTAATTCAAATTATTAATAAAACTTTTGGTTTAATTTTATTAATAACAATAACTTACGATTTTTTGTGTGTTGTAATATATTCATATGAATTTTTTATACATATTATTAATCACAGTTCTGATATAACGGCGTATATAAGTTTCTCAATTATATTTCCATTTTATTTCCTAAAATTTTTTATTATTGCAACATTAACAACTATTACAATTCAAAAGGTAAATAGTTTCCTTCATATAATCAAATTTTATTTAATTTTAAATTTAAATTTTTTTAGTCAAATTATTTCCAACAAAAATTAAACTATCACATTAATGAAACTAGAGATGAAGGAAATAATGTAAGTAAAACATAAAGATATATTCATCTTTCATATCAATAACAAGATCATAATTCAAAATAATAGGATCGAGAAAGGTATCAAATAAATTGTTTTCATTATAAAAATGAGTTTTCCGCAAATGGATTCTTTCCACTGGATTTGACGATTTTATTTAGAGTGAATATATTAAAATTTTGATTGTAAATTTCCAAAATAATAATAATAATACAATTTTACTTTTCAATAATTTTCAGATAATAGCTGGTGTTGTATCATATCTTGTTATAATGTTACAATTTCGTCAAACTGAAAGTTCGTAATTTAAAAAACATTGACACAAAAAGGATTTACTGAATAAAATTTTAAATAGCATTTAGTTAAACTTTCACGACTCTCCCACCAATATAGGATTAGAATTATGTCCTGCAGAAGAATAGAAAATATTGTAGTATTATTTTATTATAAATTAAAATCTAATGACAGTCAGTTGTTTTTCCATTTGAATGGAAATCACTATCAGTGCCAACTATCAGTGAAATGTATTAATTCTATGGTTTTTCTTATTTTATGCTTTTTGTTTAGAGAATTCAAGAGAAAGGCGTGGTTCTAGAGATGATAAATATTAAAGTATATGTAGAAACGTATTAGTAAAAAAATATTTAAATTTTTGTTTATGACGTCACAATTACTTAAAATTAATTGTATTTTTCAACATACCAAAATTTTAATGAATGTATTATGATTATCATTTAAATTAAAAATTTTAATATCTAACTCATTGATGGATAATGCAGATTATATATATAGTATTTGAGAATCATTATGAATTGTTTTAATAATGACAACAGATATAAAATATGGTAAACAAATTACAATTATAACATGAATGATTAATGATCAGATTAAAACAGTATAATTTATTTATCCATAGAATATTTACAATTATTAAAAGATTTGACTTATATCTATGTAATGAAATAATTAAAAATTATTTGAATTATATTCAATGAATAAATAAATAATATTTTATCACTTAGATTAATTCATTCTAGTACAAGGTTGTCATCAGTGAAGTTGTATATTTTTTAAACAAGCATTAAAAAAATTCTAAAGCAAAAATGAATTCAAATAAAAATTTAAAAAATCTATTCAATTGTTTTAATTTATTCGGCCTTACTTCAATTAGAATAATTAAAAATAATGTGATTTATTCAAAACTACTATTATTTTATTCAGTAGTTTTGAATACAATAATATGTGCACTTTCTCTGATCACACATTATTTAATATTTTTTTCAACAACAAATTTTATGGAACTAAAAATTATATATATTCTCTACTTGTCCGACACGTATATTTCTGTGATATCATTTCTCTGTATGATTACAGTTTTGCATTTTCAATATAAGAAACAAATGAAATTTTTTAATAGAATTTCAACTATTGATATAAATTTAAAAAAATATTTCAGCATTTCAATAAACTATGCAAATATTACAAAATCTATTTGGATACAAATTATTCTCACAATTACATATTTTGCTTTAATTTTTTTACCGGCAGTAGTTAATAAATACCAAATGGACGTTGGTCTTTTCTTTTATTTCTGGATCATATACAGCTTTAGGGATATTTTTATCTGCTTAATATTTATTTATATTTTATTTTTTATTAACAGTTTAAAAATTCGATTTACTATCATAAATACAATACTAAAATCTTATAATCACACATATTTGAGTTTTAAAAATGATTACATAATTTTACCAAACGTTGAACATTTTCCAAAAGACAATAACTCATTTTTTATATTAAAAGATATTCATTTAGAGTTATTAGATCTTTACAATAAAGTTAATCATAGTTTTGGTCTAATTGTATTAGTTTCATTGACTTATGATCTATTTTTTATTTTACTTCTTTCATATGAAACAATTGAATCAAATTTTAACACCACACATTTTGGTTTTTATTTCTATAATATTTTTATTTTATTTCCCCGCGTTTTGAAAATTTTTATTATTTCATTCGCTGGATCAAATACTACAAATAAGGTACAAACAATTATAAACAATAAATTCATGGCAAATTTACTAAATAATTTTACATTTAAGGCAAACAAGTTTCAACAAATTCTTATCAACTACATCGATTGCAATTATGATCAGGTTTTTATTTATTTTTAAATGTCTTAAGGGTAGCAAAGTTCAAATAAATAATAATCGATGGTTTAATAACTTGAAATAAAAAATCATTTATTAAAACAAATGTTGTATTTTTGTAATAACCGATCGATCAATTGTGAATTGCTTTCTCTAATATATATATAATATATAATTTACAACATTTATTACTTTTGTAAGGAAAAACAACTTTACCAAGCAAATATTCTTCACTATAAAAATGAATTTACTGCATGTGGATTTTTTCCAATAAACAGCACAATGATTTTTAATGTAAGTAAAATTATATCTGCATTTTGTGTATAAAATTTTCCGCGTAAATATTCTTATTATTACAGATATTTTCAGCCATTGTGACATATTTGGTAATTCTACTCCAATTTTATCAAAGTGTAGAAATTTAAACACTATTTGAAATGCCGAAATGCATTAAAATCAGCTAATAAATACAATTAATGTTAAATTGTTGTTCAATACTCAACTTAAGAAATGATGGGAGCACATTTGAAATAATATTAATTCACAAATATATTTTAATTTTAAATGACGTGTCATATACATATTTATTACAATAACCGAATATCTTCAACCGAATATCTTCTTCGATTATGATTATGCGATTATGATTATAATTTTTGATGTCTATAATGCAAATAACGTTTTCAGTACTACTTTTTTGTGGTGGTGTTGTTGAAATAATATCCAGATTATTATCTTGTTTATTATCGGTTTGATAGCCACAGTGTGTTAAAAAAGGATTGTGAAATTACGAAGGACGTACATATAATGCGGGACGTACAGTTGGTGTTGGTATATGAGTTGGAAGTCCTCGATATTCTACATCAATTCTTGGATATTTATCATAAATTTTATATAAAATTAATACTTAGTATGAATAGGCTGACAATATTTATTTTAAGTTAATTAATTTACCTGGGCACGGAATCCATTTTGCCCATAGAGCTGGTGTTTTGGTAAATACATCATGAAATCACGAGTCCAGCTGCAAAAAGTTTAATTATGATTTACTAAATTTTCATACAATTGTATAAATAAAAATAGAAATCAAAATAATTATGTGCTAATAAATTAATAATAATTAATTAATAATAATACTCAAATATTTTAATTTAGTTAGTTGATAAAACAAAACTCGATCATTTATGGCTTCAAATGGTGCAAAGTTTCCGTCATGAAAACATTTTATATTTAATTTTAGATTTAAATTTTTTAGTTAAATTACTTCCAACAAAAATTAAACTATCACATGAATCAAGCTAGAAACGAAAAAAATAATGTAAATAAGTATGTAGCAAGGTAAATTCGTCTTTAATATCAATAACAAAATCATACTAAAAATTGATAACAAAGTTATCAAATAAAATCAAGCTGAATTTAGCCACAATTTCTACTTTGCTATTTATTTTGAGCTTCAGAAAAATGAACTTCCCACAATTTCTTTCTACATCAATTCTTGGATATTTATCATAAATTTTATATAAAATTAATACTTAGTATGAATAGGCTGACAATATTTATTTTATGTTAATTAATTTACCTGGGCACGGAATCCATTTTGCCCATAGAGCTGGTGTTTTGGTAAATACATCATGAAATCACGAGTCCAGCTGCAAAAAGTTTAATTATGATTTACTAAATTTTCATACAATTGTATAAATAAAAATAGAAATCAAAATAATTATGTGCTAATAAATTAATAATAATTAATTAATAATAATACTCAAATATTTTAATTTAGTTAGTTGATAAAACAAAACTCGATCATTTATGGCTTCAAATGGTGCAAAGTTTCCGTCATGAAAACATTTTATATTTAATTTTAGATTTAAATTTTTTAGTTAAATTACTTCCAACAAAAATTAAACTATCACATGAATCAAGCTAGAAACGAAAAAAATAATGTAAATAAGTATGTAGCAAGGTAAATTCGTCTTTAATATCAATAACAAAATCATACTAAAAATTGATAACAAAGTTATCAAATAAAATCAAGCTGAATTTAGCCACAATTTCTACTTTGCTATTTATTTTGAGCTTCAGAGAAATGAACTTCACACAATTTCTTTCTGTTTAAACCATAAAAAAACGACAGGCAAGTATGGCTGTCGAATGTTATGCGATAGTATTGTCATTTAATATAATAAAAAAATATTATATGGTGGTGCTCCACCACGTGTTCTGATCCCCCCTAAAATCAATATGGTTCTATGATGGACCAATAAAATACTAATCCCAAAATTTCATTGCAAGCAGTTGTTGCAATCCTCGGGAAACTGATTTTTTCCAAAACAATTGTATGGGGGTGCTCCAATCCGTGCCACGATCCCCTCTAAAATCAATATGGTTCTATGATGGACCAATAAAATACTAATGCCAAAATTTCATTGAAATCACTTCACGCGTTTTTGAGTTATCGTGTAAAAATACGGATCCGGCGGACAGAGTCCGGACTGACAGGATTTTTTTTACCCCTTTTTTGGGGATAAAAGTTGCAATAACCACCAATTTGACCTTTTGTTAGTAAAAATAAGTTGCCCTAGGGTCATTCTATGTGAGAAACATTTCTTTTGGAAATTTTCTTTTAATTGTGTCTTTTAAAAATAAAAAAAGTCGAATTTGAAAATTTTCCATTACTAGGCTTAGGCGATTACGACGAAGCAATATTTCATTCAACGATTTTTTAAATGTCTAATACTAAGATAGTGTCAAATGATTTAAATAATAACTAAATAGTAACTAATCAATATTATATTTTAATATCATAGACTAACTACGTTTATTATTAAAAACTGTATTACTCAAGAATTAATTGTTATAAAGACTCTCCAATGATTATCAAATTTTCTGGGTTTTTTTTTTTTTTTTTTGTTTTTTACATTAGTAAAAACATAACATAACATAAATTAAAATCATTTATATTATATAAATCATCTATAAGAAAAATAATACATAATAAATTTTATCCACTCTACACATTTACCCAAATCAAAAATTTCTCTGCTATAAATCGTTGCTAAATTCAGCCCGATTAAAATTTTGCTTTCCTGCTATTATTTTTATTTTGTTACTATAGTTTTCAACAATAGTTATATGGACTTATCAAAGGTTCAAGTTCAAAACGATTTTTTTTGATTATTTAATCAACTCAAGGGTCCCTTTGGCGCAGTGGATAGCGCGTTGGACTTCTAATCCAAAGGTCGTGGGTTCGATCCCCACAAGGGATGTACAAGTTTTTTTACTTTTTTAGAAAAAATGTTTACCAAACAATACATATTTCTAATATAATTTAAAATTCTTACATCTATGTGTTTGCGAAGGCAAAGTTCTTACATCTTTGTGTTCTTCAACACAAAGTTCTCATCAAAATTAATTTTTATAATAACTGATTGATTGATAATGCAGATTAAATTGTTAATTATACTATTTGAAATCTATTATTAATTACCATAATAATAACAACAGAAATAAAATATGGTAAACAAATTACAATTATAACATATGAATAATTAATGAGTAATAATTAATTATTAGCAGATTAAATCAGTATAATTTATTATCCAATTATTAAAATATTTGACTTAAATTTATGTAATGAAATAAACTTTAAATTAATTCATTCAAGTATATTATTGTCACCAGTAAAGTTGTATATTTTCTAAACAAGCATTAAAAAAATTTTAAAGCAAAAATGAATTCAAATAAAAATTTTAAAAATCTATTCAATTGTTTTAATTTATTCGGCCTTACTTCAATTAGAATAATTAAAAATAATGTGATTTATTCAAAACTACTATTATTTTATTCAGTAGTTTTGAATACAATAATAAGTGCACTTTTTCTGATCACACATTATTTAACATTTTTTTCAATAACAAATTTTATGGAACTAAAAATTATATATATTCTCTACTTGTCCGACACGTATATTTCTGTGATATCATTTCTCTGTATGATTACAGTTTTACATTTTCAATATAAGAAACAAATGAAATTTTTCAATAGAATTTCAACTATTGATATAAATTTAAAAAAATATTTCAGCATTTCAATAAACTATGCAAATATTACAAAATCTGTTTGGATACAAATTATTCTCACAATTACATATTTTGCTTTAATTTTTTTTCCGGCAGTAGTTAATAAATACCAAATGGACGTTGGTCTTTTCTTTTATTTCTGGATCATATACATCTTTAGAGATATTTTTTTCTGCTTAATATTTATTTATATTTTATTTTTTATTAACAGTTTAAAAATTCGATTTACTATCATAAATACAATACTAAAATCTTATAATCAAACATATTTGAGTTTTAAAAATGATTACATAATTTTACCAAACGTTGAACATTTTCCAAAAGACTATAACTCATTTTTTTTATTAAAAGATATTCATTTAGAGTTATTAGATCTTTACAATAAAGTTAATCATAGTTTTGGTCTAATTGTATTAGTTTCATTAACTTATGATCTATTTTTTATTATACTTTTTTCATATGAAACAATTGAATCAAATTTGAAAACCACACATTTTGGTTTTTATTTCTATAATATTTTTATATTATTCCCCCGAGTTTTGAAAATTTTTATTATTTCATTCGCTGGATCGAATACTACAAATGAGGTACAAACTATTATAAACAATAAATTCATGGCAAATTTACTAAATAATTTTACATTTAAGGCAAACAAGTTTCAGCAAATTCTTATCAACTACATCGATTGCAATTATGATCAGGTTTTTATTTATTTTTAAATGTCTTAAGGGTAGCAAAGTTCAAATAAATAATAATCGATGGTTTAATAACTTGAAATAAAAAATCATTTATTAAAACAAATGTTGTATTTTTGTAATAACCGATCGATCAATTGTGAATTGCTTTCTCTAATATATATATAATATATAATTTACAACATTTATTACTTTTGTAAGGAAAAACAACTTTACCAAGCAAATATTCTTCACTATAAAAATGAATTTACTGCATGTGGATTTTTTCCAATAAACAGCACAATGATTTTTAATGTAAGTAAAATTATATCTGCATTTTGTGTATAAAATTTTCCGCGTAAATATTCTTATTATTACAGATATTTTCAGCCATTGTGACATATTTGGTAATTCTACTCCAATTTTATCAAAGTGTAGAAATTTAATTTTAATTTTTGTTCAATTATATACAACACAATGACAGATCAATTATTGAAGAAACTATTTCCTCTTATTATATTTAATGATTTGTTATTATTATTTATGATTGATAAGTAATAAAGTTTACCACACAAAGCAACAATATTTTTCAAATCAAACTCATGAAATAAATGTATCACTCTTTCCACAATTATATAATATAAAATATTTCAACAATATGTTTGTACTTGAATGTTTTATAATTTTCAGATAATTTAAGTGATTCTTAGATAAATTGCTTTATATCCTCTAGTGTCTAGTAAATTAAATTTATTAATTATATATAATATTTTCTATTCAATAAAATGTTTTCTTAAATATTTAAAGATTTTATTTAATTCAAAAATATAATTAAATCATAACTATTAGTTGTATTAAAGTTTATATATTAAAAAAAATCAAGATTATTAATTATTAAGACTCTAAAATATCACCATATTTATTTATTTTGTGCAATTTCCCACATTTATCAACAGATATAGGATCTAAATACATTCCATTTATTAAAAGTTTTTTACTAGTTTGACATTTAAAATTTGGACTGTTATCATATTGTTTATAAAATGGATTAACACGATGATAACGAAAATTAAAATTTGCTCGATCATTTCCACAATATACAACTCGAAAATTATCTGTATCTTCATCATAAGTAACATTAAGATCTATTGAGTTCAAAAGTAAAACTGAAGAATCAATTTGTCTTTTTAATATTTCTCCAGCTTCTGAATCAAAATCATTTCCATATATATTTAAAATTCGAATTGGATATAATTTCTTTAATGATAATAATATCAGTTTTACAATTGATGCACCAATTGAGTTGTTCCCAATATCCAAAAATCGAATATGAGTTTTTGGAAGTAAATGAGCAATAGATTCACCTCCTATTGAACCAATTGCATTATTAGAAATGTCTAGTCCTATTATAGTTTTTGAATAAGATATTGCTTCCAGAAGTGTTGCAATTCCATTCGGTCCTAAATTATTCGAACCTAAATCCAAATAGACTAATTTAATAGTCATCAAACTTTCACCTATACCGATCATGTCGTGGGCATCTAAAAAGCAATGCTTAAAATGAACTTCTAAAAGTTCACAATCTTTTAAAAGAATTGAAATTATTGTTGAAATTTTTGAATTATCCACAATATTTTCAGAATTCAATGGTACTAAGCGGCTCATGTTTAATGCTTTTAAAGATTTGCATTTTTGTATTCCATCAGCGACAATTGCAAATTGAATTGCATCCAGATCACAAAAACCAACATCAATGCATTCAATTGTTTTAGACTTTATCAAAAAAATTCTCAAATTTTCGGAATGTTGCTTAGTAAATATATTTCCTGTTAATCTTAACATTGTCAAAATACAATTATCGGCAATACTTGATAAAACTTCTAATGCTTTTGATGATAAATCAATATGACAAAGACTAACCATTGTGATATTTTGAATGGACAACATTAAACACAGAGATTGTATTTCTGTGATTGGACTATATAAGAGTTCTAAATTCTTTAATTTTCTAGTTTTTAAAAATTCGATAATTACATTAAAGTCTTTAACATCAGGACGACGGAATAAAATACTTTCAAAGATTTTGCCATGAATAATCAGTGTTTCATATGGACGTCTATCATATTCTCTTTGCCAGCAGTCTAACATCAGCAGAGTTAATGGTTTGTAAGATGTTACAACATGTTTTGAACATAAACAAATTGATGCAACATTTTTAATTTTTGTATGCATTTTGAAAAAAAAAATAAAACTAAAATAATATTTAAATTTGTTTGACAAAGCAACCTATAATTAAATAAAATTGAAATAAAATTTAACGCAGCTCAAAGTAAAAAAAAAAAAAAAAAAACAAGAACAAAAATAAATTTAAGATTTATGAGAATCGCATCACTGAACTTCATTTTCGTCACAACCAATAATTGAATGAAAACAATTCAAATATAATAAATATATAATTTTATTCAGATAATTCCATTTAATTTTTAATTTTAAACTGAAACAGTTTTTGTTTTTTCCCTTAACAATAATTAATTTACTTGTCATCTTAAACACTACAAATAATCACTAAAAACTAATTTTGCTATACAATAAAAAAAATAAATTTTTTTTTTTCTTTTTTTTTTCAATCAAATTTTATTTTTGCAAAAAAAAAAAAAAAAGAAAAGTTTTTACCAATTCTAGTACCTAATGCTTCAACCATAAAAATAACAAGACTAAATCATTACTGAACAACTATATAGATTTAAATAATCATAGTAGATAGTTTCATTAATTTCATTCATGTAATTTTTAAGTCAAGTTATAAAATATTATATTTATATTTACAATAATTATAATTATATTACATAAATGTTATAAGAATTAAAATTTATATTAATAATAATTTAATGAATTTTCATTTATTAAATTATATTATTTATATAAATTAAATGATTTAAGTAAGTATTCTCTACAATTTAAGTAGATTATATATTATAGGATTATATTCACAATTTAAGCAAAAAAAAAAAAGGAAGTAATTAAAATTTTTCAAACCATAGAAATTTTTAATTTTTTTTGTTTGTAAAATAATTAATAAAAAAAAAAAGAAACAATATTTACAATAAAAACATATATAAATGTTAATGGTATTAATTATACAGTATTTATCACAATCTTATGTCAGAATATATTCAATTATAATTTCTTGAATTTTTTCATCATTTTAAATAAATACATCATTTAGTAACACCATTATAGGAAATTAGTAAATTTGTTATCGGCTATAAAATGGGAGGTTTGAAAAATTTTAGTTTGTTTTTTCTTTTTGTATTTTTTTTTTTTTTGATATTTTTTTTTATTCGAAAATGTTTTGTAATATTTATTACAATAACTCTTCTGATTTTCTATCTTCATCTGAATTTCTTCTTGAATTGTGATTATGATTATGGTTATGATTATTATGATGATGTCTATGATGCAAATGACGTTTTCGAATAACACGTTCAGTGCTATTTTGTTGTGGTTGTGTTGTTGAAATATTATCAGAATTATTATCTTGTGCATCCATTTGATAACCATAATGTGTTAAAAAAGGATTATGATATAATGCGGGACGTACAGTTGGTGTTGGTATATGAGTTGGAAGTCCTCGATATTCTACATCAATTCTTGGATATCTATCATAAATTTTATATAAAATTAATACTTAGTATGAATCAGCTGACAATATTTATTTTAAGTGAAATAATTTACCTGGGCACGGAATCCATTTTGTCCATAGAGCTGGTGTTTTGGTAAATAGACCATGGAAACGCGAGTCCAGCTGCGAAAAGTTTAATTATGATTTACTAAATTTTCTTGCAATTTTATAAATATAAATAAAAACCCAAACAAATATGAGTAAAATAAAACACACACTTGCAATTAATATGTGTAATAAATTAATAAATACTCTTGATTAAATATGTCATTGAGTTAATTGGAAAATCAAACAACACACGATTAGTTAAGGGTAATTGATAAAAATATTTGTAGCAAACCGTTTTTTTACTAAATCAAATTCTAAAAGAAGAAAATATTCTCTAATATAAAATGTATCGTCAGACTGGTTGATTCAGGAAACTCGCAACTAATTAAATAATATAAAAGACGTTGAATATGCAAAAGATTATTATTTGTAATAATAAACTTAACTTTTAAAAGATTGATGTCGATACTCATGGGAATATATTTATAATTACACTTTTTGTTTGTCGTGAAATTTTATTTTATTATAACGCTAGCAATTTTGTTTATTCTTTGCAATTTCCGTCTAAATTTTTTAAAGAAAAATTCCAGGAATACTATTTCAGATCGAATGAAAAAATAATGAATGAATTTATTTGGTTGACAAAATTTTTTTTTTTGACTTGAAAAATTTAATTTAATAATAAAAATGCTTAAATTAATATTGTTAAAAAAGCTTAAACTTCACACATACATGCCTGACACTGGCTTGGATAGAAATAGCTGGAAGCTTTCAAAGGTGTTTCATCTTGATCATCAATATCAACAGCCAAACCCATATTGCGATTTGGTTTATCCCATATTTTAATTGCAGTTTTTATATCAAATTCAATCCATCCTGTGTAATTTCTTGAAACCATAATGCTGCTGCATAAACGCTTTCGTCGGTCTAAAAAATAAAATTGTAAAATTAAGTTTCGTTACAATAGATACGATTTTAATAAGGCTATTAAAAAAACTTGTTACGCACCACGACTCTTTTTTTTCAAGTAAACCGAAACAGTTATGCGTATCAAATCATCTGGCTGACAATCTGAATTTGGTCTTACAGAAGAAAGTTCTTTCTTGTAGAGTCTGAAAATATTAAGTTATTAATACCAAATTTCTATTATATAAGTAGGCAAATAAATGAATTACCTGAGAACAGCCAATGTCATAAGCACATTCCTATGGTTTGGAGGTAGAAAATAAAGGTTCCATGTATTTCCCTCATTCCATGAAGAAGCATTTGTATTTTTTGGAATTTCACCTTTTTTTATAAAACAAATGTTATAAAAAATACACTATTAATAAATGTACAAATAATAAAACTTACAGATTTCATGAGCAGCAGTGTAATGTTCTAAGTCTCCCGATGAAAGCTCTGGTGGACGCTCATTAGTTGTATTTCGTAAAATACTTGCTTCAATCATTTTTTTGATTGCATCGAGAGCCAATTCTTCATTACTGTAATAATTTAACATTTATTAATAATAAATATGAATTTTTGTGGTAATTTTCTTTATCAAAATAAACATAAAGGCAGTGCAAAAGCTTTAATTTTTCTTATGTGAAGGGAATTAAAATATAATTATTTCATTATTGTACAATAAGATAATAATATGTAATAAAAAATATACTAACTATAAAATCAAAAATTCACAGTCCACAGACTTAAAGACTTAAATTGTAAATAAGATTTTATTTTTTGATTGGATTATGTCTGGTAAATTACTTAAAATAAATGTTAAGTATTATAGGGAGATAAAGCAACAATTGTGAAAAACAATAACAATATGTTTATGAACGAATTAAATTTAATTAAACATTTATTATTTTGTTATTATAAAAAAAAGTATGAATTACAATTTAGCAAATAAAACAATTAAAAATACAATTCACCTAATTATTATTTTTTTTTTTATAAAAATGCAATCATTAAAATGTAATTTATATAGTTATAACATATTTAAATTTTTAAGCAAATTAAAAACAGCAAAATAAAACAATTTTAAATCAAAGAAAAATATAAACCTTGTGACTTCAGTTGGATTTCTGTTTATAATGTTCCAAAGATAGTTCCCCAAATATAAAAGAAAATTACAATGAAATTTAATTAATAATATTATTATTGTAAGCATTACATCTAATTACTTCATTTTATTTCTTGTTAAATTTAATTATAATCTAAATTTAGAGTTTTCTTACTTAAGAAAAATAATAAATTATAAACAAAAAATTTCATTTCTTCGCCAATAATAATAATAATAATAACATATTTTCAGTAGACAATTATAATTTCATTGCGGACTAAATATTTTTTATGCGTCAGTGTATTTATAAAATGGATTCAGTGAATATTAATTAAAATGCATATTATAAAATAAAATATAATTTATAATTTACAATAATAAAATCATTAAAGTCCTTTCTTTTTAAGGGATTGACGTCAGAATAGAAATATAAAATAGATCATTTATCAGAATGCATATAAGGAAAAGTTAATAGTATGTATTTGAGTACATTAGTACGTAAGTCAAAAAAAGAAAAAAAAAAGTATGACGAGTTTGATTAAACGCACGCGACTACAATATAAAAGTTAATTATGAATCTAAATAGTTTTATGATAACTCAATTAATTTGTCAATTAATCAAAAATATATAAATTGTATGCATTTACCGTCCAAATAATGAAGAAAGATTTATCTGATCGTTAAGTTAATGACATTGTATTTATTTTACTCCATATTAATGGAGTAATGTATCATATTTCTTTTAAAAATCTTGTATTTTATGTGCGTGTGTGTGTGTGTATGTGCAACTCATTAAAGTCTAGACGAAAATAGAGTAGTCTAACCGTGTTTATATAGAAAAAAAAAACATTAAGATACCTCATTTATATGCAATTACAAATATACTTCAGACTGTTTTTTTCTTATTTATTTATATTTCTTGTATTTTCCACGCTTATAAGATGTTCATCAATACAAAAACAAATAATATTAAAGAAAAACAAGAAATTGAAAGAAAAAATAATGGTCTACGAGAAGAAGAAGGCGTATTAAATATTACTTGATTATTATTATGAATTCCACGCATTAAAAAAATTTCAGATTTTAAGAAAAAATTTCATTTAAAGAAATTATAACAGAATAATTAAACTATTTACGTTTATTTTGTGAACTTTTTGTGAATTAAATGTTTGGAAAAAAAAGTGTTTTCTTGCACTACCGAGAAAATGTATAAAAAGTTTTGTAGATGATGACCGAGAATTATATTTTTATAAATTCTTATAAAAATCACTTGTCTTACAATTATTATGCATATGCAAATAAAAATGAAAGCAAAGAAAATCATTTATACAAATAAAAAAAGAACAAATGATACAATAAATTCAAGCACTTTGACAGAAAAAATTATTCCTTTTATTTTTTACTTTCTTGTCTTTATTCTTCCTCTTAATTTTCTCTCGTTTTATAAAAACCATTACAGGCCTGAGTGTAGATAATGTTAGTAGTTGCAGTTACACTATATATATATACAAATATGCATTCAAAATGAAAGACGATGAAAGGTACTTAGACTGGATATAAGAAGTTGCCCAGACGTAAAGTTCACCACCCGTTTAACCACTAATAAACTGTATCTTTGATTTTATATTTATATATTTATAAATTTCCACAATGTCTAATGTTCAACCTCTTCTTATTACATTAAAGTTATATGTATTCATCTATAACATTCATATTTCATTAAAACCAATGCACTTGTATAATAATGATAAATATTATAAAATATATTTTTATAGTTTTACTTTTTATAAAATAATTGCATTAATAGATTTTAATTTAAGATTTTTAATTTTCTTCGCTATTTATTTTTGGTACATTTTTTTCTTCTATTCAATTGAGATTACATGATTTTTTTGTTTATGAATGCAATTTATTATTAGCTTTATACAAGTCAAGTAAAAAGAAAAAAACTATAATTGAAAGAGGAAGAAGAAAAAAGAAAAAAGAAAAAAGAAAAAAAAAAACACAGAAGTTGTTTTTCTTGACTCTATCGTATAAGATACATTATTTTAACTTTGCATGAAATTAAAGTCTGATGAAGACTGTGTGATTATGGTTAAACATGTTTTTTTTTATTGTATTACCACAAAAATAAGAAAAGAAAAGGAAATCAAGAAACACAACAAAAAAAAAATTTTTTTGTTTTTGATGTCATTTTTAAAATTATATTATGTGTGAGATGAGGAAACTTCATAAGTTAAGTAAAGAATAAGGAGAAGAAAGATTGAAACAAAAACAAAAATAAGATGATAAAAAAAAATATATATATAACAACAAATACATCGCGTCTGGCAGAAAAAAAAAACAAAATAAAAGAAAAATTCTGACTAGACTGCAGCATATTTAATAAATGCATTAGTAAAGTGCATTTTTAACGTAAATGTGTGTGTAGATTTATATGATTTTATATGTGTATGTGTGTGTATTACATATTACTGTATTCATGTATATATGAATAAATAAATAAATGTGAATAACAGGGCGAAATATGATGTTTAATTAATTGTATACGCGCAATTTTATTAAACACTTTATATTAATGCAATTCTATTCAAGTATTTAAATAAGAATTAATTTAAATGTATTTATAATTTTATTTATGTTAAGTTTCACAAACACTTTAATTGATGTTTAGTTATAATAGAAACAATGATATGTAGATGTACCTACATACAAGATTATAAATTTTGATAAACAGAAAAAAAATTTAATAAGATTTAATTAAAATTCTTCAAATAGTGTTTTTATTTTTAAAATTAGAAATATTTTATTTATAAACGATTTCTTCATTTTTTTTTTATCAAAATCTTAATATTTTAAACTAGATTGATTACAAAAATACCTTTTACTTTTTTTTTAAATAAAACTTTGCCAGAATATTAGAGAAATTTTGATAAAATATAAAAATAACAATTCATTCATGAAATCGTAAAAATGAAAATTTATCGATATTTAATGAATGAATTTATAAATTAAGAAAAAAAAAATTAATTTTAGTTTTTTGTTGAGTGTTTTTAAAAATAGTTTGTAATTAGAAAATGTATTTCTACATAAGATGTATAAATTTAAATGAATTGAGAAAAAAAAATATTTTATTTAATTTCGTTTTAAAAATTGTAATTTTTTACCTAATTTTTATCGTCCTAGAATAAAATCTTACGACTCAAATAATTGTTAATTTGATTAGAATAAATAATGTTGTCAGGAAAATTGTCATACCGTTGACTGTTTTCATTTTAAAAATAAATTAATCAAAACAAAAAAAAAATCAGAGAACTCAACCTCAAAACCAATTTACAATTTTTCTTTAAAATAAATAAATTAAAAATTCCTCTCTCTCTTTCTCCCTCTATAAAAATAAAAAACAAACAAAATAAATTCCAATTATACTGTCCGACAAGACAACAATTACAATTAAATAATTTATTATGCAGACAATTCGTTTAGAATGAAAATTTCTCTGAAATTGCAAAATTAAAATAATAAAAAATATAAAAAGGAGCAAAAAAAAAAAAAAAAGAAAATAAGAATTCTATTTGACAATAATAATAATAATAATAATAATTTTTCTTATTAATATATATTTCTACGACCCAGAAAAAGTTCATTTCATTATATTACATTATTATTATTATTTATTTTTTTTTTTTAATGACGACAATTTCTCTTCTACAAATCACAGATGAATATTTATATTTATTTTTTTTTAACGTTTCTATTTTATGTTAAAGAAATAATAAAATTAAATTTATTTAACCAAAAAAAAAAAAAAAACAGAAATAAAAATAAACGATGACGAGGAAAAAAAAAAAAAGATAAATATTTGCTAATGCGCTTTTCTTTTCTTTTTTTAGATAATTTAAGTTTTCTCTTGAATTTTCTAAAATAAAATAAAAAACAAAAAAATAATAATAAATATGCAGTTAGATGAATCTTATTTAATGTATGTGCGTGTGTGTGTGTGTGTGTATCTATTAATAATTTTTAAGATGATTTTCATATTTATTATTTTTAATTTTCATTTTTTTATTTATATTTTTAATATTGTTGTTGTTGTTGTTGTTGTTGTTACTGGTTTTTTTTTTTTTTGCATCAAAACTTTTTACAAAAAAAAAAATAAAAAATAAAAAACGAAGGAATATTTATAAATATTATTTAAAGTGCGCATTTTATTTGCTTTGTCTTATAAATATTTAAATTTAAATTTAAATAATTTTCAGTAATAAATCGTCTAATAAAATGAAACAGATTATTTTATATTTTTTTGTTGGTTTTTTTTTTATTATTTTGTTCTATTTAATTTCACCTTAAATAATAATTAACATTAAAAGTAACTAAAAGATGAAGAAGTTTGAAAAAAAAAAAGTGTAAAAAAGTAAAAAAAAATCTTACCGTTTTCTTGTTGATGTTGTATGTGTATCACTAATCCTTATTATTGGTACAGGATGTTCAGTATTTGTTGGTGTTGTTGAAATACCATTTTGTCCATAACCATTTAATAATTGTAATTGTAATTGTTTTTGTCTTAAAGAAGCTAAACTTATATTTAAAAATTGTAAATTTTCAATATCACTTGCATCAGGATTATTTATATCAATTATTTTTTCGGCAGCCATATAGCCAGTATTTTCATTATTATTATTATTATTTGTATTATAACTTGGATTATCATTATCATTATTATTTGGAGTTATATTAGGATTATTATTATTATGATTATTATGATTATTATTTGTACCAATATTTGTATTTGTTGGTGCGCAATTAATACTATGGCCAATTGCTAGCATTAATATTACTGAAAATTTTATATTAAATATTTTATTTGCCATTTTTAATGTTTATTTATTTTTTATTAATTTTAACACAACAAAAAAATTTAAATTGTTTTTTTTTTTCAAATAAAATGATAACTTAAAAAATTGCAAATCATTCACTTGAACACTTTTTCTTTTTCAACTATTTTTTATTTTTTATTTATTTTTTTTTTTCACTTTATAAATATTTTCTTTTTTATTTTTCTTTTAAAAAAAAAAAACTTATATATTTTTGGACACTTTTAAATGTTAAAATTCACTTTAATCATAATTTTTTATTTTTAGTAAATTGTTTATATTTTTTTTTGTTTAAAAATTTTTCTTAAAAATTTTTGATTTTTTCTGTAACACTGAAAGAAAAAATTATGAAAACTTATATTATTGTTTTTTTTTTGTTGTTGTTTGTATTTTTTTTTTAATTACAAAAACAAATAAAATAAAAATAAAATCAAATTTTTTATTAAATTTGTCTATTTTATTGTTGTATTTGATATATTTGATTTTTTTGTTTTTTCTGTTGTTGTTTTTTTTTTTTTTTTATTAATCTTAATAGTGAAAATAAACTAAACGATCTTTCATCTACTAACAACCTATACTGACTGTAAGGTAAAAAAAAAATATATATTCTTAGAGGATATTAAATGCACATGAAAAAAAAAATAAGAACAACAACGAAAACAAATCTAAATATATACAGATATATATCTGTATGTGTAGATATATATACATATGTGTGTGTGTATGTATGTATATATATATATGTTTATATAAAGTATATATGAATGTATATAGATTTTATGTACATTATAAAAAAAAATTTAAGTTATAAATTTTTACTAAATAATAAAAAAAAAATAAAATGTGATATAATAAAAATAAAAATAAATTGTGAAAAATTGAAAAGTTATTGTCATATTTTTCTTATTATTGATTATAGAAATGTGGATTCAATCCTGAAATTTTTTTTTTGTTTTTCTTTAATTTTGAAAATATTTATTTGATTAAAAATTTCTGTTACAACCGAGATTTGAACACGGGTACTCTCGATTATCTTTGTGAAAATTATACGGGGTTTTTTTTTTTTAGGATTTAAAATACGAACTATTCAGTAATTTTATTTGAAACTTTTTCCTTTCTATTTTTTTTTTTTTTTTTTAATTAAAAACTTTTTATATTTTACCAATTATTGATATCCGTAGTGTATTTTTTTGTAAGTAACTTTTTGTTATTAAACTGATTTTTTTTTTTTGTTAAGTAACTTTTAGGTATTAAACTGAAACTGTTTGTGAACAAATTTAAAGTGATAAATTGTTAAAAAAAATTCTGGCTTTTATAGTAAAAGGAGAATTGCCTTTTTTTTCATGTTTTTCTTTTATTTATTTTTATGTAAAATAATTGTTTTACTTAATATTCTGATTTTATGTTATTTAAATATTCTCTGATTGTTTTTGTATCATTTTCTCTTTCAAAGAATAAATTTAAGATTCTTTCGTTTTTTTGTGATTTTTTCTTTATACGTTTTTTTTTTTGCGGCGGAGATTTTTGAATATTTTAGAATTGTTTTCTATTACTATTTGTAATGTATTTAATTTATATGTAGTTAGTGTGTGTTTGTGTTTTTTTTAAAAATAAAGTTAATATATGATCGTATTGTTTTGGATTAGATTTGATTTTTTTTTTATTTTGTTTTTGTCGGTGAGAAATTGAATTATTAGTGAAACGGTGCAATCTTACAGTTTGCTTCAAATTTCTTAATTAAAATATTTCAGTTGTTATGTATCTTGATTTTTTTTTTTGATTGATGTACATATTTCGTGCATTCCAAATAAGATTTTTAACATTCCATATTTTTTATATTTAATTATTATTGACGTGTATTTGTTTATTCTTAATGGATAATTTAATTAAGATGGACAAAGATATAATTCAATTAATTTTTAAAAATAAAAAATATGAACTAATGATAAATTTTAATTTTAATCTATCTTTACATTCATATTGGATTAGATTAAATTTAGGTGTATTGATGTGTCTTGTATCAACTGCTAAGGTCATGTAAGGCACAGGATCTACCATTATTTGTTTGATACTATGAGGTTTGAATCCAGGACTTGAAAATGTTGCCACATTAGTGAGACTAATTTTGAAGTTTAAAATTTTTTGCCTAATATTTTTATAATTAACTATAAATATTCATATTATGTGATGAGCATCAAGAAGCCGGATTTTTTATTTTTGTTTTATTTCTATAGATACAACAGTTCATTGATCGTAACTTTAAAAGCAGAGCAGCCAAAATTAAATAAAAAAATTCATAAAAAAAACTTTTTTTTTTGTTTTTACCAAAAAAAAAAAAAGAACAACAAAAATATTCAAAATAATTGAAAATAAACTCCAAAATACCAAAGACCAATCACATGTATATATTTTTACTGCATCGAACAAATTTAAAATTATTTGGAATAATATTGTAAAATAATTTAAATATCAGACATAGGCAATCGCATATTCATTACCTTTGAATGAATTAATTACTACAATATAGCATTAAATTTTATTCATGAATCTGTCTCAAGCGTTAAATTATTTTTATATATATATATATATATTTATTAAAGGTATATAAATTGTTTTTGATTGATTTAAGGTGAGTTTATAATATTAAATTCAAATCAAATATATATATATATATATATATATATATAAAACCTAATCAATAGACAGACAATGATTTGACTTCAAGTTAAAATAGAAAAAAAAATAAATGATCTTCAGACTGCCTTTAGACAGTATTTATTATAATAGTTTGTTTATATTTAGTTCTTTTTCTTCTCAAAAAAAAAAAATATATTTAAAGAATTCAGTCTAGAGCGTAGATTAGGTATGGACTATTCAAAATGGTCAAACTTATTTGAAGTAGTGCATACGGCTGAGATAAAAAAAAAATTTTCAAACAGACAAAATACGAGGAAATATAGTTGAAGAAAAAGGGAAACAAATTAAAAGGATTTTTGCCATTACTAGTCTGAAAGTGAAATCATAAAGATGCACATAAGAACACGAGTAATAAAGAACAGATTACAAAATGATGATTAATGATTTTTTTTTTCCTTTAAATCATCCTGTCCATTCTGTTTTGTTTTGATGAAAAAAAAAAAACGAACGAAAGAACAGTTAAAATACCTGGAAGGTCAAACTAAAGAGAAAAAAAATTTCTTCCTGTCTGCAATAGAGGTTGTTTTGTCTGCATGATATAAATCGTTCGAAGAAAAAAGAAATGATAATGGAATTTTTAATTTGTCCTGAGGATATATGCATCTAATTGATGCTTTTACACAATAAATTATGCAATAAATTATGTGTGAATAACTATATTTTCTATGCAAGATTGTGAATAAATAGTTTTGTGTTAAGAAATAATAACCTTAATTGTATATAATTAACATCTATGTTATCATTGAAAAGTGCTTCTGGTCTTTTAGTTTCTTAAAATCTATCAAATATACCTCGTCTCACGTACCATACTTTATGCACAGAAATTTTTATTTCTTCCTGAGAAAATTCCTAGAAAAAATATTTGAAAAATTTTAACTATGACATTAAAAAAAAAATCTGTTTCATTGAAATTATATATGAAATTATTTCTTTATTCCTTGTTAATAAAAATTCACTGATATTTGAACGTTTATAGAATATATTTTATTAGAAAAAATCTAGCCATTTCCGGTTTAATATTTTTTTTCCCAAATCTATTGATGAACCTGAAAAATTTAAAATAAATTTTTCCCTTTGTTCCCATATTATTAAAATTAAATCATAATATTATTGTTCTCATTGTATTATAACAACAACAAGAAAAAAAAAAGAACTCTAACTCTTATTATTATTACTTAAATTATGATAAATTTGAACAAATCAAATGTGTCCAATCTATGCGTTAAAGCGTTAAATAAGATGTTTTGTGTATATTTTTGTCTATTATAAATATGAAAATATGAGAATGTCAGTGACCCAATCTAATATTATCTAAATGAATGTACGCATATATAAAATAAACGATATCTCTATACTATATAAATCTAGAGTCGCGTGTAAATATTTTTAAAAATATTTTTATTATAGAAGCTAATGGCATAGAGCGGGGGTGTACTGTATGATTATTTTAACCAAAAAAAAAGACAAAGATTTAATTTAGAAAGAAAGAAAAAATATTATAAATAATTATTTATAAAAATGCTCAAGTAAATGGGTAACTAGTTATCTAGTTATTATTAGCTATTTCAATTTAAACTTCAGAATTTTACAATTCCTTTTTAATATAAATTTTTATCTTCCAAAAAAAATTAAATGTATAGAAAAATGATAGGTTGGTAGTACGCCTCTGATGATAATAGAAACATAAAGCTTTTTCGTGGGTGACAAAACATAATTTCATAGAAGAAAACAAGAAATAAAGAATTGACATTGACACAAAATAGAAAAAAAAAACAAAAATTTTTCACTACAAGTTGTCTAGGAGTCTAATCTAACACAATTTATTTATGTATAAAGGTTTTGTATTGTTGACGACAATTTTATTTTGAAAATCATATTTTCTTATTTCTTTTTTTAACTGGGTACTCACTTTTTTTTCCAAACACAAAAATGTCATAATTTGTTCGACTTTTCCTATACTACAATAATTTTTTAATTTTTAAAGAAGAATTTTTAGACAGCCATTTTCACGTTGGCAGATAATTTTAAAGAATTCAAAAATTAAATGATAAATTTCTTCTTCTGTTTCTTCTTTTTTTTTTTTTTTTTGACAAACCCTACAGGAAATTAGATTTTAAAAACTTACTCATTTTCAATTTTTCAACGCGTAAACACACAATTTGTTTTGTCAAAGTCACATTCATAAATAATAAATTTTTTGGTAGTCTTTAACAATATACAGTTTAGTTATATTAGATAAAATGAAACTCTTACATTTATTTCTTACATTTATTCAATTAAGTGCGTATATAGTCTATTTTTAATAGATTATATAAAAGACGCGTTAAGAAGTCTATTATATAAATCTTAGTCAAATTCATTCTGTATTTTTATTTTTTATTTACAATTTATAAAAGGAAAAAAAAAATCTAGTGAAAAAAAACCTGTAAATTGAAAAACAACAAAATTATTTGGAATTTTTTCAAAATGATTTCATTTTTTTTTCATAATTAACAAAAATAATATTTAGAAATAATATTTTTAGAACTTATAGAATCATAGATTCTTGTGTTTACTAAGGAAATTCAATAAAACAGGAGATTTAAGACTTTAAGAGTCACTTGAAAAAACAAAACCTAAAATTCCCGAAAATATAAAATTAAAGTAATTATACACTTAATTTTGTTTTTGCAATTTCATATCAGACCATGGGATACTGTATACTGAATAATAAATATATTGTAATATAGCTACAACAGACATTTTAACATTACCCTTTTAAATTTTTCAATATTACTATTTTATGAATATGTTAAAATGAACGTTTTTTTTTCATCTGTAAGAACAAATTTACCATAAATTTTATAGTCAAATGAATAAAATAAAAAAAAATTAGGAATAATATATTATGGTGTATATTAGGAATAATATATTATGGTGTCAATATACAAATCTAATCAGACATTCTGTTTGACACTTGTTCTTGAGATTCTCTAAAGATTGATCCATTTTCAATATTCTTAAATAAATACCTACCTATTGAATTATTAATATTTCCTTGTTTTTCCTCTATTATTTAAATTTACTTATTTGTTATTGTATTTTATTTTGTATTTTTTTTATATGGATTTGGGTTAATCTTCGAATATATTGTCTGTTTTCTTTGTTTCTTCTATTTTATTTTTAATGTTTTTATAATTTGTACTATGTTCTGATGACATTGTTCTTTGATTGGAATATAGTTATCAGGTTTAATTTAGAATATCTTTTTCATCATTTAAAAACATAAAAAAAAATATGTTATAAATCTATTGTCTCTCACACACGAGCCATTAATATACAAGATCACTCTTATTTCGTTTTTATACCAGAGTTTCAAAAAAAATTTAAATTAAATCTAAATTATTTTTTCTCTATAAATTTTTTTTTTCTATTTGAACATCGTAATTTTACATGGTAAATTATTGTGAAATAAAATTACAACAAAGACAATTGTTATGCATAAAAGTCCTTTAATTTGTTTTTTTAACTAGTTTCTTCTATTATTCTTTTGCTCATCTAACTTTTGTTTTTTTTGTTTATATTTAATAGTTTATTTGGAACAAAATACAAAATTTAAACCAAAATGCTCTTGCATTATAATATACAACTATATATTCAATTAACATAATTTATTTAATGGACATATAAATATATATATAACATTTTTGTTTTATTTTATAAAATTATTGTCTTTAGTTATATATTTTATATACTTTTTGTATATTAGTTCATATAATAAATTATATCTTTATTTTTTCTTATTTTTACTTGTATATATTTTATTTTTTTTTTTTACAAAGTATAATTCCACGTGTTAGTCTACATTTTCAATTTATATTTTACTATGCACATATTATTTATATTATTAAAGCATGTGTGAAAAAAATATATATATATAGCAAATAACACCGATAATTTGCAATTCCGTCCAATCAAATATAAATTCATATAAAATAAGAATATTTTGTTTATAAGGTTGCATTAGACGGACCATTTTTTTTTCTACAATCTTGGTACAAATATTAAATATAATTTTGTTTGTGATTTGTCAAACTAATTATTTTTTTCAGTAAATCTAAATAAGCAATTATTGTCTAAATAAGATGCTTTAGTTGGGAGTTCAAAGCTCAGCTTAGATACAGAAAATAGTTAAGAATCCAATTTCATGTAATTCAATTACTGCACATCTCTGGATGACAATCCTGATAATTTTATTCCAGAAACTAAATTGAAATGATTCAAAAACAATTTTTTTAATAAGACTTTATTGAGTAATAATAAATAAATTGTTGAAACCAAAAGATATAAAATCTGATCAAATATCATTGTGTCAATTTTAAAATGAAATATAATTTTGTTGATTACTAATTTTACATTTTTTTTATAACATAAAAATATAATCAATTCAGTTTAAATGATTTTGTTTTTAATAATTTAATTTAATTCTTGCATAATAATAATTTGTATATTGTCATTTGAATAATAATAATCCGTGCAAATGCTACCTATTTTTCTGTGTGCATCTTATTTTTTTTTTTTTTTGTCTTCTGAAAGACCATTTATTTATATATTTTTTTTTTGTCAACAAGACATGCACGTAGTTATGTTTATACATCTTGTGTCTTTCTATCAATTTTCTAAATTAGATTACGCAATCATTTCTAACCCAGTTTGGTTGATTTTATATGTCTCCGGTCCAGTGTCTAACTACCAGAGTATATAAGTGCTTTTTTTTTTTTATTTGTTTCTTTTTATGCATATACAAATTATTTATTAAAGCGTTTACAAATCATTTTATTGTCGTATATATATATATATATATATTCAACAACATTTTCATTATTCAGTTACAATTATTCAAAGTTTCAAATAAGTACGAAGATAGATTGGTAAAATTTATAAATAAAGTTGTTTTGTTTGTCTATTCAATTAACATATTTTAGAGAAGAAAACAACTTTGTGTTTGATTTTATTTTTTCCTTAAAAAGTAATATAAAAATTGCATTTTATATATTAAAATTTGCATTAAACTTTTTTTATTTCAAGGCATTATTGTATTTTAGTCTAGACTTTTTGAATACTTTAATTTGTACATATAACTTTATATTTGAAAGCTCAATTCTGTTTTTAGTTTATTTATATTGCATGTTAATAAATCTCTTGATTGTTATCTTTTGTTTTTACCATAACACACCAAAATAGCTGAATAATTTAATAATAATTTATTAAAAAAAAAAAAAATAAAAAATACTAAATGAAAATAATATTTTATAAAAAAAAGGGGGTAAGTCGTATCTTGTAACGAGGAAGTATATTGGATAATTTTATTAAACGAAAATTTTTTAGTTGTGAAAAAAAATTTTCAAGGTCAATTAAATTCTTTTTTAGTACAGACCATAGTCAAATATTATTGCAACATAATTTAAAGTATTTACTAGCAGTCAACGTTAGACGCATAAAAAAAAAAAATTTTTAAGGGGAATAAAAAAAACTTTATAAACTTTTTTTATTGCTTGCATACATTATATTTTTGACCTAAATTTATTGGCTAAATTTTAGATTATGTTGTTTAATAGAATATTTAAAAATCCTTAAATTACTACATACAATTATTTTCGAAATTTAATTTTCTCCTCCTCCTCCTCTCCACCACCTGTAAAATTTCATGTAAAATATAAAAAGTGAAACAAAAAAAGAGTGAAACCAAAGAGTTTGTTTCTTATAAAATATAAATGCATAATGCATAAAATTATATGCAGAAATAGATTGTTTAATATAAATCAAAATGGTTCAATTAAATTTAAATGCATTTTTTAAATGAACAAAAAAAAACGGAAGGATTTATTTATTAAAAATTTAAAAATTATTATGCAACATTTATTTATTAGCTTAATAGAAAAAAGTAGGCCCAATTTAAATTGATTTAAAATAAAATGCATCTTATATTTTATCTTAGAGAAGATAATTTAAAAAAAATGCATTTTAACCCTTCTTCACATATAATAAATAAAATCATTTTATATATTCAAGTGTTTGTTGAGACAACAAAATACAAAAATTTAGTATATGCAAATATGTGTGTATGAATGTATATGTGTGTGTGTGTGTGTGTGTATTTATAGTTTAGTATATTTAAATTGCCCAAAATCATATTCATTTAATATAATATCATTGTAATATTATTTTGTATTTGTATTTATTTACTGCAATTTGATGAAGGACAAAAAAAGGAGAATTTAAGTTTTAATTTTATATAATAAAAATATTATTATGTCTGATGCACTACTCCAGATGATATCTAATAAAGAAAAACCCCCCTATATATTTATATTTATGCTGATATTCCCGCCAGAAGTTCATTTAAAAAATTACTAAAAATTGTAAAATCATTTTTTTATATTTTGTATTATGAAGTTATGGCGCACGCACTAATCAATCGGGGTTTTGATTTATTCATTACTAACTTTTTAATGATAATAAATACAGTGAAATAAATGCATTCACTTTTTTATTTTTTTCAATTAATAAAAATAAAATAATAACAAATTGCTTTTCTTGCATTTTTTTTTTTCATTTAAATCACGTGCACACGCACGACAAAAACGATTAACGTTGAACTTAACAAGACTCTTGTTGCGTACAAATAGCAATAAATAACATAAATACATACAAACATACATACATACATATATGTATATATAATATTCATACACAAATGTAAATAATAATAATAATAATAAAAATGGGATTATGACAAAATCTCAGACATAACCATATCCGCAATAACTTATTTCACTTGTCTTAAAAAAAAAATATATGAAAACGCAAAAGAAAATGAAAGATAAATAAAAAAAAAGAAGGAAATTTTTACCATTTTTTTTCTTTTTTATTTTCTTTTTTTATAAATCAAAATGAAATAAAGTAAAGAAAAAAAAGTATAGAAATAGTGATACAAAAATATACCAAGTCTTGAATGAACGAACAAACCATGATCTTTTTTTTTATTTTGATATTGTTGCTGTCAAATTCGTTCTTTTTTTTTTGTTTTGGTTTTTGTTTTTGTTTTTGTTATTGTTTTTTTTTTTCTTTGTTTTTTAAATTTATAATATCTTATGCGTCCAATTGTCTGCAAATGTTATAAATGCATCATCGCTATAAACCGCATCAAAAGGCAAGACAAGAAACTCATAAATGGCAAATGAGAAAAAAACAAAACAAAAAAAAAAAGATTCAATAAATAAAAACAAAACAAAAAGAGATAATATACCAAAAACCAGTGAAGTAGTCAACAAGTCAAGTACAATAAAATTATAATTAATATTAAATATGAAAATAAACGATAATAAATTTATAATTTTATCTATTTCAAGTTGTAGGTACTCAATTGGTTTAAGAAGCAAATCTTACATTAACTATTTTCTTCTTATACGCTTTTTTTTTTCGTTAACTTTCGTTAAGAATATTAATTTTAATAAAAATGAAAAATTAAATTTATTACAAAAGAAAAAAAAGACCAAATAAAAATAAATGTGACTAGACATAAAAATATGTTAATAATATAAAACCGTTTTTTTTTCAAAAAAAAAACATTAAAACAAGAAAAAAAAAATACATAAATACAAATACAAAATTTATAAATTTAAATAACTAAATAGATAATAAAAAATTCAATTCAGTTTTTGTTTTTTTTTTTTTTTTGCACAAAATAAAACATTTTTTTTTTTAAGTATAAAATGCTTATAGGAATTTGCAGAAAACAGAAAAAAAAAAGACGTGCAATTGCAACAACACTTTGATTTAAACTTATTAAATCAGTAAATTATGTGAAACGTATCCTCTATACTGTCTGGACAATATAAATAATAAGTAATGAATAAAATTAAAAATAAAATGTTTGTGTATTGTTTTTAATACAAAGTTATGACACTTTGATGACACATTGTTGGGATTGCCGCGTGATTAAAATTATTACATAAATTGATTTTATTATTATATATTTTCTTTTCATTTTTTTTTTCTTAATCTTATTTCTTTTGTTATTTCTTTTTAATCATAATAATAAATTATGTTTTGAGTTAAGTCAATTATATATTGTAAAAATAAACTGGTAAAGAAATTGAATTGAATGAAAACTGCCAAGAAAACTGCACGAATTACCGATTAAGTCTTGATCTTCTTTTGAATTTCAATCAACTTTTACTTTATTAGAATTATTTATTTGTAATTTTAATGACTTAGAACATGTTTCTGTTTGCAACAATGTATTTGATTATTTATGTAGGTACCTTACAATAATGGTTGTTTTACGGAAATAGAACTGAAGATGGCAAAACAGGTATAAAGCAAATTAGATAAGAATAAATTGTATTATTTTACTAAATTTGCGACATATTCGTTAAATTTATTCATTTGTAAATTGTTTCATAAAAACAAATATTTACTACGCCATTTTGAATTACTGCTAATAATAATTAATTAAATCTTTTGCTTTGCATAATTTTATGAAATAATATTACATTTATTATAATTTTAAAAAAAGATTTTTCTCCATAAATGATGCTCAGTACAAGAAACTGTTTTTTCCAAAGTCTTTTTGTCAGTTGCACTAAAATTGAATGAAACAAAATCTCGAGTATTTACTTTCATGAAGTGTTTATTTAAATTAGCTTAAAGACATAATTTATTTATTATTTTATAAATATTTACAATTATTTAAAATTAGGCGCACAAAACAATATTTTGTAAATTAAAATTATCAGTCGATTTTTTTTTTTTTAGTTGTAAAAGAAGAAAAAAAAAAGAAGGAAAATTTCATTTGCTAGCATTAATTTTTATTAAGTATAATAAAAAATTGTCAACGTCATCTCTGATTTCAAATTCCTTTTTGGCTGATCTAATGTTTCACACAGACAGACGTCTCCTCGGAAGTTCATTATAAAATAATACGTTGGCGTTTTTATTTTGTACTTTTTTCGATGTAATTCAATTACACACATTTTTTTTTCATTAACAAATTTTTACTGTTTTTTTTTTATCAAACAATAATTTACAAATTTTATGAATAAAATAATATTTTGTTTTTTTCTCTGTCTTTGAAATAAATACTTTAACAAACAAGTTTGAAATTTCAGTTATGAGAAGAAGGAAGAGGAATTTTTGTTTTTTTTTTTTCAAGTTTTAATTTTATTAAATCAAATTGCGCATAATACTAAACGTGTAGAATTTTTTATAATTAAAGATTTCCTGATTTTTTTTTTCTCAAATGAAAATTATTACTTACTACAGAAACAAACGAGTAGATACTTTCTTAACATACTTTCTCTAACTTACTTAAATCTCTTAGGACATTTAACTGAACTATTTAGTCATGTTTCATTTGTGCAGTAGAAATAGAACAGTAAATCAATAATAACAACAATAAATATTAATCTACATAACATTTTACAATATTTTCATTCATTCAAATAAAGAACAATAAACTTAAAAAAAATTTTGGAATGTTTTTTAATAAATTTAAAAAAAAGAAAAATAAACTCGTTAAACCGAAACCGCACTATTCGATGATCGCATTATTCAAGGGTTACTTAAAAATTCAAAGAACAAAAAAACAACACACCTGTGTAGGAAACAATCAGAGAAATTCAAAGTTAATTTGAAAGATTCTTTCTTCAAATAGTAAGAAAAATATACGTGGAATAAATTTTACAAAATTAAGAATAAAAAAAAAATTAAGAATAAAACAAATGTTTATTTAAAAAAAAAACAAAAGACGACTTTTTTTTCATAACATTACAATTTCGTAAACAAAATTTATTTCTCCATCCAAAATGTATACTAACACAAATTTGACAAACACTATAGACATCTATTGTTTGAAATATTAATTAATTAAATATTTGATAAATGAAAAAATTAATTCCATTTTCAATTTTAATAATAAATTAATAATAAAAATCAATTATCTAATTATGATCAAATTTAAAACAATATATTATTTGTCTTATTAAATTGAAATTTTTTTTATACTTACGCAAATTTTTAAGATTAGTTTTTGAATATAGTGATATATGCTTTATTTTTAAAATTATGAAAAGTAACGATGACTCTCTACATTTATTTTATTTGATTTCCAAAAGATTCTCATTTATAACGAATTTATTTTCGTTATAATTATAATTATTTAATAACAAACTCACATAATCTTCCATATATAAATATTGATATTTTCTATTCTAATTAATGCGAATGAAAATAGAAACTGACTTAAATTATTTCTTATAATAATTTAATCTAATAAATTTAAATTAATTTTATTTCATTTTTACTAAATATCTTGTTATTTTATTCTTAAGTACACTTTAAATATGTTACCTATCAACTTTGATAATGAGAACATATAGTTCTCGTAAAGTACTTCAGTTTAAATAAAAAATAAATTTGTGAAACAAAAAGTTGTTGATTTTCTTTATTAAAATTAATTTAAGATAATTTCAATGTTTTAAATTCTATTACTTTAAACAACAGTTTCGCAGTTCTCAGAAGAATTTTTTAAAAAAACCTGCAATAAAATTTCTCCAAGTTTTTTAAAGGTTTTGTATTTTTTTTATTAAAAATAAAAAACGTAATTTGAATATGTTTGTAAATTCTCTTCATCAATGTTCATCAGCTTTTTATATGAAATTTTCAATTTTTTGATACGATTAACTCTATTAGAATATAATAATTATGGAATAGTTTTCATTGACGTTTTTAATTTCTACATCATTAAAATTTATTTAAAATTAAAAGAAAGTTTTATTTTATAAATCGACTTATTCACGTCAATTGAAGAAAAAAAAATCCCACAATTTCATTTTAAATATCATGAAATTTGAGTTAAAAATTATCAACAAAACAATCCATCATGAATTGAATCTTCCTAGAATTTTGAAAAATAATATTTAAAAAAAATTATAAAATACAAAAAAAATTTAATACACTCTGGTAACTATTGTTTGTCCAATCTTAAGATTACCAAAACACATACAGTTATCTATATTTCTGCCTCTTTCATTATTTTAAACTTTCACGTGTGTATTTTATAAATTTTTTGTTTTTTTGCGATTATCGCTTTAGAATTTAAACAATACACATACAAAGATTTTTATCACAACCTGTGAAAAATATTGATAATTGATTAAAAACATATATGTAAGTACTTACTACAAACAAAGTACATAAATATATAAGGTCAATTACAAGGATCTTCTCTATACACACATTGGTGTTTTTTTCTTTGAATTTAGAAAGAAAAATTTCATTTTATTATGTCGCAATTACACTTACTCTTTACTCACATACATTATTTGATAAATAAAAATTCACAAGCTGATAATTTTATGGTATTCTTTTGCCTACCTGTCCTATCTATTTACAATCAAATAATGATAAAGAAAAATTAATGGCTTGATTATAAACAATAAAAGAATAAAAAAATATTTAATTCGTCTTTAGTCTAAACTCAACAGTTAACGCAAATACCCAACTATTAAAAGTGTATACCAATTGACATTATTATTTTTTACTAGAAACAATTTCATAATTTTTTGTTCATTTTTTTTATGATTGTATTGTGAAAACCAGTTCTACTGTCATTTTTTATGGGAATCCACGTTGATGATTTGTTTTGATTTTAAGAAAAATGTTATAACAACATTATAACGAGAGTTGTAAACAGATTTAATTATATTTTAATTGTTAGTTTAATTCAGTGATTTAGTTAAATAACTACTTGTAAAATTTCATTCTTAAATTAATAAATTAATAAATTAAAAAATTAAAGTTAAATATTTGACAAATTTTTAGACAAAAAATATTGTGTTTATTTAATCGTGTTTGTGTGTAGTGTAGTGTTTGTATTAGTGGAATAATATAAGAAATATTCTTTATTTTTCAAGGTAAATTAATAATAATAATATTAAAAGTAACAAAATCTTTTAAGGTTATATTTACAATATAATTAAATGAATATTAGGCGCGTAAATATAAAATAAGAAAAAACTTAAAAAAAAATTGTTCTAATTGAAAGTTAATTAGGTGCAGTTTGTTGATAATTATTGGATTATTTATTTTTGGGGAATTTACAAATTTCTGTAAATAAAACCGTGAAAATCTTAATTCTTGAATTAAAAATTTAAACCAAAAAAAAAAACAGTCATTTCACTTTCGCTGATTCATTATGTGAATTCCAAATGAGAGATGTTGTATGATTTTTTGTGTGTGTAGATTAAAAAAAAAAGATAAAGTTCCAATTAAAAAGTTAATTAAGTGTTTCATAAAAAAGAAGATTACAATTTTAAAAATTTTGAATCAAATTTCTTATCATAGTTATTGAATAAGTTTGATAATAATATTAATTTTACTGATTATTGTAATTTATCGAATAAAAAAGTAATGCAAAGACGTCACGATTTCTTAGTAAATTTTTTTGGTGTAAAAAAAAATGAAACTCCGTTGATAGTAAAAAATATAATGAAAGAAAATTCCAAAAAAGGATTAAATTTTAGTTTTTAATCGCGTATAAGATAAATTAGTTAAGAATAAAAATAACTCTGAGATGAAAACCTGTAATTCTTACGTTGAGAAATATGATACAGAAAAATCAAAAATGATAATTAAATTAGATTAAAATCGTGTATAAAATCAACTAGAGATTGAACAAAAATAATTCTGAAATGTTATTAATATTATTAATGAAAAACAATTCCATTCTATTCAAGTTTTATTTTTACTACAATTATTATGTACGTATTTGCTTTATAATACGGAAATAAATTAAAAATTATGTTTGAATTAAAATAAAAGACACTGGGCGTCAGCACATAAATCTTGTGTTATGTGGTGACGCCAGGTATTTTGTCTTTATTTTAAAAGAATTCAACTATTTGTAATTTAAATTAATAAATTCTTTACGGAAATTATATTTAAAGTATTTTAAACAAGAAACAATTCCATAAAAAACATATTCCGTCCTTTTCTGTTCTTAATTATTCAGTATAATTTGTTTCGTCATTCCTTTCATCAATATAAATTATTAATTAATTAATCTACTTTATGGATTATAATATAATAACATATTTTACAAAAACACAAAAATTTTACATTTTAATACCCTCACAACTAACAAAGTATAAGGTTCAATTATACTGACAGGATCGTATATTTTATTTGGAATATTTATATGATCGCAATTATTATAACTCATTACGCGATTCAAACAATTTATTTGAAACTATTTTAAAAAAAAATTTTGACAAATATTCAACAGGGGTTATTACCTGCAATAGCAATTCGGTTGGTATATTTTCAGTTAGGCAACATTGATTATTGTATTGTAAATGAAAGGAAATTAAAGAATTATTTTAATTATATAAATGCAACGATCATTTATGGTTTTTAATCTGTATTAAATGAAAATGTTAATTGTGGCAAATAACACACAAAAAAATCAGTATTTCAATTAACGTGAAAAATTAAATAGTTACAATTTATTCGTTTGGTTTTCTTTGATTCAAATTTATTATTTTATTTCAAGTGATTTGTAAAAAATTTATTAATTTTTATTTGTCTTTTCAGAATGTCCAGATAATACATGGGTACTAGAAGATTAGATTAAGAAAAACAAAAATTATTTTAATAATTAATTAATTAAAGTTTTAAAAAAAAAAACAAACAAACAATGAGTGGGAATGAAAACCAGGGATTTCATCACGAAAATGCAAGTTTAAAATAATCATTAATTTTATAAATTCTATCAAATAATTCTATAATGGCAAAATAATTATTTTGTTGTTTAATCAATTGTTATCATTTTGAGCTTTACAAAAATTTGTTGGCCTCCTTCTTATCAGTAAATTTTATCAAAAAAAAATGCACGGTGGCAAATTAAAATTTTTAAATCAGTTGGTAATAAAAATTGTTTCAATAAATTGAATTTTAATTTTTTTTTACAGGAAAAATCAGAGGATTTAGAACTGAGAACAACAGATGAAAATGTAAATATAAATATCTTTCATATTTTATTTTATTGCGTTTGCATATTTTTTCACCTAATCGATAACAATTCAATAAACTCAAAATTTCATTTAATAAATTAATAAGATCAATTGTTTTTTAACAGGATCGAATTAATGAACACAAAGTAGAACAAGTTCTGCATGTACCAGAAGAAAATGGTTTCTTTACAAAAATTAACGATTTAATTAAAAAATATAAAAAAATTATTAAAATAATTTCAATTATAATATTCAACGGTTTAGTCATAGCATATTTCTGTTATGCTACATATTTTTATCTCGATAAAAGTAAGTTAAATTGTAATAAAAGCAGAATAATTTTACAGAAGTTTAATAAATATTAATTATTTTAGAATCAAGATGTCAATATCATTGTGGTTTAGATTATTGTGATGGATATGGAATGTTATTAATACTATTTGTATTCATTTATTATTGTTTATTATATTATTACTTATTAAAACCAAAATTAGGAGGAACAATTGATAAACTTATTTTCAAACCAATAATACATACAACTGATCGTCTTACGAAAATTATGTAAGTATAAGAAAATGTTTAATACATTTATTGAAACTTTACTTTAATATCCAAACCATTAAGAACCAATATTATCGCGTAAATTTCTTATACCTTTACAAATAAACAGTCCAAAGAATTAGACTATTATTCAACCAAAAAATAAAAGCTTTTAAATTTTCGTCCTAATAGAAAAATTTAATTGAATTCTTTTATTTCAGATATGTTAAAATTGGTTTAATACTTGCACTTTTAGGAGCTTTTGCAGCATTCTTAGCAATAGATACAGCTGAATCAATACTAAGGTTACGATCACTTTTAGGTATCGCCGTACTTTTGGGTCTTGGATTTATATTTTCAAAACATCCAACAAGGGTAAGTCCATATTCAATATTTTTATGTAAAAAATTATAAATTTATTTTTGTATTAAAGATAAATTGGCGTACAGTTATCGTTGGATTTACATTACAATTTTTATTAGGAATATTTTGTATCAGATGGGATGTTGGAAGAAGTATTTTTAGTTGTATCGGTGATAAAGTAAAAACATTTTTAGATTATTCATTTGCTGGAAGTTCATTTGTATTCGGTGATTATATTGTTTTAAAATTGCAAGTTTTTGCATTTGCGGTAAGATTTAAAATAATTACATCAATCTACTCCGTTACATTAAGTGTGTTTTTTTGCATTCTATAGGTGCTCCCTGTGATATTTTTCTTTAGTTTTTGTATTTCAATACTTTATTATTTGGGTGCAATGCAATGGTTTATAAGAAAATTAGGCTGGATATTACAATCACTTCTTGGAACAACAGTTTGTGAAAGTGTTACTGCTGCTGCTAATATATTTTTAGGAATGAGTGAATCACCTTTACTGATCAAACCATACATTGAGGTACTTTTTTAAAATGGCTTTCAATTATTCATTTTGAAATTTAATTTAAACGTTTAAATTTACAATTGGTTCTCAAAACAGATTTAATATAATTTAATGTTTTTTTATTTTTTATTTCATAGCGTCTTACGCATTCAGAAATTCATTCAATAATGACATCTGGATTTGCCACAGTATCGGGCACAGTTTTGGCAGCTTATATATCGTTTGGTGCTGATCCCGCTCATTTGATAACATCCAGTGTTATGGCCGCTCCGGCTGCACTGTGTTATGCAAAATTGTTTTATCCTGAAACCGAAAAAAGTCAAACAACATCAAATAATATGCAAATGGAAGAATCGTAAATGATATTTATTTTGAATCTAAAGTAACTAAGCATAATATGTCTTTTTCTGTGTCTAGAACCGATTCTTCTGTATTAGATGCAGCATCCAATGGAGCTACAGTCGCAATACCTTTAATTCTTGGAATTATTGGAAACTTAGTGGCATTTGTCTCGTTTATTGCATTTATCAATGGAGTTATGATTTGGTTAGGCTCACTTATTGGTGTTGTTGATTTTGATCTTGAGTGGATATTTAGACGTGTTTTTATGCCACTTGCATGGCTCTTAGGTTTGTAATTTTATTACAATAAATTAAACTAATCAACTCCATGATCATTATTTCTATAAACAAGAAAAAATTCAACAAATTATGTAGTAAACGAACTAATTATCCTATTTCATTAATTAAGCGAAATAATATCTAAATAAATCATAAATCGTCAATACATACCAACCGTTGTCAGTATTATGCTGGACTAAAGCTGATTTCCCATTAGACAGAATTATTTATGATGGTGCAAAATAGAATTAATTAAACCAAAATGGAAAATTTAAAAAACTATTAAAATTAATTGTAAAGGTGATTACATAAAATTATAATTCAGATCTGATTAATTACACTTTTTGGATATGCCAATAGTGTTAGCGAATAAGTCCCGTAATTTAAACGGAAAATTGAATATTTAAGCAGAGTATCAATAAGACAATACTCTTCGTTGCATAGATTTAATATTTAAGTAATAATTATATAAATTTTTAATTAATTAATGGCTGTTTTTGTCTCTTTGTAGGTGTCCCATGGGATGAGAGTCAATTAGTTGGCGAACTTATTGCTAAGAAAACAATTATTAATGAATTTGTCGCCTATCAACGTCTCGGAGTGTTTAAAAATGATGGAACTCTTTCGGTAAAATAGAAAATAATTTCAAAACTTTTCTCCTTATTTCACTCAATCCATCATTTTTTTCTTTTTATTTTAGCCAAGAAGTGTTGCAATTGCAACTTATGCTATCTGTGGTTTTGCAAATCCCAGCTCAATGGGAATTATGATTGGTTCATTAAGTGCTTTAGCACCTAATCGAAGAGGAGCAATTACATCTGTTGCAACTAGAGCTTTTATAAGTGGAAGTTTTGTATGTTTTATAACAGCTAGTATTGCAGGTAATTAAATTATAAGTTATTTTTGTTTCTGTTTAATATTAAAACATTTTTCCATTTCACAGGACTTCTTATGACGGACGATATTTTCGATTCAATTGGTGGAAATGATACCAATGCATCTAGTCTAAATAATTCATCAAATTCAGTATTTAATTAAATTATTTGATTGTTTTTAATATGACAATTAAAACACAAAATATTTACAATAATAAATTAATTTTTATTTAAATAATAAATAGCTTTTTATTTTTCTGTTACATTTTTTATTTTGCAGCAAAATAAATAGCGTACTAATTTTTTTACAATTTCTTTGAATTATGTAAAAATGTAAATATTTAGAACTTCTTAACAAAAATTTAACAAAAGAAAAATTTAAAATACATAAACTTAATAACGATTTAATAAAACAATATTTTATGTGAAAACCAAGAATAGTAAAAGTTGGCGATAAAATTAATGAGTAAATCTTTTCATTTAGTAATTTAATTCATTCTGACACCAATATAAATTTTCTGATAATATTCTAGTTTCACTAATTAATATTTCTTCATTAAATCAATTTAACAATTTTGAAAATTCTCATTCAATGAAAATGAAATATTCAATAAAATATTTCAATTCACTCTAAATTTTTGACTAATCTTTTTGAGTGAAATATACATAAATGAGTGAATTATATGAGTGAATATAATTTTTTTTTTTATTATCATATCAGAAATATAATCTTTCACTTTTATTTTAGGATCTGTTTTATTAAATAATTTTTAAAGTATTTGCTAGTTAAAATTGTGATTAACAAATAAACTTTCATGTTTTCACACATTAAATAAAAAATGTTACAATTTTTTTTTTTTCTCTAACTATTCTTCTTTAAGAAGTGAATCAACAGCCTGTGCTTTTATTATTTAATTAAGTATAAATATAAAATAAATATTTTACATTGGAAAACAAGGAAACAACATATGTACTTGTTTTATTTTTTTATTAACCTTGTTTTTTGTGATAAATCTAATTGTTTCGTTTTCTCTATTTAAAATTGAGTGATTTTTTTTTTTTTTTTGATTTTCTTTTCTTCATTATTTGAGCAAAATTTTATTTGGTTCATTTTTTAAAAAATTAAGAATTTTATGGAAAAATGTTTAATTTATTCACACGATACATTTTCATACTTTAATAGCAATTAAATGGAAAAATACTGAAGTTACGATTTTAGCGCAATAACAAATTTATGTGAAATAGAATTTTTTAAGTCAATTAAATAATAGGATTAGAAATATTAAATAATAAAATTGTCTATTAGAATAATAAAATTAAACAAAAAAAAAATACTAGTAAATACTTGAAAAAAAACCTATATATGAAAGCATTAATTTCAAGTATTTGTTAAATTATAAAAATCCTATAGTGGAAGAGTTTCACAACAAATTATACAAAAATAATGCTTCAAAAATATATCCGGTGTTTTTGCTATCTAAGTTTCCATTTTTTTTTATCTTTGTTTCTATGCCAGTTTATCAATTTATATCATTTCTTCAATTAATTTAAACAATTTTAAAAGCGATGGAAGTTTCGTCTTGTATTTTTTTCCTCAGTATTAAAAATATAAAGAAAACAATTAAATAAATTTTAATGTGTATGCCAGATTTAAAAAAAAAATGTAATATGTTCTTACATTCTTCAACATTATATAACCTCTTTTTATTCTCAACAAAAAAATTTACTTAAGTTCTAAATATATGTCCTAATTTGAGTTTTAACATGTAGTCGACGTTTAAAATAACTTTATTGAAAAAGCAGTCGGAACGGTAATTTAAAGCTTTTATGTTTTGATATCGATTGTAATATCAATTTTTATCAAAGTACAAATATATAGAGGAAAATAATGCGTTAAAAATTCTTTTTCTTATTAATTTATAAAGTTCCGATTATTTTGTTTTCATTAATTAATTACTTATTTATTGAAAAATTTGGTTTAAAATCATTCTTATTAATTAGCAAGAACTAAATTGAAAAATTAATTGTTATAATTTAGAAAGTACAAAATAAAATAGCAAGCTGTTACTTTAGCAAAAGTCGCTGTACAAGATATGTAGATAAAGGTAGTAGGTAGTTACTTATAGGTAGGTAAATTTGTAGACAGGTAAATTTAATCTGTTACAATTAAATTCAAGAAGATAAAATTTTACAAGATTTAAATTAGAAACATTTTTTAAACCTTTTCAATAATTACAGAAAATTAATGTTTTAAATTTTGTTCTTCTAAATATAATTGATCATGCCAATTAAATGACATTAAATTAACTGGATTAAAATTAATTGAAGCATGATATCATAAAGGACCAAAAAGTTTACGTGCAACTAAAAGGAATGATTTAATCTATAAAATATAAAAAATATACAATTAAGGGTCGTAATTTTCAACGAAAAACAATATTTAATATTTAAAATAAAATAAAATAATTTCTGTTTGACTTCATTCAAAAAACGCTTTTTTATCTAATATAAACATTAAAAAAATTATGTCTGTTTAATCAACAGAACACTTTTAAATAGATCAATATTTTTAAATAGGTGAAAATTACGGCCCTAAATGATCGTTTTATCTTTATTAAAAATAAAAAGTAAATCTTTTTTAAAAATTTAGAATTTCACATAAAAAAGGCAATGGCGATAAAACAACCTAACTGAAACAATTGAGATAAAACGACCTTAAATATTCTATAAAAAATGAATTAATTAAACCCATTAAGGCAAATCATGTAGTTCAAAAACTGTATACAAATTTTCTGTCCGATCATAAACGTTTTTAGCAACCGCCAACATCTCTGGTAATGTTAAAAGAGCTTGATCAACATTAACACAAACTTTTGTTAATAATTGATCTCTTGTTGGTAATGCATACATTGCACAACAAGCAGCTTTTCTTATTAACCATGGATGAAAATTTGCAAGTGTATTATTATATGAGTTCTTACAAGCAGTATAAGTTTTTTCATTTGCTTCAATCTTTCCAACTTCTTCTAAAAAAACTCGAAGAAAATCTAAAAATACAAATAAAATTATTACTATTAATTTTTTAATTATAGAAAGAAGTTTTAATAATTTAGTTTTCGTATATAACATTTTAAACTTAGGAATTCAAAATAATATATTAATGAGAGTAAGTACAATGTTTGTATTAAATTTTTTTGTTTAGAATTTAAATTGAAATATATTTTATGGAAATATCTTTTTTGTAGACTTTTTTGCATTAAATATGAAATAACGAACAATTGAAGGAATTCCTTTGTTAAACAGAAATAAATAATTCTTCCATTATTAAATCATAATAAATTACAAAATTTCTATACTTATTTTATTATTTTACTTTGATAAGAGATAATTTTATTTATTAATAATTAAATAAACAATAAAATATTCATAATGGAATTACCTAAGCCACGATGTAAACGTAAAAGTGTACGACTTCCTGATACATAATCACTTTTTTTTAATAAACCATTTGTTTTCTCATATTCAAGCATTGTTTTAAATGTTAAAAAATTTTCAGGATTTTCTTTTCTACGAAAATCTTCAAGAATCTCTATTTTTACTTTAACATCAGAACTAACAAAACTAAATACGGATCCCATTAAATGGAAGAACCTTAAATAAAATAAAATAAATAAATAAAATTTTAAGATTCATTTAAAAAGAAAATGAAAATAACAAACTTACTTGTATAATTCTTTGAATCCATTCAAATAATCATCTAAATAAACGTCATCTTCATTCAGTAAACTGTAAATAAAATAGGAATGTTAATTAAAGGAATTAAAGAATTAAAAAATGTAACAAAAAAAATTAAGACGAACAAATTTTTAGAGTGATCAAATGTTATATAGAATTAACTTTGTATTAATTTGATTTTCGATAAAACAATAATTTTTGATTTTGATTTTTCATACATATGTAAACTAAATACAAAAATTAGTTTCCAAATGGTTTTTCTCAATGATTGATGAGATTTGAAAGCTTATCAAAATTAAATTAATATTAATCATCACGTGATAAAAAATATTGAATGTGCATTTAAGAGAAAATATTACATTCTAAATTTAGATTCTGACTTTGAGAACAGATTATTGAGTCAGCTATAAGATAAAAAAAAAATTATCACATAAAAACCAGACTTAAAGCCAAATATTGAGATTCTGCTTTTTGAGATAATTTTGTTTGTGTTGTATATTGTATTTTGATCAGAAAAAATTAATTATCCATCAAAATTTTTTATTTTTCAAATATAATTATAAAATATAAATTGACTTTGTTTTAAGCAAAAGAGTTAAGGTTAAGGGTTAACCAAAAATATAGAAGCTTAACATGTTTTTCTTATATTTTAACTATACACAACTTTCATAAGCTAGGGCTAAGGTTTAATATGAATGGATCGGGTTATCACAATATTTTTGATTACATTTCATTTTCCACACTCTGATAAAAAAATTTAAATTTTTAAATTTGGGCAAATATCTAAATATACAAACCTTTTATCAAATTTTTCACGCACATATTCTAAGTCAAATTTTTCCACCGACATTTTTAGTACTTTAATTTATTTACAATAAGGATTTTAAACTGATCAATTTGACTAGCAGTAGCAGCCAGCACAAAGAACTTTTCACTTAAGATTATGAAGTACACTATTACAAAAAAAAATGTTTAATTTGTCATTGACAGTTGACAGAAAACATAAAACAGCTTTTCATTCATTCAATGATAAACAATATATAACAGAACAATACATACTAAAAATTTCAACTTCATGATTTTGTTTAAAATAGTATTTGTGTGATTTGCATTGCATTTGTCAAATACAACAAATACAACAATACAAATTACGAACAAAATATTGAACATTGAACTGAAAAAAATTGTACCCTGAACTGAAAAACAATAACATCACAACTAGAGAATTATGAATAACTTATTCCTAATTTATTAATAACGCGTTATCGTTATATATGTAGTTATAAATACACGGTATCATAAATTTTATAAATATCAATAAATTTCTCGACAGTTTGCGGCATTTTAAAATATAAGCGAAGTGCATTATTGTTGCAATGAAAAATAGTTGCTACGAACTATGCTGTTATTCTTATATTTTTATTTTCGTTTAAGACGAAGGGATTAATTCCATCTCGCGTCTTGCGACATCTTAAATCTTAATATTATGTTTTTTTTTTGTTAACGAATGATTCTAGAATTAATAATGCTTAAAGACCTAAGCTTAAGATTATCAATAAAAATTAAAGAATTATACCGTAGACGCGTAGAAACCTGTAGTGTTAATGAGCATTAATACCTTCGACACACCAAAAGATTATCGGAATAAAATAATATCGGAGTTAAAGTTAAATATTAAAATGGTGGACTTTAATCTAGTAGACACACCAATATCGCATTTAAATTATTTAAATTTGTTATTTAGTCGATTGTTATTGTTGTTACATTTATTTATTTATTATTATTTTTATTATTACTATCCTCATTATTATTATTATCATTTTGTATGGACATTAAAATTTTTTTTGCACCAATTTAAAAAATTATCCTGCTAATATATTTAATCCTACTTCAAAAAGTGGTTTAACTTTAATCCATTTCATATCACATTTATTTCTACTTACATAGTTTTGTCAAAAGATGGCGCAACAACTTAACCCCGATAATGTGGTTTAACTTTTTGTAGCTGTGTTCTATCAGAAAAATTACACTATTTTTCGTAAAAAAATTTCACTGAAAAGACTATAGTTACGCCAATCATTACACCACCTATTTACTTGGCGTAAGCAATTGGATCTTTCCGCTAGGTTCGCAAAATCGTTTTATTGCAGATTTTACCAAATTAACAAACCCTTTCTTACATTTTCACTATTTATTTGTTTTACATTTATATTTTGGAATTTTTAAAGGTGAATTTTTTTAATAAAAATAATATTTTAAAGAGAATGTCAATTTAAATTTTTAGCAGCTATTTGCTACCGTTTGGCGTAAAATTCGTCGTTCTTTCAGTGACTCATTTTATTGTAAATTTACGCTACACTAGCGTAGCGCTATTTTTTGAAAGAACACACCTAATATTGTTTAACTTGGTCATTTATCGAGTAATTATAATTTCTTTTTGGGATTGCCAGATGCCAAATTAATTAAAATTATTGTTCAGTGTTCAATGTTGATGTTTTTCAGTTCATTTAAATAAAAATATGTCATTTTGAATATATTGACAGTCAAGTCAAACTTAACGGTTTTTAACTCAGTGGAAGCAATTTTTTAGTTTCTTTTTAGTTATTAGTTAATTTATTAGTAAAAATGCCAATAGAAAATGACATTGAGGAATTTAAATCTTGGGCCATTCAATTAGGCTGTCCTTCAGAATTTATTCCAAATGAGGATGCTTTAAAATTGTGAGTGGAGTGAAATTTTTTTCAATTTTTAAGGCCACCGTCCGCCTATTATCGCGTGCTATAAAATAAATGAAACAAAGTTAAAAAATTATAAATAATATCGAGAAAAAAACCGTTGTTGCTTTTTTTTTTTTGGTTTTTATTTGTCGTATTAAAATTTAATTCATTTTTTCTCTTTTTACAACATGTTATGGTTCTGCAGGCAATTGTTGAAAATCACATTCTTGATTCTTCTTCTCGTGTTCCAATTATATACAATTATTCTATGAATCTATAATTCTAAAAATTTCGGAGTAAATCCATGTTTATACCCCTGTTCATTTAGCCCGGTGGACTATGGCCTTTTCTCCATTCAAAAAGTTACAGGTATTTTATTTATTAAAATTTTTTTTTAGTATTTTTCGATCAGGCAAGAGTCAAGCTTTACAAAATTTTATAAGAAAAGTAAAACCACGGGATGAAGTGAAAACAATTAGGGCTAACATTTTGTTGTCCAAAATTGGAAAAATCGATGGAACTGTAAGTTTTCTAAATATTGAAGGCCATGTTTACAATAATAATAAAATAAAACACCATATGGTGTTCAATTTGAAATTCAAATGATGGTTTTTGAAACTCATATAATCTAATAATTTGATTTTCGTTTTTATTTTAGTTATCCCTTGTTAATTCAATGCCGAAAGAAATGCAAAGATTTATAAAAATTAAGAATATTAAAGAGGAAAAAATCAGAGATGTTCAGAAAAGAATAAATACTTGGCAAAGAAAATATGATTTGATATCAAATGAAATTAAAGGAAAAAGTAAAAATGTATGTTTATTTTCTTAAACAAAAATTAATCTTCTCTTTGTTTCTTTTAGATATTTTAAAAATGAAACAACAACATGAAATTTCTGCTTTAGAAATAAAAGTAAATATTTTTGAAGCAAAATTAAATTCATTAAAAAATGATATTGAAAAAGAAAAGTTAAATAAATTAAAATTAGAGGAAACAGAAAAAAATCCACAGCAAGCAAATAATTCTAGAGGAATTCATGGATCCTATTTCTTAGACACATTTAAGGAAATTAATAATGATTTAGATCAATTTTATAAAAATAATCAATATGGTGAAGGTAAATTATATTTTTAAATTGAATCTTAATCAATTTTAAATTACATACAATGTAAATCAGTATTTTGTTTCCTATGGCTTAGTTCAGAAACATTTATAGTTATTTTCCAGGATTTGTATTATGTCACTGTTAAAACTTATGTAATTGAATCTGATCTAATCGTTATTTCTCATTAAGTTCATCTGTAATTCGTTTAGTACTTTCTCTTGTAGAATACATAATCAGAATTTTTTAATTGTACCAAATTAGTTATTAAAATCCAATACTATATTCGTTTCATTAATTGTATTTAATTTAGTATTTCATATCCGTTCAGTATTCAGATATACCAGCTGAAGATCTCGAATGAAGATTTTAGTTTTATACTATTAATAAAATTTTATGTTTTTCTTAAAATAATAAATTCATAACTTTATTTTAAATATTTATAGTTGAACAAGCTTTACTGTGGAAACGTATTAAACCAAAAACAATGAAAATAACAAATTATACATTTTGGACACATTTAACAAAACTAAAAGATGAACAATTAAATACATTACGTTTATTATTGGATTCATCAAAAGCAATGTCTAACTTAACATTAAATGAAAGTGAAAGAATTAAAGAAATTGTTGTTAAAGGATGCTCATCACATTTGAAAATCTGTATAGATGTACAAAATAAAAACAAAGAGTTGAAAAATATATTATCACAATACGTTTTAGTTTGTGAAGATTTTATTGGAACAATAGAAACAAAAATGAAACTTTTAAATGTTGATTGCAATAATGATGATGATAATTCAATAATAACTGAGTTTATAACCGCTTATTCATCACTTCATTTTAATCAAGGAAAATGTGATTATATTTTAAAAGAAATTGATAATAAAAAAAAAGAGATCGAAAGAAATTTTAATAATCTTGATGATCATTTAAATTTATTAAATAATATAAAAGATATTTATAATGAAACAAATAATATTGTACAAAGAATGCAAAATGAAATTTCAACATCATATAATATTAAAGAGAAGTTATTTTATACTAAAGGAAAAACGAATTATTTAATACAAAATTTTAATATATGTAATTCAAATAAAACAATATTAAAAAATTCTATTGATAGTTTTTCTGATTCATCTGATAATGTTTTATGTAGTACAAAAATTGATAATACTGAATTAATGGAAACAACACTTAGGTAAAATTTATTATTTAACTCAAAAAATCTAAAAAAAAGGAGATTCATTAAATTTTTTAAAATTATCTTTTATAAGTCAATTTTCAAAATATTTCTTGATTATTCACTGATAATGAATCTTTTACATTTTTTGGCTTCATTTTCATTTTTATTTTGTATTAAAACAATTATTGTTTTCTTTTTAGAATGGATGCAACGATGTTCACACCTTTACCAGCGTATTGTAATGAAATTGTTTTGTTTGCAGAAATTCCCTTTCATCAATTGATTAAATATTCTCCGTAAGTTTATTATTATCTTGCCTTTTTTTATTCAAATAGTTAACAATTTATATTAATTTTCTTTACAGCGGATTCAATTTTGATCCTAATCCATTTATAATTTATACAGAGAAATCAGATTCTATTAAAATGTGTCCTGATCATTTATTATCTGCACAAGGTTTAATCAATCAAATCAATTTAAAATGTCAATGGTACAATAAATTAACAACTTTAATGAAAGAAATTACATTAATTGATGATGTTGAACAATTATCAGAAAGTAAGATTTTTAAATTGGTATTATCAATTAATTTATGTTAAATTAATTTATTTTTATATTTCAGTTGATGAGAAAGAATTAAAACAAACATTTTTAGAACAGAAAGACACAATTTCAGAGTTACTGGATCAAATAACTGTAATGCATATAAATGCAAATATGTTAATAAAAAAAACCAAAAAATATTATGAATTTTCTATTGAGAATCCATTAAGGAATTTTATTTCACCACAAAGAATGTTCAACGGTAGAAACTTTAAAACATTTGAAAATGAGTATAAAATGTATTATCGAATGGTTAAAGGAATACAAAATTAAACAATTTTATATTTCTTCATTTAGTCCTTTTTTTATTATATTGCCTCTAATATTTAAATAAAAATTTTGTATTAAAAAATTATTAGTTTTTGTTAATTTCTTCGCTTTTCTGATGCAATTAGTATTTTCTTCCTGAATAATAATTACATATATTATTAAGATGAACTTAGTCAACATTAATATTATAAAGAATGTTGGATTTACAAAGGAAGGATTTTCTTTTTATATGTACATAATTAAAAAAAAAATTCATTTTTAAATTAATATTTATTTCATAATTCAAACAAGACTAGAGACTTAATAATAAACACATTACAAATTATTTACATTTATTTTTTATTACAAAAAAAAAAAGAAGCAATTGGAAAGAAAAATATGAAAAGTTTTAGGATAAAATTTATCTGTAGTATTATTTTTAAATTAAAAAGTTAACAAGACAAAAATTATTGTATATTTTTTTTTACAAGAATTTTCATTTTAAGTGATTTTACATTTTTTGCATTTGTTTAAAGCATAGAAGTGTATTTGTATTTATACTTTTATACATTAGCATAAAGTAAACAATTTAAAAATTTATTAATATTAAGATTTAACATTTTTTTTAAAATAATTTAATACAAGTTACAAAATTAAGTATGAGAGCAGCCTTAATTATTAAATTTTTATAAAATTTAGATTTCACCAGTGTGAGTAAAAGAAATTTTTGAGAACATTTTAATCAGTTCCACAGTTTATATAATGGATTTCTATTTGTGTAAATTCATAATAATTATATTTCTATATTTTCATCTTGATTTCATTTCATTTAGTGCACAATATAAATTTACATTTATAATTAAATCATTTAAATACATTAAACAGTCTATACAAATCCATCTTTTATTTTACTTATCTTCTCATCTTTATATTTTGGTAACGGAAAACAGAAACAACAGGAAAAAACATAATTTTAATTTTTAAAGTATAATCAAGAAAGTTACAAACTCATGGCTCTTGTTAAACGTAATCGAAAATCACGATATAACATTTTACCGCCAATTGGAACTCGACTTAAATACATATCTAATGTCATTAAACATAAAGCTTTACCATTCATTGGAAATTTTTGTGCTAATTCTGGTGTTGGTTCTAATCTTTCTGATTTTGCCATATTTATAAGCCATGTCCAAACGTGTGTTCTGGTCCATTCACGTGGATCTATTTTGAAAGTAATCACAATTAATAAAAGAAAAAATAAAAACAAGAACAAGATAAAACTAACCTATGGGAAGACCATCACTGCCAAGTCTTTGTTCTTTAAATTGTTGTTTTTTAGGACTTTTTTGTATTGAACTCCAACGATTCTCTGTTTCGCGTGGACATACAGAGACTGATGATAAATCAAGTGGTGGTACACGTGACCATTTTGCCGCCATTCTTATTCCACTTTCAACTTGCATCTTTTGAATTTTTTTTATTTTAGGTTTTATCTAAAAATAAATAAAAATTTTATTAGTTATTGTAAAAAGTATTCTTGTGTAATTAATATTTCAATTGATTATGTATTTTTATTTTATTTTTCCACCAAAAAAATGATTTGAATAAATGGAAAATTCCATTAAATTTTCCTACATTAATTTCTATTATCATTATAACAATAATCGGTTCGTTTTAATGAGAATAAAAAAAAATTATATTTGTAATTTTCTAATATAAATATTTGAACGTTTTTCTTCTTCTTTTAAATAAAATAAAAATTAATTTTTCATTCAAACATTATTTACATTTTCAAATATAAATCAATTTGTTTTCTTCAACTTGTACTTATTGTAGTAACTGACTTTTTATGCAACCATTTTTAAATTGTTTAGTTTCAATTACAACTGAATGCAGGAAATAAATCACCGTATTTTATTTTGAACAGAATTAAAATAATTATTTTAGAATCTCAAGAAAAAAATCTTAAAATTGCATTAAGTAATATGAATTACAAGATAAAAAAAATACTAACTAATTAGCTGAAAGCTTAAGTCAACAATTTATTTTTTCTTATTTATTTTAAATATTTTTCTTTTAACGGAAACTGGATTAGTTTATAGGACACAGCTATTTGATTAAAATAAAAAAAACAGTGTAACAATTTAAATTGAATAAAATCATTATAATAATCATCAATTTAACTTTATATATCCAGAATAAAAATAAAATATGGAAATGAAAATAATTTAATAATTTAACATCAAAATCTGATACAAATTAAATTGTATAGTTGAGGTGGAGTAACAATAGTGAGCAAGGATCATACAGTTAGATAATAAACAATTGAGTAAATAGAGAATGGTTGTCATTGGATTTTTGATTGCCAGCGTCTGTCACCATAAGTTAAAAAAAAAAATTAAATTATATTAAAATATTGTTGAATTTTATTTCAGAATTTTATTTTTTTTTTTGTAAAATAATCAATAATTGTATGTAAAGTTACCACAACGATAGATTGATAGATCATACTTCCCATAAAGAACAGCGTTTACTCCAAGGATATTTATAATGAATGAATAAATAATTGAAGTACTTTTGAAATTAATTTTCATATCAATCTCTTAATATGTCGATGATTATTAATGACGAAAAATAACAACAACAGAAAATAATTGTAACTATTTTGAATTTAATATGAAAAAATGTTGCCTATTTGTGTGTGTGTGTATAGACAATAAGTATAATATAAAGGTCGACACTTTTATAAAGCAACATCCTGTTAAATAATACATTTCCTTTTAATCATATCCGGAGTTGTTGACTAGGCACTTTTTTTTATTTATTTATAAAATTATAATAAAACGATATAGGTACATTTATCGTGTACCTAAATTAAATGAAAATTCCAAAATGAAGAAGAAGAAGGAGCGTGCTTCGGTTTTTATTTTTCCCCATTTCGTTTAATCATCAATAATTTAGATAAGTTAACTAAATTAGATTTAATTTAATTAAATTATGTACGGTGTCAGTGAATGTGTACGGTCAATTAAATGATTTGTGACAAATAATGATGATGATTCAATTGAGAAAATTAATAGAGGTTATGTCGTGTGTATTTTTATTTAACACAAATTAATTAAAAAGAAACAAAAATCTTAAAAAATATAATCTTGAGAAATATTTTAGAAGACACAATTCGTTTTAATTTTTTCCAAAAAAAAAAAAAAAACAAAGAAGAAAGAATTATAACAAATTATGACCGCCATAAAATAATGATGCATTATTCAAATGTTTTGTTTTGTTTAGTTTTTGTTTTTGTTTGTTTGTTTTTTTTTTTTTAGAAAAAAAAAACAAAAACAGAAAGACAAAGAAAATATTCTTAAAACACCAACATTTGTCGGTCTATATTATATAACATTTCCTGTGTGTAGCTTTATTTTATAACAATAAAAAAAAAGGTAACGATAAAAATGTTATCATCATTTTGTAGAAATTTTATTTAGAAATATATTTTTCAAGGTGAATTTCCATTTTTTTATAGTTAAAATTGATGACTAAAAAACTAAAGTCAAAATATTATAAGTAATATATTTTTTATTCAACGGAAATAGAAGATAAACGATAATGAAAAATCAATTTTCAAAATTATATTGATGGAATTTATTATTTGTATTCTAATACGAATAGAAATTTCTAAGAAAAAAAAAACTATTTAGTGAAATAAATTTGTATATGATTAAAATGAATTTTAATTGAATTTCAATTTGAAAATTTGATGTTTGTGTTCCAATACAATTTTTATCGGATATAGTTACTCGGATGCTCACGTCTATCCTGCCTGTATATAAATATATCTTCGAAGGGCATTATAAAATAAAAACTAAAACGCCAAGTGAAAAATTATTAAATTATACTTATGTAACAATAAATAAATGAATGACAAGGTTTAACCTATAACTAAAAGTACCAAATATGTTGAACTAAATAAAAAAAAAATTTAGTAAATATTTATTGTGCAAATAAAATAGAAACAGGACAAGCACGCATATATGGAACAACATCGACATGAACTAAATCAAATAGAATTCATAAATGGGATAAACACAAAATATTTACGTGACACAAATGAATGGTTATTGTTTCCATTTCCATTCTAAATGCATTTTGAGGATACCAATTATAGGAGTAGCTTCCGTAAAAAAAAAATATTTGACAAAATTTGTTTCTGTTTTACGATCAGACACATGACGTATTCATTAGCTTTAATTTTATTAATATAAATGATCCATTTATATATTGGCGCCATGAAATAATTTGTTGGGATTAAACGGAAATGAAATAAAACTCAAAAAGGAATTTAGAAGTGAGACGTATAAAAATGGAAAGGAGTAACAATATAACAATTAAAATTTTCAGTATAAATAACACGTTCGATTCTCGAACACAGTAAATATTGAGAGTTCAAATATCTGAGTTCAAGCTGATATATTATTTTAGAAGAAAAATAATGCTTTTGTTTTTGTAAATATAAGTAGAAGATGGATTTCTTCTTCCAAATAAATAAAATAAAGAATAAATAATAAATAATTTGAATAAATTGTAAAAATATATTTAAAAAAAATGATGCTAACAAACATTTCTCAAAGAAAGATAGAAATCAAACATGAAAACTTGAAACACGAGATAAAAGAATCAGAAGTGATAATAATTTAAATAAATTATAAAAAGAAAACAGAATTTTTCAAAAAAAGATATTGAAAAAAAAAATAAAAGAAAGTTAATTTGTTTGAATTTTATTAAGAAAAACATAAAAATTACTAGAAAAAGAAGAATAAAAACATAAAAAATGAAAAAATTATAAATTGAAAGAAAAACCAAAACGATTTTAATTGACATCATTCAGAATTAATTCAGATAAGTATTATAGTGTTACCTACTTTAACTGAACACTAAAAATATTCCCGGATGTTTGAAAGCCAATAAACTTCAAACAAGAAAAAAAAAAACATGACAATTTTTGAAAGAGTAGGAAGATTAAGAGAAAAAAGAAAGACAGAGAAAATCACTTAAATGATATAACGGAAATAGTAAAATATTGTTCATGGATGATTATGATCATGATGATGATCTTCCCACTCTCTCACTCTCCCTATGAATTCAAATAGAAGAAGAACGTATCATCAACTGTCAAAAATTGTAATAAACTAAAGAAGATTTTTACTTTAACACTGAGTTCTAACACATGTTCTAATTTATTACTATTATTTGATATCAAAAGACAAAAAAAAACAAGAACAAGAAACAAAGTCTTTAAGATTAAAATTGTTTCCTCTCTTAATAGTTTTGTTTTTGTTTGTTTGATTTTTATTTCTCACATTGTGAGATCACGGATCGAATAAAAAAAAATCAAGAAATCCCTTTGAAAATAAAATTTTTATTGCGTAACTCTTGAGGAAATGGTTTCTTCATCTTCATCTTAATTTTTTTTTTGTTTTTGATGTTCGTCCAGAAAATATATTTTTACATTTTCTTATATGAATTATGTTACTTTGCAAAATTTATATAGGATATCGCTGAGACTTCTTTAATGGAAGATTATTATGACATGTGTGTGTTATTAAAATATTTGATCTATTAATAAGCAAAATTTCATATTTTTTTTATATTTCCTATATTTAACGCTTTTACGTCCATCATTCACTGAAATATGTACTTCAAATTTTTTAAAAGGAAGAGGAAAGATCAAATGACATCTCTATACAATTCGCATGCAATAAATAATTAGTTCTCATTTGTCATGACTAAAACACGTGAATATAGAAATGTGTGAGAATGTAGGTCTGTGATCAACGTTGCCAATGTATGGTGATGGATATTTGAAATCATGAAAATTTCCTTTAATGTTGCTAAGGTAAAGTGCCGTAATTCTGACCTAGCGCTAATTCTGACCTATTTTTCATTTAAATGCGTATAAGAGGAATAAAACAAAACAAAACAAATTTTTTTATTTACTGTTACTGAAATTAATCCTTCCTAAATAGTATTAGTAAAAAAAAGCGGGAAATTTGACGTTTAAAATAAGAGAAAAAAATAGTTTTCTCTTGGTACTCCACGTGAACACAGGTTCATCAAAATTCGCTGACGAAAAATAGTGAGAATAGGAAAAAAAAATTATTCTAAATTTTGAAGTGCAAAAGTGAATAAAATTGGTAAGTAATATTTTTATTAAGTAAATTTTGAGTTGTTAATTAAGAAAATTAACAAAAAAAACATTTAGTTAATTAATATCATAAGCAATAAACGTTTAAAATTGGGTCCAAAAAAGGAACATAGTTTTTTGACGTTGTTCCTAATTTGGACCATTGTATCAGAATTAGGAGGTTTTAATAAGGATAATAATTTTTTAAAATAATTATAAAAAAATGAAAAAAATCCAAACAACTTTTTAGGATCAATTTTATTAAAATGTCAGCTATGCTATATCCTATTTTTGACATATAAATAATTCATTGGTTTTGAATTTAAAAATAAAATTAATATAACGGTCCGAATTAGGTTTTTTTTTGTATCAGAAATAGGATCATTTAAGTCAGAATTGAGATTTTAAATGGTCTTATTATTTTCTTAATTAATTTCTATTTGCAATTTTTTATTTTTATTTTTTAACTCTTAAATACTTTTTGAAGACTTATAGACGTAACATATAGAAAGTTGACATATGCTTTTAGTATTAAATATTAACATAATTATACATTTAATGTGTAGGTCATATTAAGGCTCATTTATGTCCGAAATAGGAACAATAAAAATGCAATAAACTATTCCAAGATGAATCAGCAATCAGGATTCCAAATAAATCAAAAGAAAAAAGTTTTCTCAATATATTTGAAAGCAAATTAAGTTCTGTTCAATTAAATGAATTCAAAAAATTTGAATTCAAACAATGGGATGGTTCATTACAGAGTAGAGATTTATTCAATTATTGGAAGAAACTAAAAATCGAAGCAGAAATACTAGTTTAATATTATTAGATGGGAGTACGATGGAAGAATTAACTGAAATGAATTCGGATATTTTAAGTGGATTACTAAATGAGCACGACTACATGGAGGTAGAAGTAATTCCAAATGTATTCTCGGACACAAATAAAGAACACAGTGATCCGAATGACATTGCTGCGCCACAAAAAACACCATTGAAGAATATTCCTACTCCATTTAAATCAACTTTATTTTGGCCACAAAAAAAAAACGAGGTATTAAATAAGAGAAGAGCAACGGAAAAACTTCCTTCTGTTGCTATTTCGGATAAATGGATATCCTATCACGAAACAAAAAAAAGAAAATATGAACAAAAAGAAAATGAAAAACTTGAAAATAAAAAAAAACGAGAATTAAAGAAATTATCAAAAACCATGGTTCATAATATAGAAAAAGAAAGTCCAGATAACATTAAAAACACAAAAAAAAATATTACAAAGAATTCTTTTGTAATTGTTGTTTATGAAGAAGAATACTTTCCAGGCTGTGTTTTAGATATTAAAGATAACCAAGTTTTTGTTAAAACTATGGTAATGAGTGGACCAAATTGGAAATGGCCAGAAAAAGAAGACCAAATTTGGTATAATATTAATGAAGTGGTCGAATCGAATGTTATTCCAAATATTGTTAACGCTAGAGGAATATATTCGATTCCTGCCATTCATAAATACCAGCGTACTTAAACTGATATAAAAATATATCAGTAAAAAGTATTAGTTACATGAATTATTTTTTTTATTCCTTAATTTGTACCTGAATTATTTTTTTTATTCCTTAATTTGTGATATTTTTGTTTTTGAATTAACGACCTATTTTTTTCCTTTATTATTATTAGTATTATTATTTTTTCTCCTTTATTTGTCTTTTTTTTTTTAATTATATTATTTATTTTATAATTGGTATTGTTTTTTTTATATATACTCGTCAGTACAATAAAAATATTTTTTTAGAATTAAATAAGATCTATTATTCTTATTATATCATAATTAGGAACATAAATGGTCCAAAATAGGAACATCAACTTTCCCAATTAGGTCCAAATTAGGAACAGGTTCAATTTTTTAAAAATAATTAATTTTTTAATTAATCCGACACCAAGAGTAAAAAGAAGTTATTTTGTCTTAAAGAAAACTTGTTAATCACTTCATAAAAATTTAAAAAATAAAAATCCGTTGGATAACAGAATTTACATAAATCATCAAAGTTGAAATTGCATGAAAAAAAATCTCAATAGGTCAGAATTAGGCTACTTTACCTTATTGAATAAAATCATTTTTCTCCATCAAAATTTATTGAAAGAAAATTAATTTGAAATATTCATTAATTAATAATTGTTAAGTTTTAAAGAAGTTATATCGACATGTATACCATCATTGTGAACACTTATCATTTAATTTAACTTTAAAAAAATATCGACTCAAAAAAGTTTGCATAAACTTTACTGAACTCTTCCTATATCTACTTAAGAAAGTATATCAATTAAAATCATTGTTTTAAATATGATTTGAATTAATTAAAATCCATGAATTCCTCCAGCTGAATTATTAATCTGTTTCTTGTTCATAAAAAAAAAACAAAACAAATAATTAAGCAATAAAATGTTATAGAAACAAAATCTGTGATAAAAAATTATTTGATTTTAAGAAAAAAAATAATGTTTTTATCGTTTTTATATAAACATTTAATTCGCACCACAAAAATTCACACTAAACTCAAATGGATCATTTATTTTATTTCTAAATACAAAAATTTTATAATGATAAAAAATAATGAACGGAAATTAAGTAGGTAAAATCTATTTATTTTTTTAATGAGTAATTATGATGTCTGTGTGTGTGTTTACTGTAGCGCGCATATTTAATTTAATTTTTTTTTATATATATTAAAATTCAATGCAATCGAGGCCACCCACATCAAATATTATTAACGTCATATTTCGATCTGGTAAAAATTTTAATTTAATTTCAAATATAATCTTTCGAAGTTTATTTGAATATAAATGAAGTAAGTACATACACAACAAGTAATTACAAAAAAAAGAAAATTAAATACTTATGATGACTCGATGTTTTTAAATTTATTTGCTGTTGTAACTATAAAATAAAAAGTGAAATTTCGTGATAAAAAAAAAACAAAAAGACAAAAGAAGATTCCATAAATATCACAAAACATTTTATGATGAGGATGACACATTTTTTGGTTTTGAGTTTCCGGAAAAAAAAATTCATTAATATTCATAATTTTTCCTCCTCACTGCAGCATTGTTTTTGTATTGTGATTCTTTTCTTTTATTTAAAAAAAAAAACAAATGACGCGAGAAAAACAAATTTGATTTGATTAAAATTAAAGCGTTCACCAGATGTTTCCAAAAATAATAAAAACATGACGGTACAGATCAAACGTTTAAATGACAACCGAGAAGAATAAAATAAACAACAGATGATCATAAGTATGTGACATTCAAGGTACACAATAAAGGGTGTATATACAAAAGCAATATGTCAATGGCAATTATAATTACTACGTATTTATTCTTTGAAACAAGCAATAAAGAAATAAAAAGAAAATTTTAAGAAATTATTACGATAAACAATAATTGTAAGAAAATTTTAAAGAAATAAAAATTATTCCATAAATAAAGCAGAATATCCAAAGTAAATGGACTATCGTCTCTTACAATTAATGAAATAATCTTTATAATGACAAATGATGAACAATTAAAAAGATTAAATCCTCACTTTTTAGTTCAGTAATTTTTTAATCGTTGATCTCTACACTATAATAAAAAAGATAAACAAATTTCCCATTTTATATGACTGTAAAATTAAATGCAAGATATTTTCCATTTAATTTCACATAACTATTAATTATCTCATAATGATAATAGTCCGATTTAATAAAAAAAAATTGATATCGTTGTCGTCCCAAAAAAAAAATACTATAACTCTGATAATATTTTTTCCATGACGTCTCATAAAAAAACTATTTATATTTAATTAAACTTATAACATAAATAAATGTGTTTTCACGTTCCAATTTATTTTTTGGTTGTTTAGAACAAAAAAATTGGTTCAATTTCAAATTCACTGAAATCCATTTAAAAATATTATTGCAATCTTGTTAATATTCAAATTTCAAACAAAATAAACAAAATAAAAATCGCGAAAATTAATTAGAAAGAGAAGAAAATTATAAACAAAATAACAGACTTCATGTATGTTTATGACGTAACGCCGCTTATCTAACAGATTGTTTTTTTTTTGTTTATATTTTCTGAAATACAATACAAATACAACAAATGAAAAAAAAAATCTTAGTAACATTTTTTCGGTTATTTGTTACGGAAATTCGTTCAAAATATAATATAAAACATGTTTTCCGTTCTGTTGTTGCTATTGTTGTTGTTGTTGTTGTTGTTATTATTATCATTTGTATATGACAAAAAATTGTAGAGAAAAAAAGAACAACAGAACAAATTTTAAACAGGTAAAATATTATTATTATTATTTATTTTTTATTATTACCTACTTATTATCTAATCTATTTTATAAACACAAAACACATAAAACGGATGTATGAAAATGAATGAAGTAGAAAAAAAAAACGCACAAAATAACCTTGAGTCCCTATCATTTGTAATATTGTGATTATCCGTCCTTTTGTCTATTAATTTTGTTCTATTATTATTATGCGATGTTTATACTTCCGTACAATTGCAATACACATGTTTTTGTTATTGAAATTATTAAGTTTTCCCTTTTCCGCCTAAAAATCGTTTTTTTGTTGGTTTTTTTTTTTTAATTAATAAATATTTTCTATTCAAAGTAAAATGGCTCTCACATTAACGAAATACAATCAAATTGTAATCATTCTTAAATATTCGTACTTCAAAAAAAATGAAAAAAAAAATGCATTTGATGACAAAGGAAAAACATAAGTTATATCACACGTCACATCTGACAAAGAGTTGCGGTTTCTTTTTTCTTTTTTTCTTTGTTATTGTTTTGTAAAAATGAAACAAAAATTCGTAACGAAAAGAAAATACGATCGTATTAAAATTAAAAATTCAAATACGTGATTCTGGATGACTCAAAAAAATATATTTCGTTTTAATTTTTAATCCATACGAATTTCATTAATTTTTTTTTTGTTGACTTTTTCGTAATCCCCCATTAATTGATAAATATCTTATAGCTTCAGACCACATTACTGAGTCATCACCACTCAAATAATATTTCTTTTTCCCCCACTACAACCCTTGTTTGGATAATCAATCAAAAAATTCAATACATCAGAAATTAAAAAAAAAGGCACACATATTATCGCTTTGTTACAATCGTATTAATTTTTTAATGACCGGATATTTTATTTTTTAATAATAGTTTAATTAAATTTTTGTTAAATATTTTAAAAATCGACGACGCGACTCAATCGATCCATATATAAAAAAAAAATAATATATTTGTGTTTTTGTATTTTATATAAAACTATTCATCCGGTATATGACCCACATTTTCGATTTTTTTTTTTTGTTTAAGTCAGTATTAAACTTTTGATAATAATAAATAAATAAAATACATTTTGAAACATGACTTCAATTATAAAATTTAAAAAAAAAAATCGAATCTTTTTTTTTTTTTGTTGATTTTTGTTTTTGTTTGAAAAAGAAGAAATCCGATTCACGAAATAAAAGAAAACGTGAAAAAAATAATTATTAAAATTGTATGGTTTAAATTTTTTATGAAGACAAATTTTGTGTAAGTTAACATATTCGAACAAAATCTGCAACACTAATTTTGTTTTTAGTCCTATCCAACAATATTAATCATCAATCATCATCGCTGAGACATGTTGCAATTTGTTATGATGATTATTATTGAATTTATTTCACTTTGTGTGGCATGTGTTGAATTTCTGTGTGTTTGTGTGGGTTAAAATAGTTCAATTAGTAATAAAAGTCACGTCTATCAAATTAGGAAGGAATTTCAATTAATATTCATAGAATGGAAAATGTGATGGAAGGAAATCCAATTCAATAGATATTAATTTTTTTTCCTTTCATTTTTTTTTCTTCTTCTTTCATTTGTTTTGTTTTTTAATTCATTTCCTTTCCACAATAATTTAATAATAAATTCATAAGAAAATGATGATAATTATTATCAAAGCTGATTTAATTTTAATCCTATCCTATTGAATTCTTATGTACATTTTTATAACTAAGTACATACTTATTTATTAAGGCTTGTTAAGTTAAGCCTTCCTTTCTAAATTTAAAAAAAAAAATAATAATAAACTAAAAGCAATAATTTTTTTTATAGTTTCTCTCTGTATGTCAGCGTCATTATTTTCTGTCGCTCTTTTTAAATTTTTCGTTGTGCTGTCTAGATTTCGTTCATATCTTTAACATCTTGTTATATTTTAAAAATATGTCTACCTGCTCTTCACAACTTATTAAAAATAACAAGATCAAACAGATCTAAAATTGTGATTATTACTATTCATTATAGAAAAGAATAATATCTTCGCTAATAAAATTTGCGTGACTTTTTTAAATACCATTACTAAAATTGTTTATCATATTTAACAATCGTCTTCATTAAATCATTAAAAAATTGCATTTAAATTTTATTTCTGTTACTTGTTCTGCTCTATGTCTGTCTGGTTTCTTTAATGTCTGTTTTAAAGCAAAGAAATTATTGTTAACAACACGCACAAAAACATATACGAGGGTAAATAACGTCTCTAATTAACATTAAAAACCGGAACTTAAAATTTAGTCTGGAGTGTATAAAAATAACTTCATATAATTGTTATAATTGTATTTAGTCATTATTAGCCTTAATTTAAAGAAATGTTTGAACCTTTTATTGTTATGAGACAAAAAGTTCAATCACATCAAGCAAGAAATTTTTTCTTAAAGATAAATACAGAGACTTCTGATAATTAAAATGATAATGGGAAAGAAGCGTTATACAAATCGAAATACAATAAATTAGAAAACCTTTAGGTATAAAAAAAAAACAGTTCATTTTCTTTTTTAATTTTTTATTATTTTTCTCAGAGAAAAATAATGGAAATAAAGTAAACAGGACGGGAAAAAAAAATATAATTTGGCGAATGACGTATTTTGATTATTTTAATGGTTTTATAATTATGTATTTGAAAATGATCGGAAATGTTATAAGAAAATCTAGGGAAAAACATCATTAAAACAATTTTATTTTTCTCTTGAATTAATTATAATTTTATATGAATCTTTAGAAGAAAAATTCTTTGTTGTTGTTATTGTTGTTGTTATTAATGTTTAACCAAGGCACTTCAAGTTAAATTCATTTAATTTATAATTTACAATCGCGTACAAAAAAGAAATTATTATTTTAAAGTAAAAATATTAAATGATACTTAAAAAATTCTGATAAAAAACTATTAAATAATAAAATAAACAAATAAAATGCAGGATATCCCAATTAATCAATTTTTATGTGTTGTAACTAAAATTGAAAATTATAAACTCAAAAAATATAAACAAACAAATAAACAAACAAACATATGGCAGACGCCCTAAAACTTACGTCTGTTAAAAAATATAGGAATACAGAAGTAAAATGAAGTGAAATTCTACCCAACTTCTATCATAATAATAATTCTATTGTTAAAGTTAAAGTCACGTCACAACTCAAGAGTAATCGAGTCATCGAGTCAAAATAAAACAATATGACAAAATAAAAAGTAGCAGATATTATTTAGGAATTTCCAAAATAAAAATATAATAAAATGTAATAATTCTATTTTTATAAAATTAATACAAAAAATTATACTTAATAATAATTTCGAGTCGTTAGATTAAGATTCAGAATTTAGTTGAGAGAAAGAAAAATATAACAAAGTAACAAAAACAGGAAATGGAAAACATTCATTAGAATGGGAATATTTTTCTATCGATTAATTATTAGAAAATAAGAAAAAATGAAATTAAACTTTGTGAAAAATTAAATGAAAATGTTGCATAATTATTTAATTATAGATACCAATCATACCACTCATCCAGAAATTCATGAGAATGATGATAGGCTCATACTGGTATTCCGTTCCATCAAAAACAGAAATAAAAAAAAAAAGTAAAACCCTCGAATGAATTCAAAAGGGGTGGGAAAAGGTAAAATTAAATTTTCGATTTACTTTAATTTCATAAAAAAGAAAGAATAAAAGAAGACTATAAAGATAGACATCGACAGATGGATTTTACTGATTCAACAATTTATCAAGAAGCATAAAAAGTATTAAATGTGTGTTTTGTACACTTTTAACATAAGTTATGTGTGTTTGTATTTGTGTTAAATTTCTTGTCCAAAATATATAATCCAAAAATATAAATTCACCGGAAACTAATTTTTATTTTTATTTTGTGTGTTTGTATGTTGTTTTTTTTTTTTATTTCTTCTTCTTCTTCTCGTCTCTTTTTTCTTTTATAATAATTTATTCCAATTTGGCATTTCCCGTATTAAAAAATAACATTTATTTTTATATTTTTCTTTTCTTTTCATTTTAAAAACACAAAAAAAAAATCATAATAAAAAGAAATAAAATTATTTAAAAAAAAAAAAACTTAACAAACCGTCTTAAAATAAGAAGAGCCGCTAATTAAACCCTTTTTTGCTCCACTTCACTTTGCCACAAAACAAGAGCAGACAACAATACTTAACAATAACAAAAAGTAAAAACTAATTCAATTTTTTTCTTTCTTGAATTAATTTCATTTAATAAAGTAAAACAAATTTGTTTCACAACACTGATTTTTTCTTAGGATTTCCTTATTGTTTTTTTTTTCGTCTTATCTCAGTTGCTCTTAATATTTTTATTTAGATTTTTGTTTTTCTTAAATAAATTCTCTTTAATTATTTTATGTTTTATTTTTAATTATTTTATGGGCACAATTTTTATTTTTATTTTATGTTTACTCCTGGATTTTTGTATTTTAATTTGATGATGATAACATCTGGTGCATCCAATTTACAAAAACACAATTTTGAAATTATAAACTTTTTTTGTTATTTTTAAAAATTTTAAGAAACAAGCATTTATTACTTAGAAGAAACATAAACTTTTTTTTCTTCTTAAAGTTGTCATTTATTATTCCAGAGAGAGAGGAGATACTTTAATATTACTTTATATTTTCCAAAAATATCACTTCACACACAAAAATAAAAATAACGATTCAATGACACTTTTACACGAATTTCTTTTCAAGATACAAAAACCATTCAAAACTGTCAATAATTTTATTTTTAGAAAATAATTAACATTAAATGTGCCTCAAAAAACCAAAAAGTTTTCCAAGTTTGTAAAATTCTTTTTCTTAAGAAAAGAAAAAAAAAAGTAATAAATAAAACAACAACGCAGACAAACCGAAATATAAGAAAACTTTTCTATAAATGTTACGACAAACAACTAAATATAACTTCGATGACAGCGCACGTTATACAACTAATCGTAGTTTTTGAAATACTGTCTGTTTTGTACTTTGTACAAACGAATCAAAATCAGCTGTTTTCAAAACAGGGTTGGGCATAAAAAAAATATTGGTTTCTTTTAAAAATGTATCAATAAAATTTTTAGTCGTTATAAATTCTAATTATTTTTTACATTGAAAATTAAAAAAAAAACGAATTCTGTTATGGTGACAACAATCATTATGATTTTCATTCATTTGAAGAAATTTTTCTAAGCTAACTAATTCATTAATTTTTCAATATTTTATTTCTCTCATTCTAATTTCCTTTATTTGAAAAATATATAGATATGAAAATATACGCAAGTAGACGTTATCTGCAATTATTAATTCGAAACCTATATATAAAGAAAATCTATTCAGAGGAATATTATACACAAATTGTTCTTTATACAGCATTTTTCCGAAAGATATTTAAGTTTTTATTTTTAATTACAGATCCTAAAATAAGATGATACTATTAGTTCTTCGTAAGATATTTTCGAATTATATTAGTTCTCAAGTAAAATTTAAAATTTTAAATTCCCTGGAATTTTCTTTTCATATTTTTGCACTACTTTAACCGTAAGAGCATTTTTTACATAAGAAAAATTATACAGACTTCAAAATTTTTCTCGAGATTTGTTATTTCTCGAGATTTGTTATTACATTAAAATATGACATCAAAATTTAATTTGAGTCAAAAAAAAAACATAGTCAAAACGATAGTTTTCTTACACCAAAAATAAATGTCTTTTCTCAACCCTGATGCAATTTCAATCTATGATTTTGTATTCCCCCAACTCTAAATTTATGCGCATTCTTTGAATCATTCTTCTCTTTTCAATTTAAATGCAATTCGCATACATGCACACTTTTTCTAAGTTAGAAAACACACAAACACAACCATAACACCATGCACACTCTTGTATAAATAAGCAAACGTGTGCCAGATGTTTTTTTTTTGTGTTTCATTCATGCATCCTTTTTCAAAACAAAAATATGTCTCCCTTATTCTTACTTTTCACTATGAAAATCTTATTTCTTTCCTTACTTTCCTTCTTTCTCTTCTTTTTTTTTTTTTGTTTTTTCTTTTTTCCCAATTTTCATCAATGATTTTCTTTTATAGTATATATTGAAATTGTTAGATGTATTTCATTTGTATGACTGTATTAGTTATAAGAGGAAGAAAATATAATTCTACAAGTATTTTTATTATATAAAGCTAAAATCGATTTTTCTTTCAACATTTTCTTTCTCTTTAAAAGAAAATATCAAATATATACAATATAAAAATTCTATTTTTATTCATTCCTACGTATCTCTAAGTCTAGAATTCTAGATGAATGATTTTCTGATTTTAATACACAATTAAATCATCAATTTTCTTATATGTATTTTATGAATGAAAAACTCGAATTACATATACATATTTTTCTTTCAAATAAATTTTCATTATATGTATATACAGCATCTCAATATGATTTCATTTTTCTTATACAAACACATACGTAGTAATGTACGCATAAAAAAAAACACATGGATTTTCTCTATTCACAAAACGCGTCATAAAATAATCCCCCAAACAAACAAAAATAAAAATGAAGAAATTACGGATTTTTTTTTTTATTATTTTTCTGTATTTTCCCCAATTTATTTCTATATATATTTTTTTTTTTTCTTTAATTTAAATTCCAATTGACATCCAACGGCGCACGTTTAAATAGAACATCCTCTTTATTTTAGGATAAAATAAAAAATAATAAAAATCCTTCGTTTATTGTATTTTCTTTCATTCAATTTTTTTTTCTTCCCACAAAATAATTCTTCATTGTTAAGTGTAAATTGTAGTTATTTCCTTCGGAAATTGAAAAAAAGGCCAACAACGGAAGTCAAAACAAGAATTTGTTGTTTTTTTTTTCTCTTTCCTAAATAAAATTTCTATCATTTCACTGAACTTTTCAAATACGTTTAGTGAATTTCTTCTTCTTATTTTCACTGTTCAGTTCATTTGAAATTATTATTATTTTATTGTCGGTTTTATTTTTATTTAAGAAAAACAAACAAAACAACAATAACAATTAATTTTTGGTAATTGTTTTTTTTTTTGTTAGTGAAAGTAGTTTTGGCAAAGTAATTATATATCTTTTACAATTAGTCACTCGCCGAAATCATATGATAAATATTTTATGGTTTTATGTCCGAATTGCTCTCTAAACTTCCCTTTCCGCTTTCTTGTATAAGAAAAACCTTTGAAGACTGAAAAACAAATTTTGTAGGTACTCCATAATTTATTTAAAAGGAAATCAGTGCGATCATTTCAAAATTGTATATAAATATAAAAGTAAATAATTTAGTATATTTTTTTAAATTTAGTTAATTCGGTTGGAATAGTTTTTCTTAAAACTCATTTTTTATTGCAAATGTTGTGTGACCACAATAAGATTTTTATCTCAAAATGTATTTTTAGAAAATCACTTCCGGGTGCAGCATTAAAAACGGTCAGCAACTTAATAAATCTAATTTAAGTTAAGTTAACATTTTTTTTCTCAAATTTACTCAATTTTCAAATTATCGCATTCAAAAAGGACCAAATTAAATTGGCCTCACCGGAAATGAATACGAGGTGAGCTGTCCCATCTTTCAATTTTGAAATATTTCTTTTTCTATTGAATTTGTATTGGTTCAGAATATATAAAATCAGTGATAATTAATATGAGGACACTATATGTTCAACACAGAATTATTAATGACTTGTATTACGTGCTAATTACATAATTAGTTATTGCAAATGCACTAATTAAAAGTATATATAAATAATACAACGTATTTGGAAATTCTTACTATAAAAACTACAGATTAAATTTCACAGAGTAAAGAGTCAAGAATAATTTACAAGAAACAGCAGCGTAGATACGTGCATGTAATCATTTTTAAAGAAATTTAAATTTTTTCTATAAATATCATATTTCATTAATCAGAATATTATCAGTAGAAACAGATTCATTAAAAATATGTTTTTATTAATCATCCAAAACATTAAATATAAAAGTGGAGAAAAATTGCTAAGTAGGCGAAGTGATAAGTGATAGTAAAAGAAAGAAAAATTGGGCAAGGGAACAATGAGAAAAAAGGAGGTTGACAGAAGATTTAATAGCGGTGGATGTCGACTGAAGTTTCCGTAAGCCAAAGATTTTGATTGTTAATAATAATAGTTTGTTTTCTTTAAAATTGAGCATAATGGCAAAACCGAATCCCACATATGTACATATAAACAAAAAGAAATTGGATGTTGAATACATTTTCGAGAAAATTGCCAAGAAATTTTAGTCGATATACTTCTTATACCTTAAATATTCTTATTACATAATTAAACGAAATTATCTTAAAAAAAAATAATTCATTGAAATATTAAAAATTAAAAAAAAAAACAAAAACAAAAGAAAACTTCCTCTGTCTCGAATATTTGACCTGAATTTCAAATAATAAAGAATTAAGTGTATGGCTTACATGAAATAATTAAGAATTGAAAACTTTTTATTGAGCATAATAATTCATTGTTTGTGTTTTTGTTTTTTTGAAAAACAATTCTGAAAGTTCTAATGAAATAATGATTTGAATTCTTTTTTTTTTTTTTGTATAAAAATTTGCTTTAATTTATGCAACAAATTATCACGTTTTTTGCCTAACTTTATTATATACAATTCAATAAATACAAGGTTCTTTTGTATGAAAAAAAAAAGTCCTTGAGCTTTGGTATATGTACTTAGATTTAATATTGCTTGGTTAATGTTCTCGTTTTTTCATACTGGTTTTAAATTATGAGGGTAATTTTCGAACACATTAAAAGTGTGTTCAACCGATGTTCAATGTAATTTACTATTTTAATTTAATACGTAGGTTGAGAATTAACAAAATTACTATCAAAATTGGTTAAAACATGTTTTGTAATAATTTTCTTTTATAATGACAGAATTTAATTCCACGTGGCTGATGTGTGTTACGTTATATTCCTTTTTTTCTTATGAAACCTTATTATTAAAAATTCAGAACGATTTCCTAGGAAGTATAATTTATAAAAGATTTACTTAAAAAACACACTTTTAATGTGTATAAAATCACGTTTGAAACGTGATTTTTTAATTTACAAGAGAAAACAGTTCACGTTTTCTACATGAATATTATAGGTACAAAATCTCAGGTATAATGGACATAACACCACACCAATGTTTTACATAATTTTTTATTTTTTTTTTTTAAATATTTAAACAAGGAAAAATCGTATCTAGTAAATATATTTATACGAAAACACCAAGATAAAAAATCTTTGTCGTTCTATTTTCTACTGACAATTCTCGTCTATAAATGTATAAACAACAAATTTGATCCTAAGTTAACACAAAAAAAAATTGATCTCAATTCTAATACAAATATCGGATATGGTCTGTCCAATCGAATATTCTTCTTTTTTTTTAACACAAAAAAGTTTTTAATCTTTCTTTGGACAATACAAAAACAAAATTTTACTGGTCTTCAATATCACAAAAGTAAACAACATAAAACAAATTTCATGCAAAATTTTCTTTATGTTTATTTTACCAATAAATTTTTGGTCCGTAAAAATAATAAAAATGAATAAGAAATTTTTTTTTTAAATAAAATAAAAATGTATGAATATTTTGTTAAAAAAAAAAAGGTTCATTTTTTGTGTATGGGATTCGAAAGGACTTCCTTCTTTAGATGAATAATATATAACCTACCTCATAGAATATTTATAGATGGATAATAACCATCACTGGTTAAACTAAACAAATATTGGCGTAAATTTAAAATAAATATTTTTGTTTATTTAAATCAAAATGGTCATCAATAGGGGATCATAAAATATCAGAAAAAGGTGGTTTAAAATACTTTTTTGCTTGTCATACGTTATTCTTAGAGCCAAATATCTTATGTTGATGGGAATTGCGTGCCATTAAGAAAAATCTGACAGATGTTCCCTTTTGATGTATTTTAAGTAGAAACTCACGAGTAAAAATGGTAAGCACTTTTCAATAAAATTTTATTTTTCTTTATTTCGTTGACATTAAAATCAAATCAAGATTGAAATAATAACATGCTATAATTGAAATCAATAAAGAGGAAAACTTTCACTCACATTATTATTTATTTTTTGTATTGATATCATAAAATATTAAAACAAAAACCTCATATACATTTTTAATTATTCCATAATTATAGAAATTATAGTTTTGTAATTATTTCAATTTGATTGGTTTAACATCAAAATTTAATTATTTTCTAGCCAATCAATATTGTTTTTTTTTTTTTAATTATTAATTGAGTTGATTAGATATATAATGATATTTAATTCTATAAACATAAAAAGATGAATTTTTATTTATTTTTGCTTCCGTGAACAAAATGTATATAATTAATAGAACTAATTGATTTTGATTTTATAGAGGTTACTTTTTCCATATTAAAATATAAGGTTCAGTTAAATATAAACGTGAAATAAAATTAGTTTAATTAAAATTGTTTCTTGGGAATTGTGTTTGTTGAGGAAAATCATAAAAATGGTTTGATTTTAGTTATACCAATTAAAATTCTTCTTTTTTCGTATTATTTTTTTCTTTTATAAAATTATGGAACATTAATAGAAATTCTTAATGTTTGTTTTCTATTTTTAACGTTCAAGACTTTATGCAAAATTTTATACATTTTTAAAAAATATTTGGAATATTCTGGCACATTCTTTTGTAATTGGAAGTAACATCCTACTTACAAAAATTTCAATCTGTTAATAAGTTATAATTCTTTGGCTATAACAAACCCACACATAACGATGGCACAATAATATTTAATCTCTTTATGTCAATAATTGCGCCTCCATTATAAATATAAATTGTACCCTTACAACAATTAGTCATGGTTCATTTGATAATATCCGACAAAATATAAAAATTTATGTATTAAACCTGCTGAATGCATACTAACAATAGATCGGTAAAAAAAAATGTCCTTTCAGTATTATAATATGTATTTGGTTTTGTATATAATCTTTTTTAACAATAGCCGCTTTCCAACAAATTAAATATTTTGTTTGAGTTTACAATATAAAAATGGAACTTAGGGTATAAGAAGGACATCCTTCTTAATAGAATCTCGTTCACACAGGATTTGAATGGTTTATATATATATATATTCTTTTAATATTTTGATTAAATAAAACAGGATATCTCGTTCAACGCTTTGTATAAATTAGGTTCAAAAATTTAAGAGAGCTTAACTTAAATAAATAGAATTAGCGACAGTTTCATCTTTAGTAATTAAAAAAAATTTTTTGCTACAAGAGTAGAACACACGACTGCCAACCGTAACATACCCTCTTGAGATGGTTTTAAGTTACTAATCTCATTAGTTAAAATCGTCTAGGAATATCATAGAACGAAGAGATTTTTGAGGATTCTGTAAATTATTAATTGATTTGATGGTCAAAAAAACTTCATCATAATAAATTAAATATAAAACTTAAATTTTTACTTCTTAGAACTTTAACTCAATAATAATTCATGTTGACATGAATCCATAATTATAGATTCAAAAAATATTCTTCCTAAGAAAAGGTAAGCTCAACACATATACTAATTTTTCATCTTTAATTCTCTGATAACTTCTAATGGCATTGCTAAAATCAAAAATCATTTTTCATCCCTTAAAAACTTAAAAGATTTTCAATATTATAGAATCCTGCAATTTTTTTTATGTATACAATAATTTGACACTAATAGGGCAATAAAGACATGACCTTTCTGTTGGGTCGGGTGTTAAATGAAGGTCTAGTCATTTTCTAGACGGAAAATAGAAAAAAAAAATTGTATTTTATAATCGGAAAAGGAGAAAGGGCGTAACAGGAAAGCAACAAACATATAACATAAAAAAATAACTATCTAAAGAAGGATAAGGGCGAACGGAAGTCAAAATTATAGTTAAATATACGAATGAATGCATATTTCCAAAATATATAAAAATGGGAATCTAAGAAAATTACCCTCATTGATAAAAAAAAAATCTTATAGACGACGACTGAACATTATATATCTTGTTGTATATTGCGGTTTATTTTATTTCTAAAAATAGTAATGAACCTTAAGTATATCACGCGTATATATATTTATAAGAGAATTTTATATTGTTATTCTTAATATATGATTAATATTTTGTAAACTTCCTTTAAAATATCAAGTTACATTTTCTTTAAGCCAACGTAAACAAAATATCATCCAAATATAGGATTATTATACGACTCATTTTTAAATGTTTATTTTATTACTTATATATATGAACTAAAGTATTTTATAAACAAAAATTATGTGTCGATGGATTAAATAACAAACTATAGAAATTATAACAATAGTACGATGTCTCGTATCATAATTTAACTAAAGTGATTTAGAATATAAATATTAAAAAAGAATTTAATTGTTTAAATTGTGGCGCCGAATGTCTACTTAAACATAACAAGTCTGGATTTAATTATGGTTGATTTTAGTTCTTACTTCTTTCAAAATCAAATTTACTTTTTATACGCATAGATTGACTGAGACTGTAAAAAAAGCCGTTACAATTTACATTTAATGCATAATAAGAAATTTATTTTTAAGTAAACAAATGTTGATTTTTTGTTTGGAAAATTTATAGAGAAAACATGAAAATCGGTTTATAAATATAGACAACGTTAAATTATATTTTTTTGCAATTTAAACAAAGGTGTTATTGATAAGTAATTTTAAATATCTGAAAGCAACATGTTTTCGTTTGAACGCCTTAAAAGAATTTTGTATAAAGGGAATATTTATTTTCTTCAAATTACAATCCCCTGAAGTGTTAAAATATTCATTATGCTGGCGGCAATTTTACTTTTTTTTTAATCCTTTTTAAATTCCCGCATCATTCCTTATTCTAGTTATCATTTCACACCTGTTGTATAGGTAAACACAACTTACAACAAAAATACTACTGGGTTTATTTCAATGTCCTTTATTATTACTTGTAGAAGGCATTTTTAAATATATTTCTGCAAAATCACCTATAAAAACCAAGGGTATTTTTGTACAATCGTAAAGCCAAAGCAAGCTAATGTCATCATAAAAAAATAAAATTAATTTATGGAATATTTACAATAACATTAGAAAAAAAGATAACATAAAAATACAGCTGTCTATATAGAAAACCATTCAAAGAAAATGTTTGCATCGGATATTAAGTAAAATGCTGCAGGTAGGTGTTTTAAATAGGACAAAAAAATAGGGACAACAATTTGGGCAAATCTAATAGTTTTTTTTTATTTTAAACACAACTAAAAAAAGGATTTTTTTTGTTGTTGCGGAAATGACAGACTTTTCTTTGGTTAATATAATTTTAATTGACATCTTCCGTTAATGAAGGATCAATGATTTTTTTTAAATTGCAACATCCGCGTATTTTTTTAATCAGTGATCTTGATCTTATAAATAATATGAAAAATATAAGATGAAAAAACCAAATACAATCGTTGCGTCTGTAAATTCTATACAAATAAAGCATTTTTAAAAACTAAACAATGAAAACAGGGTTAATTCCACCGGACGTACCTTATTCATATACGTTTTGTACAAAAAATAAAATTCTTTTGATTTCAAAAAAATATCAACAAATGTGGTTGTTTTTTCTTCCGGATGTTTCATTTTTAACCGGAAACCGAAATATATATATTATTTAGTAACACGACTTTATTGTTATTGCAAATCAACATCCCTTTCTGTATATGTTCGAGGGTGGTCAATCTCTATAGAAAACTATTTTTTTTTATAATTTTAGTGACAAAGTATATTTATGATGAGGGTTTTTCTTCTCTTCATCTTCCGACATTTTTCTTTTTTGTATTCTTAAATCTGTTTGTTTTAGTTCCTGCCAAAACCTTTTTCTTAACTATTATTATTATGGTTGTTTCGGCAAAGCCTGTATATATACAATAAATAAATTATAAATTCAAATTTAAATATGCGAAAAGAAGGTAAAAAGACAAACAAAACTGATTTAATGTGAATAAATTGGTGTAACATTTAAAGGTCACGTTTATTTTACATGTGTTTCTCTATATTATATATACAAACATTATTATATAGAAAAATAAATCAATTTCTTTTGTTTAGTTTAGTCAATTACAAAATCAAATCATTAGTCAAATTGAAATAATAAGAAAAATAACAAAACAAAAAACACATCAAACTATTCATACATTTTTTTAGATAATAAAAAAAAGGATATCTAGTTTCTTTGCTCGTATAGAAATACTTAAGTTCATAAATAAAACAGCAATTATTATCTATTATTATTTTTAGTATCATATTTAGCCACTAGATATTTATATATAATTACAATTAGGTACGTTAAAATTACAGGGGATGTTATTTATAGCTATAATATCGATATTATCGCGACTAGACCACAAGATTTTTTTCTTGTTGTAATTTATATATATGTACGAAATTATAATATTGAAGAATTAAAATTAAATAATTTAAAACAACAATTTTTTTCAATTATTTAAAAATCGATTTTCAAAGTGAATTTTTTTTTAGGATAAAAAAGAACGAAAAAATATCTAAGTATCAAATTTGAATTATAACAGATTTTTATAGGCCTTAGAATTTATATTCGTATAAATTTGTTAATAGGGAAGTTAAGTGTGCGAGAACTTCGCACAGAATTTTCAATTAATTTGTTTAAATCCCCAAAATTTTGTTTCTTTTATACAACCTACATAATCGTTAGTATTGCTATCAATAAATTTATAGTTATTCATTTATGTTATTTTAATGTTTTTTTGTAAAAATTAAATTAAATTTAACAATTTTAAATAATTGGTAATTAATTTGAAATTATAAGAAGACCAATAAAAATTTAACAACCAATTTTTTTTAATTTTAATTTTCTGTTGTTTACATAGTATTTGCGATTGTGAATATATCTTTTTCAAAGTATGTATACTGACACAAAATACATATACAAAGTTTCTTGTTTGACGTCACAATTCTAAAGACGTCACACAAACACATTATTCTCTTTTGATTATAAATCGAGTAATAAGAAATAATGATTTCTATTTAATTGCAATCATAAAAATAAAGTTTAATTTTTCGTTGACCCGCAATTCCAATACTTAATTCCTTGTAGTAATTATTAGGTGCTACTGAAAATATACTACTATAATATATAATTTTTTATATTGTTTATTCCTTTTTATTAAAATGAATATACATATAAAGTTATATATAGTGATTATAGATTGATATCATAAAACAAAGGAATTAAATTTTAGCATTTCAATATTTACAAATAAAAAAAAATATTCACAGGATTCATAAACTTCTTTATTTTTTTTTTGTGCTTTCTTTGGGATAAATTTTATGAATGACAGAAATTGTAGAAAGAAATTGTCTGCGCATGGTCAGATAAACGATATGATAATAATAATAATAAACGAAACTTTTTGAATAACATTTTTATTTTACAAGAGTATCGAATGACGTATTTAAGTTGCATGTGTATGTGTTTAAAATTTAAAGCTTTTTGTGTGCGTAGGTTAAAGAACTCAAAATATAATGGAAAGAGTTTATACTAATAAATTATTAATCTTGTTTTTTTGTTCTTGTTGTTTAATATTTTATTCATATAACATGAAATTAGGAGGTTTAAAATAATTCAATAAATTTATTTTAATGCTTATCCAAAAAAAAAACCTATAAAATCACCAAATGAATTGTTTGCAAATGTAAAAATATCCGGGTAGTTTAAATATTTCATTTAATATTTCAATGGAATCTATTAAAATTAATTAAATTTTATAAATATCAAAATAATTCTTAAAAAAAAATCCAAATTAATTATAACTCAATGAACATTCATAAACATAAGCATATTCCATTATATTTTAAATCTATTCCTCTGTTTTTATATCAATGTCAGTGAGTGTCGCCATCTGTTTTCGTACGCGCAAGTCCAATTGGAAATACATTACAAGAAAATTTTTTTGATCATTACCCGTAATATTAGTTACATTGTGCAGTGAAAATGTTATTATTTAATAAAATAAATACATGAAATTAGTTATAGTTAATACGAAATGGCTACTAAATATGCGGCTAATAAAGTGCCAGTGGATAAATTAGTGAGAGTTGGTTATTATGAACTTGAGAAAACTATTGGTAAAGGAAATTTTGCAGTGGTTAAATTAGCATCAAATGTTGTCACAAAGTCTAAGGTATATACGTGATTCTTTTTCTAATATAATTAATAAAAAAAAAATAGTGTTAAAATTGAAAAAATGCAATAATCAACGTTTTGCAAGTAAAGATTCATATTTTGAATCGAAAATATTATTCCATTTGACATTTTTTTTTTTACGTATTTTTTTCTTTTTGACAGCCATCCATTGTCTGTATTGAAATTCTTTTTTTTTTTCTGAGAATTTAGAAATGTCAAAATTCCAATAAGAATTATTATTATTATTTTCATACTTTAAAAAAATAATATTATGTTTGGGAAACAATAGAGAAAAATAAAAAACATAAAATTAAACTAAGTACATTTTTTAGTCATATCAACTAATTGTTTCAATTTGTAGAAAAAATGAAAAAAAATATTTCATAATATTCGGAGGCATTTACTTAAGCTAGACAAAAAAATTTCCCATTAAAGTAAAATCACGAACTGGGGAAAGAGAAAAGAATACAAGTAAAAAATATGAATAAATAATTATTAATTAATTGATGAATGATTGAAACATTGGTTTTGCCCTCCTAACTAAATAAACTACTTAATTAAGTGTCTTTAACTTATTCCAAAATAAAATAATAAATTATCATTAGATGTACTTGTAATTTTTCTTTTGTAACAATAAAAAAAAACATTAATTGATGTGATTTCAAAATAAGTATCTAAATTTTCCATAGTAGTTCTATAATTTAAATTTTAGAAGTTTTTTTTTTGGTGTAAAAGTATGTTTTATTATTTAATATTTGTATGAAATTTGATGTTCATTAATTTTTGATGAGAAGTTACAACAAGAAGAAAAACTAATTGAAAAGGTTACAAAGAAAAGTTAAAAATAATTCTAATTAAAATTTATTGTTTACTAAGAATATTTGTTCATAACCATAATTCTAAGTATAAAAATCTTTATAATTTCACTCCTTGAAAAAAATTTTCTTCTTAAATATTAATTTTAGATTATTTTTTTAAGTTAGAAAAGTTTTTATTGTTATATATTTTTTTTGATCACGTTTTTTTATCATTTGTGCACACATTTTTTTTAATATAATTATTATGATGTGAGAGAGGTAGCTACTGTAGACTGTAGTTATCAATTACTTTTAAATGTAAGTAAACAATTAAGATTTTGGAATTCAGTTATAAAACAAAAACAAAAATAAAATCAATCAAATTCTAAAGCAAAATAAAACAAAATAAACAAAATAAATAAAAACAATGTTTTGTTATGTAATTGTGTGCGTTTGTGTACTGTGTGCCTTTGTGTATTGTGTGCGGAGTGTGCAGAGTGTGTGTACGATTTTGTCAAAAACTTCCATCAGCAGCAGAACCTAGCAAAGCAACATAATACAACAACAATAATAATAAAAAAACATGTTTTAAAATGATATTATTTTGATTAAAACATTGTTGGGTTTAGAAGAGAATTCACACATAGCTACAAAACGTTTGAAACACAACACATGCTCACACACTAACACAACACATCTTTATATTTATGTAAACCATTTTTTTTTGTTAATATTAAATCACGTGTTCAATTGTGACAATATAAAATTCACACTAACTGATTAGAGAACATAATAATTCAATTGCTTTTTTTTTTATTTCTTTTCTTTTTTCTGCTTTTTTTTTGTAGTATAAAAAAAATTCTTTTTAATCTTTTCCAATCAAAATTAAAACAAAAAAAAATGATTAAGAGAAAAAAAATTGTTTTGGATAATTTCATTATTTGAAGTCTTTTTTGATACGATTATACTGGACACAATTTTTTTCCCATCTCCCCTCCCGAACGATACAAATCTTCAAATTTTGAAATCAGTTCAAAGTATTTTTTTCTGGTTCTTGTTATAGTAGATCTGGGTAATCCCAAATTAATTAATTGCTTCATTTATGAGTAATTAAATGGTATAAGAATTTTTTAACCAAAAATTGTTATAAAATTTTTTTCAAAACATTAATCGATCTGTGTTATTCTTTCCCAAAATGAAAACAGTAAGTAAGTAATCAATAAAAATCAATAATTAAAGTTAATTTTATTAAGTAACTTTAGTTGGTATAAATAAGAAACATAAGTAATTAAAAAGTCCCAATTGCCTCATTATATTTTAACAAAATAAAAATAAAATAAAATAGGAAGAAGTAAGTAAGAATAAAATCCCAAAAGGTTAACTTTACTAATGTTTGATCTTCTTAAACAACATAAAAATCAATGAAAATTAGACCTTGGGAATGGATGCTTTTTCTTGTATATATATGTACTTATATATTATTATGCTTGTTTTGTCTCTTCTTGTGTCTCTTTATGCTCCTCTCCGTACTTATAATCGTAGGTTTTTTTTTTCTTTAACAACAAGTCAAAGAGGTTGCTTACCTTCAGAGAATAAATATAAAGTTTTAATATAAAAACGACTTTCTCGAGAAAAAAAAAATAACAACAACTTTTTTTTTTGAGAAAAAAAAAATTAAGAAAATTAGTCTAGTGTCTAGTGTATTTAAAACTTGAATGTATATATTGATGATTATAGGAATAAAAGGCAATGAGTATCATCATCTTCTTCTTCTGCTGTTACATTTATTTATTAGAAATTTCAGAATAGTTTGTTTTGTTTTGATACTAACAAATGACCACACAGTCACAAATTGTACATTTTTATATTGTTTTGTTTTGTGGGTGTGCGAATGTGTTTCTTATAATTTGTTTGCACCATTGGAATATTCTTATCCCCACCATGTTATAAGTGTTGGATTGTTGTTTTTTTACGCATTATAGAATTTGCATAAAAATTCTCGAAAATTACTTAAAGTAATTATAACAATTATAATTTTTGGCTTTTACCGTAAGTTCTAAGCTATCTGCTTTTTATGATTAATATTTTTTTACTTAACTGATTACTTAACTTACTAATACAAAATCTCTACTAGCGTTAGCATAGAGCTAGAGAAAAGATTTAATGTCACTTTGGTCCTTTGCTTTTCCTTATTGCAACATCTTACAACACATGTGCTAGGTTTTTATCAAATTTATGTTTACTACTTTTCGATTTAACTTAAAACTTAGATTTAGTTTTTCTTTTGATTTTTTGTTCCATGAAAATCACATAAAATAAATATAAAAATACAGTTTTATTTATAATAAAATAAATTTACGGCAGTGACTGCCGGCTATTCATTTTTGTATAACATTTTTATTTCCGTTTTCCGCTTGTAGCTGTAGGTGCATTTTTCCTTATCCCCCCTCTATTTATTATTGGTTTTTTTACTATGGAGTTTTTTGTTATTTCTTTTCTAAAAAAAATTTGTGTTTTGAAAAACAAAAAAACAAAATGAAATGTGTAAAAGCTTCCTTTATATTGTGTGTGAATTGGTCATATAATTGTGTATTTTGTTTTAATTTAATTTAGTAAGTAGTTATGTACATACTTGCATAAATTGAAATCTTTATGTAATTTATTTCCTTTCATAACGCTTACTAAAAATTCTATCGAAAATTGTGTTTAAAACTTGCCACCAATAAATTATATAATTGTGAAAAAGTCAGTCAACAACACGTGCGTAAATTATATATAATTGGGTAAGTTGTGCTTACATTCCCAGTCCCACCCGTTGTTTAGATAATAAAAATCTTAATTCTGCGTAAAATATAAAAATTTACTTGGTTAGGTAGATTTAAATTTAATGAAATGGATTCTTACATCTTCTCAAAAATGTCCATATTCTTACTCACATGCTCCATTGTGCTACCACTTTTTTAAACTTTTGTTACTTATGGTTACTTACTTCAAGAGATATTATTTAGTACTTTTGACTTTCTTTAAACATAAAAATCTTTCCACATTAAGTATGTATATGAAAATTTCGTCGTGTATAAAATAAATAAATTAAAATCAAAAAAAAAAACTGAAGGAGTGAATTTAAGGAAAACAAATCTGCACTTGGTTATAAATTTTAATATAAAAACGTAATAAATAATTATATCTGCTATTTAGTATAATCGTTAACAAGTTTTTTTTTCAATTTATTAACAAATACAACAAGTACATATTTGTCATATCAGATTTATAACTAAAGTGTTATAAATAAATGAAGACCAGACAACTTGACGGCAGCACATTAATAAGTCAATATTTGTATTTACAAATTTAATTTAATTGATAAAAATATTTTAGTACTTACGAGTACTTAAGTATTTTGATGTTTACTTATTGAATTACCTTTTTTAATTATATATTTCTGGAAGAAACTTAAAAGTTTCATACCAGTCTTAACAAATTTTGGTTTCTTCAATAAATTGTATTCGTATTGATCGTTATGATCGTTAATTTTTTCTTATTATTACTAAAATTTCTCATGAAATTTCACATTAGTTAGGAATATTCTGATGTGAAAAAAAAGGGTTAGGTATAAAAAGCTTTGACGCCACAAAACACTTTTTTATGAAATTGCATTATTTCACGTTCTCTTTTAGTAATTGTTGGTATGTCAAATATACCTGACTAAATAAACACAAACTAAAAACTGGAAACTTTATCCGCATTGATTATACTTTATATAAAATCCGGCAATATTAAATTTAATGAATTTCAATTCAATTAAGTAGGTATAACAAGTTATTTCATCAATTTGTTTGGTTTTTTTTTTCGTTGAATTCTTGTTTTGACTGGAAATGACAATGATTAAATTTATGAATGTTATTTTATATTCCAGGAATTTTTCAGCTTTTTTGTTTAAAATACAAAAAGTTGCTTTAGATAAAATCCACTAAAAAATAATTTTTTTCGCACTTGACTTCTGATATAAAGAATTTTCTAGGTACTTACAACTTACTCCTCATTTTAATACTTGAATAATAATGTCTGTTGATTATTAATTAATTTAATTTTCAACTAAATTTAGATCAAAACTTCATAATTAGATAATGATTACCATTTGTATAATTTAACATTGTGGCGTAATGCATTAATCTATCAATTCTGGTTCTGATATTATTATTATATAATATACTATGGCTTTTAACATATAAAATAATAAAAGTAAAAAGGATGCAGTTAGATAGATAAATTAATGATTATTTAATGGTCAATTTTTTTTTTATATAAATAAAATTGACATTTTTTAATACATCTTATTGAATCCTTTTAAACTAGAAAACAAAAAAAAACTTTACCTAGATTGCATATGGATTGAATTAATAAGTTCTTATCATATAAGGTTATTCTAGGATGAAATATTTGTTAACTATTTAATTTTAATAAATAGATAATTTGAAGATTATGGAACAGGAAGTTTAAATTTAAATTCAGTTGATAACCAACCTTGACGTGGAAAACTTTGTAACATGGATATTCATAGTATATTTTAGCCTCTTTCCTTGTATTGGTTTCTAAGCCTAATATATTTTAATCGGCATCACAATATTCCATATAACGGTAAATACGTCATCTTAGCTTACTCAATAAAAATTGTATAGAGAATTTTTTTTAATCATCGGATTTAATTAAGGTTGTATGCAAGTAATAATAATATGAATATTGTTATGATTGCAAGATTAATCGGCTTACAAATTTTTAGTAATATGTGTATTTTTTTGGTTTTGGTTGAAATGCAATTTCAGTAAAGTCATAACCTGTCTAATTGGACCATCATAAGAAATTTAATGCGATTGGACTGATATTGACAAATTGTTTGTAAAGAAAAGTATTAAAGTACTATACTTATTTAGTGTCTCGTGATTAGAAAAAGTTCAACTATCACTTTTTTATGTGCAAAAGCTAAAAGTGTTGCAGTGTTCAAGTCTTACAAAATTTGTTATAGGATTATGCATAGAGTGATCGGACGCAATATCCAAAGTTCTATTGTGAAATTTGTTCATTTTCAATGTATTTTAATCGTAATTTCCAACGCTAGTAAATTTTTTTTGATACCTACTTTTAAATGAAAATGTTTAAACCATTTATTATCTAATACTTACGTTCTTTATTTTTATTATTTAGAAGTAAGTATAAGTAGTAAATATTAATTAGTTTTGTAGTTTCATTATTTTATGTTAATTTTTATAGGGATGAATAAATAAATATTGTGTTGAGATATAAATTATTGCAAAGTGTAAAATTATAATAAGAAATTTTTTATCGCAAAATAGATTTTATACACATAAATTTTATTTAATATTTCTTTTTTCATCTAAGCGTTAAGGGGCTGGATAAAAAATATATCACAATTTTAAACCCCTAAAATATACTAAGTTTCTAATTATATTCTATTCCAATGTAATGATGTTAATGCTTTAATCAACACGAAAAAATAAATCGTTGTATGAAATTTAAAATTTTTAATTATTAATTTGATTGCCGAAGGTAGAATGTTCATTTACAATAACAATTTATATCTTTATGAATTTTTTTATCCCTTCCTTATTGTGTTTTATTCGAAAACAAAATTTAATCAATAACTGAATATTCTAAATTATAGATCTTTAATGCAATATTTAGTCAAGTATATAACTTTTGCTAAGGTACTTATCTACTGTACTGCTGTTCTGTCTTCCAAATTAAATTAAACTTCATTATAATTATTTTAGCAAAAAAATACATAAAGTGATTTATTATAAGATGTTGTATTAATTTCGTGAACAATTATTAATTATTTATTTCTACTGCAGATACAAGTCTCATCTTCCGGAAAGAAATTATTAATTTTTCTTGGAAAAACATGTGATTTTGAATCATATCTGACGAAAAAATTCTTACTTGTTGCAATTTAAAATTTAAAATCTGATTTTATTCCTTTTCATTACTGTTAGTTATTTTATAACGAATTGTTAATAATATGGCATTATGACGAATTATTTGTTGCTTTTGTAAATTTTGTTTGACGATGAGAACTAATTTTAATCTCGTTAGGGTCTACTATACAATATTGTGAACAAAGTTCTTAGGAATAGTGTAATATTCATAAATTTTTTTACTTGTTTAAATTTACTTGAATCATTGTAATTTTCTTATGATCGAACCACAATTTTTTTTATATTAATGTCATTGTCTGAGTTGCGTGCAATATGTCACGTTTACAAAATACAAAATTAATAATGTTCTTCACTTAATTTGACTTACAATTACAAACAGAAATACTTCTAATAGTTTATTACTTCAGGGTCAAATGCTAACATCATATTGGCATACACTTCGTTAACACTTGACCTTAACAATATTAGAATTGACTAAAAATTATTTACTTGAGTATTTTATCGATTTAACTTGGTTAAGATTAGAACATTGTGGTAAATAAGAATTAAAATCGTGTACCCAACCAATAACATACATTTTTATTTTATATTCAATTGCATTTATTTATTGAAAACAATAAAAAACCAATTTTTTTTTTTGAGTTGCTCGTTTTTAAACTTTAAATAAAAAACACTTAAAAGCACTCTTAAGATTCGATCCAGATGAAATTCTCCCCGGTGTTTTTATTTATTCATTTTTCTTTCTCTATAGAATGCGTCATACTTAGCTAAACTCTAATGAAAAAAAAAATGCGACAAATTTTCTAACACTTACTTTTACTAAAGTAGTTTAGTATTTTTTCCTTTTTTTTTTTTATATACGATTATCTAAATGTTTTCGCTGTTTTTGTATAAAAAAAAAAGAAATAATTTTTGTTTGCGGTTTTGTACATTCAGCACCCAGTAAGTCATACCAAAAAAGAAAACATAAAATATGATAAGATCAAAATCGTAGAACGCATGTTTTACAACAACAGCAAAAACAACAACAACAAATAATAATAATAATAATAATAATAATAATAAAAATAAAAGCTAAGAAAGAATGACGCGACTCCTCTGTATATACGGTCTAGATTGGTGCTAATTAATAATAATTTCATAATAATATATATAAACGCGTTTATTGTATTTTTTTTTTCTTTATTTATTTATTTTCTCTGTTTTTTTTTCTCTTCTGCTCGTGATAAAGCTTATTACTTATTATTATTATTTGATCAGGGATGAACGAATTCTGTAATCTGTACTTATTAAAGATATGCACGTTATTATTATATTTGAAACATGCTTTGAATTATTAAAAAAAATAATAATAATTAAGTATATAGGAACTGAATATACTTAAGTTGAGTTCACTGTGCCAGTTAAAAATTGTAAAAATCATATTTGTCTTGGAGCTAACTTATGAGGTTGCCTAAAATTAGAAGATTAGAAATTTTGTTCTATTTCTTTGTAATTATTAATTTACAATCACAGTTCCTCATTTTCGCAGGTGGTGCTCATAATACAAAAAATCGGCTACTGGAGGGAAAAAAATAAACTGAATTTTCTGAACATAACATTATTACAATAAATATTGTGTTTTGTTTTGGTCAACCCTATCATTGTTGTTTTTTATCTTTAATAAAATGACATGCTTGTATTATTTTTTTGTTTCTCTACTATTTACAACTTCAAATTAATTCATAAAATACTAATAAAAAATTGTCCATTTCTACAAGATGAAGGAACAAAAAAATAATAATACTTTCAAATTTTATTTCTCTATTTTTTCTTTACGGAATTCTTTTTATTTTCCTTTTGTCATTGGATTGGTGTTAAATTTTCTAATTATGTATTAATGAATAAGTACAGCTACTATGACAAAGGTTCAAATTTTACAACATTATTTCTTATATAAAATTACTTAAATTACAGAAGCTGAGTCAAAATTTAAAGATCAGCTGACACCTCATATGGGAAAGTTCATTGTATTCATTTCAATTTTCATTCTGTAAAAAGAAACGTTTTCTTATTGATTCTAACTCATAATTAATAATTAGTTCCTTCCAAAGTATATTAAACAATATTTGACGACTTATTATAACACTTTTTGCGTTTTAGGTGAAATTCCTCAAAGTCAAAAGAGGCATAATCTCAATATTTAATGGTAAACTCTATAGAAAAAAAATTACATAAATTTCATTGAAATTGGAAAGAATAAAAAGAAAAAAACAAAATCAACGAAATTTTATAACAACGTAAAAGAAATAATTAGGAGGTGTTAAAAAAACGATTAAAGATTCGGCTCTTTTAACGCAATCCTATACAGACACAAAGAACAAAAAAAAAAGAAGCAATATGTAGCTGCTTACAGAATACAACAGAAATAATGTTTTTTTTTTTGTTCTATACGTAAAAAAATATTTTCATTACTCATTTAATAAAAGATATAAAAGATTAAGACTATTTTATACAGAAACTCATTTACATAGATGTACCATATACATATGTATATGTAATATATTATTGAGTCTCGTGATTCAGTATTAAATGCGTGAAAAGTAAAACTCCTTACAAAAAGAAAAAAAAAATAACAATTTATATTAATAATTTTCTTTTAACGTTTTTTCTTTTTTTTTTTTTAAAAAATTTAAATTTAGATTGATCTCCTTGAATTTCGTAATTTTCCTTTTATTTATTTATTCGATTTTTATATTTCAATCAGAAAAAAAAAATTGATTTCAAATCTAAAGAAATTTTTTTTTATATATATTTTTTCCCTTCTGTCTTTCTCTCTCTCTCTCTCTCTCTCTCTCTTTTATCACTCTCTCACTCTCACACTCTACGTCTGAATAACAATCATAAATAAGTAACAAAAATATAATATTATAATAATAATATTCAAATTTTTAGTGGGTCTTTGTTTTGTTTTCTTGAAAATTATCAAAATTCAAACATTAGTTTACATTATTTAACCTTGATTTTATCTAACTTTTTTGTTTTTTTTTTCTTTTCTTTCTAACTTTTTGGTTTTGTTTTTTTTTTTTTGTTTTTGTTTTCTTGTTCATCTTTTCTTATATAATAAATAAATAAATAATTATACACAAAAAAAATTTTTTTTTTTGTCAACAATCTGTTTTTCTTCTTTTTATTTTTGTTAGAAATTATTCTAAACAAAATTATTCTTTATTATTATAATAAGTGACTCAATTATTTGTGCGGACATTTTATATTTTAGTGTGGCGCGAATCTATGTTATAACAAAATAAATATAATTAATAATTGTCACATTTACATTTCATATGAATAAGGTATACAAATTTCCACAAAATACAAATTATCGTGAAAATAAGTTTTAACTTGCACTGTTCGTTTAATTAATGACAATGAAAAATTGTCACTTTTTTTTTGGGTAATGAAATTATCTATTTGTGTTGTTTTATTTTCAACCGTTCCAATTATCTGAAGGATGAAATGATTTCAAATTATCATAATTAGCCAATTTTATGGTTCAAATTTCATATACAGTATTTTAATTTTTATAAAAATGAAAGTAGAAGAAATTTTGAATCAAAATTAAAAAATAAATATTTTTAAAATGTGTTTTGCCACCATTAATTGTTTTGGGATAATCGTAGGTACCATCAGTATTTGTCTCTATTATTATACAAGAAATAATGACATTTTCAATATGATAATTTCATTCTTATTATTTGAGTCAATAATTTCAATGATAAATGTGATACTTACTTTCAATACTTCCATTCGCATTCCTGAAAGTCATTCACTTTAAGTAACAACTCATTATTATGTTATTCTTTAATTTCTCTTGTTTCACTAAGACTAAAAATACTTTATTTACTACAATTTTTAATAACACTTTATGATCATATTATTTGTTATGTTTTTTTTCTTTCAATTCGGTTTATGATTAAACTTATAATGATCATAAAAAAAAAATACCATTGACATTCATAATTTGAAAAATATGAATTCATTGTAACTGTTGTTTCTTCTTAAATTTTTCATCATAAAAAATACCATAGAATGAATGATGCATATAATTATTTTTATGAAAAAAAAATCTTTATTTCTTTATTTATTTGTTTTGTGAATTTTTGTTAAATTCGTAAAGAAATAAAACATTGAACAAAAAAAAGTCTTTCTGATATCATGTTATGTTAGATATGTTTTTAAATAATATTAACTGTTTGAACTTGAACTCTGATAGGAAGTCATTTATCTGTTCTAATTATTCTTCTATAAGAAAATAAAATAAATAAATTCAATAAAATTATAATATCGAATAATAATTGTAATGAATTTGCGACGTCATTAAAAACTAAATAACAAAAAAAAAAATTCAGAATAAGAAAAGAACGATATGGATAATAATAGTTGAATGATTTAAGTTTCAAATTCTATCATACTTTTTTTTTACTGCTTTATTAAAAAAAGGGGTTAACTAATGACATTGAGATTGTACATAAAAAAATTTTTATTATTATTTTTTTTTGTTCCATTTTTTTTTCTAGACCTTGAAAGTTGACGATGGAAAACCTTTTTCACTTTTCTTTTCTTTTTTTTTCCTTTTCTTCTCTTTTTTTTGTACCGTATACAACACGATTTTCATTCTTTTTTTTTTTCAATATAAACAAAAGGTACCTACAAATATTTTGTACTTAATTAAACATTGAAAATTTGAACTGATTTTTTTCTTTCATAAATATAAGAATATTGTTTGTATGACGTTCATAAACAGAATTCTTTCATTTTTATATTCAATTGAATTTAAGAAAATCATTTGATTCTTTGATATATGTGGATATTGAAATACTTATTGATGGTTGTTGTTGCTATTATTTAATAATGTTGATGGAATAGTTCGAACTGAAGAATAAAACTGAAATAGTTTAGAATTTATTGGCAATTTTTAGTAATCACAGATATATTTTATGTCCACTACTATTTTTCCGTCTAATAATTTTCAGTATGTTTGAAAAAGGATAGAGATAAAACTCACGAAAAATTCCATTTTACTGCTATGTTTTTTCTTTAATTAAAGTTGGGAATAATATGATAGTGAAATTTGGTTATAAATAAAACTATTTAGAGTTACAAAAACTCTAACTTAGTGAAAATATTTCAATGATAATATTTTTTTAACTTGCAAAGACTTTCAATAGTTCCACTTATAAAACTTTGACCGAATATAAAATATATTCATTTATAATGTCAAATATTATAAATAAAATGATTTGATTTAACGATGGACGCAGTTAAAGCATTTTTTTATTTATTTGTTTATATTTACGATAATGATTATAACTCTAGAATATTTTTTTTCGTTCTTAATTTTACAATTTGTACTAATTGTGTAGGTTTTCATATGGAAAGTTCTACCAATGGAATAATATATTTTTATTATTCCCGAAAAACACGAAAAGCACACAATAATATTCATAAATAAATTTAATAAAACAAAAAAAAAACTGATCATTATTATTCGTTATCATTATCATATAGGTATTTTACAATTAAAAATCAAAATCTACGCATTTTGTATTCAGAAGTTTTCTATAACTACGCACATTTTTACTCTATAGAAAACAGTAAAAGTTGTTTGGTTAACAAAAAGTTAAAGAACTTTTATCATTGACTCAAACCTTTTTTTTTTTAATATAAATAATTAATTGAAATCAATTCATTAAATTTTTTAATAATCAACCAATTCATCTCTGCTCACTTTATTTTATAGACAGAAGAAGTTGATTGATTGAAATCAATAAAAATTAATGATGATGATGATTCTTTAATCAATAATTGTGTTTTTGTTTTGTTTTTGTAAAGAATTCGCATTTGTTTTTCATTTGTAATATTTTTTTTTATTTTAAAATCGAATTTCTTCTTAGTTTTTCTTTTGGAATAAATAAACGTTTATTAAAATTCTTGATGATCATAATTTACCTAAATACTGTCATTTTTTTGTTATTAAAACCTAAAATATCTAGAGATTTATTTAATAAAATGATTTAGATTTTATTACATAAATAATTTATTTCTTAACTCCTCCATTGATTTAATATTTTGTCAGATTATTAATTGTGCCAAATATTTTATGTATAGGTAGATAGGTATGTGAAGTCCAATATGACATATAGGGTGTTTTAACAAAAAAAGGAAGAAAATATATTATGCAATTGTTTTGTTCGAAATAAGTAAAGTAATTTAATTTCAAAGAAAAAAAAAATTCATACCTTTTCTTTCACAAATTTTTAATTCATAATAAAATAATAAAGTTTCTACAAGAATTTGGTGTAATTATTAAACGCCAGATATGCCACATTTAACATTATTATTCTGTTGTATAAATGTAATTTGTATGTTTATTAATTACGATTCAATTGAAGAGGCGGCCCCCCGATTAATCGTTAAATAAAAATTCCATTTAAACATTTCGGTTTAGACTATACAAAAGATATCTTTAATATCTAAGTACTATAATTAAATTAGTTGAAAATTCTTATTATTATTATTATTGTTATTATTATTATTATTATTATTATATGAGTTCTGTTATTTTTATTATTATTAATTATTATTACGATGAGTTCTCATCAAAAGTCTTCTGTCTTCTGTCTAATCTAATCTCATTAAAAATTTTATTAATTAATATTTATTTTTTTTTTTTATTTCAATTTAATGAAAAAATTTATTTATTACTCTAATCTCTTGTCTCTCTCTCTTTCTCTCTCCCTCTCTCTCTCTCCCTCTCTCTCTTTCTCTCTCCCTCTCTTTCTCTCACTCCCTCTCTCTCTCTTTCTCTCTTTCTCTCTCCCTCTCTCTCTCTCTCGCTCTCTCTCTCTCTCTCTCTCTCTCTCTCTCTCTCTCTCTCAATAAAACTAACGAAAATGTTTTCCTTTTTTTTTTCTATAAACTAAAACCGATAGAAATAAATAATTGTAGAATCTTCAGCAAACAATTAAAAATATTTCTATTCACTTCATATAAAATTAAGTTAGTTACAATCACATGACCATATTGTGTCTTTTAATTAAATTTAAGTTCAGAATTTAACGCAATTTCTTCATCTTAAATGATGTTGTCTATGTTTTTTTTTTCTCATTTACAACACATACTTACTTATTTTTTGTTATCATTTCAAGGTGATCGACATTTTACTATTGAAATTTTTTTTTTATTTCAAACTGAATACATTTATATACGTTTTATATATTTTTATGCAAATATATATAAAATATATATATATATATATATATATATATATATATATATATATATATATATATATATAGAAAATATACTTAGAAAATGTTTTTATGAATGAAATTTGTAAAAAATAACAGTATAATACTATTGGGAATATGATGAGACTACTGGGTAATGAATTATTGTCTATATTCAATATCATTCGTTATTCTTTCTGTTTCTCTTTTTTTTATTATACGATAAAATGTTAGCATAATTTTAAAAGTATCAAAATTTGCAAATTATAAAAATTTTACATGAAATTTTTTATTAACTTTTTTATTAAAAATTTAATTTTTGTGCACAGGAAAATAAAAATGATCATACAATTTTTAGTTTTTTTATGTATTTGTGTCACAACATCATAAAAATATTTGACAAATATTTGTGCCACCCTTTACCATATTTTTATGATCAAATTTAATGAGCTCACTTAATAATTAATAGTTCAGTGTTAAATTCAAGTGGTAAGTTTTGCAACATAAGGGTGTTGATGAACTTTGTTATCTAAATAATCGTAACCTAAATTTCCCTATTTATTTAATAGATAGTTTCAAATTTGGATCTTCTTAGAATTTTGTAATAATTTTGGTGTTTGTCTTATATTTAAGTCGTCTCAGGACATATATTTTTGGATAGTAATAAATATTTTTTAATTACGCATGATTTAATATTGAATATCGTATTAAATTCTCTTGATTTTATTAAATAGTTTTAATAAACGAAATACAGATAAAAATATAGAGCTAAACAATTTTTAATGGTTGTATCACTAAAATAATTAAGTGAAATTTAAATTAGTGATCAATTTAAATTGTTACAGATTCCGTTTGAAATATCTTTCAAAATTTGAAAATACAATATTATTACTATCAATTAATTTCTTAAGCCACTAAGTAAGCTTTAGTATAAGTACAAGTATGCCGTTTTAATTTATTCTCAATGAGAATTGTGTTTTATTAAAATAAATATGGCAGGCATGCGCGTTAGTACAAAACAAACATAATATAATCTAATCTTAGCCTATACCACAAAATCAAAATGGGATTATTTACATCCACTCAATCATCTCTCAACCTAAACATAAACTCAAATTTGATAAGTTTTTTTTATTTATTCATTTGAGGTTGTGGCAAAATTTAAAAACCATTTTTGTTTTTACTCCTTGAGTTTTGAGTTCATACCAATTAAATTATTTCGTATTTAAGAATATATATATATATATATATAAGTTGAAGTATGTTATTTTTGCACAGCCTGCTATTGTGTTATTGGAGCACAGCCTATATATAATGATTACACAATCAGTGTAGATTACCAGTTTTGTGTTTTGACGGTTTCATGAAATATTATTATTGTTTTTTTTAATTTTGTTAATTCAAACAATTATCTTAAATATAGCGAAAATTATGACAACCGCTAATGATAAATCATAATTTCGATTGAATTTGTTTATTTATTGAATTATTGAATTTCTATTTGAAAATTGTTAGAAATTTCAGTCTGAAATATGAAATTTCTCCAAATACGAAATATAAGAATTTATTGGCTAAAATATTTCAGTTAAGCTTTAAAAGTGCTCTTGAGAAAACAGTTACTGGATATACGTAGTACTTGATTTTTATAAAATCATTTTGTACGGATGTTTTTCACGTTCATTAAATTCTACTGTTTCAATGTTTTCAATTTTGCTCATAATTGTATGTGCTAACTCCTCAAAAAATGCGTAACAGACGTGAAATGTGTTTTAGTTTTTTAATAAAAGCCAAAGCTAATATTTTGTATAAAGAAAGATATTTTAACAAAACAAAAAACAAAAATAGGCCTTCAACCATTTACATTTTATTCGGTTCGTTAGCAAATATATTTAATTGTTATTATTTTCATTTCAATATTAAAACAAAATTGAAAAAATAAACATAAATAATTAATTAATATTTTTTTTTTATAATTTTAGGTGGCAATTAAAATAATAGACAAAACATGTCTGGACGAAGAGAATTTAGCAAAAACATTTCGTGAAATATCAGTATTGAAATTACTAAGGCATCCGCATATAACACGTTTATATGAGGTTATGGAATCACGAAATATGATTTATTTAGTGACTGAACATGCCGCAAGAGGAGAAATATTTGATCATTTAGTTGCAAATGGTCGTATGAAAGAAGAAGAAGCAGCACGTTTATTTGCACAAATTGTATCGGCTGTTAATTATTGTCATCAAAAAGGTGTTGTTCATAGAGATTTAAAGGCTGAAAATGTTCTATTAGATGATGATATGAATATAAAATTAGCCGATTTTGGTTTTTGTAATACATTCATTGAAGGTACACCATTAACAACATGGTGTGGTTCACCACCATATGCGGCGCCAGAAGTATTTCAGGGATTAGAATATGATGGACCAAAAGCAGATATATGGAGTTTAGGTGTTGTTTTGTATGTACTTGTTTGTGGTGCGTTACCATTTGATGGTGCAACATTACATCATTTACGTAGCGTTGTCATATCTGGAAAATTTCGTATACCATTTTTTATGTCACAAGACTGTGAAAATTTAATACGTAATATGTTAGTTGTTGATCCAGAAAGACGTTATTCACTTAAATATATATCAAGACATAAATGGATGTCACAATGGTCATCTGTTATTGATGAAACAGCACCAATTATAAATGAATCAATTAATTTAGATTCAATTGTAATGACACATATGTTACAATTACCTGGCTTAACAGCTGATATGATTGCACAATCTGTACATGAAAATCGTTTTGATCATATATACGCAATTTATAATCTTCTTGTAGATAAACTTCAAAAACGACGAAAAGATCAACAACGATTACAACATCATGCAAATATGGCATACACCAGGTATATTATTAAAAAGATATTAAAATTTGTTACTATTTAATATAAGATTTTAATTTGTATACATATCTGTTGAAACAATTCTATTTTATATCATTAATTAACGTTTAATTTTGTTTCAAATTAATTTAATATAAATTGGTCAGAAAAGTGTTTGATCAAAAAATTCTATTTTATATCATTAATTAATGTTTAATTTTGTTTCAAATTAATTTGAAAGGGTTAGATCCAAAAAATATTTATTGGATTTGTTACACCTCTTCAACTAAGTATATAATTGATCTGATAAATTTTAGAAATATAAATCGGCAACACTAAAATATTCTGGCAGTTTTTATTTGTTTTTAATTATAAAATTTCTTTTCTTTTTTAGAACACGAAAAGCAAGTATAACAACTGGTGTCGTTGAACGATCAGACACAATAAAAACTGAACCAACGGATCGACTTAGTCCATTAACAAATACAGAAACACCATTTGTATCAATGGGTGGAATGACAGATCCATTTAGTGAATTCGAAAAATGTATTAAATCTTATGTTGGAAGGACATCTGAAGTAATTTATTTTTAAAATAAATTATCACAAGTATTTTATGATTATAATTTTATTTTATTCTATTTTAGACTTCAGATCAATTATTTCCACAATTATCAACAAATGCCCACTCAAATACACGTAGACATACAGTTGGTCCGGGTGATGTGGCACATGAACAAGCACTTGGTAATCCTGTTGTACCAATTAATTTTAAATTTGGTGTTGATGTTGGAACAAATCTTCCAATTAATTTGCCAATGTTACAAAATCAGCCACTCCATAACTTTACTATTAAAGATCAACATTTATTAAAACCACCGACTGTTATGGGAGCAAGTAAGCATTTTTTTAACAGACTGTTGAAATAATAACTAATTATACTTTTTTTAATATATTTCTTTAAGCTGGAACATTTGGACGCCGAGCATCTGACGGTGGTGCAAATTTACATATTTATTATCCAACAATGACTGGTAGTATTCAACCGACTGATAATAATATGTTTAGTAATCCAAGTTCTAGAGAATGTTTAAGAATAACTGGTGTTAGTGACAGTCCAGAAATAAGAAATGATATACCAATAAGTTTAGAAGTTGGTGATGAATCAAATGATGAAATTCAAAGGTTTGTTCAAATGAATTTTGAATTATCTTAGTTTTAAGATTATTACATGTGTGCGAAAAACAATATTGGGTGATTATTTTTGTTTATTTTATCAAAAATAATCTTCATTTTTTTAGTTTTGTTTTTTGTTAACAATAAAACGATAAAATCTTATAGTAATTTTGTTACGTAAATGAAATTAAGCAAATTGAAAGTTTTCCATTCTCGGCATAATATTTGTTAAATGAGTTTGTAGATTTTTATTTATACTAATTTAGAAAATTTTGCTTGAAATATTATAGGTATATGCACGGTAGAGGTTGCCTAAAACGTCATACAGTTGGATGTACAGATGATTTATCACAACCATCCAGTTCAGCTGGTAGTCCAATGGAGCCACCATCTGGACATTCACCAGCCCCTAGTGGTGGAAGAACTAGAAGAACAGGATTATTAACAGTTATGGAACGTCCTCCAGGTAATTTTTTTTCTATTTTGAATCCTTTTTGGCATGAATTGCTTGAGTTTTTTTTTATTGTTTTTATTATTATTATTTTTATTTAATCATTTTTTATTTTTATTTATTTTTTTTATGTGTGATTTTTATTTGCTTGTGGAAATACAATATTTTGTCGTTCGTATGTTTTTTCAATGTACGATTTATTAGTCATTAGTCCTGATTTAGTACGTGAAGTTGAAGCCAGAATGAATCGTAATTATTTGCCGCCATCGTTATTAACAAACAGTAATAATAATAGTAATAATAATAATAATTGTGGACCATCAAGTCCACCATCGACAGCATCTTCTGCTCTAGCAAGAAGATTAGGTCGTACATGTAAATTACCTACAGTACAAGAAGTTGGTAAGTTTTATCATTTAAATATTTTTATAATTTAATTTTTTAAATTAAAAAGTAAATAATCGAAAAATCATAATTGGTCAAATTGAAAGGTGTGTATTTAGTTGTTGTTTTAGTTGTGAACGTTAAAATTTTCAATTTTTTTTTTTATGATTTGATTTTTTATGATTTTTTTTAGTTTGTAATTACTGTTTCACCTTAATTGTCGATAAAGCACTTTATATCTGAAATTAAACAAGTAACCTATTTTATATCTATAACATAATTTGTCAATTTAACCAACAGATTAAGAAATACTAAAAGCAATATATCGTAATTCTATTTTAACTGTTGGGATGATTTTTAAACAAAAAATATATTTTTACAAACTGCTTTTAAATATTTTACTTTTGGGGCATTTTAATATTTCTATAATTTATTTACAATTTTAAATTGCTTAATGTGGTTTACTGGTGACGGAGATTATATGATTATCTTAATTGCATAGGTTTTAGTTTTAATTTGGACGAAATCTGTTATGTTCCATTATATTTCAATTAAATTCTTCAATAATCAGTAAACAAATGTTATTGATGAATTCATTAAAATTTTTGAATTTTAAGTTTCATTAAAGAATTATAATTAGTTTATCTTTAAATTTCAATAAGGAAGATCGTGTATTTCTTCTTACATAAATACGAAAAATAATATATATATATTTTTAAAAAAAAAAAAAACAGGTCGTTACAGTCCAGTACGTAGAGCTTCAGAGGGTTCGCGTATAAATACACAATTCCAGGGTGCACTACAAGAATGCCAACAATTACAAAAAGTTTTAACACAACCTAAAAATTTATTGGTTACACCAAGTCCACCTCTTGCCGAAAATTCAGTCAGCTTGCCAGGTAAATTATTTTTATATAGAAACTTTTTAAAATATAATAAAAATAAATTAAATTTCTTATTGATTTTAGGATCTCCAATTCATTGTAAACCAAATGATGATAAAGATGTTATTGTTGTAACATCTGAAGTTTTAGTATCAATAATGCCTGGATTAGAACGTTTAGTTAATGATAATCGTTTAACAGTTGAGACTGCCAATACAATCTTGACATCACATAAAGTTCCATTTGATATTGCACATCATTTAGGACTTGTATCACATTCATTATTGAATGGTTTAGATTTATCATCACAAAATAACCAAATACCATTGAATTTTAGTAAATATTCTGGTTTTATGAGTAATTTATCAAGTGGTTTTAATTCACCTAGTTATGGATTATTTAGTGGTTCTAATTCGCCTAATATGAATCATTATAGTGGATCAACATCTCCAAATTTGCCTAGTCATTTTAGTGGTACTGTTTCACCTAACTTTAATAATTGCAATAATGTTGGTACACTGCCAACAACTAGTAATAGTACTTGCCCATCACCGAGCTACACAAATTACAGTGGTTGCCCATCACCAAATTCCTATTCCTATAATAATGGTGGTAACGGAGGCGGCGCTGGAGGAACATCACCAATGCATCAAATAACAAAAGGTTTGAGTGGATTAAATACAGGTGGAGGTGGTTCAATTACAAGAGGAACATCAGCTGCAATGGAAATGCCATTAGATTTAAGTATGGATGTTGGTTGTGTTAATGAAACAGAAATCGTTCCTAATTTAACAGCATCAGGTGCTGCTTGGTATGTTTCTGCAAGTTTTTATGACGTAAAAGCGCTTAACTTATCCCCAGCACAACAAGTAAGAATTGTACCAACGCCACCTGCATCACCTAATTTATGTATAATACAAGAGGAAAACCCGAATGCACAACATGTGCTGCAAACTCCCACCTATTTTACAACACCAAGTGATGATCCAATTTATGGTCATTCACATCCACAAATCTGTTTGACTGATGTACAAGGTAGCGAAATAACACTTGTTGCATTATCTGATTCAAGTAGAGACAGTGAAGATTCATTAGATACCCAGAATTCAATGACTTTGCAAGGATTAGTTATAACTGAACCAACAATTGATATGCCATCAATAACACGTGGTGTTGGACGGAAAGCAAGTCTTGATAGTGAAACAAATAGTACAAGATTAGAAACCGAAAATAATTATATAAGACGTGGTAGTGATAAATCATTAGGTTTTAGTGATGATAGTTTAAGCAATGATTCAAATAATTTATCACCAGTACAAGAGCCATCAGCTAGTTCTGGTTTTAAAAGTGGTGGTGATTCACATTCAGAAATAGGCGATTTAATTGAATCAAGATTAAGTCCAGACTCATTATCAGAATGTCGTTTAACAGAAGAATATTATGAGGTACCATTACCACATGAATGCTCAAATTTAGATTCAACAAGAATATTAGAATTAGTTAAAAAAACTATTGATTCAAAAATGCCACCAAAAGGTTTTGTGATAAATAAAGTTGATCCAGATAATAGAGAAATGTCATTACCCGTTGATATATCAAATTTAAGTTTAGAATATTCTGGTGGTTTGCAAATTGAATTACAAGTATGTGAAGGAAGAAGTAAAGACAATAACGGTGGTAAGGGTATTAAATTAAGACGTATTTCTGGTGATCAATTTGAGTATGGTAAACTTTGTCAACAATTAATAAGTTCATTAACCGTGTAACATTTTATTTGTTTTAAAAGAAAAAAAAATTCAATTTGAAAAAAAGAGAATTAAAAAAAGATCGATTTTTTTTTATTCTTTTGCTGTGAATTTATAAAAACAAAAATATCAATGCAAATTTAGATTTAAATTGAAGTAAGCTGTGCTTTTAGTTTTAATTTGTTTCTATTATTTTTACAAGAAAAACAATTGAATTTAACTTTGTTTTTATCAAAATTACGACGAATAATATTCTGAGAATCCGGTTAAATTATTCCAGTTTTTTTACTAATTTTATTCTCTGATTTAAATTTGTTAAAATTTTAAAAAAATTATTTGAATAATAATATCTATGTAATTTTTTGTCCTCTTATCTGCAGGTTTTTTTTTATTAAAAAAAAACAAGTTTTTATTTGCACCGTTAAACGAATATAGTTCTTATAACCGTTGCACGGTTAAATGAGACTAATATAATTTTATATACATTTTTGTTTTTTGTTGTATTTTTTAATTCATTGTGTTTTTTTTAGCCTTTAGTATTTAGTTAAAGCTTTTTATTTTTTAACAATAAAAAATTATGTAACTTTAATCATTTTGAATTATTATATTCAATAGAAATTCAATTAAATTTCTAAGAAAGTAAAACAGAATTATAAAACCAATAAAAAAAACCACTCTCAAATGAACAGAAAGAAAAATGATAATGCAAATCATATGGTTAACATATTCAGTGCCATTTCTTAACGTTATAAATAAATAACATCACATTATAAAGCTTGTTTTAAAGTTTTTAATACAGAAAAAAAGTGGTAAATAATATAAATTTTAGCTTATTAGTTTGTTGTTGTTATTAATTAATTATTAATTATTATTTTTCTCACATTTTATTTTAATTTTTAATTTTTTTACAAGAAAAAAAATTCTAGATTTGAAAAATAAAAAATTATTAAAAATATGTATGAGTATGTTTGTGTGTATGTATGTATAGCAGTGTGTACAGGCTGTGGTTAAATCACCAAAATGTAAATAACTAAATAAAATGAACAAAAAAAAACATAAATTATCGAAATAAGATAAAATATTGTATGTTTGTTTGTAAATGTGAGATTATCTTTGATAATCCGGATTTATTTTGTTTGAAGTAAATAATTTGAAACTTATTAGAAGGATAAAAACAAAAATATTACATCACATCAGGTTATTCCCGAATATTCGGTAGTTTTGTATCTATAAACTAAACTGAAAAGAAGACACAGAAATATTTCAATTGACTGAAAAAAAAAAAAGGAAAAAGATAAACACTAATTGCATAAAATTAATGTAACTAAAACTCCAATTAATTAAATGAAAATAAAAATATAGACACGTAAAAAATAGTCAATAGTAAAAAACTTAAAAAAAAAAAAATAATAGAGAAAGGGAGAACCATTTATAGAAAGACAGTAAAATATAGTGTTTCTAAACTAACACTTAAAAAAGAGGTAATGATGTTTTTTTTTTTAATTAATTTTAAAAAAAGCAAATAAAAGAATAATTAGAACTAATTAAGGAATTGCATTTTTTTTTTGTTTCGTTCTTAGTTTTTTTTTTTTTTTGTTAATTTTTTGATTTGAATTAATTACTGCCAGTATTTTAGAAACACAACATTTTCAATAATCAGGACGATATTCAGGGACTATTTTATAATATTTTTAATAAATTCTTTTATTTCAATATTCAATTAAATTATGATTTAGTTTGAAATTTAAAGGAGGCTTGTTTCTGTTATCGTGTAGTACATTTGAAAAAAATACTCAATTTAAATGTTTTTCAATATTCTATTTTTTTTTTTGTTTTCCAACTTCGGTTTCATATTTGTATTTATTAAAATATTGATAAGGTTAATGGGGGCCTTAGAATTAATTATTCTGTATTACTTACGGTTTTTTTTTTAATTTTTCATAAACTTAATCCCTGGATACGGCCTTTGCATTTATAAAAGAAATATTTATAATTAAAAGAGCATTTTTTCTTTAACTAAAAGAATAAATTTATTTTATTAACAAAACAAAAAAAAATTTCTTCTTTTCTTTGTTTTAATTTTTTTTAATCATTCTGAGAAAAAAAATTACATTTAATTTTAATAATTAATTAAAAATACACATTTTTTTTTTTTACAACAAAAGAGAAACAAAGAAAAGAAATTAATAAAAATTTAAAAAAAAAAAAAAAAAGAGAAGTTTAGAATATTAGACTAATGTAAACAAAAAAATCCTTTTACTATCTTTATTAATCATCTTAATAATCTAAGTGTGTAAAATCTTTTATTTTAATTAATTACGAAGATAATTAATAAATAAAAGAAAAACAAAAAAAAATACATAAAAAATTAAATCTTAAATTTAATTAATAAATTTAAAAAAAAAAAAAAAATACAAAAACAAGAAAAAAAAAATTGAATAATAAAAAAAAAATACCTTCATAATTTACATTCCCAATATAAAATAAAAGAAAAAAAGATTTATACTATAAAAAAAATTAAATTTAATTAATATTGAAATAATTTAATTTTAAAAAAAAAGAAGAAAAAATAATTAAAAAAAGATGTTGTTGTAATTTTAGAACAAACAAACAAAAAAAAAAGTAATTTAATGAAAGATAAAAAAAAAAGAGAAATTTAGATTAAATATTACTAGAGAAGAAACGAGTTAATGTTAAATATTAAATAATATAATATATTTAATTATATATTTTAAAAGTAAAAAAAAAACAGTAAAAGAAAAAAAAAACAATTAAGTGAATAAATTTAGAGAAACAAAAACAAAAAATAAAAAAAATAAGAAGCACAATTTAAAGAGAAAATAATAAATTATATAAATAAATATTTATATTTAATCGTTTTTATACAACAACAACAAAAATAAATAAATAATAGTTATTACATATTATCAAAAAAAAAAGTTAAAAGAGTTTTCTTGAAACTTATGAGGTAAAAAAACATAACATTTTGTTTTTTGCTCTTGCCATAAAAACAAAATCAAAAAAAAAAAAAAAGAAATGAATCAGTTTTGCAAATAAGTTGTGTTAATTTCTTTATCTGGTTTTTTTTTTATTTTTATTTTATTTGTTTTTTTTTTTTTTGAAGAAATGTGCGTGGGTTTTTGTCGACCTCAAGTGTGCAAGTTTTGATTTTAATGTACTCATCTTTGAGATGGATACATTTTATTATTATTATAATTATAATTACAATTCATTAATTATAATTTTTTTTTATTATTAATTATTTTTATTTTATTTTATAATTATACAAAATAAAAAGACTGCTGTGATTTAAAAATGAAATGAAATTAAAAGAAAAAAAAACAAAACAAAACAAAATATAATAAACAATATATATGTAGGTAATGTATACATAAATATGTATATACACATCTATATATACATATATATATAGAGAGAGAGAGAGATACATATATAAATATATTAATAAATAAATGGATTTATTACAAATAAGAAAAAAAAATTTGTTTTATTTGAAAAGTTCCCATTGGTTTAAGCTTCTTGTTTCCCAAAAAAAAAGAATACTATTTAAACGAAAATATTTGTAATTTTAGATTATTAATAATAGCTAAAAATTTAAACTAATTTTCAATTTTATATTACTATAAAATATGTACAACATTAATTATCTCTTTTTGTTATTACAATGATTAAAGCTTATGAATATGAATGAGTTAGAACGTTACTTATGAGATTTAAATAGAAAATTATGATGTTTAAAATATTGCTTTAAGTGTTCAACGGTAGAGACATTACCCGTTTTTCTGATCTATCACTAGATTAGGAGCCCGTTCCACAACCCAAATATTATGAATGTATAGACTATTTCAATTTCTTGCAAGAATTAATATTATATAAATATACATACTTACAATTCCAATAAAATATGATTAATCTTATACAATAAAATTACAAGGTAACAATTTTGTTAGTTTTATCATAAAATAAACCATACATATAGAAACTATTCTGTTATAAGCTCATCAATTTGTTGAGTATAGTTGACTATTCTCAATAATGTAGTCATTTGTTTCTGAACGTTATCCAATCGTTCTCGTATACTGTCATTGTAAATGTCAAACAAAAGTAAACATATTTCTCTCTCAGCAGTTAATAAATTATTATTATTTTTTATACAAATATTATTCAAAAAATGTACACGTGTTAATATAATAACTGATTACAAATTGTTTATATTTTTGATTTTGTTAGAGATTGTTCATGATTCAATATAGTACGATAAAAATTCGCTATAAATAATTTGGGTATAAATTATATGAGTTCCTTTGTGTGTGTTACAATTTTAATATATTCCGAAATAAATAAATTTTATTAATTGTGGTAATTGATGAGAATTTTTAGACGACGAAGGATGAGTAATAGTTATTTAGATGTCCCATTTGGGATCCGTATTTGTCAAAGTATTAGCAATAAAATTTGCCCAAGATTTCCAGTCAACAGAATTTTATGGTAAAAAACATTTTACATAGCTTCAATAACTTTTTGCATAAATTCTATTAATTTTTTTTTTCTTTGTTCGTAATTCTAAAGGTACAAATTTATTATACTCGGATTAACATATCTAGCATATATGTGTTATCATTTAACACGAAAGCCCATTTCTATTGTAAAATCTGTTTTACATAGAAATTGTAGTGAAATACAAATGCCAAAAGACTATATTCTCACTGGGGACATAAATAACAATACTTGGTGTGATTATAAACCATTTGGTAATTATCATTTTTATTTTTTATAATATTTCAATAAAAACATCATTAGTGAGTTAAAGTAAATGAAGAAAAGTGATTTAGATCCTTAAATTTTACTTGTGATGAATATTATTAATTATTTATTCATTTGAATATTTTTTTTTAAAAATTGTTATTTTATTTATTTTTATTAGATGGACCTGATTCAGGAGCGTTATTTGGAACATTAGACTCTGCATTTTTGTTTTCATATGCAATCGCAATGTTTGCATCTGGTTTTATTGCTGAACGCGTATCATTGCGTTATTTTATATCAATTGGAATGTTAATGTCTGGAATATTTTGTTATTTATTTGGTATTGCAAAAACATATGATATACATTCAATGTGGTATTTTATATTTGTACAAGTGATGGCTGGATTATTTCAAACAACTGGATGGCCTGGTGTTGTTACAATTGTTGGTCGATGGTTTGGAAAATCAAAACGTGGTCTTATATTTGGTATATGGAATAGTCATACATCAATTGGAAATATACTTGGTTCATTAATTGCTGGACATTATGTTGAAACTGATTGGTCATTATCATTTGTAATGCCTGGACTTATTATGGGTATCATTGGATTTGTTATGTTTTTATTTTTGGTTGATTCACCAGAAGCAATGGGAATCCATGAAAAGCAAACAGTAGCTGGTGAAAGACGTGGCACATATAGACGTATTGAGTCTGGAAATGTTTCTGATGGTTCTGATCCAGATGATATAGATGTTCTTGTTGGTGAACAGGTTAATTATAATTTTGTTATCTTTTAAATCCTCTTTAGTTGTTTTGTAGTTTTAGAGTTGGTTTACATTAGTAAAAATTTAACTTTTTGGTTTATTAATTAAAAATACATTTTAAGAAAACCCATAATTGAAAAGTTTCTATTTTATTCTTCTTTTTTTATACATCAAATCTTTTTTTGTTGCCAAATTTTAATGTGCATCTTCGTCATCAACAATGGCTCTTCTTTAATTAAAATTTCTAAAATTATTCATTTTATTAATTTTACTTAATTTTTTAATTGTTCTAATTTTTTAACATTCTATTTTCCGTATTTTATTAGAGGTTTTATTTGTTTTCTGTTTAATCATATTTTTTATGATAAAAAATTAAACAAAAGAAAGAAAAAAAGCAACGAAAAGAAACAAAAAAAGATAACACTAAAAAAATTGGTTTAATTGTTTCTGAATAGAACGTCTTCATTTCAATCGTAAAATTATCAAAATGCTAACAATTTAAGTATTTTGATGCAAAAAAAAAAAAACAAAAAACAACACTAAATTAATATGAAGAAATTTTATACACATATTTGGTGTTGTTGTTGTTGTTGTTGAGCTTATCTAAAAAAAATAATGACGCCATTAGTTTGATTATGCAACATTATAATTTAAACAAAACAAAAAATAGTTGAAATATAAAAAAAAAATATTTACATTTTAGATAATTTTTTTTTCTGTTTTGTAATGCAGTCTTCCTCCAAGTTTTAGTTATAAATTTTTTGTGTTCCGTTTTTCCAGATTATGAGAAAAGTAATTCAACTCATGCAATAATTGATTAGAAACTTCTAATAATAATATAAAAATTTGTTTTGACAACGGAATAGTAAACAATACAAGAGAATGAGAAATGAAGCAAGCGAAAAAAAAACAAACAATTAAAAATTAATTTAATACTATTGAGAAAATCTTCATTAGTCATTTAGATAAATTGGAAGGTCATCAAAATAAAAACGTAAATTTTAAATTTCTATTACGTTATCACAACAATATGTTTCTGATTTTGATGCAGGAAACATTCGTTACCTTCAATATTTTTTTTTTGTAATTTAAATTTGTTTTATGTTAAAAAAAAATAAAATCTCTTTCACATACGAAAAATTTAATTTCTCTAATATTTTTTTAAAATTCCGCATCTTTTAAATGGGAATATTTTTTAAAATTAAATATGTTTTTTTATCCATTTGTTATCTCTTTTATTTTATAATACATAATTTTAATCATATTTTTTATTATATTTTTATGCATGATTGACTAATACAGATTAGATGAATTTACGCCATTTCACCTGCTCCTATTTATTTCCCTTTAAATTTCTTTCTATTTTTGTCTTCTTTCTTTTATTTTCAAATAATTTTATAGGGTAACAATCCGTCATTACGATCACTACGTGGAAGTGTTAATTATGTAAGTGCATGTCTCTATTAATTTTTACTCTGTTGTTTTTTTTTTTAAATTTTTTATTCATTTGTTTGTGTTTGTCTCATTTCCTTCTGCAAATGAAATTAAAAACAAAAACACATCATATTTGTAAAAACAAAAATGGTGTCTCCTTTTAATCTAACACTGCAAACTCCAATTTAAAATTGATTAAAACAAATTAAAGATGCAGATTCTAATATTCTCTTCCAAATGATGATAAAAAAATATAAAATCTATTCAAGCGTTCACCGAATTACTTTGCAGATAATAAAATCGATAATATTTTTCACAAAATATCAGTTTTTTTTTTTAATTCATTCCCTGAATCCATTTTATTCAGTATAAAGAGTTCACCACTATCCTGATCTTAGACAATTTTTCTAATATTTAACGTGTTTTACATTCATGTATTTTATTAACAATCTTCGTTTGATAACAATGCAACAAAATGTACGTGGCATTCGTGATCATTAATGGGACTTATCAATAAGTCTAATATAATGATCGATATTGATGAACAATATAATAATCAATTATTATTAGAATTTTTGCAATAAAAGTTACACTAAATAAATTAAATCTAATTAATAATGTTGAAAAAAAGAACTGATTTAATTTATTAAATTATTTTTTCCGTTAAATTATATAATTGTTTTGCGTTAACTAATATAATTTGTGGATTCCGCTTTGACCAGAATCAATCGTTTATTCTGTCTTATCAATATTTAATAAAAGAATTTCACAAATTCAAGCACATTCGAAATTATGAGAATTTGCGTTGCACAGAAATCCGTCTTTTTATCCTTTAGTACGTTTTCTGTGTTTATTTAGATTTATCATAGTTCAGGTTGATACAAAAAAAACTCTTAATTTTTACCGAATTAATTATGAGAAAAAAAATTAATATTTTGTTAAAATATTATCGATTTTTACAATTTGTCTTAATTTTTTATCCTATTTATTTCCTTGTTACCCTAGGTGTCCTTGTTTTTTTTTACGGTGTCCGTTTGTAAACAATTAATAACTTATTTTTCAGTTTTAATATTTACTAATAAAAATGTATTTTTTTGTTTGTTCTTATTTATTTTTTAAATTAAATTTTAATTATAATTTTTTTTTTATCAAAAAAATTATTAATTTTTCCGAAATTCTTATAAATTAATTAATTTTTTTCTCTTTTTGTTTCATTTAAAAAAAAAATCAACACACATCAAAATAATAGGAAACGAATATACGTGTAAATGAACGTAGTCCAATATTAGGTAATCAGGCAAATCATAATCATGATGCAATTGGTTTTATTGGTGCATTAAGAATACCAGGTGTTATTGAATTCTCATTATGTTTATTCTTTTCAAAACTTGTCAGTTATACATTTTTATATTGGCTACCATTATACATTCAATCATCAAGTAAGTATAATTTTACCTTCTGCTAAAATTCTGTTACAAAATTACTTTTTTTTTACTCTAAAAATTTGAATTGTTTAAATTAAAATTATTTTGAATTGTTTTATAAAATTAATTACATTAGTCGTGTTGAATTAAAAAACGCCACTATTAACTATTTCGATAATTAATAAAGTAAAAGAATAGACAACGGTTTATCTCTTTCTTTCTAATGAAAACTATTTTTATTTAGGATTTTATTTTAATATTTTCCATTTGTTTTTGTTAAAAGCGACAATGGGTGCAACAAAAAGTGCGGATGTTTCTACATTTTTTGATGTTGGTGGTATAATTGGTGCTATTGCTGCGGGTGTTATATCAGATTATACAGGAATGCCAGCGTCTACATGTACAGGAATGTTAATAGCTGCTGTACCAATGGTAAAAAGATTTATTATTCACTTTTTCTGTTGTTTTAATTTTATTTTATTGAATTCACGTTAAAATTATTTTTTTAAATTATAATCTTTTGTTAAAATAATCAAACCATAGAATCCGTTATCAATTGTTGTGTTTGCTTTAAATATTGTTTATGTTATTTCTTTATTTGAAATTAAATAAACCGATTCTGAGTTTGAGCCACAAAATTTTTAATGTTACTTTTTTTTAACATTTTCGCCATAAAACCTTCAAATAAAATTTGTAAATTGTCTGTAGAGAAAATGTATTAAGAACAAACTTTTTTAAGTTTATTTTATTTGTTCTTTTCCACTATTTAATTTATTCCATTTTTTTTTTGTATTTTTAGCTCATTGCCTATCAACTTTATGGTGCGATAAATATAACATGTACTATTATATTATTGATTGTTGTTGGTATTTTAGTCAACGGGCCTTACGCATTAATTACTACATCTGTTTCAGCCGAATTAGGTATTTATTGTTAAAATTACATTGTAAACTAAATTTAGCAATCTTCAAAATATCACGCCACGATAATTTATTATCAATTTCAACATTTAGTTTTTTTTTTTACTTTAAAGTCAAAGATAAAGTGCGGTGTTTTTAATTTGATTATCGTATGTTAATACAATATTGTGTTTTTGAATTGGTTGACATCACCACAAAAATTTTATGAAACTAAAAATTGCAATCTAATTAAATTCTACTTAACTAAAAAAAATTTGTTGATTTTCATTTTAATCTATTTTTAAAGGGCAACATGGTTCACTAGAAGGAAATGCAAAAGCATTAGCAACTGTAACAGCAATTATTGATGGTACTGGATCGATTGGCGCAGCGATTGGTCCATTAATAGCTGGTCTGGTATCCAGTTCTGGATGGAGAAACGTATTTAATATGTTAATTATATCCGATGTTATTGCATTATTATTATTAACACGTCTTGTTGGTAAAGAAATTTCACGACGAAGAAGAAATTCACGTATTGAATGAGTAAAACAAGTTTAGGAATAAAATTTCTTCTTATATCTTTTGTTAAAATATTAAAATGAAAGATTTCTCGTTAAATTTTAATAAGAAAATAAAAATGAAAATGGGAGCTGAGAACAAAGGAATAAAGAAAAATGATATTTGTATTATTAAAATTAAAATATATCAGCAAACAAAACAAAAAGAAAAAAATAAAAGGAAATGAATATTTTTATACGATTTTAATTAAAAATTACACCGTACATAAATTATTATAAATAATTTATTATTTAAAATTCTAGTTTATAATATTCAATACGAAAACATACATAAAAAAAATTCCGTTTCAATAATTAAAAATTTACAAAATATTCGTTAATATTTTGAGGTTTAAAACGAACGAGACAAAAACTAAATAAGGATAGAATAATTTTTGTTTTCTCATAAATATTTAAAATCAAATAGATTCCATAATTCCAATTTTTTTTATGAATTCTGTGGATTACGTTAAAAATTAAATTATTAACAGAATCTTTATAACTCGAAAATTTTATTGAAATTATTCAATACAAATTTATTTAGTTTTATATAAATTTCTAAATATAAACAAATATAATTGGAATTACAGAATTTTATTTATTTATTTTTATTTAAATGAAAAATTACATTTGTATTATGAGAGTACATTATTTGAAAAAAAAATTCAATATAAGAATAAATAATAAATTCTGGAATACTACTATAAACTATTCCTGTGATTCTATAATACATAAAATTAATTATTAGCAGTAAAAGAAAATTTGTATATCTTTAATTGATTCAAGTCATGATACAATACAAAGGGACTTACAGTAATATTCTTATGTTAGAATTATTGTGCTTTGAAAATCGAAATATCGTCTGTTATTAAATTAGAATGTGAATAATAAGGCATTTGCCATCCAAAAGAATTCTCTGTTTAGAATGCTGCTGCCAAAGAACAAATTCTGTAGAAAATTTCGTGTTGTAGAAGTTTTAATGTATTTGTATCATGATATTTTATCTCATCAGTTATTAATTTCTGATTTGTTTCGTCAACAAAAAATTGATTTGTGAGATTTTAATAAAAATAACAACAATTTTGTATAAATAGGGAATATTTTTGATTTTGCATAAAATGGCTCGTGAATATTCACTAATAATAATATTTATAATGGAATTTGGGTCCGTTCTTACTCGAATTTCACTAAAACAAAGATAAAAATATAAATCAAATACGAAATCACTAAAAGAAATTCGAACTAATTGCACAAACTAATTATATTTAGTCTGTGTTAATTTTTAAGGAAAATTTTAAGATCAATTTAAAATAACATATATAAAAAAATTCATTTTTAATTTTATTGTTTTTTCTTTTAAATTTATTTAGCAAAATTTCAATTTTAAAATTACGAAAAAATAATATCTGAAATTAAATTAAAAATTGAAAAAATTAATTAATTTTTATTTGTTTTACTTTACAAGAAATAAAAGGGTGAATTTATTTTGTTCATTCATAAATTAATTTATTTTAGGCAAATATTTCATATCTTAATAAATAATGGAACATTAAAAAGTGTTTTCGTTATTTATGTCGATACTTTTTATTTCCAAAATTCCATATAAATCCAGATAGTAGCAATTTAATACCGTATGTTTCAATTGTTTCTTTTTTTATTAAATTTATTAATATTTCTTTTTGTTTGTTAAGTAAACTGTAAAAAAAATGTATAAAAATAAAAATCATGTAAATATAAAAAATGTTTAAGAAATAAACAGAATTAAAGAGCATAATATATTAATTTACTCTATATTTAAAAATTAGTAGAAAAGATTAATGCGATCTTTTTTAATTACTAATTAGAACTAAAAACTACAAGTTTTTATATAAAATCCACTTATTCTACCATTCCCTTTATTTTATTTGCGTTACATAATAATATCATTTAAAAATTATTATAAAATATTTAATTTCAAATAAAAAGAATTTACAATTAATTCATGATTAAACCTTTTTTATTGTTTAACAAAATCGATCGGCGTTTTTAACAACCTGGACAGACACATCGCCAGACATTATTGATAAATCAGCTAATGAATCATCAATATATCTATCTACATTGTTTGTATTATGATTAGAATAATAATCTAATTTAACACGTCCCTCATGCTTTGTAATAGTTGGGGATGAATTATTTTCCAACAGACGATTTATCTTCTCTCCACCATGAACTTTTGGATTTATTCGTTGATCAATTATCTAAAGAAAAAATTGAAATAATATAATTTTATAGACATTTAAACAACTAAGGTAATTTAAAAGAAATTAACTTGAGTATAAAAATACTTACATGATTTCTGTCGCTTATAAAATAAGCTTTTTTCGGAAATGGACATTTAGATGTTGGTGAGTTATTAGCTATTATATTTTCTTTAATATTTTGACCAAATATATTTGAATCTCTAATATGGCATAATCTTGTATTAAAAATATCCCTTGTACCTTTATCAGCTGTTGTTAGTGGTGCAATCGGTGTTTTTTTAATATACATACTAATTGGACTAACAACATGATCAAAATTATTTTTTTTCAAATTACGTATTTGTGGAATACGAGATGGGGGATGTGGATAAATTGGTGGTTTCTTAAATTCAATTGGTGTTTTTTTTTGAATTGATGTTGCAGTTGTTTGATTTTTTAACTGTAGCTTTTGGTGTTTAAAATGATTTGATGGTGAATTTGTTGAACATTTTATATAAGATTTCTTGATAACTGTATTTGGTGTTTTTGGTGAATCCAATAAATATGTATTCGGTGTACGATCTAAAGTACTATTCAAATCATTTTTGTTGGAATGAATATTCTCCATTTTTTTTTCATTAAGTAATATCGTTTTAGCTGCCATTAATTTAAGTCCTTCATTCATCATATATTCCATTTTTTCAAGTGTGTCATTAAAATCAAGTGATGAATTTAACATTTTATCATTATCTTCTTCATGACTAGTAGATGCGCCTTCTAAACTATCAATTGAATTCAATGTTATATGATCTTTTCTGATATTTAAACTATCATCAATAAACGATGATAAACCATCAAGTGTATTATCATTTAAATTAATTATTTTATTAGATGAACACGAAAATGAATCATCTGATAATTCAAGAATTTCTTCATTATCAATAAGAGGTTCAGTTGAATTTAAATTATTAGTATTAGCTGTTACTGCTGCTGTTTTAAATGATAAACCATCAGAACAACTTGATTGAATTGTTATATTTCCGCATGTATTTGGATAATCATAAATTGATTTTTTTAACGGTGTAAATTCAATAAGATTACTATTTTCTGTTGAGATTATTGATGTAGATGTTGTAGATGATGACGACAATGTTGTATGGTTTTTAGCTGTTGCAAAACTCACGGAATTAGAAGTAATTTCATCATTAACACTAAAATCAAGAAGATTTTTTGTTAAAGATTGCATTGGAGCAGTTTTAAAACTTTCTGTTTCCGTATTTGATATATAATCAGATGATGAATTTAATTCACTATCCTCTTCGATTATTGTTGATGGACGTAATAAACCACACATTTTCACTGGTGATATTTTTTGAGTATTACTAAATGTATTCTCCCATAAACCAGATGGTTCTTCAATATCATTTAATTGTGTTTGATCAACAGCATCTTTAAATAAACGATTCATAGCGGCTATTTCTTCATCTTGAGTTTGTTTATTATTACAGTCATTTGCGCAAGCACGTTCTAAATCAGCGAATGTCTCATCACTCATTGTATAAAATATTGGTTGATCAGTTTCGACTGTTGAATCTTCCCATGCATTTTTATTTGTTAGATCAAATATTGTTTCATTATTATCACTATTTTCCATGGTGAATGTTAAATTTTTAATATTCTTTACAGAGTTATTCAAATGAGTTTCTAGTATGGTTTTAAAACTATCATCAAAATTAAATTCAAAAGATGATGTGCTTGAATTTAATGATTCACGTAAATGTGATTTACTTAAACTGAAATTATAAAAAAAAATTAAATTAATATAATTATCAAATATTACTAAAACCATGAAACATTGTAATTAATCAGGATAGAATAAATCATGCGAATGTGCAAGAACAAATAATTATCAATTTATATATTACTTATCATAATTAAAATTAACTAATATTTTATAAATCAAAATTATAGTAAAATAAGTTCGTGGAGACTCTGTTATAAAATTAAATATCATAAAGAAAAAGTAAAATAATGAAAGTATGATTTCTGTCATTTTATGTTCTGCCTTCAGAAAAAAAGAAGTAAAATAATAATAATTTTAGATAAAAAATTAAAACAATATTAAAATACTAAAAATAGGGACTTAGTTATTTTTCTGATTGTTTCTTGAAACATTCCAGTATATTATTTATACTATTTTGTTTTACATATTGAATAAATAAGTATGCCAAAGAATTATTATCGTTGGAAACAGGTTGTATTTATATTTGGAAGCAAAAAAAAAAACAATGTTGAATTACAAAATTCATAGTCAAATGAATACACAATAACTTCATGATACTTTTACATGGAATAAAACAGCATTAGAAGTAAAATAAAGAACTTGATATTTGGAAGATTACGTGAGTTATGTGACATTTTGCAGGGACATAAAAAATCTATTCTTATTTTACATATTAAAATAGATTTGTATATGAAAGAAAAACACGAACAAATTCTAAAATAATTATTAAATCTATCTACACACACTCTTTAATTTTAAAAATTAATAAAAAAATATTTTTAATACCGTTTTTTATCATTCATAGATATAGAATATTCTTTAATTTCTTCTACTGTCGGTTTTCCATAAGATATTTCATCATCCATTATTGGTAAATAAATAGACGAACAATTAGCAGAATAACTTACCAGATATATTACAATTATTAATAAAAAGAAGCAATTTAGTGTTTGAACCTGATAATTTCTCTTCCACTGACAGCGATGCGTCCGTTTGAAATTCAATTTTCAATTTAAACAAAAATGAAAACAGTAAAGCGTACAATGCTGGCAACCTAAAGTTGAAGAATTACTAAATTTCGTGTTTTCTTTTATTACCCCGGATCGAGAGCTACCATTTTTTCTGCTTTCTTTTATTACTAATAAAATAATAATAATATAAATAAATACAATTTTAAAATAATTACTGTCAATTGAACATAAATATTATGTAAAAAGTAAAATACGTTTATTAATCGTTTCAACTAGGTGCAATTTTTGAAAAAACAAATTGAAAATTGAAGGAATGGGAAATTGGACGAAAACGAGTTCGTAATTCAGTTAAAAGTCAAAATAAAAACATTTAATTTTAATCTGTATGCGTATTTTGTTTTTAGTTTTTCTGTAATATTTTCTGTTTTTTTCTATATTTTCATTGTGATTAACCATGTTAAGAGTGCTTACAAATTGTAACTCATTGTTTATAAATTCATTCAAAAATGTTCATATACGACTACTCTCTGTGGTGCTTATATTTATAAAATTAAACCTAATATAAAATTTAGTAACGTACTTTTATTGAAAATATTATATAATAATTCCAGAATTCATCAAAACCAACAGAGGTCCGGATAGTCGAAGTTGGTCCGAGAGATGGACTTCAAAATGAACCTAAAATTTTACCAGCTTCTACTAAAATAAATTTCATTAATAAATTATCAGAAACAGGATTACAGACAATAGAAACAACAAGTTTTGTTAGCCCCAAATGGGTACCTCAAATGGGAGATAACATCGAAGTATTTCGAGGAATAACAAAAAAAGCTGGAGTGACTTATTCTTCACTTACACCAAACCTAAAAGGATTTCAATCTGCCGTAAATTTATAAAATAACTTAAAAAAAAATTAAAATCTAAGACTTGATATTAAAGTTGGCAGCTGGTGTCAAAGAAGTAGCAGTTTTTGGCGCTGTGTCTGAATCTTTTTCACAGAAGAATGTGAATTGTTCAGCAGCTGAAAGTATTGAACGTTTCAGAGTAGTTCTAGATGCTGCGAAAAAAGAAAATATTACAGTACGAGGTTATGTTTCTACTGTTGTTGGTAAATATTAATAAATTTCAGTTTTTCTGTATGTGTTCAAAGATTACACGACTAAACAAGTTTTTAAATAATAAAATTATTTGATCAAGAAAATTAAATTTAATTAGTAAATAATAAATAAAATAAATGTGATTTATAACTATAATTTAACAATGTGTCTACAGGTTGTCCTTATGAAGGTAAAATTAAACCAATAGCTGTTGCTAAAATGACGGAAGCTTTATTGAAAATGGGATGTTATGAAGTTTCTCTAGGTGATACAATTGGTGTTGGTACACCAGGTAAAATTTTGCAAATATACGAATTAACAATGTTTTTTACTGTTGAAAAAAAACATAATCATTGATTTTAAATATTTTTCACATTTCGACCAGGGTCCATCTCTGAAATGCTACGAGAAGTTCTAAAAGTAGCATCTGTTGACCAGCTAGCAGTACATTACCATGATACATATGGACAAGCTTTAAGCAATATTTTAACATCATTAGATTTCGGTTTGTAGTTTATTTAAATTAAAACAAGATAGAATTTAATCAATTTTTTTTAAAGGAATTTCTGTTGTCGATTCATCAGTCTCTGGCCTTGGTGGTTGTCCTTATGCATCAGGTGCATCCGGAAATGCTTCCACCGAAGATGTTATTTATATGTTACACGGATTAGGAATAAAAACTGGTGTTGATTTAGAAAAATTAATTGATGTTGGTAGATATATTTGTAAAGAGTTGGGACGGCCAACTGAATCGAAAGTTAATAGAGCTTTTGTTAAAAAATCTAAATTATAATTTAAATTTTTCAATTGCATTTAAATGTTTTCTTGTATTCTTATATAAAGTAAGAATTAAAAGTAGCTTTATCATATTTTTTTTAATTTTGTTATATTTTCTAATCATTCAGTAGCAATTTTGACTGAAATAAATAATGATTGCTTTTATTTTCTTATAATGAATATTCTTACAAATCAGCCTTTGTTGAAGTTTTTGTTACAGTAAAATTAAAATTTATCAATTTAATCATTATATTATACGTTATAAAATGATATCATAAATATGGCCTCACATAGATATTTTAACATAATAAGAAAGTTAAACACCAGTTGGTCTTAATATTGCAGAATATAATACTTTTACACTTTTATTGAAAATTGTTGAATGTGCTATTTTATTTAGAAATAAAATTTAATATATTTTTATATTTTAGATTTTTCATAATCAAATGAAAACATATTTTTTATTTTAATATGTGAATGTTATTTTGTTTTATTATGAATTTTGAATATAAGAAATATAACTAAATTGAAACGAGACTTAGTTGAAAGTTTATTCAATTTTTTATTTTTTAAAGCTTATAAAACAACAAAACCAAAACTTATTTATAACTGAAAAAAAGGTATTTGTTCAACATTCAACTTCACTTTCCCAATTACATCCTTGAATTCTTGAATCATATTTTAAAGTTAATGCACAATATTTTTCAATTTTACGGCCATTTGAACAAACAAAATATGAACCACAATTGTTTGGGTTTCCTTCTACACTTCCCTCCATGAAGCATGTATTGTCATAATTTACTGGAATTCTATTTCTGTCGATAAAACTGTTTAAAGATACTGGTGGTGGCTTCTAAAATATAAAATATATATATATCACAGTGAACATTAAAACTTTTTTTTTAATTTTTTCTTTATCATCATTTATAAATTTGTGTAATTTTAATTATTAATAACAAAGACTTACCATATATCGTTTCAAATTTAGTAGTTGATTGATTTTTGTTATAACTGGAAATTTTCCTTTACCACAAAGCCCACGAAAGTCATCAGTTTCTATAGACCATATCATTGCTCCACCCAAACCCATATTATTAATAAAGTTTACCTTAATAATTAATAAATATATAATTAAACATACGACTGGATATATAAAATGTAATAAAGAAATGAAATTACTTTTGCAGCAACACTTTCCACATTGTCATAAGTAACCCATTGATCTCCAAGATATGCATGTGGTGATGCTTGTTTTTCATTCCATACAACAACCCAACTTGATTGCATTTGCATTTCACAAAACTATATTAATTTACAATTATTTTTATTTATTTAGAAAAATTAATTATTTTAATAAAATTAAAAAATTTACCTCATTAAAACCAATCATTCCTGGTTCATTAGTGTAAATGCCAGGTCTACCAGCTCCTCTAATTTCAGCTCCCAATTTATTATCATTTTGATCTTTTAATTGAAACGTACGTCCATAAATAGGAATACCAAGAATAAGTTTTTGTTTTGGAAACCCTATTAAAAATTTGGAAATAAAAAAAATTGATTTTTGTTAAAACTTAATTTCAACGAAGAAAATATAAGAATAATTATTAAGCTTAGATTCATCATTCAGGTATGATATTTACAACATTCAAACAACAGAAATGTAAACAAATATACATACACGAGAACTTAAATTCAAAACATAATTAAATTGAGTGTTTTCATTTAATTTTCTACCTCTTTCTATCCAATAATGTATACTGGAATTAACATTCATTTGTTTATCCAATTCAGTAACATCAATTGTGTCATCACAATATAAAGGTGAATTTAGACCAGTCGTTTTATCCCACGGTCCATGTAAATCATAAGCCATTACATGAACTAAATCCAAAAGACTAAAATATTTGAACATTGTTAATTGTTTATTTATAGACTCTTTACAAATTCAAAGGAAATGATTGAACTAACTATGCCATTTTTGGAATATCATATGAAGCACTTGCTGAAAACTCTGCTGATGCGACAGCCGCAGTCAATATGAGACCATTCTGATCAAATCTAGAAAGTACAACATTAATAATATTTTTTTTCCCATCTTTAAAAATACAAAAAAAAACTAACAGTTGACGTAAAACCTTAAGAATTTCAATAAATGCAATTTTATCAGTTTCTGGATTTCCATCTCTTTGTGCTGGATATTCCCAATCTAATTTGTAAGAAAATTGTGAAGATATATTATTAAAATTTTAGTCAAAAAAAATCTACCTAAATCAAAGCCATCAAATTTGTATTGTTTAACGAATCTCACTGCATCTTCGGCAAATATTTCTCGTTTAACTGGATCATTGGCGACCTTTTAAAAAGTATAGTAAAATTAATAAATTTTATTTCTTTCATAATTTTCACAATTCATTTCAGAAAAAATAAACTTTTGAATGAAACACTAAATATTTACAAGAAAATTTAAACTTATGCTCAAATAATTAATTTGGAATTAAAAACTTAACTTACAACAGAAAAATTATAAGATTTTTCATTCCATCCGCCGACTGCTACCAATGTTTTTAGTTGTGGATTTATGAGTTTAAGATTGTTGAACTTTTTAATATTTCCTAAAAATACAAAAGTATAAGAAATATTACACTTAGATGTACATTTCGATACTTAAAATCATCGTTGGAATCATTTAACGTAGTGTACATCTTAGAATGGCAAAATAAAAAAAATGATATATTGGATGATGTGGATGTGTGATGAGTGCATTTAAATTAAAAATAAATTTAAAATTACCTCTTCCCCAATCTGTTTCCAAATCTAAATATGGATCGATTATACGTAAATGTCCAGATTGAGTAATTCCAATAAAACTATATACTACATGAGTACATAAAAATGGGTCAATATTTTCTACATCAAATTTTCCATTACCTTGTCGGTATGTTGACCAAGTTCCATAATAGCAAACAAATTTTTCTGGTGGAAAATTATATATAATTGACGAATTAGTGAATCATTTTTATTTTTCTTATTTCAACTAATTTCGTTAACCGAACTTTTTATTGTTTGAGTTAATATTTTCAATAAAAATGTAAAGCAATTTCAATAAAAAATAATATTAAATGACGATAATGGTGATTAAAAATTGTTTAAACAATAAAAAAGAAATAGATAATACACAAATGATTGGATTAATAATCAATGAAAGTTCATAACTTTGATTTCTTTTATAAAAAATAATTATTAATATTGTGCAATAAATTTAATAAATTATTATTGATTTAAAATAAATTTTTGGTGACTCGATTAATCATAAAGGAAAAATTTCAATTTAATTAACTTTTAATTGGAGATTAATGATAATTTAAATAGTAAAGTGTAACTTGGCAGTATTTTTATAGAAATTTGTTGTAACAAAAGATTTAATAAATGTAAAATATGCACCCACTGTCTTCTACACGAACTGAATTTGAATTTTCATCCGCTTCACAGAACTTGTATAAAACTATCATGAACACAATTTTGGTAAATTTTATATACATTTTTTTTTTTTGATTTAATTTTATATTTTCAAAATAATGGATGCTAAAAAATAAACGAATAAATTATTATTTTTTAAAATATGAATTCTGATAAATGACTGAATAGAATTCATAAATTATTCAACCTTTTTATATAAAAATAAACAATATATTTGTTGCAATAACTGGGTTATCTTATCTTTTATTAGTTTAATTGTATATAAATATGTTCATTTATAAACGATATAGGAAATATGTATTCCAATTAACAGTATTTTTTTCTGTTTATAAAAAAATAAATTTAAGTAGGTGTTTTAATTTTAAACATTAACGAATTCAATACCTAAATTTTTCAATTATTTTAATAAAGAAAATTATTTTTTTTTGTTGTTAATAATTAATGAAAATTTAAACATTTTAGTATATCAAGAATTGAAGTTTTTGGATAGCCTAACAAATATTTATTAAAACAATAATTCGGGATATTATATTTAAATAGTAATATTTATAGTTGTTACAAAAACTATATTGCCTATTTAAATTACACACATATAATAAAACTAATACAGCACAAATGAAGACATAATGAAACAAAAATTTTTTTTTTAACAATTTGTCAGAACTAAATAAATAAACTTTATTTTTGATTCACAAATTAATTGTATAAAAACATTTTTTATGTAATTCCAAATAAAATAAGTAATGTTTTATACAAAAACTGTTTTCGAATCAAAATGTTGCTCTTCCTTGCCTTAATATAGTATATGTATTGTCTTCATGAACTTGTTGAACAGTTGCTGCTTCTTTTGAGTTTATGTCATCTTCCATGGCATTACCTTTAGCCTCCTTCACAATTGGTTTATTGTATATCTTAACTTCATCATCTTTCCATAAGTATTCCAAGACACCTTTAACTGTATTTTCATCAATATCGTTAGGCTAAATACAAAATTATTGTTATTTCGTAATTATTTAAAAAAAAATCAGTTATTTAAATATTCTCACAAATTCTAAAGGTTTAGGTCTGCAAACTTTCGTTACTGAAATTCCACATGGTTTACACATCGATGGGATTTCTTTATCAGAATATGTCCAAAATTTTGATGATGTAACCAAGTCACAATCAGGACCTGCTTTACAAGTTCCACTTTTTGCATATTGGCAAATTCTTGCTATAGAATAAAATTTTCTGTTATTTAAGTCAAGAGCTTTCGTTACCTTTATTGTTATGAATTTATTCACTAGTTGTTGGAGTACAGTTGTTCGATGTTGTTAATGAAATAAATCCAAGAAACAGAATTATTGAAAAGCTTAGCATTTTTAAAATTAAATAAATTTACATAAATTCGTACTAATATAATGAAATACCAAAATGATTTTTTATAAACCGAAAGTTAATCCAGAAGCTTCGGTAGTATATTTCAGTGGGTAAATCTTTTTAAACTGTGTTGTTCACACAGTATTTATAAATTTTTGCAACAATTAAAAATAATTCATGTTTGAATTTAATTAGAAAATCGGAACAAAGTAATCAAATTTAATCGTGCAAATATAGGAATTCTGTATAAAAAAGTTAAACTGAATTTTTAATTTTCTATCGCTACAAATTTATACATATGATTTGAATATTAATTCCTGGCGTATACAATTGTTGTCTGGATGCTTATTGAAGAAGATTTACTTTCATGAATGTCTTCTCTCGAATTTAAATTCTTAACACTTAATATTTGTGTAGAATATTTTAACTTATCGGATTCTATATTATTAATTTAAAATATCGATAATAAATTATTAACATTTTGTTTTTTTAAATTGTTTTTTTTTTTATTTATATAAAATTCTATGTACACAACAAAAAATGTACTGCACATATTATGAATAATGCATTTATTTATACTTAAAATGCAAAATTAACTTTCATTAAATTCGATATAAATTTCCTTTTTATATTTTATAATACATAGGTAATATTGATATTATAAATGTAATGTTGCTATTATTAAAATACATTTTGTTCTAAGGTTGAATACGAAGGTCCTGGATATAAACTTCTGCTTGGATAGCAAAAAAATAGAGACAGTTGTGATGCAGAAAGAACACAACCAATAAAATTAGTTATCTAAAACCATACAATTTTTATTTAAATTGAATTTTAATCCTCTATCAAATTTAAAATTTACCTGTAAAAATCTGTCATTAATTAAAATTCCAAATATAAACCACAGTGTTGAAACAAAAAATGCAGTCAATATTAATGGAAATGGAAGACTTTCAGTACTACGTACTTTTATTACATGAATTAACATTGTAAATGGTGCAGCAACAAATAAAATTGTTACAATACAACAAATGATTCCTAAAAGTACAAGAACAGATATTAAATTTCTTAAAATATGCCATATTAAATTTAAACAAACCAACGGAATAAGTCGCTTTAGATACATCCTGCTCATACTGGGTATATGCCATTACAGAAATAACAATAAAGCAAACTATTGAAAATTGACGAATAGTTGCATTTTTATTAACAGTAAAAATATAGAACACAACAATATATGCAAAAAATAGTAGTGATCCTATTGTATTTACTAAGACTACTGAATTTTCATTTGTTAAAAAACCATATTTTATCCACAGACAGCAACTAAAAATAAAATATAATTCTATAAATTATTAATGCATTATTATTTTATATAAAATTACCTTAGAAATCCACAAACAAATGGAAATCCTGACATTTCTCCAGTGCTTTTTTTTTTAATAAATGTTTTGCAAATAACTCTGTAAATCAAATTGGATTATGAAAATCATTAGATTTATAGGTTTAACTATATAATTCTTACGTTCCAGATAGAAACTGTAAAACAGTTACCAAAACAGCGGAAGTGGCAATTATAGATTCCCAATTTAGTAAGCCAGCCATATTTCATTTGAATTACAAATACGTTAAATTATCACAAATTTGACACATCACTTAATTTATTTATTGTATTAATACCGGAAGTTTTCTATTGCATGTTTAAATACCGAATTGTTATTGACGATACGTTTTGCACGATATCTACATAAAATTGCTTATTTTTACTAACCCTAAAGACTTTTGCAAAATTTGTTTGACTTTTGACATACTCGTAGTATTGCCAGTGTATAATTTTACACTCATCAAGGTAGTTTCACAAACATTTGCCTGTTTCACAAACAGGTGCCATTCGTAAACACACAATTATTTAGAACTTATTAAAGCATAAATATGAAGTGATTTTTTTGTTATGTGTTATATATGCAATTCGAGTGAAGACTGCCTATAATTATTTTATTTTTGTGATTAATGTTTATTTTTTTATGTGTTTTCAAATCAATTAATATTTTTTTTTTATAGGAAAGAACGGTAGATTTTGTATGAGACACTGGTGAATTTCTGTCGCACTGGTGAATTTTTTTTGTGGAATTTTCAAAATATTTCAATTATATGGAAGATTGGTGCTTTTATATGAGAAATCGATACTTTTAAAAATGCACAAATATGTTACACTGAAACCGCAATATCACTTGAACCGCAATATAGTTAACTATCTAACGTACGTTTCATAGCTAACTTGTTATGTTTTTTCTCTATCCGCCTCGCGTCGAAATATATCGTTCTTTCTCACCTCTCCGTTAGTTCAACTAACGAAAAATGGTTACACTGAAACCGCAACGGAAACTGGTTAGGTAGTGAATTTTCGTTAGTTGAACGAATATTCGAAAATTTTCGCCCTTTAACTAGAGATTTCAGTTCAGAAAAAAATGACTCTGAAAGTCAAGTGGTAGAAATCTCTATGATTATATTGACAAGTTTGGGAGGCTGTAATATGCAATAATTGTATATTGTATTGTATTTCAATTTTTTATTAACCTAGTACATCAACGACTAAGGTTATTAGTAACTAGGAGACCTACTATTTTTGAGGTGGGTTCTGAACCAGCTAGCATCTGCACATGCATTTTAATTCGATTCGGCGCATTGCCAGCTCCTCTTAGGAAACATGCAAATTTCCTAATAATATTGTTTCATGAATTCAATAAAATTTATTTGAGAACAACTTTTTTCAAACTATAACAAATTACTATACAAACAATTTATGTATAATAACGATGAAGAAAAAAGCTCTTCTTTGAATAAACTGGATGTTTGTTTATTCCAAGATGAAAATAAATATAAAACTATCAAATAATACTAATGACAATATTTTAATTCATTATAAAACTAAGAAATATGGAAACAATTGAATTTATTTTAAAAATATTATCTAAGTAGATATAGAAAATTATCATTATACAAACCTACATTATATATATCATTTATCGGAACAAAAACTTCATAGTTAATTACTAAATTAAGTAAATTAATTGACAAAAACTGACGATGGCTGAAATTATTATATTTGTATTGCTTCGTCGTAATCGACTAAGCCTATAGTAATGGAAAATTTTCAAATTCAACTTTTTTTATTTTTAGAAGACACAATTAAAAATAAATTTCCAAAAAAATTTTTTCTCACATGACCCTAGGGCAACTTATTTTTACTAACAAAAGCTCAAATTGGTGGTTATTGCAACTTTATCCCCAAAAAAGGGGTAAAAAAAATCCTGTCAGTCCGGACTCGTCCGCCGGACTCCGTATGTTGACACGATAACTCCAAAACGCGTGAAGTCATTTCAATAAAATTTTGGAATTAGTATTTTTTTGGTCCCCAATAGATTTGGGGTGTGATTGGGGCACACAAGGTCGATTACCCCCCATACAAATTTTTTGGAAAAAATCAGTTTTACGAGGATTGCGACAACAGATTGCAATGAAATTTTGGGATTAGTATTTGATTGGTCCATCATAGAACCATATTGATTTTAGGGGGGATCAGGGCACGGGGTGGAGCACCCCCCATACAAATTTGTTGGAAAATACAGTTTTTAAGAACATGTGAACGGATTGCAATGAAATTTTGGCATTAGTATTTTATTGGTCCATCATTTTGATTTTAGGGGGGATCGGGGCACGGGGTGAAGCACCTCTCATACAATTTTTTTGGAAAAAATCAGTTTTTTTAAGAACCCGTGAACTGGTTCCAATGAAATTTTGGGATTAGTGTTTTATTATATTAAATGATGGTTACATGGAGGGGTTTTCAGAACTTGGGTATATTGTTATCCGTTCGTGTTAAATGCTGACAATACTATTGCATAACATTCGACGAAGCATACAGCCATATTTGCCTGTCGTTTTTTATTTGTTTTTGTCTTTATTTTAGTAAAGCATAAATAAAAATTATTTTTCCCCAATGTAAATATTATAATATTTTTGATTCTATTATCTGAAATTTAAATTGAAATATCAATCAACTATAGTAATATAATACTTTTATGTTTTTTTTGTTTTATTTTATTTTGTATTCTTTGATTTTTTATATTGTTCATAAAAACTGTACCTACTTTTTTTTATCTCCATGCCATTCATTTAACTTTTTAGTTTTTCTTCTATATGTATATAAAATTAAATTGAATTGTGAAGATTAAAGATAAATTTTAAATTCGAAACATTGTTTTTGATTTTAATTAAAAAAGTGAAAAATAATGAAAAAAAATACCAGAAAAATGAGCATTTAAACAAAGCAGCATTTAAACAAATCAGATCCAGGGTTTTTCTTTTTAGTTATAATAGATGCATTAGCAATTAGAGTATTAGTTATTTTAGTAAGTTATTTTTTTTTTTGATTTCTTACATATGGTTTGCTTGCGTTCATATCAAATATTTTTTATACCAATCGACTGTTGTTTTTGTGATAGCATTTCCTGACTACTTATTTTTATCAGTGGAAAACCAATTCTATAAATTATTTAACAAGTTATATATAAAAAATGAAATTAATGAATTCTATATTTTCTATATTTTATTGAACATTGTTATTTTTTTGTTCCTAAATAATTGTAGATACTTATAATTTTTTTTATTAAAATAAAAAAGAAATCATGACTTTTTATGATCATAAATATTTTTTTTTGTATGGATTCTTAGTGTCGAATTGTGTCCTTTTGAATTGTGCACTGTTTTAGCGGTCCCAAACTACAGCATAATTGAAGGGACGCCTGTACATAAAATCGAATATCTCCTCTTATTTAAATGAATTAAAAGGTTGTATAAGTATATGTACTTAATTGTTGCTATTTTGAATACTAATAAAACTAATATTGCGTGTAAATATAAATTTGAGCTCAACATTTAATTTAAACTATCGATTTTTTTTATATTTAATGTATGTATATGAAAAAATGCATTATTATATTAATTTAAGGCAACGATGATATATTCTCAATTTATTGTAAATTCTGCAACTATTTAATTCAGTCTTAATTATTATTTGAATATTTTGATAAGAAAATACGAGATCTATAAGTGGGAGGAATTCGTATTGAATGTTATCTATACTAATCGAGTATAAATATGATGAGTCTGTGTAAAACTCTAGTCAATTACTATAGTGAAATTAAAGTGAGTGAATGTATAGACGAAACTGTAAAGTGTAATTTATCGTGAATTTAGTGGAACCTCTGTTCCCAATTTATAAAATTCTGATAAAAATGAAGTTAATTTATCATTTTATCAGAGTTGAGTTATTTGTGTTTTTCGTAGTAATATTTCAAAGAGTTCATGGATTTTACGAAAATCAGTAAAGAAAATTAACTTATTTAGATTGATTTTATATTAATATGTGACTTAACTTTGTAGGGCAAAATTTATTTCTGAAAATGGACATTTAGTAATAGAATCAGCATTACATCGTAACATAACTTTCCGAATGAAAGGAGTGGGATATGTAAATGTTAACGGTATTAATTTATTACAAATACTTCAAACAAATACAAGAGATCCGAGGTATGACGATTCCTCAAGAGTAAATAGACGATTGTCTACCATAGAAAGAAAAATTAATGGTCCTAACGGAGTTTCCCAGAGACTTCAGAGATTGGAAAATAAGTAAGTGTAATTAAGTAATTTCGGAAAAATGTTATAATAGTTTTTAATAATTTTATTTAGTACTATTTTTTTTGGCATATGTTTCAACAACAGTTTTTTTGGTTTCGTTGTTTTTGTGATATCATATGATATATCATGTGATATTATATATTCATTACAGAATTACACATGTATAATAATAAATATTTAATGGAAACTTCAAAAATTTCTTATCAATAAATTTTAGTAACAGTACTCAATACGCCCCAAATTCCAATAAAATAAGACAATTAAATACAAAGGTACAGAGATTGGAAGAGACAGTTGCAACCATTTTAAGAAAACTTAGTGAAGATAATTGCCGAAGCTATCCATGTCAAAATGGTGGAGAATGCATTAGTCGTTATGAAGGATTTACTTGTAAGTGTAGAAATAATTGGGAAGGTGTTACCTGCAGTCAAGATGTCAATGAATGTGCAAATTTTGCGGGTACAGATTTAGGATGCCAAAATGGTGCCACGTGCATTAATACGCATGGAAGTTATAAGTACACAAACAGTCAAAATTTATTTTTTTATAAATTAAGTTTACTTAAATTTTTTAATGTTTTGTAGTTGTTTATGTAACTCTGGATGGCAAGGTTTGCATTGTACACGAAAAACTACGGATTGCTTGTCTGGTAGTTCTGGAGACTTATGTGGGCATGGAACTTGCGTACAAACTAATACACCCGTTGGATATACATGCATTTGTGAACAAGGATGGACAACAAATGGTGTTACTCCAGCTTGCTCAGTGGATGTTAATGAGTGTCTCGATTCAAAACCACACTGCTCTCGAGATCCACTGGTTACTTGTATCAATTTACCAGGTTCATTTATGTGTGGTCAGTGTCCAATGGGGTTCATTGGAAATGGTTTTTATTGCAGTGATATTAATGAGTGCGAGACAAATAATGGTGGTTGCAGTACAGCTCCGTCCGTTTCTTGTATTAATGAAAGGGTATAAGCACTTTTTAAATATCATAAATATTAAATTAAACTGTTACAGTTACTAAAGAGTTATAATCCAAAAAACGCTAATGTGCAGTTGATCTTGTAAATTAAAATTAATACTAAAACTATTTTATTTTAAAAATAGGGATCGTACAGATGCGGCTCTTGCCCCAATGGATACGATGGAGATGGCAAAACCTGCATTCGAACTGGTAACTCATGCTCACGTGCAAACTTTTGCCATCCACAGGCGCGTTGTGTGGAATATCCCAACAGTGCAGTGCTATGTATATGCCCCGAAGGTTATACAGGTAACGGATTAGGTCCAAATGGTTGTACAAGAACTGATAGTTGCTCTCCAAATCCATGCTTGGTGAGAAAAATTAACATAAGTTGTACATTAAAATCACTCTCATAAATAAAAATTAACGTTAGAATGGTGGTACTTGTATTGCTAATGGATTTGGATGGACTTGTAACTGTCCACCACAAACATCCGGATCGAATTGTGTAAGAAATGCAGACCTCTGTACACCGAATCCTTGCTTGAATGGTGGCACGTGTATTCAAACAGAATCTCGAAGAAGATGTTCGTGTGTGCTTGGTTATTTGGGAATAGTTTGTCAAACCCAACAGCGAGGTAAAAATCAACTAATTAAATATCAATTTATAACTTTTTTTTAAATATTCTCAGCTTGTGGAGGACGACTAAACACACCTTCTGGTACATTAAAATACCCTGTTGAGGGCTCCTCTACCTACCAACATAATGCCAGATGTGTGTGGTTAATTGAGACAAATAATACACAAGTTTTAAATATTACATTTACTGAATTTCACTTAGAAAATTCTAATGACTGCAGATTTGATTGGCTCCAGGTACACCAAGATATGAATATTTAATTTTAGTGATTTGATTTTAAATAACTGTATTTTAAGATTCACGATGGCCGTTCATCAGCGTCATATATGATTGGCCGTTTTTGCGGAGCAACGTTACCAAATGGAGGAAACATACAATCAACGCATAATATGCTATATTTATGGTTTAGGTCTGATAATAGCACCTCACACAGTGGGTTCACATTAAACTGGCAAAGCGTTGAACCGAGTAAGCACAAAACTTCCTTACAAAATCAATGATATTATATTAATATCATATTATACAATTTTAACTATTTATATAGTTTGTGGTGGGGTCATTCAAACATCAACATTTGGAACGATAGCTTCCCCAGGATCACCTGGAAACTACCCACCAAATCGGTGAGTTTTTTTTTGTTTACAAGATTCCTTTCTGATATGCAATTATTTTTAGAGATTGCATTTGGCGATTATTTGCTCCACGAGGAAAACGAATTCAACTCCACTTTTATACGATGAAATTAGAGATGCACAGTACTTGTGATAAGGACTTTTTGGCGGTAGGCAGATTAAATATTGTTGTTTTTCATAACCTATAATTTGAATTGAAACAGATTTATGAAGGTGTCGCTGATAATGGTGTATTGCTGGAAAAGTTCTGTAATACGACACAGCCTGATCCATTTTTATCTCCTGCAAATGGTCTCACATTAAATTTTCACTCTGATGGCGATTCAACGGATACTGGCTTTCAAATTCATTATTCTATTGTGGAAGGTATTCCTGGTTGTGGTGGCACTTTTACAAGTCCGAAAGGAGAATTCTCATCTCCTATGGAGAACGAACAATACCAACATAATTTAGAGTGTGAATATGTTATTAAAATGCCTGTGAATGTTAGAATCAATATCGAATTTCGGCAATTTGAGCTCGAAGAACATTCAGAGTGCCGTTTTGATTATGTTGCGGTGTGTTATATAAGACTTAAAAATTATCGCTATTGTATACTAATTGATAATTAATATAATTAGGTCTATGAGGGTCGCACCGAAGAAGGCCAACTTGTTAGCAAGTATTGTGGCTTTGAAATCCCCCCAAGTTACACATCTGAATCTAACATTCTAATGATTAAATTTAAAACCGATTCCTCAACCGCTCATTCCGGATTCCGCATATATTACACCAATGGTATGTTAATAATGTATCTATAATATGAATTGGTTTTGATATCCATATAATTTATATGGTGCAGTTTGTGGTGGAAAATTCTTTGAAGAACCTGGTATTATTACTTCGCCAAATTATCCGTTATCATATGAATCTGATAGCCATTGTCAATATTATATTGAAGCTCCAGTTGGAAAAGGAATTTCATTAGATTTCATAGATTTCGATTTAGAAAGTACATCTAGAAGTGATTGCTCCTATGATTATGTACAGGTAAATTTTGTAATGTTTTATACAACTGCTTTATAATGAAGTCAATATTAATGCGCAAAATTGCAAAAGTGAACTTATTATATTTATTTTAATAGGTCTTTGACGGTATTAATCTAAATGTTTCTTCAATTGGAAAATTCTGTGGAAGACAAATTCCAGAAAGAATAACTGCCACTCTAAACTATTTACTTCTCGAATTTGTAACTGACTCCACAGTAAGTGGACGTGGATTTAAGGCGAATTATACTTTCTTTGACTCTAGTAAGTTTGCTTCCTAAGTGTTTAATAATTAATTCTTTAATTATATAATAAATTTAGCTTGTGGTGGTATTTTGAAGTCATCCGACACTGTTATTCGGCCACCTGCAACAACAAATCCTGAGGATGGATACGAACACGGTAGCTACTGTACTTGGGTTATTGTGGCTCCTCCAGGAAAGGTGATCCAACTTACTTGGGTTACCTTCGATATTGAAGAAGAAGCACGATGTTCTTATGATTACGTTGAAATCTATGATAACAGTACGAACTATGGAGGACTTATTGGAAAGTATACTTTGCTCCGAAATTTTATTTTCTCAAGTGTAATTAAATATTTTACTTAAACAGATTCTGTGGGCAAAGACAACCTCCAACATTTACTAGTTCGGACAATATCATAACTATTATCTTCAAAAGTGATTTATCAAGAAATACTGGCGGTTTTTCAGCAACATTTGAATTTGTAGACGCGTCCCGATGTAAGACATTATTATTATTATTATTATTATTATTTAAAGCATGGACTCGAATAATAATGAAGAAATGTTCCATAAACCATTTCAATTAATGTATTTATTTTCGTTTGATGTATTATAGTAAAAAATACAAATTTTATGAGATTGAAAACATATTGAACATTTTTCGTGCATGGTGTCAATTTAATATAATTAAAAATGTAAAAATTATGTTTGAAATTTACAGCGTGTGGCAAAAAGTTTTATAGTCCAACAGGAGTGTTACGGTCTCCAGGATTTCCTAAAGGGTATGGATCTAGAAAATCATGCGAATGGATTATATCCGTTCCTACGGGCCAGCAAATTGAGTTGCTTCCAAAAACATTTGAACTTGAGTCCCATTCCGAATGCAATTATGATTATTTAGAAATAAGGTAATCAAATCAATATATGAGTTACATCTTAAAAGTTCTTAATGAATTTTTTCTAAAGAAACGGTGGAAATTCAGATTCACCACTGTATGGAAAATTTTGTGGTTCCATTATTCCAGAACATTTAACATCCTTCGGCAATGAAATATACTTGAAATTTGTTACAGACCATTCAAATAATTATAAAGGATTTGAAATCGAATGGGACGGAACCGCAACAGGTTAGTGTAATAGGAAGAAATTCTGAGAGAATAATAACAATCAAATGTTCTAAAGGGTGCGGAGGAATGTTAACAACTCATACAGGTCTAATAACCTCTCCCAATTATCCAAATCCTTATGGGGAAAATTCTGTATGTATTTGGCGAATTAGTGTCAGTATGGGATCCACTATTAAAATTATTATATCTGATATAGAAATGGAAGGTACCAGCAGTTGTATTTTTGATTATTTGGAAGTATGTAAAGTTTCAGCCATTAATCATATTTAATTCTAATTACACCTATTTATAGATATTTGATGGTCGTGAAACATCTAGCCGTAGTCTCGGTAGATTTTGTTCAGATAACCATCCTTTAGAAATAAATTCCACAGGAAATCATGTGTATTTAAGAATGCAAACCGATCATTCAAATCAAGAACGTGGATTTTCCCTAAGATACATGACTGTGTGCCATACAGAAATCACAGGTCATATGGGTGTAATAGAATCACCAGAATTTCCAGGAAATTATCCACCCAGTATGGACTGTGAATGGACAGTTCGGGCTACAAAAGGAAATAAGATATTTATGGAATTTTCACATTTTGATGTCGAAAATAGGAATGATGATATTTGCAGATTTGATTATGTGGAAATTAGAGAAGTAGATGGATCAAGAGAAGCATCTTCTAGAAAATATTGTAATCATGCGCCAGCAAATTTTACTTCCCAATTTGAAGTGGTTGTTGTTAAGTAAGGATTTTTTTCTATCAGCTGTAAATTGGCTTTTTTTTATATAATTAGATATTGGTCCCAAAATGGAATTTAAATGGTTTTCTAAATTGGCAAAATTTTGAGAAGTTAATTCTTCTTAAATAAAGATCAACTTCTCAAAATTCCATTTTAGAACCAATATCTGATTATATAAAAACAAAAAAAAAGTTAATTCTTCTTAAATAAAAATTACCGACAAAAGTGGTAACATCGCAACGTGATTGCGTTTGGAGCAGGAGGTACCGAGTTCGAATCTTGACCGAGGCGGGATGGAATTTTTCATTCTCAATGAAAAATAACATCTATGACCCTCCGGCCGGTGTGTAGGATAAGGCTTTAACCGAACGATTCTTCTTAAGAAATCTTCATGTTTCGAATTAAAAATGCATGTGCAGATGCTAGGTGGTTCAGAACCCACCTCAAAAATAGTATGTCTCCTAGTTACTAATAACCTTAATCGTTGATGTACTAGGTTAATAAAAAATTGAAATACAATACAATACAAATAAAAATTGCATTGTGTATGTGTTTAATTTGTTTTTAAATAATTAAAGTTTTTCTAATCAATCAAGCAAGTGTAAGTATTAATAGAAACTTTCTAATTTAGATTTATAACCGACCGAAGTGTACCCGGAAATGGATTTCGCTTGGAATGGAAAGTTGAAGGTTGTGGTGATCTACTGACTCGACCAGAAGGAACATTCACATCTCCAAATTATCCGAGTGCCTACCCGAGGAATACCCATTGTGAATGGACGATAAAATCTGAATATGGACTTTCTGTTGAACTCACAATTGGTAGTTTCGCAATGGAATCTTCAGATAACTGCCATCTTGATGGACTATTTGTAGGCTAAGTTAAATTACCCAAAGATTCACGAGATTCTAATTTTTTTGGTTTATGTGAATTTTAAGATATCAAATGGGAGAGATAGCTCTCAGATATTAACAAGTCTATGTAATGCTAAGACTACCCCAACAGTTATTACTGGACAGGGAAATGAAATGTTTATCAAGTTTTATAGTGACGGTACCGCTTCCAACAGAGGATTTTCAGCAACTTATAAATTTGTTGAATCGAGTAATTTCTTTTTCTGGGCATTTATATTGATACATCATCATTAATTATATTTATTCTACAGAATGTGGAGGAATATTAACAATATCCAACGGTTTTATTTATTCACCGAACTATCCAAACAATTATGATGTGGACATTGTTTGCGAATGGCTTATCAAAATAGAAAATAATCATTTAATTGAGTTAAATGTAATGGACTTTGATATTGAGGATAGCAACAATTGTGTTCATGATAAATTGATGGTAAATATTGAACAAAAAATTATAGAAAATTAAACTTTCTGGTTTATTTTAATTGCTTATTTTAAGATTTATGATGGCCCTGAAAATAATGAAGAAAAATTATTAAATACTCTTTGTGGAAACCAAATGCCAAACGAAACCAAATATTTATCTTCCGGAAATGAAATGCTTCTAAAATTTACAACTGATGACACCATCCAAGCTAAAGGATTTAAACTGAACTATACTGTGGTAAATATTAATATTTTATTATATAGTTTAAAAAAATATATGAAATATAATATTACAATTTCATGTTTATACATATGGTGAAATAATGTATTGTTCTTCAGACATGTGGCGCAAGAATAATTACAAACGATACAGGCATTTTAACGCTTTCGGAAGATTTAAAAAATAATTTCAATAATTGCACATGGACAATAGAAGCAACTCAGCCGAGTCAGCATGTTACTTTAACAATTACTCATTTAGATCTTGATGAAGAATCAAACGTTGATGATCGATGTAAAATTAATCTTGATGTGAGTGTAGATAATTATTCTAATTTTTTCTGAGATCTGAACTTTTCGCGACCTTTGTAGATATATGATGGTGATAATCTCCAATCACCTAAAAAAGGAAGTTATTGTGGAATAAAACACCCAATTCCTATTATCAGTTCTGGTCAATTTTTAACGGTTAATCTCTACACTCGAGAAACACGTGGCTTCAAGCTAACTAACATGCACTTCACTGCACACTACTCCGTTTATGATAATGGTGAGAAAATATTCGGAGATAATAGTATTGGAGAGAATTTGTAACCTTATATTTATTTTTTAGCATGTGGAGGAACCTTTACATCAGAGCATGGAACTTTTGCAACACCTCATTATCCGAGATCGTATCCACTTAATGTTGAATGTGTATGGAATATTGTAGCATCGCCTGGTAATCGAATTGGAATTAATTTGCAATCTTTGAATATACCACAAACTGATAATTGTCACGATAGCTACTTAGAAATAAGAGAGATTCAAGCAGATGGAAAATTAGTTGGAACTTATTGTGGATCAAATTCAGCACTAAACCTAACATCTTCAAGTGGTTATTGGATTAAGTTTAGAAGTGGCGATTTAGAAACTGGGAGTGGTTTTATAGCCGATTATTTCTATGGTAATTTTTGTTGCAAATTATATGCTGCTATTTCTCATTATTTCATTTATAGATCCGCACAATGAATTATCTGGACCATTGGGTAAAATATCATCTCCTCTCTATCCCCATTACTTAATATCCGGAGATAAAATATATACTTGGAGATTATCTGTTGAGTTCGGTTCGCTAATTACAATTACGTTCGAAGAATTTGGTATTGGTCAAACCAGTGATTGCAATTCTTTGTTAAAGGTATTTTATAAATGGTGGGTGCAATCATCTTCATATTTAATTTCACACATGTATTCCTCTTAAATATAGATTTATGATGGATACGATGAAAATGCACCTTCTCTAACAGAAGATCTATGTGGATCAGATATTCCGGACCCTGCAACCAGTTCATCAAATGTTCTATACTTTCGACTAAGGAAAACGAGAGACACTAAAAGAAATCGATTCTTAATAAACTGGAAATCTATTGATAAAACATCTATGGCAGGGAAAAACGAATCTAATTTAATTTGTGGTGACACCACAATTGTTTTATCTCAATTAAACGACACTGTAAATTTCACATCACCTGGTTATCCTTATGGTTATGGCTCAAATATTAATTGTAGTTGGATTATAATATCAAATTTGACAACTCATCACCCTTCGTTAAATATGAAAGAAATTGATTTAGAAGATATGGAAAATTGTCTTGCTGACTATATTGAAATTTTTACAAGTGATGACTTAAGCACATGGAAAAAACTAGATAAGCGATGTTCTTTTGATTCAGAAAAAAATAATATTTATCACGGAAGTCCATATCTGCGAATAGATTTCAGATCAGATTTTTCAGTGAATAAAACTGGATTTCGTGGTTTATTAAAATTACAATGTGGATCTTTTCTTAAAGGTTCTACTGGCATGATTAAAATGATAATGAATGATGAATCGTACATTTATCAACCAGACAGATTTTGCACTTGGAATATTACTGTACGACGAGGACGCACAATAAAATTTAATTTTGAAAGTTTGGCTTTACCAATGACACATGATGATCGCTGTGGATCTTCCATTATATTACGAAACGGTATTGATGAAGATTCACCATTATTGGGAATAGGAAAATATTGTGGAACAACAATTTCTGAAATCAATCAAACATCCAGTAATCGAGCTTCTGTCAAATTCAATATGGGCTCGGAGCGACCTTTGGAATTTATATTACGCTATCAAGAAATGTCCCCAGAGTGTGGAGAAAGTGTGATTCTTACAAAAAACGTAAATTCAACTATAATTAGTTCACCCAATTATCCTAATGTTCCCTATCCACACAGTGAATGTATTTGGATAATTATGGCTCCCGCAGGAGAGAATTTGAAGTTTGAGTTCCTGGAAACTTTCGATTTGCAATTTAGTAAAAATTGTGAGTCTGAATATGTAGAAATTAATGATGGAAGTACGAGTAGATCGAATATTATAGGAAAGTATTGTGGAACAAAACCGGCACCATATATTTCGAGTAACAATATTTTGCGATTTAAGTTTTTCACTGATGTGTCAGAACCAAATAATGGATTTAAAGTAAAAATATCAATTGCCTTGTGCGGTGCGGTATATCGGTCTAATAAGGGTATAATTTCCTCTCCAAACTATCCCGCTCTTGGTGCATACCCCCCAAATTCGCTCTGCGAATACCATATTGTAGGAAAACTTAGATCTTCTCTTAATCTCACCTTCATAAATATCGATTTACCAGAAGGAAATTGTTCTGAATCAGATTATATTCAGATATTATCACTACTTCCAGATCAAAGTCGTAATGTAACTGAAAACGACTTGGGCAGATTTTGCGGTTCAAATCTTCCTCCTCCAATTTTGGCTGAAGGGAATGAAGTTAAAATAAGATTTAAAACCTTTGCACTTCAGCATTTAGGAGGCTTCCAAATAGCCTATAACTCGAGTGAGATAATTTGTGGAGGAGATATTACCGGTGAGTCAGGAATTTTAACAAGCCCTGGATACCCTTCAAAGAGACAATTAAGAAGATATTGCGTCTGGAAAATTACTGTTCCTAAAGGAAGACGAATAACTGTGAATATCATTGATGTAGATCTATCTCCGATTGGTTATTCAGCCGTGTTGTTTTATAATGATCATGAGTATAGTAATCGATTTGCCAGTATCAAATTCGGAGATACATTAAAACCCATTTCCTCGACAGATAATAAAATGAAAATTTACTTTTATAGTGGCGGTTCAAATCATCGCGGATTAAAACTTACGTATAGTTCAAATGAATCTACAATTTGTGAAGGTGATTTAAAGAAACTTACGGGTAGTATATCCAATCCAGTTAATATAACTTCGTTTTCATGCGAGTATCTACGTGAGTCAATCCCATTTTCCGTTCAACAAAATATTGGCACAATGACTTTAGAATTTACTGATATGGCAGTAGGAAACAAGTCACAACGTGCATGTTCCTATTCTAGTGGAAAAATTGCGGTTACCTCAGATTCAAATGAACTAGCTATTTTCTGTGGAAATTCAACAAAAACAGCTACAATCAGATCACCATTTATAGACACGAAAATCACTGCTAGTCGAAATGATTATAGTGGTCCTGTTATATTTAATTTAGCATATAAAGTACACGAGTGTGGTGGGATATTGCACAACCATTTAGAAGAATTTATAAGACAGCCTAATTTTACTGAAAGTTATGGTAAAGTTGATTGTGCGTGGCAAATAAAATACAACGAAGAATCAAGAGTAAATTTGCTTTTTAGAAATTTGAATTTCAAATTATCATGTGATAAAGAATATATTAATATTTATAATGGGCCGTCACCAAAAAGTCCAAAAATAGGAACCTATTGTGAAGGTCGACAAGAGAACATAGTAGGTAATTCTCATTTACTCTTTATTGAATATCATACAGATGTGTATAATCGTGATTCTAGCTTTGAACTTAAGTTAACTCCAACATTAACAGCATGTGGTGGTATTCTAACTCGCACAAGTTTTAATTTTGGAATTCCTGCCACGAATTCACAATATCCCAACAATATTGAGTGTATTTGGGAAATTCATGTATCTCAGGGATATCATATCGGATTATTTTTTACAGGACGCTTTTATATAGAGCAAAGTGTTAATTGCTCTAAAGATTATGTAGAAGTATCCGATAATGTTAATAATAGTTGGAAATTCTTAGGTCGTTTCTGTGGTCGAGAAATTCCATCTGCACTAAATTCAACAGGTACGAAAATGAAATTAGTTTTTCGAAGTGACAGCGCGATAAGCGGAGATGGTTTTAATGCTACTTGGGAAGAAAATTGTGGAGGAACGTTTATAGCCCATGCAAATACACGAATAATTTCGAGTCCAGGGTTCCCAGAGCATTACGAAAGTTTGATGTCATGCAACTATACTATACTTGCGCCAGAGAATAGCTTTATAAGTTTGAAGTTTTTAGATTTTGTGATTGAGGGTTATAATGACTGCAAATTTGATAATGTAACAATATATACCCCAAAAAAATATAGTATGAATCCAAATGAAATGGAAGAAGCTGGAGTTTTCTGTAAAACGAAGCCAGATGATTTACGAATAAAAAACAAAATTAACATTGTATTTAAGAGTGATATTAGTGTTAATTTAGATGGTTTTCAATTTGAGTATGCTCTGGATCAGTGTGGGGGAATTATTACGGAATCATCTATTATTGAATCTCCTAAGACAAGTGGTTCTGATGTTTATGCACCACATTTGATGTGTTATTGGAATATCTCAGCACCAATTGGTAAAAAGATTTCAATTCGCTTTGAGACACTTCATTTAGAACACAACGGCCATTGCAGCTATGACTATATTGAGGTATATGCTGATAACGAAACTGTAATTGACAAACGGTTGGCCAAATTATGCGGAAACTTAAAAGAACATCTACCGACAATAAACGTAGATTCAAATCAGGCAATTGTTCATTTCCGTACTGATTCGTCAAACCATTTTGGTGGATTTTCCGCACTTGTTATTTTCTCGGAAATGTGTAATAAGAAAGTGGATTTAACGGATGCATCGCCAAATTTCGTTTTAAATGAAATTCATACTACATATGCACCACTATTAGATTGTCATTATTTCGTAGCTGCACCTATTGGTCGATCGATTAAAATTTCATTTGATCAATTCCATTTAGCGTCTTGTGCTGCTACCTATAATAAATCAGGATGCGCATGCGATTTTCTTGAGATTAGGGATGGTGAAGGCCCGTTTGCTGATCTCATTGGTGAATATCATGTTCATTGTTTACTTTGATAAATTCTAAAATTTCTTTAATAGGGATATATTGCGGACAAACAACCCCACCAGTTCTAACATCTTCAGGTTCAGCTCTTTGGATTAGATTTGCGACAGACTCCACGCTCAGCAGTACTGGATTCATTGCCTCTATGAGTTTGCACGAGTCAGCATGTGGACCTAATATGATTACAATTTCTAAAGATCAAGTATGTAATTTTGTCCTTGGCAAGAAATCTATATATTTGTTTGTGTGTAACTAACTTTTTAAATTAATTGTAAACTCTACAGACGAAAATAATTCAATCACAAGGAGATGGCACATATTTACCAAATATTAGGTGTGTTTGGACCGTAACTGCTGCAGATGATGAAGTGATTGAAATTGACTTTCAAAAACTTGATTTACAAGCTGCAGGTGACTACGGAGAGTGTTCTAATGATATGTTACAAATTACTGATGAGCGTGTATGATTATTTGAATGTAGTATTTTATTAATTTACTATAGTATAAAATTTTGTGTTCCTTGTATATAGGTCAAACCATTTATTTCTGAGGGATTAGGGAGAGACACAATTTTTAGTGGAAAAGCTGGATCGTCCCGAAACTCTTTTTATACGGTAGGTTGTGCGTTTATGATCTGCAGTTCAATTATTTTGATTCTGATATTATTTTCAGGGAATTAGAGGTCCAATCACACACAATCAATATTGTGGTCAAGGACAACCACAACCCTTTATAAGTTCTTCTAATGTCGTGCACATAAAATTTCAGACTGATTCTGAAATAGAGGCGACTGGATTCAAACTTGAAGCAAAAGTTTTACATAGTAGGCGAATACAAATAAATAAATAAATAGGATAATTAGTTTCAATACAAAAATTTTATGGTTTCCTTCTATATTAGGTTGTGATCGTAATTTCACTAGTACACAAGGACGCATTGTAGCTTCTAGCGCAAAGGAATGTTCCTTCTGGATAACTGCTCCAGAAAACTATACGTTATCTCTGTATTTTATTTCGTTATATTTCTCAGAAAGTAATTGTGATGGAAATGGAATGAAAGTAAATACAAGTGCAAGATAGAATCATATGCAAATAATATTTTTATTGTTTTCAGATATACGAGAATGGTCCTAATGGAAGACTGATAAGTAACGTTTGTGGGTATGCACTTCCTGATCCTATATTTGCTACCACCAAATCTTTGTATATTAAGATACAACAGCCTGACGATCATCATGGAAGTTACGATTTTTATTATTTAGCATCTGATCAAGGACCAGGATGTGGTGGTCAAATATTCAACTATGGTGGCATATTCAGCAGCCCTATGTATCCACAAAATGATCGAAATTTTTCTGACTGCCGATGGGACATTTCTGTTCCACAAAATTTAAAAGTTTCTTTAAGATTTTCTATGTTTGACTTAGGATCTCATATATTATGTGATTCAAATTTTGTAGAGATAATAGAAATTAACCAAAACACTCAAATACAAACTGTAGCCAGAAAGTATTGTGGAGAAGAATCACCTGCAACTTACCGGGGCAATAGAAATATATTATCAGTTCGATTCAAAAAAACTGTTAATTTTTCGGGTACTGGATTCATTGCACAATTTGTGGGAACTCATGATGGTAAATATAATTTTTTTTTTAATCTTAATAAAATTTATAATTAATTTTTTATGTTTAAGATACTGAAATACATGATTGGTAAAACAAACAATGAACAGAAGATAGCCACATATTCCGGAGAATGAGTCAAGGATTTTTTTTAGGAGTTTTTTTTTTAAATTTATCGTTTCATTTTTATGTAATATTCAATTCAAATTTGTTCTAATGTTTTTTTCTAATGTTATTAGTTTTAAGTCCGGTTGCTGTTACCACCCTTTTATTTTTTTTGTTTTTCTAATTTTTCATTCTCACTCTATTATTTTTAAATTGCTTTGTAAAAAGTAATAACAAATGATAATTATTAAATTGCAATAATAGTTTTTAATTAAAATTATAATTAATAAGTTGTTTTAAAAAAAATTATTAAAATATTAAATAATGAGCAAAAAAAAAACCACAAAATAAAATGAACATAGAAAGATGTTACGGAGGAGTTTCACGTTAAAATAATGCATTAGCAGTTAGAAGTTATTTGAAGAATTCTTTATTTTCTTTAAAAAATGGTTTGCTATCGAACACAGATTATAAATTTTTTGTTATTTCCATTCCCTGTTTTTTAGTTTTTGTGATAGAACCAGTTGTGGTGGACTAGTGCTTTTTATCTGTTAATTCTATTATTTAGCTAATTAAATACTTACATGCAATTTATTTATATAAAATCGTAAATTTTCTCTTATTTGCATGGATCAAAAATAAAATTATATACTGTTACTATTGGAATTAAAAATAAGATATAAAAGTAAAATTGCATGTGATTTGAATTTGGGATATTTAATAAATTTTATTTGAAAAATTTTACAAATTTGTTATGATTATTTTAAATCAAAATTATAATATGATTCAAATTTTTTTTGATTTCCTACATATGATTTGCTAAGTTTTTGTGCTAGAATTTACTGACTATTTCTTTTTATCAGTGGGATACCAATTCTATAAATTATTTAACAAATTATATGAATTAGAGGGAAATTATACATATGTACTTAACTGTTACTATTTTAAATACTAATAAAAGTAATATTGAATTTGGGAAATTTAAATTGAAAAATTTAACAAATTTGTTTTCATTGTTTTGAATCAAGTTTATCAAAATATTGTTTGGTGGTCAATGTGAATTTAAAATTTGAGCTCAACATTTAATTCAATGTATATGAAAAAATGCATTATTATATTAATTTGTGGAAACAATGATATATTCTCAATTTATTGTTAAATATTTAATTCAGTCTAGGTATAAGTTTTAATTATGATTTGAACATTTTACATGAATATTTTGATAAGAAAATAAGAGATCTATAAGTGGGAGGAATTCGTATTGAATGTTATCTATACTAATCGAGTATAAATATGATGAGTCTGTGTAAAACTCTAGTCAATTACTATAGTGAAATTAAAGTGAGTGAATGTATAGACGAAACTGTAAAGTGTAATTTATCGTGAATTTAGTGGAACCTCTGTTCCCAATTTATAAACTCTGATAAAAATGAAGTTAATTTATCATTTTATCAGAGTTGAGTTATTTGTGTTTTTCGTAGTAATATTTCAAAGAGTTCATGGATTTTACGAAAATCAGTAAAGAAAATTAACTTATTTAGATTGATTTTATATTAATATGTGACTTAACTTTGTAGGGCAAAATTTATTTCTGAAAATGGACATTTAGTAATAGAATCAGCATTACATCGTAACATAACTTTCCGAATGAAAGGAGTGGGATATGTAAATGTTAACGGTATTAATTTATTACAAATACTTCAAACAAATACAAGAGATCCGAGGTATGACGATTCCTCAAGAGTAAATAGACGATTGTCTACCATAGAAAGAAAAATTAATGGTCCTAACGGAGTTTCCCAGAGACTTCAGAGATTGGAAAATAAGTAAGTGTAATTAAATAATTTCGGAAAAATGTTATAATAGTTTTTAATAATTTTATTTAGTATTTTTTTTTTTGGCATATGTTTCAACAACAGTTTTTTTGGTTTCGTTGTTTTTGTGATATCATATGATATATCATGTGATATTATATATTCATTACCAAATTACACATGTATAATAATAAATATTTAATGGAAACTTCAAAAATTTCTTATCAATAAATTTTAGTAACAGTACTCAATACGCCCCAAATTCCAATAAAATAAGACAATTAAATACAAAGGTACAGAGATTGGAAGAGACAGTTGCAACCATTTTAAGGAAACTTAGTGAAGATAATTGCCGAAGCTATCCATGTCAAAATGGTGGAGAATGCATTAGTCGTTATGAAGGATTTACTTGTAAGTGTAGAAATAATTGGGAAGGTGTTACCTGCAGTCAAGATGTCAATGAATGTGCAAATTTCGCGGGTACAGATTTAGGATGCCAAAATGGTGCCACGTGCATTAATACGCACGGAAGTTATAAGTACACAAACAGTCAAAATTTATTTTTTTATAAATTAAGTTTACTTAAATTTTTTAATGTTTTGTAGTTGTTTATGTAACTCTGGATGGCAAGGTTTGCATTGTACACGAAAAACTACGGATTGCTTGTCTGGTAGTTCTGGAGACTTATGTGGGCATGGAACTTGCGTACAAACTAATACACCCGTTGGATATACATGCATTTGTGAACAAGGATGGACAACAAATGGTGTTACTCCAGCTTGCTCAGTGGATGTTAATGAGTGTCTCGATTCAAAACCACACTGCTCTCGAGATCCACTGGTTACTTGTATCAATTTACCAGGTTCATTTATGTGTGGTCAGTGTCCAATGGGGTTCATTGGAAATGGTTTTTATTGCAGTGATATTAATGAGTGCGAGACAAATAATGGTGGTTGCAGTACAGCTCCGTCCGTTTCTTGTATTAATGAAAGGGTATAAGCACTTTTTAAATATCATAAATATTAAATTAAACTGTTACAGTTACTAAAGAGTTATAATCCAAAAAACGCTAATGTGCAGTTGATCTTGTAAATTAAAATTAATACTAAAACTATTTTATTTTAAAAATAGGGATCGTACAGATGCGGCTCTTGCCCCAATGGATACGATGGAGATGGCAAAACCTGCATTCGAACTGGTAACTCATGCTCACGTGCAAACTTTTGCCATCCACAGGCGCGTTGTGTGGAATATCCCAACAGTGCAGTGCTATGTATATGCCCCGAAGGTTATACAGGTAACGGATTAGGTCCAAATGGTTGTACAAGAACTGATAGTTGCTCTCCAAATCCATGCTTGGTGAGAAAAATTAACATAAGTTGTACATTAAAATCACTCTCATAAATAAAAATTAACGTTAGAATGGTGGTACTTGTATTGCTAATGGATTTGGATGGACTTGTAACTGTCCACCACAAACATCCGGATCGAATTGTGTAAGAAATGCAGACCTCTGTACACCGAATCCTTGCTTGAATGGTGGCACGTGTATTCAAACAGAATCTCGAAGAAGATGTTCGTGTGCGCTTGGTTATTTGGGAATAGTTTGTCAAACCCAACAGCGAGGTAAAAATCAACTAATTAAATATCAATTTATAACTTTTTTTTAAATATTCTCAGCTTGTGGAGGACGACTAAACACACCTTCTGGTACATTAAAATACCCTGTTGAGGGCTCCTCTACCTACCAACATAATGCCAGATGTGTGTGGTTAATTGAGACAAATAATACACAAGTTTTAAATATTACATTTACTGAATTTCACTTAGAAAATTCTAATGACTGCAGATTTGATTGGCTCCAGGTACACCAAGATATGAATATTTAATTTTAGTGATTTGATTTTAAATAACTGTATTTTAAGATTCACGATGGCCGTTCATCAGCGTCATATATGATTGGCCGTTTTTGCGGAGCAACGTTACCAAATGGAGGAAACATACAATCAACGCATAATATGCTATATTTATGGTTTAGGTCTGATAATAGCACCTCACACAGTGGGTTCACATTAAACTGGCAAAGCGTTGAACCGAGTAAGCACAAAACTTCCTTACAAAATCAATGATATTATATTAATATCATATTATACAATTTTAACTATTTATATAGTTTGTGGTGGGGTCATTCAAACATCAACATTTGGAACGATAGCTTCCCCAGGATCACCTGGAAACTACCCACCAAATCGGTGAGTTTTTTTTTGTTTACAAGATTCCTTTCTGATATGCAATTATTTTTAGAGATTGCATTTGGCGATTATTTGCTCCACGAGGAAAACGAATTCAACTCCACTTTTATACGATGAAATTAGAGATGCACAGTACTTGTGATAAGGACTTTTTGGCGGTAGGCAGATTAAATATTGTTGTTTTTCATAACCTATAATTTGAATTTAAACAGATTTATGAAGGTGTCGCTGATAATGGTGTATTGCTGGAAAAGTTCTGTAATACGACACAGCCTGATCCATTTTTATCTCCTGCAAATGGTCTCACATTAAATTTTCACTCTGATGGCGATTCAACGGATACTGGCTTTCAAATTCATTATTCTATTGTGGAAGGTATTCCTGGTTGTGGTGGCACTTTTACAAGTCCGAAAGGAGAATTCTCATCTCCTATGGAGAACGAACAATACCAACATAATTTAGAGTGTGAATATGTTATTAAAATGCCTGTGAATGTTAGAATCAATATCGAATTTCGGCAATTTGAGCTCGAAGAACATTCAGAGTGCCGTTTTGATTATGTTGCGGTGTGTTATATAAGACTTAAAAATTATCGCTATTGTATACTAATTGATAATTAATATAATTAGGTCTATGAGGGTCGCACCGAAGAAGGCCAACTTGTTAGCAAGTATTGTGGCTTTGAAATCCCCCCAAGTTACACATCTGAATCTAACATTCTAATGATTAAATTTAAAACCGATTCCTCAACCGCTCATTCCGGATTCCGCATATATTACACCAATGGTATGTTAATAATGTATCTATAATATGAATTGGTTTTGATATCCATATAATTTATATGGTGCAGTTTGTGGTGGAAAATTCTTTGAAGAACCTGGTATTATTACTTCGCCAAATTATCCGTTATCATATGAATCTGATAGCCATTGTCAATATTATATTGAAGCTCCAGTTGGAAAAGGAATTTCATTAGATTTCTTAGATTTCGATTTAGAAAGTACATCTAGAAGTGATTGCTCCTATGATTATGTACAGGTAAATTTTGTAATGTTTTATACAGCTTTATAATAAAGTCAATATTAATGCGCAAAATTGCAAAAGGAAACTTATTATATTTATTTTAATAGGTCTTTGACGGTATTAATCTAAATGTTTCTTCAATTGGAAAATTCTGTGGAAGACAAATTCCAGAAAGAATAACTGCCACTCTAAACTATTTACTTCTCGAATTTGTAACTGACTCCACAGTAAGTGGACGTGGATTTAAGGCGAATTATACTTTCTTTGACTCTAGTAAGTTTGCTTCCTAAGTGTTTAATAATTAATTCTTTAATTATATAATAAATTTAGCTTGTGGTGGTATTTTGAAGTCATCCGACACTGTTATTCGACCACCTGCAACAACAGGTCCTTATAATGAGGATGGATACGAACACGGTAGCTACTGTACTTGGGTTATTGTGGCTCCTCCAGGAAAGGTGATCCAACTTACTTGGGTTACCTTCGATATTGAAGAAGAAGCACGATGTTCTTATGATTACGTCGAAATCTATGATAACAGTACGAACTATGGAGGACTTATTGGAAAGTATACTTTGCTCCGAAATTTTGTTTTCTCAAGTGTAATTAATTATTTTACTTAAACAGATTCTGTGGGGAGAGACAACCTCCAACATTTACTAGTTCGGACAATATCATAACTATTATTTTCAAAAGTGATTTATCAAGAAATACTGGCGGTTTTTCAGCAACATTTGAATTTGTAGACGCTTCCCGATGTAAGACATTATTATTATTATTTAAATCATGGACTCGAATTATATAGAAGAAATGTTCAATAAACCATTTCAATTAATGTATTTATTTTCTTTCGACGTATTATAGAAAAAAATACAATTTTTATTTATATAATATTGAAGACATATTGAACATTTTTCGTGCATGGTGTCAATGCAATATAATTAAAAATGTAAAAATTATGTTTGAAATTTACAGCGTGTGGCAAAAAGTTTTATAGTCCAACAGGAGTGTTACGGTCTCCAGGATTTCCTAAAGGGTATGGATCTAGAAAATCATGCGAATGGATAATATCCGTTCCTACGGGCCAGCAAATTGAGTTGCTTCCAAAAACATTTGAACTTGAGTCCCATTCCGAATGCAATTATGATTATTTAGAAATAAGGTAATCAAATCAATACATAAATTACATCATAAAAGTTCTTAATAAATTTTTTCTAAAGAAACGGTGGAAATTCAGATTCACCACTGTATGGGAAATTTTGTGGTTCCATTATTCCTGAACATTTAACATCCTTCGGCAATGAAATATACTTGAAATTTGTTACAGACCATTCAAATAATTATAAAGGATTTGAAATCGAATGGGACGGAACCGCAACAGGTTAGTGTAATAGGAAGAAATTCTGAGAGAATAATAACAATCAAATGTTTTAAAGGGTGCGGAGGAATGTTAACAACTCATACAGGTCTAATAACCTCTCCCAATTATCCAAACCCTTATGGGGAAAATTCTGTATGTATTTGGCGAATTAGTGTCAGTATGGGATCCACTATTAAAATCATTATATCTGATATAGAAATGGAAGGTACCAGCAGTTGTATTTTTGATTATTTGGAAGTATGTAAAGTTTCAGCCATTAATCATATTTAATACTAATTACACCTATTTATAGATATTTGATGGTCGTGAAACATCTAGCCGTAGTCTCGGTAGATTTTGTTCAGACAACCATCCGTTAGAAATAAATTCCACAGGAAATCATGTGTATTTAAGAATGCAAACCGATCATTCAAATCAAGAACGTGGATTTTCCCTAAGATACATGACTGTGTGCCATACAGAAATCACAGGTCATATGGGTGTAATAGAATCACCAGAATTTCCAGGAAATTATCCACCCAGTATGGACTGTGAATGGACGGTTCGAGCTATAAAAGGAAATAAGATATTTATGGAATTTTCACATTTTGATGTCGAAAATAGGAATGATGATATTTGCAGATTTGATTATGTGGAAATTAGAGAAGTAGATGGTTCAAGAGAAGCATCTTCTAGAAAATATTGTAATCATGCACCAGCAAATTTTACTTCCCAATTTGAAGTGGTTGTTGTTAAGTAAGGATTTTTTCTATCAGCTGAAAATTGACTTTTTTTTATATAATTAGATATTGGTCCCAAAATGGAATTTAAATGGTTTTCTAAATTGGCAAAATTTTGAGAAGTTAATTCTTCTTAAATAAAAATTTACTTCTCAAAATTCCATTTTAGAACCAATATCTAATTATATAAAAACAAAAAAAAATTCTTAATTCTTCTTAAATAAAAATTACCGACAAAAATGGCAACATGGCAACGTGATTGCGTTTGGAGCGGGAGGTACCGAGTTCGAATTTAGACCGAGGCGGGATGGAATTTTTCATTCGTAATTAAAAATGCATGTGTTCAGAACCCACCTCAAAAATAGTAGGTCTCCTAGTTCCTAATAACCTTAGTCGTTGATGTACTAGGTTAACAAAAAATTGAAATACAATACAAATAAAAATTGCATCGTGTATGTTTTAATTTGTTTTTAAATAATTAAAGTTTTTCTAATCATTCAAGCAAGTGTTAGTATTAATAGTAACTTTCTAATTTAGATTTATAACCGACCGAAGTGTACCCGGAAATGGATTTCGCTTGGAATGGAAAGTTGAAGGTTGTGGTGATCTAATGACTCGACCAGAAGGAACATTCACATCTCCAAATTATCCGAGTGCATACCCGAGGAATACCCATTGTGAATGGACAATAAAATCTGAATATGGACTTTCTGTTGAACTCACAATTGGTAGTTTCGCAATGGAATCTTCAGATAACTGCCATCTTGATGGACTATTTGTAGGCTAAGTTAAATTACCCACAGATTCACGAGATTCTAATTTTTTTGGTTTATGTGAATTTTAAGATATCAAATGGGAGAGATAGCTCTCAGATATTAACAAGTCTATGTAATGCTAAGACTACCCCAACAGTTATTACTGGACAGGGAAATGAAATGTTTATCAAGTTTTATAGTGACGGTACCGCTTCCAACAGAGGATTTTCAGCAACTTATAAATTTGTTGAATCGAGTAATTTCTTTTTCTGGGCATTTATATTGATACATCATCATTAATTATATTTATTCTACAGAATGTGGAGGAATATTAACAATATCCAACGGTTTTATTTATTCACCGAAGTATCCAAACAATTATGATGTGGACATTGTTTGCGAATGGCTTATCAAAATTGAAAATAATCATTTAATTGAGTTAAATGTAATGGACTTTGATATTGAGGGTAGCAACAATTGTGTTCATGATAAATTGATGGTAAATATTGAACTAAAATTTCTGGTTTATTTTAATTGCTTATTTTAAGATTTATGATGGCCCTGAAAATAATGAAGAAAAATTATTAAATACTCTTTGTGGAAACCAAATGCCAAACGAAACCAAATATTTATCTTCCGGAAATGAAATGCTTCTAAAATTTACAACTGATGACACCATCCAAGCTAAAGGATTTAAACTGAACTATACTGTGGTAAATATTAATATTTTATTATATAGTTTAAAAAAATATATGAAATATAATATTACAATTTCATGTTTATACATATGGTGAAATAATGTATTGTTCTTCAGACATGTGGCGCAAGAATAATTACAAACGATACAGGCATTTTAACGCTTTCGGAAGATTTAAAAAATAATTTCAATAATTGCACATGGACAATAGAAGCAACTCAGCCGAGTCAGCATGTTACTTTAACAATTACTCATTTAGATCTTGATGAAGAATCAAACGTTGATGATCGATGTAAAATTAATCTTGATGTGAGTGTAGATAATTATTCTAATTTTTTCTGAGATCTGAACTTTTCGCGACCTTTGTAGATATATGATGGTGATAATCTCCAATCACCTAAAAAAGGAAGTTATTGTGGAATAAAACACCCAATTCCTATTATCAGTTCTGGTCAATTTTTAACGGTTAATCTCTACACTCGAGAAACACGTGGCTTCAAGCTAACTAACATGCACTTCACTGCACACTACTCCGTTTATGATAATGGTGAGAAAATATTCGGAGATAATAGTATTGGAGAGAATTTGTAACCTTATATTTATTTTTTAGCATGTGGAGGAACCTTTACATCAGAGCATGGAACTTTTGCAACACCTCATTATCCGAGATCGTATCCACTTAATGTTGAATGTGTATGGAATATTGTAGCATCGCCTGGTAATCGAATTGGAATTAATTTGCAATCTTTGAATATACCACAAACTGATAATTGTCACGATAGCTACTTAGAAATAAGAGAGATTCAAGCAGATGGAAAATTAGTTGGAACTTATTGTGGATCAAATTCAGCACTAAACCTAACATCTTCAAGTGGTTATTGGATTAAGTTTAGAAGTGGCGATTTAGAAACTGGGAGTGGTTTTATAGCCGATTATTTCTATGGTAATTTTTGTTGCAAATTATATGCTGCTATTTCTCATTATTTCATTTATAGATCCGCACAATGAATTATCTGGACCATTGGGTAAAATATCATCTCCTCTCTATCCCCATTACTTAATATCCGGAGATAAAATATATACTTGGAGATTATCTGTTGAGTTCGGTTCGCTAATTACAATTACGTTCGAAGAATTTGGTATTGGTCAAACCAGTGATTGCAATTCTTTGTTAAAGGTATTTTATAAATGGTGGGTGCAATCATCTTCAAATTTAATTTCACACATGTATTCCTGTTAAATATAGATTTATGATGGATACGATGAAAATGCACCTTCTCTAACAGAAGATCTATGTGGATCAGATATTCCGGACCCTGCAACCAGTTCATCAAATGTTCTATACTTTCGACTAAGGAAAACGAGAGACACTAAAAGAAATCGATTCTTAATAAACTGGAAATCTATTGATAAAACATCTATGGCAGGGAAAAACGAATCTAATTTAATTTGTGGTGACACCACAATTGTTTTATCTCAATTAAACGACACTGTAAATTTCACATCACCTGGTTATCCTTATGGTTATGGCTCAAATATTAATTGTAGTTGGATTATAATATCAAATTTGACAACTCATCACCCTTCGTTAAATATGAAAGAAATTGATTTAGAAGATATGGAAAATTGTCTTGCTGACTATATTGAAATTTTTACAAGTGATGACTTAAGCACATGGAAAAAACTAGATAAGCGATGTTCTTTTGATTCAGAAAAAAATAATATTTATCACGGAAGTCCATATCTGCGAATAGATTTCAGATCAGATTTTTCAGTGAATAAAACTGGATTTCGTGGTTTATTAAAATTACAATGTGGATCTTTTCTTAAAGGTTCTACTGGCATGATTAAAATGATAATGAATGATGAATCGTACATTTATCAACCAGACAGATTTTGCACTTGGAATATTACTGTACGACGAGGACGCACAATAAAATTTAATTTTGAAAGTTTGGCTTTACCAATGACACATGATGATCGCTGTGGATCTTCCATTATATTACGAAACGGTATTGATGAAGATTCACCATTATTGGGAATAGGAAAATATTGTGGAACAACAATTTCTGAAATCAATCAAACATCCAGTAATCGAGCTTCTGTCAAATTCAATATGGGCTCGGAGCGACCTTTGGAATTTATATTACGCTACCAAGAAATGTCCCCAGAGTGTGGAGAAAGTGTGATTCTTACAAAAAACTTAAATTCAACTATAATTAGTTCACCCAATTATCCTAATGTTCCCTATCCACACAGTGAATGTATTTGGATAATTATGGCTCCCGCAGGAGAGAATTTGAAGTTTGAGTTCCTGGAAACTTTCGATTTGCAATTTAGTAAAAATTGTGAGTCTGAATATGTAGAAATTAATGATGGAAGTACGAGTAGATCGAATATTATAGGAAAGTATTGTGGAACAAAACCGGCACCATATATTTCGAGTAACAATATTTTGCGATTTAAGTTTTTCACTGATGTGTCAGAACCAAATAATGGATTTAAAGTAAAAATATCAATTGCCTTGTGCGGTGCGGTATATCGGTCTAATAAGGGTATAATTTCCTCTCCAAACTATCCCGCTCTTGGTGCATACCCCCCAAATTCGCTCTGCGAATACCATATTGTAGGAAAACTTAGATCTTCTCTTAATCTCACCTTCATAAATATCGATTTACCAGAAGGAAATTGTTCTGAATCAGATTATATTCAGATATTATCACTACTTCCAGATCAAAGTCGTAATGTAACTGAAAACGACTTGGGCAGATTTTGCGGTTCAAATCTTCCTCCTCCAATTTTGGCTGAAGGGAATGAAGTTAAAATAAGATTTAAAACCTTTGCACTTCAGCATTTAGGAGGCTTCCAAATAGCCTATAACTCGAGTGAGATAATTTGTGGAGGAGATATTACCGGTGAGTCAGGAATTTTAACAAGTCTTGGATACCCTTCAACGAGAAGAACATATTGCGTCTGGAAAATTACTGTTCCTAAAGGAAGACGAATAACTGTGAATATCATTGATGTAGATCTATCTCCGATTGGTTATTCAGCCGTGTTGTTTTATAATGATCATGACTATAGTAATCGATTTGCCAGTATCAAATTCGGAGATACATTAAAACCCATTTCTTCGACAGATAACAAAATGCAAATTTCCTTTTATGCTGGCTCTTCAAATCATCGCGGATTAAAACTTGCGTATAATTCAAATGAATCTACAATTTGTGAAGGTGATTTAAAGAAACTTACGGGTAGTATATCCAATCCAGTTAATATAAGTTCATTTTCATGCGAGTATCTACGTGAGTCAATCCCATTTTTCGTTCAACCAAATATTGGCACCATGACTTTAGAATTTACTGATATGGCAGTAGGAAACAAGTCACAACGTGCATGTTCCTATTCTAGTGGAAAAATTGCGGTTACCTCAGATTCAAATGAACTAGCTATTTTCTGTGGAAATTCAACAAAAACAGCTACAATCAGATCACCATTTATAGACACGAAAATCACTGCTAGTCGAAATGATTATAGTGGTCCTGTTATATTTAATTTAGCATATAAAGTACACGAGTGTGGTGGGATATTGCACAACCATTTAGAAGAATTTATAAGACAGCCTAATTTTACTGAAAGTTATGGTAAAGTTGATTGTGCGTGGCAAGTAAAATACAACGAAGAATCAAGAGTAAATTTGCTTTTTAGAAATTTGAATTTCAAATTATCATGTGATAAAGAATATATTAATATTTATAATGGGCCGTCACCAAAAAGTCCAAAAATAGGAACCTATTGTGAAGGTCGACAAGAGAACATAGTAGGTAATTCTCATTTACTCTTTATTGAATATCATACAGATGTGTATAATCGTGATTCTAGTTTTGAACTTAAGTTAACTCCAACATTAACAGCATGTGGTGGTATTCTAACTCGCACAAGTTTTAATTTTGGAATTCCTGCCACCAATTCACAATATCCCAACAATATTGAGTGTATTTGGGAAATTCATGTATCTCTGGGATATCATATCGGATTATTTTTTACAGGACGCTTTTATATAGAGCAAAGTGTTAATTGCTCTAAAGATTATGTAGAAGTATCCGATAATGTTAATAATAGTTGGAAATTCTTAGGTCGTTTCTGTGGTCGAGAAATTCCATCTGCACTAAATTCAACAGGTACGAAAATGAAATTAGTTTTTCGAAGTGACAGCGCGATAAGCGGAGATGGTTTTAATGCTACTTGGGAAGAAAATTGTGGAGGAACGTTTATAGCACATGCAAATACACAAATAATTTCGAGTCCAGGGTTCCCAGAGCATTACGAAAGTTTGATGTCATGCAACTATACTATACTTGCGCCAGAGAATAGCTTTATAAGTTTGAAGTTTTTAGATTTTGTGATTGAGAATGATAATGACTGCAGATTTGATAATGTAACAATATATACCCCAATAAAATATAGAAGGAATTCAAATGAAATGGAAGAATCTGGAGTTTTCTGTAAAACGAAGCCAAATGATTTACGAATAAAAAACAAAATTAACATTGTATTTAAGAGTGATATTATTGTTAATTTAGATGGTTTTCAATTTGAGTATGCTCTGGATCAGTGTGGGGGAATTATTACGGAATCATCTATTATTGAATCTCCTCAGACAAGTGGTTCTGATGTTTATGCACCACATTTGATGTGTTATTGGAATATTTCAGCACCAATTGGTAAAAAGATTTCAATTCGCTTTGAGACACTTCATTTAGAACACAACGGCCATTGCAGCTATGACTATATTGAGGTATATGCTGATAACGAAACTGTAATTGACAAACGGTTGGCCAAATTATGCGGAAACTTAAAAGAACATCTACCGACAATAAACGTAGATTCAAATCAGGCAATTGTTCATTTCCGTACTGATTCGTCAAACCATTTTGGTGGATTTTCCGCACTTGTTATTTTCTCGGAAATGTGTAATAAGAAAGTGAATTTAACGGATGCATCGCCAAATTTCGTTTTAAATGAAATTCATACTACATATGCACCACTATTAGATTGTCATTATTTCGTAGCTGCACCTATTGGTCGATCGATTAAAATTTCATTTGATCAATTCCATTTAGCGTCTTGTGCTGCTACCTATAATAAATCAGGATGCGCATGCGATTTTCTTGAGATTAGGGATGGTGAAGGCCCGTTTGCTGATCTCATTGGTGAATATCATGTTCATTGTTTACTTTGATAAATTCTAAAATTTTTTTAATAGGGATATATTGCGGACAAACAACCCCACCAGTTGTAACATCTTCAGGTTCAGCTCTTTGGATTAGATTTGCGACAGACTCTACGCTCAGCAGTACAGGATTCATTGCCTCTATGAGTTTGCACGAGTCAGAATGTGGGCCTAATATGATTACAATTTCTAAAGATCAAGTATGTAATTTTGTCCTTGGCAAGAAATCTATATATTTGTTTGTGTGTAACTAACTTTTTAAATTTATTATAAACTCTACAGACGAAAATAATTCAATCACAAGGAGATGGCACATATTTACCAAATATTAGGTGTGTTTGGACCGTAACTGCTGCATTTGATGAAGTGATTGAAATTGACTTTCAAAAACTCGATTTACAGGCTGCAGGTGACTACGGAGAGTGTTCTAATGATATGTTACAAATTACGGATGAGCGTGTATGATTATTTGAATGTAGTATTTTATTAATTTACTATAGTATAAAATTTTGTGTTCCTTGTATATAGGTCACACCATTTATTTCTGAGGGATTAGGGAGAGACACCATTTTTAGTGGAAAAGCTGAATCATCCCGAAACTCTTTTAATTCGGTAGGTTGTGCATTTATGATCTGCAGTTAAATTATTGTGACTCTGACATTATTTTCAGGGAATTAGAGGTCCAATCACACACAATCAATATTGTGGTCAAGGACAACCACAACCCTTTATAAGTTCTTCTAATATCGTGCACATAAAGTTTCAGACTGATTCTGAAATAGAGGCGACTGGATTCAAACTTGAAGCAAAAGTTTTACAAAGTAGGCGAATACAAATAAATAAATAATTATGTTAATTGGTTTCAATACAAAAATTTTATGGTTTCCTTCTATATTAGGTTGTGATCGAAATTACACTAGTACACAAGGACGAATTGTAGCTAATAGCGCCAAGGAATGTTCCTTCTGGATAACTGCTCCAGAAAACTACACATTATCTCTGTATTTTATTTCGTTATATTTCTCAGGAAGTAATTGTGATAGAAATGGAATGAAAGTAAATACAAGTGCATGATAGAATCATTACGCAAATAATATTTTTATTTTTTTCAGATATACGAGAATGGTCCTAATGGAAGACTGATAAGTAACGTTTGTGGGTATGCACTTCCTGATCCTATATTTGCTACCACCAAATCTTTGTATATTAAGATACAACAGCCTGACGATCATCATGGAAGTTACGATTTTTATTATTTAGCATCTGATCAAGGACAAGGATGTGGTGGTCAAATATTCAACTATGGTGGTATATTCAGCAGCCCTATGTATCCACAAAATGATCGAAATTTTTCTGACTCCGATGGGACATTTCTGTTCCACAAAATTTAAAAGTTTCTTTAAGATTTTCTATGTTTGACTTAGGATCTCATATATTATGTGATTCAAATTTTGTAGAGATAATAGAAATTAACCAAAACACTCAAATACAAACTGTAGCCAGAAAGTATTGTGGAGAAGAATCACCTGCAACTTACCGGGGCAACAGAAATATATTATCAGTTCGATTCAAAAAAACTGTTAATTTTTCGGGTACTGGATTCATTGCACAATTTATGGGAACTCATGATGGTAAACATACATTTTTTTTTAATCTTAATAAAATTTATAATTAATTTTTTATGTTTAAGATACTGAAATACATGATTGGTAAAACAAACAATGAACAGAAGATAGCCACATATTCCGAAAAATGAGTCAAGGATTTTTTTTAGGAGTTTTTTTTTTAAATTTATCGTTTCATTTTTATGTAATATTCAATTCATATTTGTTCTAATGTTTTTTTCTAATGTTCTTAGTTTTAAGTCCGGTTGCTGTTACCACCCTTTTATTTTTTTTGTTTTTCTAATTTTTCATTTTCACTCTATTATTTTTAAATTGCTTTGTAAAAAGTAATAACAAATGATAATTATTAAATTGCAATAATAGTTTTTGATTAAAATTATAATTAATAAGTTGTTTAAAAAAAAATTTATTATAATAAAATGAACATAGAACGTTAAAATTCACGTTAAAATAATGCATTAACAGTTAGAAGTTATTGGAATTAAGAATTTTTTATTTTCTTTAAAATCGAACACAGATTATAAAGTTTTTGTTATTTCCATTCCCTGTTTTTTAGTGTTTGTGATAGAACCAGTTGTGATGGACTAGTGCTTTTTATCTGTTAATTCTGTTAATTTAGCAAATTAAATACTTACATGTAATTTATATATATAAAATCGTATATTTTCTCTTATTTGCTTGAATCAAAAATAAAATTGTATACTTAATTGTTAAAGATCTGATAAATGTATGGAAATAATGAAAATAAATTAGATTGTATTCATTTTTCCTGAACTACCTTGAGATCAGATTTGAAATGAAGCTATATAAATCACCATTAATTAATCTCACTAATTTTAAATAAATAAAACAAAATTGTTTAATTATTATTATGCAGAATGCATTTCGATGTATTCAACATCATCATCAGCTGCTTTTTTTATGGCGTCTCAAAATTGTTTTAAAAATTTGTTATACATTCATATAAAAAATTTTTTGTTATAAAATAAACTACTAGATATATACATTTTTTCTAGAAAATACAAATTCACTAAGTACTGCAATTACTAAATACAATTCCCTATTTATGACAAAAATTAAACAAAAATGACGATATGGGCTCAACATCTATGTTTATGACATTGTTCTTATTTTTTCTAATATAATAACTCTCCCATGTGTCAAGCTGATTTTCATCATCTACTTGTTTTAATAATTTCATATTGTTAATTTGCATATTAAAAAGTCCATTTTCCATACAACCGAAGATTTTGACGGTCTATTATATTTAATATGTGCCATGTGTTCCTTGAATCTTGTCTGTATCTTCCTTCTTGTCTGACCAATATATATTTTACTACAATCTCCACAATTTATTTGATAAATTCCCGATTTCTGGAGGCATGGAATTTTATCTTTGTTGTTGCATAATAAAGTTTGTAATTTGTTTTTGTTTGATAAAACCAATTCTAAGTCATGTTTTTTAAATACTTTCTTCAGTTTATTTGTAATTCTCGGTTCAAAACAACATTTTATTCTATTTCGATTTTGTTTTTGTTGTGGTTAACGTGGTAAAAAATTTTTGAGTTAATTTTTTCGTATGTTTGTATACAAGGGTGTCAATCTTAGTTGTTGTGTATCCATTTATGTCTGCAATGTCCTTTATATTATTTAAATCTTTCATATAATTAATCGTTGATAATGGTAGTCGACACATTCTGTAGAACATACTATTTAACGCTGCCTGTTTTATATTTATAGATGTATATGCATCATTCGTTACATATCATTTTGTATGTGTGGTTTTTCTAAATATGCTTACATCTATTTTTGCATCATTGGTTCTTGTTAAAAGTAAGTCCAAGAAAGGTAATTGTTGGCCATTTTCCAACTCTACAGTGAACTTGGGTATTTTTTGTTTAAAATTTCAAGCAAAGGTTCAACTTCCGTACGCTTAATAACTGTAAAAATATCAGCAACATAACGATGCCAAAGATTAGGTAAAATATTGCTCCTAATTAATTCTGATTCGAAGTAACCCATGAAAGTGCTAGCTACCAAGCATGACAAGGGATTCCCCATACTTGTACCGTGTGTTAATTTATAGAACTCACCTTTATATTGTAATTCATTTTGTTCCATACACATCTTTTTTAACGGTGAAAATAAGTCTGACTCTTGTTATAGAATGTTTAAATTTTGTAACCAATTATTAATTATTTGTAATGCTTCTGAAACAGGAATATTTGGAAATAAAGAGACTATATCAAATGACAACAAAATGTCATTATCACGCTGAATATCCTTTATTTTTTCAACAAATTCAAAACTGTTCTTAATGTACAACTCTTCAGGGTGGATCAAATTTTTTAAATTCCTCAACCAACCATTTCGCAATTTTGTACGCCGGTGCATTAATATTACTAACTATTGGTCTCATTTTATTAAGTACTTCGAATATTTCATTCATTATTTTTATTGCATTTGTCACAGTCTTAATCATTTTTGGTAATGGATTACGTTTCAACTTTTCAAAATCACAAGATTTAATTGTTTCCTCCATCCTACTGTTGTAGTCTCCTTTATCCAAAATCACTAACGAATTTCCTTTGTCAGCTTTTGTGTAATGCACATTCTTTTGCCTTAGTGATTTTACAGTCTCAAAATGAACATCATTTATTGGTTGGGTCCTAGTATTCAATATTCTTTTTAATATGGTTTTTGTTTCCTGTCTGATGTCATTCTTAACAAAATCTTGTTTGGATTTATGGCCTGCATCTATGTGTACTACCAAATCTACGACATTTGTTAAGTTTAGTTCGTTCTCCGAGAAGACTGCACTTGACAAATTCTTAACATAATCCGGTACACATTTAACGTTTGGTTGTGTAATTTTAATTTCATTTTATTTTTTATTAGTTTCTCAAATTTCTTATTTAGGGTCTCTTTTTATAATTTGTGTATTTGTGTGTCAACTCACTTATTTGATTCAAATTATTTATCCAACTTACATGTTCTGTGTTGCTTAGGTTTTTTGTTATCTGCAAATGTAGATTGTATAATTTCATTCCGTTTCACTCAATTTCTAGTATTGATGGTGTTGTTCTAAAACCATCCATTTTTTCTTGTATTCTTCAGTTAATTTCTGGGTTCTAGTATTATTCATGATCTTTGGAAACACTTTTTCTTTCTTACATTGTCTAAGAAAAAATAGATCTGCTTTTATACTATGAACTTTCTTTTTGTTATTATTTTATTATTATTTTGAATCAAAATTATCGGTAGGTATTGTTTGCTTTTAGTGTCCAATATCTTTAATGTAAATTTAAAATTTGAGGTCAACATTTAATTCAAACTTTCGATTTTTTCTATAATTAATGCATAGTAAAAAATGTATTGTTAGATTAGTTTATGGAAATAAAGTTAATTATAATTAATTATAGTAATTAAACAGAAACTGAACCGTCAGATTTTCAGTTTGCAAAATTTAAACAGCTGCAAAATCAACTAAATATTCACCAATGAATGCAATGACCATCAGGCTAGAAACTGGCAGGATCTTCACAGTGATACTCAAATTAAAAACAATTATAATCTTTTCAATTGTATTTTTTATTGATAAAACAACAAAATTGTAAAAACACATCAAAAAAATCGAATTGAAACAATTTTACAATTAATTCAGATTTAAAATATACGAAAATAAATTTTTACAAATTTTAAAAATATTATTAAATAATTTCAAAAAAAATTCGGTTTTAGTTAAGGCTTTGGGTTTTTCATAAATTTTCATTGAAAAAATTATTGCATTTAATTTTCTTAAATGTTTTTCAAATGCATCATATTTGAGATAGTAAACAATCCAACTCGTTATTATGCAAATTAATAGCAAATATAAAATATTTATATATCGACCGTCTGCAAATAAATAAATTAATGAAAATTTCACCAGTAATTGAACAAAACACATTTTCTAGTTTTTATTTTATATTTAACAAAATTCAAACAATGTGATTTTGTTTGATTATATAATTAATTAAAAAAGTACTTACTTCCTTTATCAGAATTAAATTTTGGTTTGAAATAATTTTTAGAACAATTCTCACAGCAATTCAATTTTTTCATTGCATTTTCTGTTGGATATATTTGATTTAATCGAATTTTAATTTGATTTTCCTGATTTTCAAATTCGTTAAATATTGAATTGGAAAAATCACCAATAAATTGTGGATTTCTATACAAATTATGTAAATTTTTTGATTCATTATATTTTAGCATCCATTGATTGTCACCAGTTGAATACAAATCTGTAAGTTTATCAGATTGTACACATTTATCTGAGTATATTGAAACTTTTTCAGATCCATCAAAATATACAGTTTCTTCATTGCTGTTTTCTGGACCACAATTATCCTCTTTGGAAATTTCAGTTTGTGTCACAGATTTTTTATCGTCAGATTTCAATTTAGTCTTATTCGGCATAAGACATTTAAGTTCTTGAATTTTATTTACGTTTGAAATTGTAAGAGATAATTTGTTCATTTTATTTTGTTCAACAGGAATTTGAAAATAATAATTTTGAAAAATTTTCTTAATTATATTATCCCTTTCAAATTCAACAATAAATTTACCTAAATATTTCCCGTGAACTTGATCCAATTTTTTTAAATATGACAGACTTGAGATATTGTTATTCTTATTGCACCTGTAATATTTAATGTAATAATAGAAAATAATAAATGATGTGAAGTTTATAACAATCAATATTCATCACAACTGATCTGTATACACAAAATTGCTAAAGTTTAAAAAATATTTGTATCCTCTTTGAATCAACAGTTTTTAAATTTAAAAAAAAACCTAAAATATCAAAAATCGCCAGACCAAAAATTAAGGAAGAATGGGAATTGAATAGTAAGTTTAAATTCAGTTCACACAAAGTAACTTTTTTTTGGTTAAGGAATAAAGATAGTTTTGATTTTTCACAACCGTTTTTTTTGCAATATTTTACAATTTTTTCATTTTACCTTTTTGTCTTTCGTATTAAATAATTTGGTTTTCTGCATAATGAAATAATACTTTTGCTTTCCTAAAACATTTTAAAAATAACTATTATTAATTTATATAACATTTGGGTTTTTGTAACAAATTTGAATTATTTATATAATTTACACGCCAGAATTAAATGATTTTAATAATATAAATTAGTTAAGGTAGAATTTTGTAATTAAAAATCAATTCAAACCTGTACTTTATTTTGATTTCCTTCATCAATTTTACAATTATTTCTGTAAATTATAAAAAAGTATTAACATAATTGAAAACAGAATAGTAAACTTCTTGCATTTTATTATTATCTTTGTTGTTGGGAATATCTTCAGATATTTGTTGTGACTTATTTGTGGTGTTTAAATTTATGTTGGAAACTGAGGAATTATCAATCAAATTTTCGTGTTTCTCATTCCTTTTGTATTGGCCATTATTTTTGGATTGATTTGATGAAATATTTTCATTAATTTGACTTTTTTTTCTTTTTAATATTAAAATAATTTGTATAAAAATATTTAGAACAATTTCAAACAAAAATAAAGAACCTCATAAACCTGGGATCAATTGTGTGCCGTGCATGATGGTATTTAGAAGTTGAAATTTGTTCAGCTCCTATTTTAGGATAACATCTGTTACCTGCTAAATAAATATATGAGAATAAAAAAAATCTTATATAAAAAAAACCCCAAACAAAGATTGTTTTCTTACTTGTTTTTATTGAACTATTTGAAGTACAATCGTAATTATCATTAACTCCAATTACAAATTTTGGAGGATTTATTCGTTTTGAAGAAGGACTAAAAGATGCCATTAGAAAAATTTGCTTCAAATTTAAAAAATTCTTATATATAAATTATTCTTGTACATAGATAATTATTATAAAAATATAAAAATTATTTATTAAAAATGGCAACAAAATTTTGTTTTCATAATTGGATTGCTTCGACTTCATTTTATATATGTTTGTTTTTGATATTATATCATTATTCAAAAAACCAAAATAAAAGTTTTTTTAATCGTTATTTTTATTGTTGTTGATATTATTTTTACTTCTTATTATAATTTGTATGATGATAGAAGCAGGCTGCATAGACGACGAGATGTTGGCATAATATTTCTATAATTATTTTAGGTTTGTTATTATTATATTATTTACTTAGTTGCTTTTTTACTACTGAACATAAGTTAATTATGTAATAAATTATAGCCATATTTTTTTAAAATTTTATTCATTAGTAATACATAAATCAATGTTTTATAATATAGTTTATTCTCGGAAAAAGATTTCAGGTATGGATTTCGAACCTACCATAGATTAAAATTATAAATAAATAAGTTAATAAAATTATACAAATATATGAAATATTCTGGAAATTTTAAAAACATGATTTGTTGAAATTTAAAATTGTTTGTTCCCAACAAACACGAAATAAACATATAAATAAACAAAAATATGTATACATTTATTATATATTATAATTATTATTATAATATATAATAATAATATAATTATTATTATTATTATTATATATTATAATTTATTATATATTATATATATATATATGTATTATATATACATTTATAATTAAAAATGAAGCGAATATAATTTGCGCTAGCAGACAAAACGACGATAAAAATACTATACTTGCGACAAATCTACATCGTGCTAATTTTTTTCATATTTTACACGAAACATTTTAACGCAATTCCTTGCTTAGCGGTTTCATTATTTATTTACCAGTTAAATAACATGAAAAACACAGAATTTCTGTTTTATGTCTGTTGGGATAATGTTTGTGGTGAATTTCTGGTGAAATCTAAAATGAGAGGTGAACATCAGAAGGTTTTATGACTACTTCACGTTATTGGGAGTGAAATAATAAAAGTCAGAAAAAGAAAAAAAAATCAGTAAACTTTTAATGATGGCGCGGGGTGTTTGTTTTACGAGATGTCATATGATCTTTAAAATTGATTTAACCCGATTTGGATTAAAAACATTAGTTAGTGCTCAACAAAATAACAAGGTAAGTTATACTCCTTGTTATTTTTAATTAAAAACTGCTTAAATCATTAATTAAATATCAATGTAAAAAGTAATCGTATCAAAAAAAAAATTGCTCAATCCGTCCACGAAAAAATGATATATTATCTTACCAGTGTGTGCGTTTAAATTTTTAAGTGTGGTGTGTGTATATATATATGTATGTTCTTATTTAGAAAGAGAAAAGAGTGAAGAAATAATATTTAAATTTTATATTTATATTATATTTTATTATAATATATTTTTAAAACACACCAAAATGAAAGAAAAAAAAACAAACCGCATGTTTTTATTCAGTTTAAATAGTGATAACACCCGTACAATAGCAAATATTATGATAATCTGGTACCAATTAGTATTTTATGTTCATATAAAATAACTGAAAGAGAGAAAAGGATAAAAATAATAAATATTTATATAAAAAAAATTATAATAATGTTAAGAACAGAGGAATAAAAATGTAGAAATTATTGTCTATGTGTGTTAGTAAGAGATGATTAAAGGTAAAGGTGTGTGTGCGAATGTGTATAATATTGTGTATGCGTGTGCATCTTCTCTTAAGATATGTTTAAAAATATATTCTTAGCTAGGTATCAAAATATTTAATTTTTTTTTATTATTGGACTTTTAAAGATTTTTGATTAAAACTCTCACCTCTTCTTGCTCTTGCACCTTAAGCACGTACACATTCATGTGCACACATACGCAAAACAAAAAAAAAACAAGAAACAAGTAAAGTCACTCACAGGTATGGTATTCGACATTTTCTTCCTACTCCTCCCTCTTTTCACTGACAATATTAAGAAGAAGAACTAAACTCAGTTATTCATTAGGTCATCTCTTTGTAGAAAACTTTTTGTTGAGTGAGTGAGAGATACAATTTACATGTTCATGTGTGTTGTGTGATCTTCTTTAAGTTTATGAATAATTTATTGTAGCAACAAAACAAAATCTGTAAATAATATATGTATGCTGGTTCATTGTTCTTCTCGGGAGCCTAGCTAACTCATTTTAAAATTGTTTTTTGCCCCATTTTTAATTCCTTTTTTCACAGTCATCTTTTGGGACTTGAATACCTTTGATATTCAATTTAACACTTGCACTGTTACTGATATCATTACTCACACTATTTTTTTTCCGAAAGTCAATAGTTGAATCAGGTTCTGATTAAATTCCATAATTTTTCCTCAAAACTACGTTAATATTTACTTAAATCCACCAAAAAGAATTCACTTTACCAACAACTGAACAACTAAAATTTGTATTTGACTTTTTATTAAATAATGTTAAATGTTAAATAATGCTTATCTTATCTACCTCTTTAATAAAAAAAACAGGTAATTTTTTTTTGCATTCTAGTGACGGAGTTTTGTTTTGGATTTAAAAAAAACTGGTTCATTGTAAGTTTGGTTATCTTAAAATAATAGTAGATAAGAATAGCGGAATTCTTGAATTAGTATTGATTATTTTTTCTTGTGTAAAATGGGCCTTAAACATATTTTTTTTGTGTTCGTGAGAATTATTACTACCTAAGTACTTCCTTATCCAAAAATTAAATTCGCATAAATCGAACAGTGAAAGATTAAGAATTTTGTGGTTACTAACTACTTAATTTAAGTATTTAAGTATTTAAAATTTTAAGAAAAATAGTATTCAAGTTTCAATTGAAATATTCAACATTTTAATAATAATTTTTTTGGTGATTTTGACGAGGATTTTATACGTCTGGCGCAATAGAAGAACTTACAATAAAGTTTTTAATTAAAATTTAATTTGTTATTTTGAGGAGGTTTTGCTAGCCTACAGATTTTTAAGAAAGAATTATACTTCAAAATAAATCTACTGTAAAATGTTTGATTAAAACGAATACAATAATTGCTAGTATTATTTTTACTTTTAATTTTTAAACTGTTTTTAGTATAGTATTATTTGGGTTTCAACATTTTTAAAACTGATAATTAGGTATCCACAATAAAGTATATGAGTTTATAGAATTGAGCCAATTAAAATATTCTACAAGTTTTATACGAGAGATTTACTGATATAAACTTTAGAAACAATTTTATTTTTTTCAATAACTTAAACTAAGTAATTAATAGTTTTACCACTTCTGATAAAAGAAAGTTCAAATATTTAATATTTTAGACGAGGAATTCAATAAAAAAATATATTATTGCCGAAACAATAATATGCCCACTAAAAAATACAACAAAACTCCTCTTAATAATTTTTTTGTCTTTCGGGAAATTAATAATTCCAAATTAATTGTGTGTGTACATGTAAGTACTATAAAACAAATGTAGCTACGTAGTTAAATTGTTCTATGGAATAAGTACAATCGAATTAAAAAGTAAATCTAATAAGACTAAAAATAATTAAATTAATCCATTTAAAATCGAATTATTTGTATGACCTGATAAATTGTTTGAAGAAAACATCAAATAATTTGAAATTGAAGTTTAAATGAGTTAATGTTAAATATGTTGTGTTTTGTCTACCTCCTACAATACAAATAAAAATGATTAAACTAAGTATAATTTATATTTTTAATTAGATTCACAATAATTTTGGGATGATCATCGTTTCATAATTATCTTTGGAGTTTTGTGATGATGCTTTTAAAATTCTGCAAAAATTTATTTACTTAATTGTAAATTTTTTTTTGTTTTTATCGCGTTTAAAATAAGTATACATCTTTTTTTTTTCTTTCCGTAATTGATGAATGACTCATTTTACTTTGTTTATTTGACCACTTACGAGTTGCGTGAAATTTTTGTTATACTGACCTACACCTATAAATTGACATTTTTTTTTTGTTTTATTTTTATTTACTTTTTTAATACGTCATTCATTATTATGCATTCTGTTTTATTCTACTGTTTTTCTTTATAGTTAGTTGATGTGAATGAATAGTTGTTATATGTTTATGCATTTTACTATCAGTCTCTGTTTGAATGTTAAAATTAAAGCATCTTTAATAAAGAAGAGTCGTTATTTGTTTATTATTTGAGATGTACTTCACTTTTTAAAGCAATTTACTTAAAGAGTTAAATTTTTTAAATTCTATACAAGAGACATATCGCAAAATCATTTTTTTATTTTACAGATTAATTTTTTTCTACGTAATAATATTGACTAGAAATTTTATTCCTAATTTCAGTAAGAAAAATAATTTTTCTGTCATCAAATTATAAAGCAAAAAATTTACAAATGAATAAATCGATTGAAAATGAATGAAAACAATGGTTTTTTTTGCAGCTGAAGTTATCTCTTTTCAGTCATTTATTTCTTTATCTCTCTCTCTTTCTTTCTTTCTTTTTTTTTTTTGCTAAATACAAAAATAAAAAGAGAAAATTTTTAATGAAAAAAAGTTTATCGAATACTTAAATGTTAAAGTTCGCCAAATTTAATATTGATATTTCCGATGATGTTTTGGCTCTAAGTATCTCATATTTGTTATTTGCTCAGTTTCTTCCGATAAATGAAAATGAAAATTTTAAACATCGTTAAAGATAAATCAAAGCTGAGAAAATATTAAATTTATTTTCAGTAAAAACCAACTGTCTTATAAGACCCCCCAATTACAATAAGAAAATCCAGTTTGAATGATGAGTAAGAAGTGAATTAATTAAACATGTTTCGTGATATTGCTTATTATCGTGTCTTGTATAAATGGCTAGGGTAGTGTAAGGTATGGCATTCTTAATGAAATCCAAAACATTTATGGTGAGGTATGTTTCCCTTCTGCGTGGTTAGTGTATATATCGGGAACACTAGTTGTCAACTTAATTTCTGTATTAGTATTTGATAATTTCGAATAAGTAAGGAAGAGTTGTGTTCTTAAGAACAGACCAAACAGCAATTGATCGTCAAAGCTGAAATGAAAAACTCTTTTCAACTTGTTGTCAGAAATCCATTTTGATTACTTTGTTAGTTGAAATTCAATTAATCAATCGATCTCCTATTAATTTGTCTGTAAAATCATTAATTCTTAATGATGAATTGCGAATGCAATTATTTAATATAATTATGTCAAATGGTCAATATGTAAAATAAATAAAACAATAACTTAATTTTAATTTTCTAGCGACGTTTCGACACTGGAAAGTGTCTGCCTGAGGCTTTCAATTAATAATGTTACTGTATAATTATAATCATCCGTCATCCATCCATCTTGATTTATTAAATATAAAATATTTTAAAGTTCTTATAAATAAAATGTTGGAGAAAACGTTACAATAAATATTATCTGTCTGATAACTTTCGACTGCAGTTATCATTTTTTATGCAAAATAAATTTTACATTCAGGATTTTCTTTAAAAAAAACTTTTAAAATAAACAAAAAAATTATCTTATTTTCTCATCGGTCCAAAACTCTTTTTTAATAATTCGTATTATTATTTCTTTTATTTAATAATTTACAAGAATAATTAAACATTAATTTGCATAATTAAAGCAAGTAAATATGACAACATCGCATTTTCTAACTGATAACAAATTGCTCACAATGTTTATGTTTTTTTTTAAGCTAAAACCGGCACAAAAAAAAACACAAAATCAGTTGATTGCAAATTATCTCGAATTTCTTTTTTATTTAATTTAAATTTTAGTTTATTTGAAAGTGAAATTTTTTTCATAATTTGTTCTAATTATTTAGTGAAGTTAATTAGAATTCATTCCAACTTACTTATTTTAAACTATCTGTAAATAATCGAAAATTTAATCTGAAAAGAAATAAAAAATAAAACTGTGGAATGTAACACAAGAAAACATATGTGTATTTTTTTTTTTTTTGTGTTTTGTTTTTTGTTCCTTTGAAACTAACGACTAAAGACTCTGAATTCATGTAACTTTTTATCTATTTTGTATAAAAATATAAAATTGAGTCATTGACAAAATAACAAAAAAAAAAAGAAAATATAAGGCATACGTACGTATGTTAACGATACGTCGCGACTGTTGACTGTCATATGTTTTTTGCGTTTATAATTTTTTTTCGATTTTTTCTTTTTTTTTTTTGGCTTTGGGATAATAAAATTGGATACTGTCAAATTATATTTTGTGTAGCACAGTAGTGGATACTTTAACAAAACAAAAAAAAGAAATAAGACAGAAAGAATAAATTTTGTAGAAAAGAAAAAATTTGTTGAAGAAGAAGAAGAAGAAGAAGAAGAAGGAGGAGGAAAAATACATGGAACTAAAAATAAGAAAATATAACTAAATTAAACTGTTTTTTAAGTGGTGATTCTTTTCGTTTTTTTTTATGTTTATTTTTTTTTTTTTTTCAGTTTACACAAAAATAATAATTATTATTATAAAATAAAACACAAAACATTATGAAATTCTTCTTCGTTTTTTATTTTTTTAATAAACTTAGCGACGATAAAAAATAGAATCTTAATTTTTTTTTTTTGTTTTTGTTTTTATATTTATATTTTTTTTTTTTTGAAAAAAGAAAAAAAAAATACAAAAAGAAAATAAGAAAATATTCTGTTTAAAAATTTAGTGAAGATGATGAAAAGTAAATCGTTTAAATGGAATTTTCTTTGTCTTGTGTTTTTCTTGGGTCTGGTCAGGACGTAGGTTTTTGGTAATTCTGAGCATTATTTCTTGATTTTTTTTTTTGCTAAATTCTAAAATAATTTTTTCTTTCACTTTTCAATATTTCTTTCACATTTAAAAGGTTTAGAATTAGTTTCGTAAAATACTCTTTGACTAGGCTTACAATTTTCTTTCCATTTTTTGTCTTTGTTTCAAAATTATGAATTCAAAAGAAAAACCAGTTCTGTATGGATTTATTCCATTTTAATTTTTGTAGATATGATTTAAGTCAGAGATACTAACTAAAGACTACATGAAGTCACAATCACGTACACATATTATTTAGTCTTCTACTTATGTAATAATTTTTCTTTGAAACAAAAAAAAAAAAATCTATTTTAAACGATTGGAAAGCGAAAAACAAAATTTGTTCAAGTTTCATTTCGAAAGAAAAGTAAAAAATATAAATAAAAATAACTAACTATAGAGTCTTTTAATTTTTATTTATCAAAATATTTAAAAACCTACCATAGTCCATGCCATGTCTTCATTCCATTACTCTGTTCTAACGTCTGAGCAAAAGCAGTTGGAGAGCAGGAATAAAGAATTTATGGGATGGGGCAATAAAAATCTTTTTTTAACTATCATCATTCATAAAATTAATTCATACATAAAATGCGTTCGGTGTCGTCGGATCGATTGCTGTCTATCTGTTTCTTTTTTTTTCATTTCTGCAAAAATTAATTTGATTTTTTTGTTGTATGTTTTTTGTTGGTGTACTTTGACACTTTAAAGTTAAACACAAACAACATTTTTACAGGCACGCGAATTTTTATGAAGTGGGCTGAATCCAAAATTTGGAATAAAATTTATTTACAAAATTTTAGAAAAATATTGGTAAATCTTAAGGGCTTTCGGTATGTCACTCGTTTTATTTCAATTGATTTTTTATTAAATTAAATTTTTTCTTTCATGAATTATGAAATTATGAATTCATTCTGGTTTAATTTTTTTTCTGTGTTTCTCTTTGTATTCTTATTTTATTTTTGTTTAGTCTATTTTGAAATGAAAAAAAAAATTAAAAAAAGATTTGTTGTTATTGTTACGTGTTGTTGTTTCTTTATTATTGACCCGCGTTTTTTATTCGAGCGTATTCACAATGGTGGTTACACAACAATTATTTAAAATATTTCTAAAACGCGTCGGTTATTTGGTCCCAAAGATATTATTTGTTAAAATGAGATAAAAACTAAACTTTTTTTCCCGCTGTCATTTTAAATCAGACAATTCATTGATTGAAAAATTGCTACCGTTCCCTAGAATTTTATTTGAAACTTTCTCATTGGCATTTTTTTTTTGTGTTTTTTATCAAAATTATTAAAGATTTGTTAATTAAATTATATTAAACATAATTGTGGATAAGCCATTAAACTTGAAAATTTTATTCAAGGTTTTCTTTTCCTTTCTCTCTCGATTTTTTTCCTTTGTTTTTTTTTTCTTTACTTACGCGAATGCTAAGTATGTATTTGTCTCATTGCAACAAAACAAAATAACAGAAAGCTTAAAAAAGAAAAACAAAAAGATATAATTCAACCAATAATATAAACGAAATGAACAAAATAAAACAAACATTATTTTTGTTTACATTTTTTTTAAGGCTTTTAATCGTGTAAAAAACCATTCAAGTCTTATGCAAATAAATGTGTGTATATGTATGTATGCGCGTGTATTGAATTAGTTGTGTATTTGACGTGACGTGACTTGACGTGAGAACTCCCTAAAATAGATTTATGATTCTCTACAAAAATAAAATATAATAATGCTTTTTTTTCTTCCTCTCATCTGATGTATATTTTTTTTTCTTTTATTTTTGTCCAAACTTTTAAAACTGAGAGAAAAGAAAAAAATTTTTTAAAAAGTTTTTTTTTTCTCCTTTTTGTCCCACTTTTTCTTTTATTTTGGGTGTAGTTACTTTACTTCCAGCTTTGCACTTTACTTTTCCTGAAAGTACATAATACAATATTTCTAAAAATAAAATAAAATTCTTCATAAGAAAAATCCAACAACAATAAGAGCAACGGTAAGACAGAACGACAGCCGTAGCTGAACTCGACACTTGACAATCACAACAAGAACAACAATAATAAGAAACGAAGAAAAAATCAATGTTGCCATTCTCTACTACAATTTTAAAAATGTTTTATATTTTACAAGGTCAAAGGTTTAACTTTTCTACTTAAAAACGAAAGAAATCGAAAGAAAAAGATGAGATGATGATTTTTTTTTTTACTGATTTTTTGGTATATTTGGTTGTTATCTCTTATCCGTTTTTTATAGGTTGAGCTGATTAAATATAAAGAAGAAAAAGAAGAAGAAGAAGAATTATTACATACTTAAGTGAGACAATAACAACAACAATAACACTAGACAACAACAACGATAGACAACAACAACATACAAAAGGCTCAATTCTTCCGATTTAATTCAAGACAAGTCATATTTTTTATTTTCTTTCATTTATTCAAAAATATAAATATAAATCAATGATTGCAGGCTGAATTCGTAATGAGTTTTTTATAAAGTGAAGGTTAAACAAAATTTATTTTATTTTTTTTTTTTGGTTAAATTTCCTGTGACTGACTTTTTCGTATTTTATTAAGTTTTTTTGTTCTTTTTTTTATTTCTTTGTAATTCTTCAAAGGAAATGAATATTAAATTGTGGAATCCGACTCTATAATATACTTAAATATAATTTTTCTTTATTTTTATAATAACTTAAAATAACTTAACTCATTCTTAATCTAACTCTTTCACTCTTAGCTCTTTCTCTTTCTGTCACTTTTGAATCAAAGAAAAAAAAAATAATTAATTTGATTTCATTTCTTCATATACTGAACTCAGACTTACACAATCAACCTCTTTTTTTTATCAAACCGGTCCAGTTTATGGTTGTGTTAATGATGCTATCTGCCTGCTGGTTTTTATTTTACCATTTTTGAAAATAAGAATCTTTACCACGAAGAAAATTAAAGATATTTACTGACATTGACTTTATATGTTTATAATGCTGGAAAATCAGCAATTTTTTTTTAATTTGTTTATTATTGTTTTGCATCGCTGAATATCTCTCCCTTTTACGTAGGTTTTATAAACATACTCAAGTAAAACAAAAAGAGTAAACGTCTTTTAAACACGTAAAATGGAAATAATAATTAATAACATTTTTAATTCTATAAAACACGATAAACTGACAACAATATATTTATGTATTTCACTTTAATATGATTACCTGACAATGTTTAACTTTCAATTTTGTTATTTCACTTTTATTTTTTTCTATAAATTTAAAGCCTTTTATAATGTTTTAACACTAAATTCACAATGACATATAAATTTTTTGGGAATGGTACAAAGATATTTACAAACATATAAATAGATCGATTCTACTGTTTTGATAAGCATGCTTTTAGGAATTTATTTATTGCAATCACATCAAATATATTCATAAGGTTAAATATTTTAGGCTTAACATGTTTACGACATACGACTGTAACCATAAATTTTTATTAAATACTTTATTCAAATGCTAAACAACAAATTGATATTTGTTTTTTTTTTCATTAATAGAATCGATTAGTAGTTTTTGGACATGTCGTTGTATTTAGTTATAAAAACTTCTTGCATTGTTGTCATTCTGATTTCAATCTTATTAATTTACATGCAAAAACAACCTTGTCGAAAATTATGATGATGTCACTGTCTCCAGTCACGGTTTCATTATAATGATAATGAGCATTCGATAAACTTTATATTTTGTTTTAAATATAAAAATGATTAATTAAATTAAAATATCATTAAAATTTTTGGCTTTAATTATGAAAAATGATTTTCCAATATATATTTTCTGTATAGAGTGACGTGTGGGTGTGTGCACTTTGATTATGGAAAAATAGTTAAAAAGTATTTCTAAAGGAAAAACCATAATACATAAATAATTTAGGATCATACATTATTATACTGAAAGTACAAATAATTCAATGTAATCATTAATTACAGATTCTTGTGAAAATTCACAAATCAAAAGACAAAAATAATTTCAATATCACACGTCTCACTATTATTTGTTTTATTTTCATTTATTTTGCGCGCGTTGGTTGTTTGTTTAAGCGCAAATAAAACATCTGCTAGAAAGAAGTTCCTTGTTATGTATATAAAAACTACATTTTTCAAAGAAAAAGTGTTTTTTTTTCTTTAAAGAAATTTTCCGCTTTTAATGAAAAATGATAAATATTTTTGTTATGACGCGACAGTAATTCTCTTTACCTTTGATCATTTTTCTCTTTGTTAATTTATGTTTTACTTTCTGTTCTAATTTTTTTTTTTTTTTTTAATTAAAAAAACAATTCTTATAATTTCCTTTTCCTTGTATTAATAAATAATCAGAAAATAACAACAACAAAATGTTTTGTTATTTGTAGAAATTGGGATAAAATTACAAAATTTTTATGAAATGAAAAAGGGAAAAGCAATCTCCTTCAATTACGCTCATATAGGTAAACTCTGTATCATTTTTCTTATATGAAGCAAAAAAGCAAAGTTTAATATCTGAAAATGAAAAATTATTTTACCTTAAATGAAAATATTTATTTTGCTGTTTTGTAAAATATAAATTATGCTTTTTTTTTCTTTTCTTTTGGTAATAAAACATTATAAGTTGTTTTAATCCTTTTAGTAGATATTTCAGGATTATAATGCGTATAAACATACGTTAGATATTATGTTTCAGTGAGATGAAAATAAATTTACGGTATTATTGTAAATATGTGAATTGTAGAAATGGTGAAATGCTGATGATAACTGTAGGTAATATATATATATATAAGTATATATATAAAGGAAATTATGGAAGAGTATGAGGTTAATATTATAATATTTCAATTCCTAAAGGAATAATGTGTATAGGGGATTTATTAACTCATATTTTTAAGTGCCCAAAAGATCCCTTTTATACACTTAAAGTCAATTTTGTTTTACAGAATTTAATTGTTATATAATTTTCAACATTCAGCCTTTATCTATTTATTCCCAATTCTCATTCCATTCACATTCACTATCATAATATATTTATTATATTACAACACCATATAAGGATACCCGGGGATACCTTTTCTAGGTGTGTCTTTTTAAATTTAATTAATTTTCTTTCCTTGTCATAAGTACACATACATTTTTCTAACAAATTTCTCAAAATTTAACTTCAAAATTAAATTTAAAATCTCTTCTTATTTATTTCTTTTTTTGATGATTTTTTTCCTTCTTAACCTTTCTCTCTTTACGTTTAGTTGGTATTCTCTTTTCAATTTTAAATCCTATGGATAATCTTCAGCTTTTTTCTTTTATTGTCATCGCATCGTCATAGGAACGAGTAATTAAACGATATTATTTTACTATATACTTATTTATTGGAGTGGATTTCCTTCTCTTTTTTTTAATCAATTTAATTGCTAAAAGAAAAAAAGAAAATATAAAAGGACGTCATCGAATTCATCCCACTGGGGAAATTACTTTGGTTTCTCTATATGTACCATTAATCAATTTTATTTTTTTTAACATATTTATTTATTTACTTTGCGTAAAAATAACTTTTACTTGTTCTAGAAGAGAAATTAAAAATAGAATTACTTTTTTTTTATTTGTAACACAAAACAAAAAATTATGTTCAAATTTAATGAGGTAATATTTTTAGAGCCGCATCTGTCGTCTAATTTCATTAAAAATAAATCATATATTATTATTGACTATATCAATTGTATTATTATTTTTCAATGTTTTTGGTTGAAGAATGTCAAAAGAAATTTTTTTATTTGTTTTTCATTTTAATTTGTTGGAAAATTTATTATTAAATAAATAAATGATTCTTGTGTTTGTGTTTAAATTTAACGTTAACATAAATATGGCGCTTTACACAGTTGGTTGTTGACTTATATAAATGACATGACATTGGTTTGAAATTGAAACTCACATAGAAATATTTTCGTGATATAATTATAATAATTTGAGGATTGAAAATTTGTTGGTTGAATCAGAAAATTATTATTTGCGGTTAAAATTATTACTCTTTAATATTTCTGGTGTAATTTAAGAGTGTATCTTTGTAGAAAACTTTTGCACGAAAGTTTTTGGCTTTTGTCAAATATTAACTTCTATTTTAAGTCTATGAATATGTAATTTGAGGGATTGTGTTTGAATAGTAAAAATAAGAAGAGAGGAAATTTAATTTAGGTTTTTGTTTAACCATTTCTGACCGATTTACCATGTTCAAAATTTTAATTTAAAGAAACAATAATTAATTGCTTAAGACTAACATTTTTGGTAAGAATTTGAACTTAGCTACACAAGCGATAAGATTATAAATTGTATAAATAGAAGAGCTTTATTAACAAATTATTGTTTATTAAATATTATCCCTGGATCCACTATCAGTTTCAATGAAAGATTTAGAATCAGTAACTAATATCTGGAATCGAAAGAATTATTCTAGCAAATCGGAGGTTTACTTTGCACTAGACTATTATTTAAAATTTAAACTCATTAGTTGGACTATGCACTGTGTCATTGGCATATTTTCAAAACTTAAAATAAGGTTTGTCATAATTGAAAGTTACTCTATTTAAGACATTTAACGAAGCGTGTCTTGTCTACTTACTATTATTTTTGGCTAATTTCGAGGACGTGAAATAATATTCTAGCATAATTTTTGTTTTACGTTGACTCTTTAATATTAATTTAAGAATTGGCTAAAGAAATAAAAAAAAAGTATTCTTGCAAGTAATTAAATAAACTTTAATTACCACTGTACATTGTACTGACCTGACGCAACATTGTCAATTTTATTACATGCAACCAAAAAGAATAAAATTTAGCCAACATCTTGGTTTGCTTGTGTCTTTCTTTCATATTTTATTGCTGGTAGTCAGTCAATTCATTAGTCTATTCCATACAGTTTACAGTCTTACTTTTGAACCAACTCGTTTTCTGTCTGCTGACTATTCTAATAACATTTGAAATACATAAATCTTTTCTTATTTTTTTTTTTGGTACTCACAAATCTAATACAATAGAGTTCAAATATAATAAATAGTGTATAAGAAAATTTAAATAAAATACATAATAATTATTGTGAGTGCAAGTTGGCGTCAGTTATATAAACATCCCACACTTTAAAAATGATTATATGAAATTTTATATACTCATACTTCTATCTTCTGTCTTTTTACATTTGTTTTGGTTTTTTTTTATTCTTATTTCATTTCACTTTTTATTAAAATTTATTACATTTTTTTTTGTTCGTATAAAAATCAGATGATTTTATATTTTGTTTTTCTTGTATTTTCTGAAAAAGTTGTCAAATTAAATTAAATTCAAGATCAAGATGCATCACTTAATCTCATAAATTACATTTTATGTATAATAATAATAAAAATAGAACATCAAAATAGATTAAAATTAAATTTAAATTTAAATTAAATTAAATGAAATTGTATCAAATTTTTTTTTATTTCTTTTGTAAATTGTTATATTGTGTGTTTTAGATGTTACTTGTATAGTATGTACATATATAATAGAGAATTTACGTTTACCACATTTCTATAAAGTTATTGTTTTAATGTAGTTATTGATGATAAGAAATCACACACACGTGTGGGTTAAAGGGGAGGATAAGGGGTGTTTTTTTTTAAACAAAAGTGTTTAATACATATAAAGTAATTATAATAGAAAATAGTTATGTACTTATACTTGATAATATATTTAAACAAGGGAACAATTTAAATAATAAATCAATTTAATTTAATTAAAGGCAAATGAGACATGCAAACAATATTATTTTAATAAAGCTTGAGGCAGAATTTTTTTTCTAGTCATTTATACAATATGAAATACAAATAAGAATGTTACATTACATGAAAATATGTGTATCGTTTATATTTAGCTAAAGGAAATTATATAATTGCATGCATTTATGTTTTAATCCGGGTATTTATCTATTTATATTTAAGGATGTTTTATAGAATAAATATCGACATTTCCGTTTTTATTTTAGTTGAATCATTATATTTTTGTGTTTGTTTTTATACTAAAAAAAAAATAGAAAATAAAAAATATAAGGAATAAAAAATATAAGGATACATAAATAATGATCATTCGTTGAATTTAGTTTTATAATATTTTGCAAGAATTTATTAATTTATTTTGAAAATAAATAAATGATTAAAATCTACATTATTAAGCCAACAAACTTTACTGGAAATAATAAAAATTTATCAGCAATCACTCCAGAATAAATGATCAAAGTTTTTCATGTAACCATTACACCATCTGTTAATAAATAAATAAAAATAATAAATATCAATTTATCCAATGAACAATTGCAACAGAAATTTTTTTTCCTACAAATTTTCAATTTTCAAAGTTTTATTTAATTTTACAAATTTCACGAATTTATTTGTAAAATTGTTTGAAACAAACACATAAAATCTACCAATAATTTTTTTTTTTAATTAATTTTAATTGCTTTTTCACAAAATAAACAAATCAATAATTTCCTATAGAATTATTTGTTTTTACGAAATAAAAAAATAAAATAATTATTTACTTTCGTTATGTTGATAGCAATATTAATATTCAACAGACGTCATCTTCTCTGTGTTATTTCTGATTGGGATTGTGCCATTTGAGCAAAATCATCATCATCATTACTATAATATATATTTGTGGCTTTTAAAACCATTAAATTAACGAATATTGTATTGATCATTATTCTAATGCCAGTTGTTAACAATCGTCAATATTATTTAGACTTTTAGTTTATTTTAGTAAGACATCTTTGAATGTTTCGTTACAATAAAATATTGGGAGAGAATGACGGATTTTCTTTTATTACGGAAGAAATGTATTCATTTTTCATATAATAGTCTCTTGTGTTCAAAAGAAAAAAAATAGGATAAACAATCATCATTGATGATGATCAATATCATAATCATGGAAAAGCAATACACAACATGTATGCATCATTCCTCAATCAAGTGGGTTAGGACATGCGATTTCTGATACAAATTGTATGATACTCAAGGGTAAACGATTCGATCTACTATTTTCTTATTTCAAGAATCGACAACCTTGATTATTATCCATCCATTTTGTTGAAAATTGTTTTTACTAAAGTGAGTTCTCCGTTCATATAAAATTTATATAAATTCGAATTTTGGAGCGATACAAATCTTAAAATGTAACCACATAACCAGACAAAACATTTTCAGCACTAATTTGTTCTTCAACCACAGAATCATGGTTGAAGCGGATAATATAAAACTCAAGATTTTTGCATGTACGATGTACTTACCTATATTTTTATTTGATCAATATTCATTTTTTTTACTTTCTGTGTTATTTATGGTTATTTGTTTACCTATATACTTATTACTACACAGTTGATAAAACTTAAATTGATTATTTTAATGAATTCATTAATTAAATAGAGAGCTTCTTGTATTTATACCAGAATTGTATATTTTGACTGTTTTACCTCATATTCCTTAACTAAATAATCCTATAATTTTGAGTTTTGACTTAAGTTTTTTTTTTTCATAATAAAAAATAATCAAACCACTAAATTACTTTAGAATTAACATACGCTCTTTCTTAATTAGAAAATCTATATGATATACGAAAATATATGGCATAAGATCCTTCATAAGATTAATAAGAAAACATGTTTTCAGTACTACTCAAAACACATTTAAATTGGTCTAAAATAAAGGTTTTATATTTAAAGGACCATTTAATATTCTCATAGATAATGACAATTGTTTTTTTATTCATTTTAAATCGGTTCCTTTAATCAAACATGTATATTATTAAGCCTCAAGATATATTTATCTGCACATACACACACACACACACACACAATATGTTAAATAAATATAAACACAAAATTCGTATGTAAACAATTTCCAACTTGTTATTTACACCTTTTTTTTCTCCATCTATTTTTCACTGATATTGTTGTTGTATATATATAGTACATACACCGCGTATTCCCTTCATAAAGTATATAAACAAAACCTTTATTTCAGTTTGTTGAACAATATTTTCTCATACTTACTTTTATTATTATATTATATTTGAAAGCCATCCACTGAGACATTAAAAAGATACACAAAACTCTTTTATATTATATTTACCTTTTCGTCTCATATCTCCATCCTCTTACCTACCCCATTCTTTATTTTTTTTCCGGCTCATTTTACAATTAATATAAACACGCGGATAGAACAGAAAAAAAATTATTTTTGTTTTTCGCGTTATACAGAAATACACACAATTTTCTCTTCCTTTCTCTTTCTCTCTGTCTCTATATATCTCTGAACATTATAATGATATTTTTTTTAAAATTTATGTAATTGCTTGTAAACGTGCCGTCACACAATTTTGTGTTTGTGTGTATGTGTGTAATAAAACACTAACACGATTGATTATTTTCCCTTTTTTTATTCTAATTACAGGCATTAGTGAAAGGCTTATAGGTACTTTTTACCTATTGATAATTATGTAACAAATTTGAACTTAATTGAAATTATTTTGTCATCAAAGGTATAAATATTAATAATAATAATTGCCTCTCGGCTAAATTAATTTTATATTTTGACTTAAAGCTCATATTCCACTCTTTCTATCACTCTTTCTGTTGATTTTTCTCCTTCCAATGTTTGGTTTACGTTTCATTAATTTTTAAAATGCAGAGGAAAATATTTTTTTTTTCCTTTAATTTTAAAATTAAAGCTTTTAGAATATTTTTATATTGTTAAACAATAACTAAAAGTAATGTACAAAAAAAATATAAACACGAAACAAAAAACATATACCTGAAAAAATGTTCTTACACCATTGAAGAAAAATAAAGAAAATAAAATAGAAAAAGGGAAAATGAAAATGAAAAGGAGAAGCGAAAAAAAATTTTTTGATCTTCTTGTTTTCTTTTAACTCACCTTGCCATTCGGTTTCTTTTTTTTTTTTACTTTATTTTACTTTGAATAGAAAATTTGTTTTTCCTAGTTGTTATAATGGGAGACAAGATAATAAGGTACTTTCTTTTTGTTGTTTGTTTGTTTGTTTTTTGTTTGTTTGTTTTTTTATTTTTATTTTTTCTGTGGAGGAGAAAGCTCCGTTTTAATTTCATCATAACTTTTTTCTTCCTAATTTCTTGCGCTTGTTGTTGTTGTTGTTGTTGTTGTTACCCTTTTCAAATTGTTAAAGCGCCAGTATGTCCCTGACTATGAATCAACATAAAAGAGAATACTATTTAGTCTTTTGTCTGGATATCAGATATTGATTTTCTAAGGATTCTATGAAGGCACTTTAAAGAGAGAGAGAGAGAAATTGAGAAAACGGAAGAACGAAAAAGAAAGTTTATGTAAGTCTTGTAAAATGTGTGTTAAAATAATTTATATGCTCGGTATGCATATAGTAAAGCCAATAAATTTACTTAGCTTTGAAGTGAAACAAGTTCTGTAAATCACAAAAAAAAAACGCATGGAAAATATAAAATATCAAGAACAAATTCATACATAATTAAAGTGAATAAAAAGTTTATATCTACACTCTCGCGACTTTGCATGTGAATAACTTCGATGTTATCAAGGCTAAAATCCAGAATTTATGTTACATTTTCTCATTTACAAAATAATGTATGTAATTACTGTACAATAGACTATAAATATTTTTCCCTCTCTGTTTCTTTCTTCATAAATAATTTCATTTATATCAGCCGAAACACAAATACCTAGAATCACACGCACTTCAATTAACAATTCCGATTAGACGTTTGTAGAACTCATCGGACGCATTTTAGATATATTTCTGTTTACATAAGTTTAGTTGTTAGAGGTTTTTTTTTCTTGTTACTTTTTGGTTTATAGGTCTCAAAGGAATTACATATTTTTATCTGTGTTTGTGTTTGTTTAGAACGAAAATTAGAAAATTGTTGCTTTTAAACAGTCTTATTATACAAGATTTTCGCATTTTTTTGTCGTTTATTTTTGTTTGTTTATTTCTTTGTACTTTTGTATTTATCACACCGCGGATGAGGTCATATAATTTTTGCTGTTTGTTATTCATATTTGTTGTTGTCAAAATTTTTATACAGAATAACCGACACATTTGACATTTAATCTTCTAATAAAAAATTACTGTCCGGATATTTGTTGTTAAAAGTAAATACGAATTTCTTTTCTTTTTTTTTTTAATTTAATCCAAAAGCTCTGAGGTAAAATTATATTTTATTTATTTTTTCTTTATAATTTTTGTTTTACTATTGTCCTTCTTTTTTCAATATCAATACTCTTATTCCATCTCCATAAAAATTCTCAATCGCCTCATTCTCAATTTGAAACTGAAACTCGAAAGAAACTAGGATTAAAAGTTAAAATAACGAAGAATAAAACTTATATAAAAAAAATGTCCTTGTATTATATTGATTTGTTTTGTTGAAGGACATTGAACTTGAATTTATATTCTCTCACTTTATGATATAGATTTGATAGAATCAAAGTGGAAATAATAAAAAGTAGAAAAATAGGAAAAGAAAGGGGGAGAAAGAAAACCGCAAAAAGAAAACTTTTTTTATACATATTTATGTAGTTTTATTTATATAAATTTATATTTTTTTCATCTCTTATTTTTCGTTTTGTTTTAAGATTAAGTTGACGTATAAGAGTAAAAGTTGAACAAAATTAATTAAAAGTAATGACCTGAAAGTTTTTGTGTGTGAAAATACATGTGTGCGTGTTTATAAAAAGCTTTTCACGTATGAACACTTGTGTATTTATTTATATATTGTATAACGGTAACTTGACTTTTGGGTATATGATAAATCGGGCCTTTATTTATAGGAAATATAAAAATATGTATACATACATATTTTTTGTTCCTTTTTTATTATTTTCAGACACTACAGACAACACCCACGAATCTAAAATTAAATAAATTTCAATAATATGACGGTTGATGACGCCCTTTATAATTTTATGTTTGCCACATATTAAAAATACAAATAAAAATAAGTTTCTAATGTGTACCTAACTACCATTTAAAATATAATCAGGCTTAGAACTTTTTGGTTATATACAAATTGAAATTAGTGAATAATAGAAATTATGATGTTACTTTGTTACATTAGTAATAAAAAAAAATTAGTCAATCACATTCATTATTTATTATTAAATAAATATAAGCTATTAGGTGATGTAAATTGAATAAATACAAATTTAGGTAAATTGAGTTGATAGTAAATCGATTAATTAAACATTTTTTTAATGTGTACGTATAGGTTAGGTAACCAGTATATTATACATCATAGCCAATTTGCAATACCACAAATACAAATTATTATTATTAATTATAATTATTATTAATAATTAATATTAAAATATTATTAATAAAACAATTGTTTTTTATTGTATCATATCATATTTATACTGCACAAAGTATGATCATATAACGCAATAATATTAAATTAATTGTTAAATTATAAAACACTACGCAAGTCATTAATGGTGTATGCTTCGTAAGCATATGGTAGTGATACGCAAAAACAAATTTTTAGCAAAATAATAATAATAATAAAATAAAATGCAAACATTAATTATAATAATTTAATTATTATGTAGAAACTAGAAGGAGAAGCAGAAGAGAGTTTTACATAAAAAAAAATACATAATCGATAGAACAAGAAAAAAAATTGAAGGAAAAATTAAAATGTAAATCGATTATTTTGACGCGAGTTAATGTTTTAATTATTATTTTTTGATTATTCCAGTAAAATATACATATAAATTGGTTAATTATTTACTCGAATAGTTTCATGAATGTTTTTGACAGAAACTTTACATCATAATTCTTCATCAAATTATAAAGTAGATTTATTAAGTATATATAAAGGTTTTTCAATGAAAATAAATGTCAAAATTGAAATTACTTTTTGGTTAAATTAAATCCTTCTTTTCTTTTATTATATTATTACGGGGTTTCAGAAAAAACTTAACTAATAAAACTAAATGATGTTTATAATAATATATACTTATGCCAACATTTGTTTGATGTATTGATGTTTTGTATGTTTCATACACACTCACACACACAAAAACCCACAAATTCTTGACGCTATTTTTTAGTCGTTTTATAGTTTTTCATATTTACTGGGATCTATAAATGTGATCCATCTCATTTAACTCAAACTACAATATTTGGATGAACATTCAATTTTAAATTTATCCCCAATTCTTTCAATCCTGGTTTAAGGTGACAAATGACGTTAGTTTTACCACATCGGTCGCTTTTTATGGTGTATGAAGTAGAGTTCATATGCTCAAATAATGTCCACCTTTTTACGATTAATTTATTTGTAATATAAAGGAATTTTAAAGTGCGTTTTATTGAGCGTGTCAAATACGATTGATTCCGATTGAACTGAAATATAAAACGAATATGTGAATTTACGCATTACAAGAATATTGTATAAGAGTATTTGTTTTTTATAGAGAGTAAAAAAAAACACAAGAACACAACAGAAAAGGTCAGAGTTAAGCCTTTAACCCGCTTTAACATTTTTTTTTCTAACAGAACTTCCTTCCTACACTAGAATAGCTAGAATAGGATCTTTTTTTGTATGAGTAAAATTTCTGCTTCTCATATCCATTTTATTTTCTGATCATATGATAACACATTTATTATATATCATTGAGTGATTGCACTTCAATAGTATACATATACATAAAAGCTCTCTTGACGTTTAAGCATTGAATATTATTCATTTATGATAACACATTTATAAACATTTATAATATTTTTTCTATACATATAATTTAATCATATATGTTGTTAGGACACGAACATACGTCTATTTTATTTTAATGTTGTATTCTTATGAAAATAAATGGAGTGTGAGCAGAAGCGGAATCGTAAATAAAAAAATTTCATAGCAATTTCTATAAAATCGCCCCAGTCATTGTTATATAATATTTAACTTTAAATTATATACACGCGTCGACTAAATGATTAAGCTTTTATTAATCATTAAAACTAAACGGTGAGTCAGATTGCCTCTTGAGTAGTCTGGTCCATCGGGAAAATGCTCGATTATTTATTAGACCAGTACATCTCTGAGTGTGAGAGGAGAAAATGGGGTGTTGTTTTCTAACTATAAAAACGATACTAGGATTTAGGTTCATTTTTTTAGATAAATCATATGATACGTGAATATAGAAATGAATTTAAAATTGGTTTTATAGCCAAAAAAAAAGAGATAGCCACAAATTTTATTTTATTACTCTTTTAATCCCTAATTTTGTCATTTATGAAAGTCGAATATAAAATGAGAAAAAATTTTATAATTTTTTTTTGTTTGTGTTACAAAATAATAAAAAATCTACAATTTAAATTATTTAAATTAAAAGTTTTATTTTAATAATCTTTTAAAGACAACTCAATTAAATATTCATAATTAATTTTTGCTGTTTATTTTTTATAATTTTATTTAAATTAGTTGAAATTATCTTTCAATATTTTTGTTAATTTTAATATTTTTTATTAAAGAAAATTTATATAATCAACGATCTACATAAATTTAATTGCTTTAACATATTTTACATAAATATTTATAAAATGTTGTAATTTTTCTAAATATTTAAAGAGAATATTTTTGTTCTAATTACTAAAATTATTATTTTATGAGATTTCCTTTTTATTTTTATTATTATGGTCTTATTATTTCTGTACATGTATTTTCATCTAAATATATAGACAGAAAATTATGTTTTCCCATAATATATACGAACAAGAGTAACATGAATTTTAGTTTGATTTTGAATATTTATTATTGAGCTTTGACATGAAGGGGTCATTTTGTAAGTTTTGTTCACTGAATCCATTTATTGATATTAATTTTATTTTATTATTTCAGCTCCTGAATTTAAGAATTTCTGTAAACAAAAATTTCTGGTTCCTCATTTTTATTTTTTGTTCTTATTATTTTACATTATTTTTCATTTTCCCATAAAAGAATTGGGACAAAATTTTTGTAGAAATTTGTAATTTTCAATCAAAATTTAATTAATTTAATAAAATTAATAATTAATTTTATAAGAAATATTTTTCCTAATAAACGGGTATTAAATGAAAAAAAACCTCTTACTTTTCAAAACAGTAGACAATCTTAATAAAAATTTCCCACTTACGATCAATTATTAAGCCTTAACTTTTAACATCTGCTATTATTTCTTCTTGTTCTTTATGAATTATATTTAAATGCTTTGTCTTCGTGATATAAAAAAGAATTACTTTATTTTCATATGTAATAAGAAAATATAAACACAAAAAAAAACATCAATAATAATAATGAAGGATCCATAAGCTTTTTTTGATGTTTATTTTTTGTTGATGTACTTATTTTGTTTCTCTTTGTGTGAATGCTTAGATATTTGTGTGCGTGTTTATGTGTCAGTGAGTGTTTGTGTTTGTATGATTTTAAATGGTTATACATATTTAATAAACATATGAAATTTTTCAGGACATACCGTATACCCTTTTTTTTATTTAACAGTATAAATTATATTCCCTTATATTTTCATTCTTTTCATATTATTTTTGATTTAAGTAATTATTAATTAATTAGCTTTCAATAATAATAAAAAAAAATAACAACAAGAATAACAACAAACTTTACAGGTTGGGCCTTTTTACGTTTATACCAAGCTTTTACTTGGAAAGTTTATCTTTTAAGGTTAATTTCATTTTGTGTGCTGCGCCGTTAAATATTTTTTCCCTCATTTATTTAGAAGATTTTAATCTTAATTTAAATATAATAACGTTCATATTGCATACACACACAACATATTCGGATACATCGACCCTCAGTGTTGTGTGCACGGTATTTTTATATTAATCATAAAGAATAAAAAAAGTTTGGTACAATAATAAGGAAGGCGCGATATCGTACACATGCACACATATAACACACTTGCACGCACATAATAAAAAGTTTCGAAAACAAACTCAGGAAAGAAATGAAGAAAATATTTTTCCTGTTTCTGATCAATGAGAATTTTCTTCCTCTTTTTCTCTTATACAAAGGTAAAGATTAACTCTGTTTCTTTTTCAATATTCTTTCCACGTACTTCTTAGATGGAAAAATTTTCTCGCCAATTTCTGTTGTTGTTGTTGTATTGTTGTTGTTGAATAAAAATTTTCCTTTTTATAATTCAATATTTTATTCGTTTTTTTTCCATTCATTTATTTTTTTTTTTTTTGTCCGGAAATAATAATTTTTATTTTATGCATACTTTCTTCATACTTATTTCTTTCAAAAAAATTTCCTATATACGAAATACAGAAATATAAAAGTAATAAAAGTAAAAGTAATTTAGATTAGTTAGTCGGAGGTTAAAATGAATTATGTTGACATGTCAACTCAATCATCAAGGCTTTTTTTTCCAAAGTAATAAAAAAAAAACGAACCAACTAACACATATTGAATAGACTACAGTAATTTTTATCGCAGAGTGTAGTCATTTGCACATTGCACATTTGTTATTTTTCCCATCAATTTGAAAAAAAAAAATAAAAAAAAAAGTTAGAGAAGAGGAAGAAGGAAGAAAAATGTTAATCGCTTGTTATATTATTATTTTTGTTATGTTGATGATGTGTCTTATTATTGTCTATTTCGATTCATTTATTTCTCGTGGTATACTTTTTTTTGGTTCTTCTTCTTCTTTTTTCATGGCTGTTGTTTCTGGTATGGTATGTTGTTATTTTAATTAAGGACATACAATGACAGGCCATAAAATATAGTATATTGTATGCTGGTTTTCTTCTATATATATGTTACTCATTACTTTATTTCTTAAATATATTTACAAGTATTTATATAGCCAGTAGTAAGATATATCTTTCTTTCATCAACGCCTTTCTCTCTCAGTGGATATTATAAACCAAAAATTAATAGGTTTTCATGAACACACAAATACATCCAACATAACTTTTTTTTTATTTATAGGAAATTAATGTTTCCTTATATAGCTATACGCAATATGTATACTCAATACACACATTTTTTTTTGTTTCTTCCTTTAAGTCTTTAGATCAGATTTGTTAAAGGCTTTTTTTTTTTGATTGGTCTAACAAATTCTATTTGTCCTTTATTTGTATAAAAATAGATAAATTTTTTTTCTTGTTAGCTTCTTTGTCGCCCTTTGGGGGATTTAAGGGATATTTTTCACAATGTCACGTGAAACAGATTTGCATTATTTGATCCAAAAGAAAAAAAAACAAAAATTGACTTCCGATGAATTATTCAAATTTCTTATCTTTAACCAGCAGACCGATGAAAAATCGTCACTTTTCCAATATATTTCTAGATATTTGCATTTTCATTAGATGAAGTAGATTGAGTATAATAATAATATGCAATAATATATTCAAATTGGAATAATAGAATCAATTTTCTTTATTTTTTTCCTCTTTATTGTTGGTCCCCAAACTTATAAATGTAAAAAATATATATGAAATAATATTGAAAGAGAATTGATAAGAAATTACCTACATGACGATGATGTGATTATTGTTGAATTGAAATTCAATTTAAAATTTTATACACACATCATCGGAATATTACCTTCCGGGTGTTTATTATTTTTTTGACTTTTACGATGAGAATTCCTATTTTTAGCATTATTAAATTTGTTGTAGTTAGGTTCAGTAGTTTTTCTTATTTATTTTTTTTTGATGCATGGAAAATCAATTTTGAAAATTGAGAGAGAAAGATTTAATTTTAAAACTAAGTTTGACCCATAAAATAAATCTATAGAGATATTGTGGTTGATTATATATTTGTAAATATAAATGCGGGTATTCCTATAAAGAATAAAAGATTTGTTAAAGTTCTCAAGGGAAGAATATGTCTTCATTTCTAAAGACTTTATTGAACTGATATGACCCATGACACAATAAACGATCGTTCTATTAGAAGAAAAATACAACCCTTTTCTTCTCTTGCGTTATAGTCAAATCTAATGGTCAATATTTCTTTATTTTATACATAAATATCGAATTTTAACTTCAATTTATTGTACACTTTACAATAATAAATAAACACGAGGTTATTTTTTTTTCGGTTCATATGTTCTTTAGATCTAAAGGTTGATAACCTTGGTGCTTTCATTTCTTTTCTTTTCTTCTGTTTTGACTCTCAAAAAATACAAAAATTTCCTTCAAAATTCTTCTGTATTGAAATTAATTTTCTATGTTTGCATTTATTACGATAATTTACAATAATAAAGTAATCAAAATTTTAATTATTATTGACGACAAAAAAGAAAAAAGAAATGGAAAACATTAAATTTACTGCATTTGTTTTTAATTTCATTTAAGCCATAATAAATATTGATTTTTAATAAAGCATTTCTGCTGCTGCGTTCATAATTAAAATTCTCCTAAATTGAATTTAATGTAACTTGTCATCAAATTTATTTATCATTTGACGTTTCAATTTATATACGTGATTATTTGGTTATATAATAAAAACCAAATAATTTTGTGGTTTATATCATTTTGTTTTTGTTTATATTAAATAATTTATTTTATCGCCTGAACACATTAAAAAACATTAAATTCTTATATTGAATTTCTTCATCATTTATAAATAGTTCTTTTTATTGTTATGAAGAAAAATCCAATGAAGAAAGTTCATTCGTATAAAAATAAATGAAAACGTATCAAAATTTACTTCTTGATTTTATTCTTTAAACTAGAGAGACAAGTAATGTGAAAGACCACGTGAAATGTTATCTTTTATTTTTACTTTATAGAATTTTTCTGTTTTTTTTAACAATTTTCGCTGTGTTGAACTTCACAACTTTTCTTTATATTTATTGATCATGTCTACATGATATAAGATATAAGAATAATGTTTTTATCCTTCCATCTTTAAATCTCTTTGGTCGAAATAAAAAAATATCCATCTAGTTTTTTCCATACTTAAAATTGAAACTAAAATTGAATTTCAATGAAAATATGTATTTGTGTGTGTGGAAGAGGGTGGTAAAATACAAGAAAAGGGTTGGAGATTTTTTTTTTTTTGTGGGTGGTTGGCATCTTTATTTTTAGCGTTTTATTAAATCATAAAACTCCAGTGTTTTTTATGGAGCCACATTTTTTGCTCATTCCTTTTCTGTTTCTGAATTCTTTTCTTTAAAGGAGTTTTTTTTTTACTCCTTCTGGATGTTTAGGCGTGCGTTTTTTTTTCTTTTCGGAGATTCTGTTTTTTATTGTTCTTTATTTTTATTATTTTTACTGGTCTGGCCGTGCGTTCCCTTATTTATATTTTTGAGGTTTTCTTGTGTATATTTGATGGGCTCAGAAAAGGGGATTATTAGTATACTTATTGAATAAATACCTCTTAATTATTCATCAGATTTTTTTCGTTTTATTATCTCATTCTTATTTATTTTCTTGTCAGAAAAATGTTTAAATCCAAAACCTTTTATTGAATAGAAATTTTGAAATTCTCTAAACATAAGTTGTTCCTGTCAATGAATATCTTGTTTCAAATTATAATTAATATTGATACAAAATACAATTGTTTAAATATATTTTGAATTGTTTGGACTTGTGTATATATTTATTTTTCATATGAGGACAAAATATAATAACAATATGCATATAGCTACTCAAATAAAAACAAGAGTAGAAAAGCTTTTCTCATTTTGTTTCTGTGTATACATAAATGTGTATTTGATCTGTCGTTTCTTGTAAAAAAAAGAAAGAAAAAAATAAAGAAAACAAGAAAAGAATAGAAAAGAAAATTTAGAATTGTGATTTTTTTCTCTGTATATGATTTATGGAAGAGATTTATATTTATCTCTGGCAGATTTTGTTCAAAGTAAATAAATTTGACAACGAAACAGGATCTATATATATAATAGACAACTCAGATCGAAGTAAATAAAAAAAAAAGATTTATCAAATAAAAATCGCATTGCAGTTAAAAAAGCTGCAGTTTTAATTTTGAAGAACCAAATTATTTTGTTGTTCCGATGCTGTAAAAAAAAAAGAAAAAAAAAATTCATGCTTCAATAATATTGGGCATTCGACCAATTGACATTATCTTGATAAAAGCGCTTACTGTTTGTTTATATGTTGGTGTTTTTTTTTTTCACATCAAAAATAAACTTTTTTAAACTTCTCTAACCAAGGATATAATTGTGTGTCATGATTTTGTTATTCCTTTCTGTTTCATTGATGGCAAATTTCTCTTCTTTTTTTTTTGTTCAAAAAACTTTTTCTAAAAATAAATATTATTTTCACTTGGATGATAAAATACGTTTAAAAAAGGAGGGAGGGTTAAAATATGATCAAATTGTTTTTTGAATATTCAATGATACTTGAAATATATTTATAATAAACATCTACACCTACACCTAACTACTTTATGCCTTAAAATATGTTCAGTGACGCACCAACTGAAAACTTTTTATTCCTTAATAAGGAATTTTCTGCAAAACTAAATTTAGTCAAGCGTAATTACACTGCACAACGTACTAAAACTTAACCTATTTTTCTAATCTTATTTTTTATTTATTTTAAATTTTTGTTTTTAATACAAATCCTTATTCCCTTTATGACACAAAACATTGTTGGATAATTTTTTTTTGGAAAAGTTTCTCTATGAACTTAACTCTGTTTACAATACTCCTCTATACAATTATTATATTATTTTTACATCAATAAATATTTATACGTTGTTCATGTACATAGATCTGTGTATTTCTTTATTTTGTCAATTTTTTATATTAAATCTATCTAAAGGAATAAACATCAAAGTCAAGTACATTTTTCTAAAGTATTAGATATAAAATTTATTCAAATGAAGAAAAAACAACAAAGAGATCCAATTCTAGATTTTAACAAAAGCATAAAATCACTGTAAACTTATTTTATATAGATTGAGTTTAAGAATATTGTGTCACCATTATCTCAAATATACTTTAAATATTGTGGAGTTTGTTTGAAAATTGTTTTATCTGAGAAGTTTTTCAAGTTTATTAGGTACTATATGCATAACATAAGTGTTTGGTGTTTTCACGGTTCAATTTCAAGAATATTAAATCGATTATCCATGAAAAGTGTAAAAGGGATATTTGCTTTTTTTTCATTTGCTTGAAGAAATAAAAAGAAAGAAAAACTCGAGAATTTTCAATTTTCATACAATTATTTTATAATTGGAACGCAAATAAAAATTCTTCATTTCGCTTTTTAAATATTTATATTCAATTAACGTTGGAAATAAAAACGTGAACAAGATGAGTGAAAATGCAATTTTTCTTATTTGTGCTTCTAAATATTTAGGTTTTACAATTTTGTTTTGCAAATAAAATTCTTATTAGGAAAAATTCAGAACAGAAGAATAAAGAAATATGGAAAACAGAGAAGTTAAAAGAACCTGAATATAGGCAGTAAAGTTTTTATTTATTGTTGTGTTGCCTGAATTTTGGCGTCGTCTTTCTTTTCTCAGCATTTGAAAAAACCAATCTCTCCGAAAAAATCTATTTTTCTTTCTTTGAATATTGAAGAAATTTTACTTTTTTTTATTCTCTTGATCTTCGCTATTTCATTTGTCTATTGTCTGCTTTCTTTAATTTTTTTTATACTTATTTTCTCTGTTTTTTTTTTAACCCGAAGAATCAATATTATTCTAAACTGAAATAAAGCTGATACTAAAGTCAAAAAATAAATATAATACTTTTATCCATACCTAATCATTCATCACTCATTAAAAACCAATTTAGAACACTCATTTTTCTCCTTTATTTTTTTTTTTTTAATTTTAATCAAAAACTCAGATCAAAAGGGATTTTTCATGTAAGAAGAAGAATAACTCACAAATTTATAGCATATTTTTAGACTAAATTTTGTAATCAACTGTAATACTGATAATGTCTTGTATTTAGTAACTTTATGATGTTTTTATATCAACTGATAAGATTTATATTTTGTCATTATGCCAAGAATAAAATAGAGTACAGAATATATTTTCTATAATTAAAGAATTTTCTTATAAAAATAAGGTAACGTTTTTAAATGATAGTTTTCTATTTTAGTTTTGTTTAATTCTAAAACAAAAAAACGTTTTAACTGCTATCATAGTGAGAACTATTCGTTAAATATTTTCTTTTCCTTTTTTTTTATTAAACTTTAAAATAATATTTTCCTCCTGCATGAAACGTTTCAATAGGAAGCAAGTCTTTCTTGCTGACTCCTAGATAAAATCTTATAAATTTTTGCAATTTTTATATATGAAGTGAATGTCGAGAAAAAAAAACGAGAAAATGAAATGGAAAGAGACTTTTTAAATTTACTCGTTCCACTTGAATAGACTTAATTCATTGGAAAATTTTCGTTTTAAATTGAAAATCAAAAGTTTAAAAAAATTTAAGTAAAATAAAATTTAATGTTCGAAAAATAAACATTTTTTTTATTATTCATAAAAATATTCAAAATATGGATATGGTTTTTATGGAGTTTATTTATTTTATGACTCATTTTTTCTTTTTGTTAATAATTTCTTTTCTATAATTTTTGTATTTTTTTTTTGTATAATTGTCTCGTCTGTTTCATTTTCTTAACATAATATTTGTCTCTGTATTTTCGTGTGTTTATAATGATTGACGTTTATTGAAAGTAAATATTTATTTTGTGTTTGCTTACATATAAAAAGAAATTACTTTATTTTTTTTATATTGTCGTATTTTTTGTCCGCATTATATGTACCTACAAAAAAAGAAGTTGATTTCTTTTTGTTACCAATTATTTTTATCAACGAGATATTGTTATTGACAGAAATAAAAAAAGGTATCAAATCTAATAGGGGTCATAAATGAAAATATATCATATTTGACACTACGCAAAGTTCAACGAATATAGTTTTGTTAGCGCACTTACATAGCAACACATTTATGTTAACTTTTATTTATTTATTAAAAAATAATTTTAATTAGTTTTGCGTATGCCTTTAGTGTTAGAATAAAGAAGATAATAATAATAAAGTTTTATCGATTTCCCAAGAGTAAGATGTTTGAATGTGTACAACAAAATTTAATTATTGAAAAACACGATATCTATTTATAAGATTATTAAATTATTTCTTAAATCTTTTTCACATTTTCAATCTTTATTACCTCTTTAATATTTTTCTTTAAATCATTAAAACTAATTTGCTAGATAATACAGTCCAACTTTGAAGTGGCAACACTTATACAGGGAGCTTTTTATTTGCAATCTTTTTAAAATGCTATTTTATTAATAAAGGCTTAAAATCGAATATTGAAATATTTACTCGTCCTTTGAAAATAAACCTTATTGCCACCATTAATTTTTGTAAAATGAAACTAGTTCTATATTGGTTCACACCGCAACAAAAAAAAAAGAAGAAATCTTGACATGAATAAAACTAAATGATGTTTCTTAATGTTCTTATACAGTCATAGATGTATTGTTATGTGGTACTGCGGATGTAAAAACAGACACACGCTTTTTAGATATTTAAAAATCAATAAATCATTCTGAATCCTTGGCATAAAGAGCTTTCAAAATATTTTTATTTATTCATTATTGTGATGTATTAAAATGAAATTAAATTGAATAATCTGTGTTTTTCCACAAATCATATATTGTATTATCCTGGGTATATTTTCTTTTTTTTATATCAAGGCTAACTTCATCAGTCTGTATCTATTTTTATCAAAAAAAAACAAAACAAAAAACAAGTGAGAGATAAATGAAACAGAAAATATAACATCTCATTCCCAAATGTCCTCAAATTAAATCACGCTCAATTTGTATTTTAGAAATGTCTGTATATTTTACGATTTCTTTCTTCTTCTTACTCATTCTTCTTCTTACTACTACTTTTTTTTTGTTTCTTTTGGTGTAAAACAACAGTGAAATCTAAGTATGAATCAGGTCCAATGAATAGAAAACTTTCAATTTATATTTTCGTCCTTTATATATTTATATTCTCTGTGATATGAATTTATTTTTTCTTTTTCGTTTTTTTTTGTTTGATTTTTTATTGTAATGTTTTTTATTGTAAAAGTTATATAGAAAGAAATGGGAAAGAAAAACGAATACATATATACATAGATGAAGTAGAATCAATTTACCAAAAAGGGAAAGAAAAAAAAAGAAAGAAATACGAAATATATTCAATGACTCTTTTCAAAGGTATGCGCGCTTGAAATATCTTTATATGAAAATCGGGATGAAAAGTACCAATTCAACAAAGGCAAAAAAACGTGTAGGGTACCTTAAGTACATATATACATATATATGTAGAGATTCACCTAAGGGTTAAATTTATCTCATATATGCATGTATGTTTTGTAAGTAGGTAAAACAGATAAAGATAGAAAAACAAAAAGAAAAAGAGATGAATCCTACATATATATTTTTCTATAGAAGATTTTTTTTTTTTTGTCGAACAGACAGATTTCTTTTATAAAAGGAGAAAATATCACATATGTACTAAATAGAACAGACACTCCCTGAGCTCAAGGTTTGCAGTCCCCTTAGGTGGTGTGTAAATTTATGATCCTTTGGATATACATATATACATTCCAAGAGAGACAAAAATAGTGTGAGAGAAAAAATTGTTGGAAATTTCATATAATGAAAACCACAAAAAACGACAACCTTTAGAAGAATGTGTCAAAAGAAAACACAAAGTGGTTTTGTTGTTCATTGAATTGTATAAAAGTTTTTGATCTTATAATCATTATTGTGGACAGAAAAAACATTTTTTTTTTGTTACTCAAACCAACCAATATGTGATTATTATTTTTAAACATTTTATTCTTTCTCTTCCCTCTGTTCAACTGATTTATATATGACAATCAATTTTATTTTATATTATTTTTTTCTTGTATTCTTCTTCGTTTCTTTTATATTCTAGATTTTTCATCTTTCATCATTTTATCGTTTTTTTGAAACTGTTTTTTCTTTTTTATTCTGGTCGCGTACACATTTTGAGATGGTTAGTTCGTGTACAAACAGATAAAAGCACTTTTACTTTTGTATTTCTTTCTCTCTTACTCTATCTTTGATGTATCTTTTTCTGTTTTTACTCTGTATAATATGCGTGTGTGTGTATATGTTAAAGCTTTTTCTTACCTTATATTTTTTTTTTCAGAAAAAAAACTGTCATAAAAAACGATTTTGATACGATGAAAAATCTTACGCTAAACTTTTTCGTTACTTTTTTTCCTTTTGATTTATGAATTTGTTTTTGTGCTCTTGTGTTGAAAAAGGTGAATATGAGTTTGATTGAATCATTGAATCAGAAAAAATGAAACAGAAAAAAGTTAGACATTTTCAAAATGAGTTAAAAATTGAGCAATATTTTTGTTGTTATCTTTTTGGTCGAAAAACTTTATTTTAGCAGATAAATAACCGTATCCTAAAATTATCAAAGTTGATAAAGTCAAAAAACAAATATTGTTCTTAAACAAAACAACAGGGATATAAAAACTTATTTATGCCGTACCAAAAATTTTCTTTGTTAAAATTTGGAAAATTTAATAAATTAATATGAATATAAAGTTATTATTCTGGCTGTATAAAACAGATTTCATAGAGTCAAAATATACCATTAAGCACATGACAACTAAACCCGTTTGAAGGGTTGTCATTCATGAATAAAGAAAGCGGGATACCTTAAACACAACAGAATAATTTATCTTTACACTGTAATGTTTATTAAAGAAATAAAAAATTGCAATATGTTGAAATGACCAAAAAAAAAGATGAAAAGATCTGACATAAAAACTCCCTTATTCAATCTTACTAAAACTACAACAATTCTTTTCTTTTTCTTTTTAACAATTTAATATTGCAAAATTTTAATAGGGTTTTTATTTTAATAATTGTCAGGTTTTATTGTGCCTTTTAATAACGATTAAATAAACATCCTTTATATTTTCTAAAACAATTACATTTAATAATTAATTATGGTTTAGTAATAAATTTGTAGAAGGAAAAAAAATATAATAAATGATTTGTATGGTCAGAGTCTGGTCTTGTAATATCAGAATTTCAGTAAACAGCAAATACATCCACATATAATATTAAATGATAAAATATTCTACTTCAATTTTTTTTTAAAACGAAGAAAGAAGTAGAAGAACTTTTATACGCATAATAAAATATTCAATCGTGATTGATTATATAAATAGAAGGCTATAAATGATTAAGAAAAAAAAGTTACCAAAAAAAAAAGTATTATTCAATAAATCTATAGGAAACATTCAAATTCTTAATATAAAAAATTGGAAAGGGCGAGAGTAGATGATTTTCACAGAAACAACAAAAATACTTGCTAAAATGATTGAATCAAGTTAAATAAAACGAATGAAAGAAACTTATTATTGCCATTCTCAGTTCGTTCGTTTGTAACAATTTAAAGTCACGAAATGTCAAAGACAAACAGGAACAGGAGGAAAAAAAAAATGATGATGATCATTACTTTATTGTAATTGAGTGCGAATCAATTTTAGTAATCCAATTAGTTTCCATGTAATTTAATTAAATTGCTATAGATTTTATTTTTTATTCAATAAATATCATGTCGTATGACTCGTTCAATAAAATAAAATGAAATAAGAATGACAAAATATAAGAAAGAAACTGAAAGATATTTTTATAAATTGACATTTTGATTAATTTGATTTTGTATGTTTTATCATATGTGAATTTATTTTTATATAATAAATGAAACAAAGAACAATTCTTTTATTATTATTTTGTTTTGTTTTCGGTATTGAATGAGTCAGAGGAATTAATCATGAAATAACCATATATTAAATTAAGTATACGGTTTATGTCGATAATTGAATTAGTTTTGGTATAAACGTATATTTATGTACCTAGATACCTAGATATACGTTTATAAAAATACTTAGCGTATTTATTTATTAATAATATATACGTTTATCTACATATTCTTATTCATTTCTTATTCATTTTATCAAAAAATTTTAACAATACAACAAGTAAAAAGTTTATTTTGTACTTTTTGTTTTTAACAATACACTCGAGTTATCTCTTGTCTGTACATTTTGTTATATAGTTTACCAAAACTAAATTTCACTTGTATCTACTGTATGCGGCAATCTTCTTCTTCTTCTTCGTCTTCTTCATTAATCTGTATTAAAATCCCTGAAAATTTTTTGTTATCCAGATTTTTTCTTATTTTTAATTTATTGTGCTTTAATAATTTATTCAAGAAAAAAATAAAGATTGTTAAATCGACTTCATTTGAATTCAATTCGAAATTAATGATAATGTACGATAATTACAAGAATTCTACCTTTTTTTCATACCGTATTTTCAAGTAGTAAAATATTGTAAATGAACAAAGGTATCGGCTGAAAATTAATTGATCTTTTTTTGTGTTAATCTTCTTTTCCCTTTTTTTTTTGTTTACTTTCCCTTTTATAATTTTCTATTCACATTAATTTAAATTTTTTACCTTGATTTTTCATTTTCTGTTTTTATAATTTTAGTTACAGGAATCTTACAGTAGATGCGGAAGAACATACTGTACAACACCATCATCAACATCAATATCATTATCAACAACGACAACAACAAACAATGAAACGATAGACGAATGTAAGTAAAATGTCATTTTATCTTCTTTTTTTTCTTTGGAAAACTACAAATGAAATGACAGAGATACAAAAAAAATTGTGTTTTGAATTTGTTATTTTTATTTTACAACAAAAGGAAATTTTGTCATCGAGAAAATGAATCAAGATATTGAATTTGGAACGTGTTTTCAATCAGAGTTATTTACCTCCTGTTTTTACCTTTTCGCGTATTTATAAACATTTTTGTTATTGTTCTTCTTGATTCTTGATGAGATACGGGTTAGACGAAGTTGAATGGGGAGAACAATATTGAGGTGGTATTTTATTTTTATATATATTTTTGTTTTTCTCTATATTTCCTTTATAACTGTAACACTCGAGAGATTTAGGCTGTGTTATTTTTACTCTTACCTTCCTTTAATTTATTTACCTATTTGTTATTTTCACCAAAAATAAAAAATAAAAGAAAACAAATTTTTCTTTTGTTGGATTTATTTGTTTTTTTTGTTTGTTTATTTTTTTTAGTAAATTTCTAATATTCCATTTTTTTTACAACAACACAAATAAATAATTATGACTATAAAATAAGTATAATATGTAAAAGTATATATGATAGATAACCGTTCACCCTTATAATCATAAATTAATTAAATTAAATAAACAGACAAAAAAAAATTTCATTTTTAAAATTTACAATAAAAAAAAAAATATATGAAATTGTTCATCAATCATTGAAATTCTTCAGTTTTTTTTTTTATCTATTTTCATTTTTCATTTTGTTTCTGTTTTCACTAACAAGAAGAATATTGTCTTTGGCTCCACTTACTTTCTAAACTAAACTTAAGAATACTCAAATCATAATTATTATTGTTATTTTTGAACGAATAAAATATAATTATATATTTGTTTTTAAGAACAATTATTTTTCATTTAAACTATCATAACATTCTTGATTTGGATCAAAAACTTCAAATTCTTCAAATTCCATTTCATCATATTTTTTCTTTTCTTTTAATTTAACATCATTTGTAACATAAAATTTCTCATCAAATTTACTTTGTTGACTATTATCCCATTTAACACCCATTTTTATTTGATTTATATTTTCTGTATCATTATATTGTTTTTGTAGTTGTTGCTGTTGTTGCTGTTGATTTCCATATACATTATCAACAATTTTATTATTGTTATTATTAGTTTCCAGTTCATTTTCTAAATATTTTCTATTTTCTTTTTTATTGATATCATTTTCAATTGATTTGTTTTGATGATTAAATGATGTCTGTTGATGTTGCAAATGATGTTGATTATGGTTATTAACTAGATTATCAATTTGCTTCACTTTTGATCTTTCCTCTAATTTAGCAATATTTTCAAATGCTGTTTGAAATATTTCTTTTGTTTCATCAAATGTATCATTTAATTTTTTATAGTCTTTTTTTTCTGTTATTGTTGTTATGTTTGCTTTTTTGGCAATATTTTCTTTTTCTTTTGTTGGTTTATTAACAGTTTTATTTTGCGAAAATGCTAAATCAACATTTTTATTACGTGAAATTTTACTTAATCTACCATTATCACCACCAGTACTCATTGTTGTTGTTGTTCCTGAACCACTTGTTGTACAAAAACTAATATGATTATTAACTGTTACTTGATTAATAAGATCAACTGGTCCAAGACGACCATTCTTTGTTTCTATTAATTGATTATTAATTGTGAATGGTTCAATAATTTTTTGTGGTTCAAGACTTTTTTCAATACATTTTGATTCAATAATTCTGGGTGTAGATGAATGATTGATTGAACCGGTTTCAAGACGATTCACTAAAGATCGTACTGATTCTTCCGCTGTTTCTTCAGGTGTTGGTGAACGATTACCAGACATATGTAATGCCATTGCTTCCTGTAATTTTTGTTTATGCTCTTCAATATTTGTGGCACCAATTAATTCAAGACGACTACTGCAACTATTTGACTTTACAAGTTTAAATTTAACACCTAAAATTTTAATTGTTAACTTATTATAAATATTGTATTCTTTCTAAAAAAATTATTTTTAGTTTTTTCCTATCTTATACCTAAATAATTATCAGGATCATCTTGATTTGTAGTGTGATCTTGAAATTGCATATAATTGTTAAGTTGGCCTTCTTCACATTTTGGATGATCACCACGGATTTCTTGCATTATCGCTTTTGTCATTGGGCTTAATTCTGATGATTTTGCATCAACTACACGTCCACCATAATATGTTGTGGTTGATCCACATTCACGAATTTTTTCCAAAATATCCTGAATAAATTAAAAAGTATAAAAATAAAAAATTTCAAAAATTCTAAATTCTGAATCTCACCTGACTAACGTAATGGGATTCACAAAATTCATCACACAAATTTTCTTCACTCGAAAATCTAGAATTATTTTCAAGTTCACCACATTCACAGGGTGAACTAAGATCTCCACTTGAAATTCCACTTGACAAACTGGCAGAATCCCATTTTTTAATTCCAGTTGCGTTTCCGTAAGACGTATCGATTGTCAAATATCTTAAAGCTTTCTTTCTAAGATTTTGTGTTTTATGTTGGCCGCAAATTTTTGTATCATCAGTAAGATTTTTGGTTCCATCCATACTACCATTATTTGAACCTCTCATCCTTAAACTACCTTCGAATAATTTTCTGACATTTTTAACAGTGTCTGGATTTGGAAGTTCCTCATCAAGCAATTCTTTATTAACACGAATTGGATGATAGAAGAAGTGTCTCTTGATTCCAATTTTATTTCCATCACTATTTTTTCCTGCACCTCCAGTAATACGACATGAAAGTCTGTGAGCTTTCTGTGGTTTTTCAGAAACTTTTTCAATTTTTGTTCGAACCGGTTCAATGATAACAACATTATTATGGGCAAGTAATTCCTGAAAACTATAATCTTGAAGATATTGTATAAGACCATCAAATTGTGCTTCCTTTTTATTTCTTGATAAAAGATTCTTCTGAAACATATCCGATTTCATTACTTTATATCGAACATGGTCAAAATCTGCTTCATCCGTATATTGTGTTTTAACAACGGCCGCATGCTTTTTATCATTCAATTCAATTATTTCAACTGTTGGACAAAAACTTTGAAAATCTGTATTTTCTGACTGCATAAGGTTTGTCTCTTTGAATTTGCTCACATGACTATTTTTACGTGTAACTTTCTTAGCATTTTCAATTGTTTTAACAATATCTTCAACAGATGTTACATTGTTTTGTTGTTCACCATTTTGTTTAATGTCTCCATCTGTTTCTGTAATTTCATCTGCTCCAACAAGTTTTGTCCAATAACATCTAACAGAATCAACTTTATCGTGAAATTCCATTCCTTGATTATCTACATTAGAGACATCTTGACAATCTGAATCATTTAATTTGGTTGTTTTTGTCGTTGATAAAGGACAATCATTAAATTCCCTTTTCTTATCAACAATATGCATTATTTGTGGACGTGACATTATTTCTTTTGTTCCGTTTAAATTTTTAATTAAATTTGTAATTGATTCTTTTTTTACTATCACTTGATTGTCAGTATTTGTTATTTTTACTGGACGCGCACAAAATATATCATATGATTTTAGTGTTTCACTTTTTTCGTTTATTACTTTTATTTTATTTATCTCAAATTGAACTGAACTTTTATTTTTCTTTACATCAATATCCGGTTGTTCTTTTTTTAAAACTATTGATTTTTCTTCTTTATTCTTTTCAAATTGTTGAATTGATGAAAGTTTTTCTATTTTTTCACTAATTTTTTCTTTTTGTTTTATCTCACTTTCAACACTCTCACTATCTGTGATTACAATTTTTACATCTGGTACGTTTTTTGTTTTTTGATTTATATCCTTTGTTAATATTTCGTTATTTTCTCTATTTCTTATTTTTGCAGCAACTTCATCAACAATCACCTTCTTACCACCCAAATTAACAATTGTTGGTAAATTTAATGTTGATAAACCAGATTGATCACTTGGTGTTGTAAATGTTTCTAATGAATTACAACAATCTGAATCTAGACCTAATTCTGATAAATATTCTTTATTTTGTTTATTTTTTAATTCTTTAATTGGTTGTTCTACTTCAATAGACGGTGCTTCCTTTGGTTGTTCATCAATTGAAATAGAATTCAAAACAACAATTTCGCAACTTTCACGTTGTCGTAATCGTTTATGGGCACGACCAAAACGTGATATTGAATCATATATTGTTTTATTTGTTTCTTCGTCGTAATCACAAATTGCCCGTAGTTTTGCGTCAATGCGTTCGGATGTAATTAAACTTTTTCCAATAGTCGCATCTGGTAATGAATAAAATTGATGATCAATAAATGTACTCACATATGGTTCTGTTGATATCAATTTTGATGTTTGTTGTTGTTGCTGTTCCCGATATTCTTTTTGTAATTGAGGTGTTGTTATAAATGTTAACTTTTCTAATGTACCACAAACTGAATAATCCGAAAACGATGTTAACTTTTGAACTTTCGGTTCAAGTGAAATAATTTTTGGTTTAGTTTTAATTACTTGTGTGTAAAGACTATCAATACTAACTTCACTATTATCTTCGTCTTTATTATTTATTATTTGAAGATTTTCTGGTACAACTTGATCGTTATTTTCACAATTAATTTCTATATTTGTAATTGATAGGGTATCTAGATTTTTTTTTTCAATATTTTCATCGGTAACCGTTTGTTTATCACTGGATTCTGATGACAAATAAATTGAATCATAAGAAATAACACTTCGAATATCGTCCTTTTCTTTATCGTCCCCTTTCAATTCAATTACAAGTGTTTGTTTTTCAACTTCACTTACACTGGAACTATCCTCTGTATTTGAATTATTTGATATATTAATTGATGTATTCGAATTCGTACTGGTTTTCCACTCAGATGTACTTTGGCCAGTTGAATTATTATCCTCAGATAATAGAATATCATCCAAATATTTAATCTCAGCAACTGAATCACTATCTTCGCGTCTTGTAGAATAATTATCAGATGAATCAGATGTTGTCGTTTCAGCTAGTGGACTACTACTATGACCATTCTCGGAATGTATTTGAAAATCTGTTATTAATTCAGTATGTGATGGACTTGTATCTGAATTTTGCTGATGAAGTGAATTTTTAAAATAATTTGAATCTAAACTATCTAAATCACTTTTATCGTGTTGCCACTGCGGCTCATCAAACTTATTAAATTTAGTATAAAACTCGTTTTGATTATCAGATTCTATTGTTTCAGATGTTTGGGTATCAACACCACTTGGGCTGTCCTCAAATTGTTGTTTATATTTAAATCTAAAATTAAATGAAAATATTTTTAATAATTAAAATATAAACTTTAAATTTTTTTAAAAACAGATAATCGTATCTTTTTCTCTGTTACGCTTACCTATTTTTAAAAAGGGCTTGGTCAACTAACTTGGCTCTTGGTATCAGTTGTGATCTACGTGTACGATTTCCGCTTATTTGTAAATCGTTATATGTCTCCTCCCTTATTACAGCTAAACTTCTTGTACGTCTAAGACTGCAAGCTTCCGGATTTTGAACTCCAAAATTTATTTCTGTCGGTTCATAAATTGGTTCAGTTTTGTTGTTTGTGTCTGGAAAATATTTTTATTTTGTTTAAAATCAAGAATGAAACATGAAATATTATAAACTTTTACCCTTTTGATTATTTCCATATAAACTTTCACAATCTTTTTGACGTTCAATACGGGAATACAAATCATAAAGTCCAGTATATTGTTCCCTCAATTGTATTCCGTTACCAAGTTGTGTTTTGTTAATTGATAGATCTATATTTGATAGCGATCTTTGTCGCCACCCGGATCCACAACCAGGCCCACCAAATAATTGTTGTGTTGTATCTCTGACTCGTACACGATCCACGTAATTATGATTTGACTCAGAATTTCTATGTAAAGAAAATAAATATAGAAAAACTTATATTATTAGTTTAAATACTTTTTCCACGAATTACTTTTGGTTTAATCATCCAACAGAACAAAAACAGAAAAGTTAAACAAAAAAAAAATAATGGAAAACAATGACTTTAAGAAAAAGAAAAAAACAAAGAACTGAGATTTTTATCTTAAGAAATTTTTCTTATCAAATGTTTGCATAATTCTTTTTAGAAGAAAAAAATTAATGTGTCGTTTGGGTAAATATAATCCCTTTACACTTCTTCATCGTCGCCATACCCAATTTATATTCTTTTTTTGTCTTGTGTTTTCTTCGTTTATTATATTTCTGTTTTATTGTGTTTGTTTTTCGTTTTTTTATCTGGGATTCTTCAAACAAACAGAAAAAAAAACTCCATACTAAACTAACTAGAGAAGAGGAACTAAGTTGTCTCTTCTTTTAATCTAATGAAAATTATATACTTTTTTTTTGTTTGGTTATTTGAGTTGTTGTTATTTTCTCATCTTTAATTTCTTTAAATTTTTCAACAGAAAATATTCTTTGTGATCTATTTTATTTTTCGTTTATGATTTATTTTATGGTTTATTATGTATAATTTTACCGTCTCTCTTTCTCTATAAATTAGCATCACATTACATTCACGGTCATTGATTATTAACAATCCACAAATACCAAGTTAAAAAATTTATTTCAAGAAGAATTGTGTTTTGTCAACAACAACAAAATAACACAATCAAAAAAGTTAAGATTCGCTTGGCCAATAAATAATAATATATTTCCATAAAAAATAGTGTCGTGATGCGGTTTGTTTAAAATTAGAGTAGAATCGATAATTTTTTATATGTACAAAAAAAAGAAGAAAATTTAAGTGTTTTGGAAAATTTCCTACAATTTTTAACTTACAAAAATAATGTACAAACGACATTTAATATTATGATAAAATTGTCGTCTTAAAAATCTTATTAATTTTTAACGTCAAGTTAAGAGGAAATGAATTGAAAGAAAATAATTATAATAATAATAATAATTATATATGCGCGACCTCTAAAATAATGTTAAGATGACAATCATTAACAGATGACGAAGTTTTAAAATTGATTACTGCTAAACAAAAACAGAAACCGATGAAAAACATGCAATATAATAAAATCTGCGTTTAAATCAGCTTTCAGTTAAGGAAGATGCTTATAAAACTTTCTAGAAATTTTTATTTTTTTTATTTTACGTAATCCCTGTGATCTACCCACTCATTTTTTTTTTCTTCACTCGCGCAACAAAAAAAAAATAAAACAATTCACATTTTTTATGATCAAACATAAAACAAAATATTGTATATTTTATTCATTGTTTGTGTCCTTCAACGTCGTTTTTTTTTCATCCTTTTAAATTTAATTTAATATGCGTGTGTATGTATGTGTGTGTGTGTATTTTTCTTTCTATTCGCGCGCTTTGATGAATTAAAAATTCGTTAATTTCATTTTTACAAATAATTTAAATTTGTTTTTTTTTTGTCGCGTCAAATAGAAAACTAATTGAAATTGAATGTGAAAATTGCATTTTTCCATTCAATTTTTTTGTGTTTTTTTTTTTCAACAAACAAATTTTTTTTTCTTTGAATAAAAAAATAGTAAAAAAAAAAAAAAACAAAAGACAAAATCCATTTTTTTTTTGCATTATTCTGTTACAAAACACGTACAAAATAAAAACATTCAGTTAACTCGCGAGGTATTATAAATAATAATAGTACACGTGACATAATTGTTTGTTTCTAATTTTTTTTTTCTCAATTTCAATGACATTTTTTAGTTTACGATTATTCAAAAAAAAATTTTCTTTTTTTTTATTTTTTCACAAAGAAAATAAAAAATTAAAAAATAAAATGACGAAAAAATGAAACAATCCATTTTCATCTTTAATGGTTTTAAATTTAAACTCAATTGAAACAAATTAGTCGTAGTATGTAGAAAACGTTTTCTTATATGAATTAATAAATCTTCCATTCAAACGTTGTACCTAAATAAAGTTAGTTATAACGAATTCTACTTAAAATGATTCGTCGTATTTAATGTACTTAGATTTTAATTCTATAATTTAATTTTTATGCTAAAACATATAAGTTTTGTAACGAGACATCCGATTATAATGAACACTTTCTTTTTGGTCCCGTGAGATTCACTTTCACAAAGTTCTACAATCTACTAAATTATAAAATATTATATTTGGTTTTATTTATTTAATTTGATAATTTGTTAAATTTTAAAGGAAATTATTTACTTTCAATTGTTTTCATTATAATCACATTCGATTAAAGTTTACGTTGTCTTTTTAAATTTTTCTTGTATTTATCGTTAATTTGTTGTTGTATAATTTTCATATAAAGTTAGTGTAGTTATTTTAAGTGTGATGTATGTCAAAAGGCAAAATCCTTGCTTATATTTTTTGTTTAAGTTTTTACGGTTGTGACGTAATTGTCTTTAGTTGAAAATTGTTTTTGTTTTTTATAAAAAAAAAAAATTGAGCATAAAGCGTTTTTTTTGTGTTTCTTTTTTGATTTAAAACTTGCCTTGACTAATGATCAGACAATTTGAAAGACTATTAATATAATATTTAAACAATAGATAGAATTAACACAGCTATTTTTTATTTATAAAAATGAAATTTTCAATTTTGTATTCATCATATTATTATTTTTTATTTTATTTTATTTAATGTGCATCGCTAAACCGCTTTATGACGTTTTTGTTTCACTTTGTGTTTTTTTTTTCTACAGAAAACAAAAATCAATTTCCCTCGGTTATTTAAATATTGTTCATTATTAATTTAGGTGTTTTTAAGCAAGAAGCTTTGTTTTACATTTATTTATTTATTTCAATAAATAATTTATTCAAAAAAAAGAAATATAAAATGAATTTCTAATAAATATAAGAAAACGAAATGTTTCTTTAAACAACATTTACATTGTGTAACTCTTTTTCTAAATATAAAAACTTTTAATCGGAGAAGAAAAAAAAAGCACAAAAAAGTCTCTTTATTTTATGTTTCTTCTTATTGTATTGTTTTTCTTCATTTATAAGAGTGAAACTAAACCAACAACCTTGAAGGATTTATATTAAATAATTATTTTTTCTTCTTCTTCTTCTTCTTCTTCTTCTTCTTCTTCTTATTTTTCTTCTTTTATCATCATTTATCTTCTGTTCGGTTTTTTTTTTATAAATTAAGTTAATAGTCTCGCGGCAGTTTTTTTTTTATTATTATTTGTTTAAATACAATAATAATTTTTAAATGCATTTTTTTTTTGTTTTCATTCGTAGAATATCTAATCATCTAATATCTTTACATTATTATTTATATTTTCTTTATATATTACGTTCGTATCATTAAATATATTTATGTAAGACCCGAACGGTAAGAGAGGTGAAAAAAAAAAAAAAAAGTATATATAATCAAAAGAAAAGAAGAAGAAGAAGAAGAAAAGAAAAAACTGTTTAATAATATTTCGAAGGTCATGTTAAAAGCAATTTATAATATTATAATTAATGATATTGAATCTGTTTATTAAAAAGATTTCAATTTGTTTTGTTTTTTTTTTAATCATGTTTATTATTTAAGTTCAATTTGCACACTAATTGACTTGCGTTTATTATATAAGAAACAACAGGGTCTTGGCACTTTAATTTCTTGGCATCGTCATGAATTTCTTGTATTTATTATTAGTGGATTTTTTTTTTCAACACTTTTAGATTTCGATACAAAAAAACCAATAAAATATTTAAACTTCTAATAAAATCACGATTTATTTTGGTTTTTTTTTAAACAACTATCCCTATTATGTGGATTTTGTTGATGTGTGTGTGTATGTGTGCGTTTGTACGTTTAAAGTGGAGGATGATAAATCCAAACAATTGAGTTTCCTGTGTTTTGTTAAGTCGACGAACGCCCCATAAAAAAATATAAATATAAATTCGCCTTTTGTCATATTTATAGATGTCACTCTTCTTTATAGACTTTCACGAAAAAAAAAAAAAAAATTCAAAAAAAATACAAAAAAGCACCAAAAAAAAAACAGTCATCATACAACACATACACACACATAACACATTTAATTAGGCACATTAAACAGAATTTAGATCACATTTAGAAAAATAATAAAAAAAAAACCTACTTTTATTGAGTTTTTGTTTTATTGTTTCTTTTTTCTTTTTTTTATAATCCAAAAAACTGTAGTAAAGTTTTTTTTCTCCTCGAACTAATCCCAACCGCAGTCACTTGAGTACTGAACGCATGCGTTATACTGTCGTTCTCTATTGCGTTCGCGCTTTTCAATACAAAAAAAGTTTTTGTTTTTATTTTACCTTATAGAAAAGTAACAAGTGTGCGCGCGCGCTTGACGGTATCGTCCGATTTTGTTGTTGTTTTATTATTTTTTTTTACCTTTATGTCTTGTCGGTTGTCATTTCGAATGGGAATATATTTTTTTAAACTTTTATAAAAGAACAAAAAAAACAACAAACAACAAGATAATGAACGAGAAACAAACAAAATAAATAAATATAAATATATGTAGAAGAAATGACACAACCATCATGATGTGGATTTTAAATGATGATAAAATAAAATAGAAAAAAGCTTGTGCTTGATTAAACTTTTGCTACTTCTTACATATTTCTTTTCTTTAACTATTGTGATGGACTTTAAAAGAAAATAAAAACAAAAAAAAAAAAGATTGAATTTATGACCAAATTGTAATGACAAATTATAATGGATGATTTGTTTTTCTATTTTTCTTTAAAAATTTTAAATCTATGAAACAATCAAGTGTTGAACTTTTTTTTCTTTCGTGTTTCATTCACATATGTATATATAACTTGGTGTCCTCTACATATATAATTTGTGTCTCTAAATGAAATTAATTGTTTTTTCTTTCTTTCTACAACAACAAACAAAAAAAAACTTAATCAATTTGCATAAAACACACAAAAAAAAATTGTCTTCAAAAAAAAAAAAAAAAAAGAAGAAAAAAGAAAAAGAAAAAAATTTTGTGTCGTTTTTTTTTATATAAATCGTTAATTTCTTTCTATTCCAATCATCAATTTTTTTTTCTAATCATTTCACTTTTGATTTATTTCACTTTATTAAGATATTTTTTTGTGAATCTTTGTTGTTGTTATTGTTTTTTTTCCTATCTTTCTTTTTTTTATAGAGCCAAATCAAGGCGTTATGAAATTGGCATTTGAATGCGGAAAAATAATAATACAAAAAAAAAAAAATTCTGATGAATTTTTAATTTTTGTATTTTTTTAAAAAATAAAAAAACTTTTGTCTCTAACGGCAAAAATAAAAAAAAAACGGTTATTTCATTATTGAACTCTTCTTCTCCGCTGGATCAATCCCAGTTTATTGGATTTTCATTTGGAATATTTATTTGTTTTTTTCCTAAAAAATTACACATTTTTAACTGCAGTCTTCTTGACCTCATTTTCATCCTAATCAAAAAATACGGGTTTTCATAGTTTGTTGTTTTTGCATTTTTTTTTTGTAAATCGTTCATTTTATCCATTTTCTACAGAAATACTAATTTATGAAATCATTTGCAAAATTTAAATCAAAATCAATGGAAAAAAAAATTAGTGGAATTTTTATTAGATGGATCAATAAATAAATCTTATTCTCGCAGAAAATAACAAATAATATGATTTTCGATTTATTAGAGGAGAAATACAAATAGTTAAAAATAAGAGATAAAAAAAAAAAGAACCGGTTGAAATAAAAATCAAAAATTTGCATAACACTATATTTTGTTGTTGGTTGTTGGCTGTTGCTGATATATTTTTTTTTTTGGTTTCGTTTGAAATAAAGAATTTTCAAAATTAACTTAGCAAAACCAAACTAACTTTGTCTCTACAAGAATCCTATATTTTCTATAAAATGTTTGTAAATATAATTTTTATTTAATTATTCATATTACCGAAACAATAAACGCAAATCATTTCCCATGTACTAAAGACCGAACTGACTCTAGTGAAACATTCATATAAGTAAGTTTTATAATTTATTCATCCGTTTTCGTTGTTTTTTTTTTTTGATTTTTGTTGTGTTTTTATTTTTTGATATTTTCTTTTATATAACTGCAGCCGTGAATTTTTTTGTTTACTCTCTCGTACATATTATGTCAGAGATGAAAAAATAGAAGGAGAAATTAATGTTTAAATTATCAGCTGTTTCCCCATTGAACTTCATTTGTACATAGAAATATTTAATTGTTGGAACTATTCAATAATTCTTGTATTTCGCTCCAACGTTAATTATTTTACACATCCTTTTAATATTTTATTTTATATCACAATGGACTTTTTTTTTGAAGCTCTGGATCTAATAATGAATTTATTGTTTTCATTTATTTTATTTGACTTTTTATTATGACAAACGTCATGAATTTCACATTCAATTTGTACTGGTACAAATATTGTTAATGTCATAAAAACCCTCCTCATAAAGCTTTAACGAAAAACTTTCTTTCATAAGAATTAAGTATAACTAAAACAGTAAGTTCTTGTTTCTCCTTATATTCTTTTCTCTTTGTATTATTTACAGTAGTAAAATATTTAATATGGACAATCCAAATCCAAACGGTTTCGCATGGCCCTCCACCATTTCAGTTTTAATACACGTTTTGTTTTTTATTATGTTTTTATTCTTTAGAATTATTACATTTTTAGATATACACACACACATATGCAGACATACCGGAAATCTAAAGGAAGTTAAAAAAAAATAGATATTATATGCAGTTGACTTGACATAGCACTGTTTAATGTTGGCTATGAGTGTCTCATAGTAGCTCGAAAAGTCAATTTTTTAATAATCAAATCACGCATCGTCAATCATTATATTCTTTTAATGTTTAAAAAATTGTTTTAAACAAATAAATTATTATTGTTTTTCTTTATAAGAAACAATTTAATTATTTAATATTAACTCTTTTTTTTCTATAATAAATATTTATACTTCCGCCTGATTAAGGTTTAAGTAGAAAAATATTTTATTACAACATTTCTTAAAATATACTTCCTTGAATGTATTTTGCATTATTCTCATTTTGCATATATACTTATGGATGGTTCTAATCTCTCCAAACGTCTCTTTTTACACTAATTATTCGAAAATGCAAAAACTACCCCAACCATCCTTTTTCACATCATTTACATATTTAATATTATATTGTGTAGTATGTTGTTGTAGTTTAGTGTGTGCCTATAATCCTATATTATATATAGATCCAGTATGTAGATAGGTACATAAGTTTGGAAAGGTTTGACTTACCACAACCAAATATGACTTTTAAGTTGTGTGTTTTTTGTTTTGTATTTCAAAAAAATGCCAAACCAAACCAAAGAAAAACAAAAGAAAAAGTTTCATTTTTCTTCTTTTTTTTCATATATGATAAAGCATGTTTTCCCTCCGCTAACTTCTTTTCTCTTTACATATTATGTTATTTTACCTTGCCTACTACCTTCCTAATGAGGGTTGGTTTTTCATTTTTTCGTTTTTCATTTCTTTTTTTTTTTTAACAAGGTACTCAATGGATATGAGATGGTCCAGGAAAAAAGTTTCTTTTTTCCTTTCCTTTTTTCACCTTCACCCTAATATTAATGAATCTCCATCATAGTGAATAATGACTTTTTTTAAGAGTTGTCATTCTAGTGTAATGGATCGAAATGATTGATAGGAGTTGAGGGATGTCATTTTTTTTTTTTTTTTGTATTTTTCGGTTTTTCTTTTTACATTTTATTTTAACAAAAGAGAAAAATGTCGAGGTTTTTTTTTACATATACGCAATGTGTATAATCTGGATCATTTTGTTTCTTATGTAAACTCATTTGTTTACTAAAAATATAAAGTAACTTATCGAAAAACGTCTTTTTATTGAGTTGTATGTTTGTTACACACACGTGTATTTTTTATTTTGTTAGTAAATGACTCTTTTTTTTTACGTTGAGTGATTTCATCAGTGATATAAATCATTTTCCTCTAAATAAAATTATGTTGATTATCATGGCACGTGTAATTATTCATAGCTAAAATCTAATTCAATTATTTTAGTCAATCTACATAAATTTAAAAATAAAAAAAGTATACTAAGTCTGTAATAGAAGGTTATGCGTTATACGATGCGTACATGACTGCAATTAATTAATTGAACAATTATACTTATTTTGATTAGTTTTTCTAAACAAATCCAACATTCAACATTTAATTTTTGTATTTTTGAATAATAATTATAATGCGTAACCGACAGCACTTACAAGAATACATAATAATCATCAAATAAACAGAATAAGTAAAAAAAAACAAATCATTATTGTAATTATAATTTTCATTTCAATATTAATAATTAATTTAATTTTTTTTAATTATTTTCATGAAAAATCATTTCTTGAGTATGACCCAAATTTTCTGAAAAAAAAAGAAATATTTCAAATCTTGTTTTTAGAGCCAGTTTTTCAATGAATTTAATTTTTTTATGATTATTATTATTCGTTTTTTTTCTGTTTCATATTTTTCGCTTTAAATATAAAGCGAAAGCATTTCAATTTCACATATTTTTATTCTATTTTCATTTTGTTTTTTATAAGTACTTATTCGTTGATGTTGTTGTTGTTGTTGTTGTGTCTGACATAAGTGGTTAGAAGTACGCGCGTAGTTTATTATTACTGTCATTATTCTATGGTTATTATATATGCATTCAAACTTATTCTTTAAGTAATTTTAATATAAGAAATAAGAAAGATGAAACGAATATCTTAGAAGACCTTGGTGTGTCTAGTTTTGAATGGTGGTTGACGCAGAAAAAAAAAAAGAATAATAATAATATAATGTTGTGTTTTCACATCAGTATATCTAGTAAGTTAAGGCAGGTCCGGCATATTTTTTTCTCTTTCACATAAGATACTTTTGTGAAGAATACAATTTGATTTAGAATTTTTTTTTATTTCTTATTTCTTTTGATAAATTGATGTATTGATTGATATCCATAAAATACATATTTGAAGGCTCATTGTCAATACATAAAAAAAAATATACAAAATATAGACATAGAAAAACCGCAAATAAAAAATTGTAATCGTGTGTTTTATGTGTTTTTTTTATCATATCTTGACTGATAGGAAGAATCCATAAGAAACCTTTTCAATCAATTAATCATTACTTAATAACAAATTTGATTAATTTCGTGAGTAAAAGTTGGTTTGGATCAAGGACTTTATATATTGAATTTTCAATTAGATAAATTATACAGTAATTTTATGATTAAAATCTTTGAACCCGTATAAGAAATAATGAAATATTATTGTTGAAGAATCCGTCCCTGTAATACGCGTAAGTAAATTTAAAATATTCCTTTTAAATTGCACAAAATCATAATGTCATTGACATTAAAATTCACAAATTTGTCTTCTATGACGACGTTTAATGTGCGGTGGTTTCTGATGATGATGATGATTATGATGAGAGTGATGATGGTATGACACAGCCATACATATACAAAATATATGTCTGAACCTGCATAGGTTAGGTATACATTAAATCACCCATACTAAAATGAAAAATTTATATTCATTGTTGTAAAAAACAAAAAAGAGTTTTATCATCTTCTATAACCTATGAATGTCGTCGACTTTTATTCTTTTCTGATGTAGTTTTTTGTTAGCTGATTTTACTCATATGATTTTTTTTTAATAATAAAGACAAATGGAATTATAGAATTATAATAGATGAAGGTCTTCGTTATTTCTCTTATCGTGTGTGCTCATCATTTTTGATTTTCCTTTTTTTTTTTGGCTGTTTTTCTTTGAAGACAAAAAAATGAGCATGTTGTAACCACCCCAAAAACTTGTTGTACATTATAATAATAGGAGGATACGACGACAAACAAAAATCTGAATAAAATGGGTGACTCATCGTTTCCGGGTGACTGACTTCAACAGACGTATTACTCTTTTTTTGCTGTTCTCTTTTTTTTTAGTTTTAAATGGAAAGAGAATATTTTTTAAGGCAACAACGTTCGTTAAAATAATAAATATTAAGCTTTTAAGTTGATTTAAATATAAATTATGACATCACAGTGGGTCAGTGACTAGCATAAGTATTATAATAAATTTGGGGAGCTTTTTATATTCATATATTTTTCTAAGACAAATTTATTAATACTTTTTCATATTTTATTAGACTTTAAAAGTGACAGTTTAAAAATATATTTTTCTTTATAATTATTATTTAAGTTTTTAATTATAAAACTTTGTGTTCAATTTTTTTTTCCTAAGAAAACCAATAAAAAAATATTAATCTTAAATATTACTTTTAGTGAATAACAAAATAACAAAATAACAAAAAAAATGGAGTTAAATTTAACCTCCAAAATATACTTTGTACAAAAATTAACACATTTAACAAGTTGTTATTTTTTTTACATTTTAAATTTTATTGTTTTTTATTTTTCTTTTCAATATTCAGTTCATTCTCTCTTCTTAAATTTCTCATGTAAAAAAAAAAAAATAAAAACTCATATAAAAAGGTCAAATGAAACATTATAGACGAAATTTAATCATACCATGGATCAAGTTATTTTAGCAAGTTTTTGTAATCAGATTTCTTTTAAATATTTACTATAAATGAATTTGATGGAAAAGAAGTGGTAACGAACAGTTTATGTCATCATAAAAATAGAAAAATACTATAAAAATAATAAACAAATCGTTAAAAAATTGTTTGAAAGAAACAAAAAAAAAAGCGATTAAAGAAATTTAACACGGGCAAAAATATATATTTTTAGAAATCGCGTTTTACACATTTGTATATTGATATGCAATAATATGAAGTCTCTTTTGTAAAACGTGTGATTCACTGTTTTTTTCCACTCTTTCTCTTTTCTTTATTAAAAATGGAAAAATAACGATAGAGCGAAAATCAAAAATTTTCCCTTTTTTTTTGGATAAATTTATTATAAATCCAAAACAAAAAATTGTCACATCTTTTCTGATAAATACAGGAATGAAATTGGAACATTCAACTAAATCTAAATAATAAATTTATACAACATAATTTCACATAAGAGTCGCATATATTGTAAAGGATATTATACTCTATCGTTCTTAGCTTGTGTCTCGTATGTCTATCTCTAAAGTCTAAAGTAAAAAAACGATACAATGTTTTTTTTTTCTTTCTGTTCAGTGTTGTTATTGCTGTTGTGTTGTGTATTATAAATTGATCGATTATGTAATGTAAAATGTCGGTTTTGTTTCCTTAATAACGTTAAGGGAACATTTTATCAAATTTTTTTCGTTCTTACGATTTTATGCGATATTTTTTTTTCTTCATAATATAAATATTCTCTTATATGACATCAAAATTTACTTCATTTTCGTTCTTGTTGTTATTTTATTTTTGAGCATAGTGTTGTTATCAGAATTCAAAATAAATGTATATATATACATATTATAAATCCACCGCAGTCTATCATTTAGCATGTGGTGAAAGAAATTACCTTTATAATTTGGTATGTTTATACACCCCCTTTTGTCTCTATAATGTATAAATATTCCCTCTTTTGTGTGATGGACATATATAAATTATTATTCCTTCAAACAATATATACTGAGAAAGGTATATCAATATTACACGATTTATCTAATGTAATAACATAATTTATATATTATTTTTTTACTCACACACAAACACACATGCACTAAAAGAAATAAAAAATTTCATGTACTTTCCATCCTACACAACTTCCGTTTTGTAATAAATATAATACCGACTTTAGACGGTATAATTTATACAATTTCAAATTATATCAATTGTATTCATCGGTCATTCATTTGATTGTTGTAAAAATTATTATAATAATGTACAATTTTTATTTATTTATATTCACTTTATTTTATTTTTTTTTTTCGTACTTTGACTCTGTCGCTGAATTGGACAGATATAGATATTATGGCAAAATTTATATAAAAAAGTGTACATCGTGTTGATTAATCAATTTATGCCATCAACAAATATATTTGAAAAAAAAAACCAACAACAACAAATAAATATTTTATATGCAGACACAATTATTCAAATGAGGAAAGTTTTATTTGAAGAGTGAAAGATTTAAAGTAAATTAAAAAATTCGCAATAATCAATTAAAGATTAATTGGTAAATATTTCTATACACAAAAGTTTATTGAACTTTATTATGTGTGCGTGCGTGTGTTTGTGTAGATGGCCCATTTTAATGAAAGTAAAAAATGATAAAACAAAAATCTGTTGTAAGAAGATGAGTTAAAGAAATTGAAATAACGCGTGACTATGTGACTTGAATATTAAAAAATGATGATACATTGTTTCTCTCTTATATAATTTTTTCTTACAAAAATTGTATACACGATTCAACAAATAAAGCTTTAAGATGCAGTATATACAAGCAAGCAAATAAATGTATACGTGCAATTTATAAAATGATGAAGTTTTCGAAAGAAAAAAAAAAACAAATAAACAAAAAAAAACACAACAAACGAAAAAAGCTTAAAATAAAAAAAAATCGTTTCTGTTTTGAATTTTGATCGTATTTAATTCCTTTAAGCTTCTTATTAGTTTTGTGTTATTTCCACTAAATGACGATCTTTATAGAAAATATAAAACCAATAATATATGTGCTTATTCTTTTTTTATATATACAGAGCTTTTGTTTTGTAATAAAAAATTCATATATTTATTAAGACACGATTAAAACATTTGAAGGTTAATAAAAATAAATTGTATATCTTGTAAACTTAAATATTTAATTGAGGGAAGGAAATCTTCTTTAATTGTATGATTATATAAAAAAAAATTGATGTTGATGATGACACGTGGTTTATCCCGGAATCTATATTATTTGTTTTGTATAATGTAAGTTAGAGTTAGAGTTGGCTTTAATATAGAAATCTGATAATTTTATATACATATTAAAGAGTTTTAATGTCTATAAACGAAAAATGTAATTATCTGAAGGTTAACGGAAATTCATATATCAGCTCTCTGGACACCACATATATCAATCTCTATTACACACGCGAAAATAAAACAAAAAACAAAAAGAGAAACAAAAAAAACTATATAGACAAAATATAAAAGACGACGACAGAAATGACTTTGAACTTGATGATTATTTTGCGATCTTGAAATTATATAAAGAAAAATAAAAAAAATTGAAAAGAAGAAGAAACAAAGTATTATAATTTTGCTTCATTTTGTACCTTACACAACATCAGCAACCAACATCAACAACAGCAAAATAACAAAAAAATTGAACAAACTGAAAATTATGTAATTGTGCACGAATCTGTTGTTCTTGTTCGTTTCTTTACTTACTTTTTTCTTTCTTTTTTTTTTTCTTGAATAATTTACAAGACGTGTTCGCTAATTGAGTCATCGAGTAAAAGCTTCTTTTTCTCTCCCGTTTCGTTTCGTTTTTTTTTTATTTCATTTGTGTATTTTCTTCTCTGTACCAAATGCGAGTGTTGCCAAAATCAAAGTAAAATTTGATTATTTATTGTTTTTTTTTTCAACGAATTTTCATCATAAAAAAGGACGAATATTATAATTGTGTTCAACGACAAACGAAAAACGATTTTTCTAAAAAGCGAGAAAATTGGAAGAAAAAAAAAACAAAATTAATTTCGTTTAATTCTCATGAGATTTGTCTTCTCGTTGTTCTTTATATTTTCTTTTTCATTTTCTTTTAACAATATAGTTTTTTTTTCTCTCTCTCTTTCCTTTTTTTAAGAAGATTGCGGAAAAATCGGTGACGTCATCATTATTTAAAAGGAAAAAAGAGGGTATATATTTTTTCTGTAATTCCCTTGAAATCAAACATTTTTATGATTATTTTAAGAATTAGAACAACATTGAAACGTGGCATACGCATTATGATTCATTTATTTAAATACACAAAATTAAATTGTCGGCCTTTTTGTGTTGTTGTTGTTGCTATTTTGCGTAAATATCTAATAAACTATTTGTAATTTTTTTTTTAGTTTATTTATTTGTTTGTTGAATTCAGTTCCAAATATATATTAACTTTGTAATACGTATATTTTGATCATGATGACGTTTAATATTGTTTGTATAATTCTCTTAAGAAAATATACTCGTATAAAATATAAAATTAATACAGATAAGAAAAATTGTCACTAAACAAAAGTTAAATATTTACTTTTATTTTTTGTGTTGACTTATTTTTATTTTTTTGATGAAATGCAGATGATGAATTTTTGTTTGTTTATATGGAAATATTCTAGCTAGTTGAAACGTAACTAATTTTTCTTCGTGATATTTCAATTATTTTCATAAATATTTGGTTAAAAAATTGTGTCAAAAAACTTATATTTTTCTACTTTAATTTATATTTATAAAAATTTATATTTGCTTTAATTTTTGTGCAATGTGTATGCATAAGCTGCTTACTAATGTAAACACAACTATACGTGTTCATTATGCTATGTTCCAAATTCAACATTCATTTATTGTTGTCAGATTTACTTTCAGATAAAACATATCCATACGTGTATAACACATATGAGATGAGAATTAATCTTTGAAAATGTCTATGTAAAAATTTCACACCAATCAAACATACAACTCTTCTAAATTTTCAATCTACAGGAATTTCTAATATAATACCATTCCGAATTGCTTCTAACATAAAAAAAAAAAGCATGTAAAAAATTTCATTTAGAATGGAACAATTTTTCTAAATACGAATTTTACGAAAGTTTCGTCGCAAAAATTTTTTTTTTCAATTCTATTAAATATTTATTCATACTTTTCCACTCACTATTTGTCAATAATTTCCTCCTCATTTATACACACCACACCCCAAAGAACCAATGCATAAATGACATGCTATAATAATAAAAAATAAAATTATATATCTTGGTTATAAACGCGAACAAAATTATTTATAAAAAATATAAATTAAAATATTTATTAAAATTAAATCATAAAAATTAGTGTTCGTGTGTAGATATTTTGAAAGTGCTAATTGTGTGATTCGTGTAATTGTAATACAAAAACACAAAAAAAAAATCAAGTTCCGTTACCTATTTTCTGTTCTTTTTTTTCATATTTTTTTATTATTATTAATTATTTCGTTTTACGTATAAATAGCAACAAAAAATTTGTCATTTTCATTCATGTGACATTAATGAACTACAAAAGAATCACAATTTTTTTTTTACCCAATTAAATATACTATATAAAACTATGACGTATTTATATGTTCTGTAGTTTTCTTTACTATTCATTTTATTTGCATGTTGGTGAAAATAGAAAATAGTGAAAAGGCTGAAAAATTTTTCGACTTCTCTTTCTGTATAGAAGAAGATTTTGTAAAATAAAACCGTGTAAGATGTTTTGAACTTTTTTTAGTGACAGTGATGAAAAGGTTTTTTTTCTTTTTTTCTTTTTTTCTTCTTCTCTTTATTTTTCTTCTTTTTAGTTTTTCAGAGTTTAACTGTTTTTTGCTTTTTTCAATCCCTTCACTATCTATCTCAAGAATAAAAGTCAAAATAGAGTATATTATATCTATCAGTTCTCCATTTATTTTTCTTTTGTCATCACAAACATAAAAAAAAAACAAAATTCTTTATGAGGGAAATATCGTGACTTTTCATAAAATATATAAAATGTTATCATCATCTTTGTATTCAACAAAAGTATAAGACAATATTATTTTTCGGTAAATCATTAAATTGGATATTCTACCTGCTGCCTACCTTGTGTGGTGTATTTCATGAATTTATGTATGTTGAAATAAAAACAAATTCTAGGTTCCAATTGAATATTATAAAATCCTTTGTAGCCAGTTCCATTGTATTCAAAGTAAAATTTTGTGGTTTGTTGATTTTTTAATTAATTGAAAATGAATAAAAAATAAAAGAAAAGTAAAAAATATGAAAAATTATCGTTATTCATTTGTATTGGTATGATAGGTATCATTGTCGTTTGTCCATATAATATATTTTATGTTCATTAGTCCATATCATGTGTCGGGTTTATTCTTTTATATATTAATATTATACTCTGTACTTTATCGTCTACTCTACTTTTATACACTGTCTACTATAAACCATACAGTTCAGACAACACAAGTTCGTTCATTCCTAAATATACAATTATTGCATAAATTATGATATGGTTTCATCATTTAAAATATATAACTCTATTCTCTATAATAAGTTCACGGTTAAATTTGCATATTCTATTTTTGGTTTTACTTTTTACATTTTAATTGTTTTTTAGTGTGACTGTATTTTTTTTTTGTTTGTTTGTGTTCTGTTCTGTTCCTCCTTTTATGATTTTATAAAATGAATAAATGCTAAAATTTAGAACAAATTCTGGTGGCTTTTTGTTTAATGTATGCTTATGTATATACTTTTGAAAATTTTATAAAACAAAAATATTTTTACTGATTTATTGACATTGTGTTGTATTGTATAGGGTTTTTTTTTTGCTGTACAGTTTGTCGTTTTCTATATTGTTTGTATAGTTACATATTTTGTGTTTTAAATTTTTTATTTTTTTTTTCGTGTTTATTTAAAAAGTGAGAGAGATATGAAAAGTTTTTTTTTTCAAACAGAAACCTTGTTTTCTGGTAGAGTGAACTGTTTTTATTTTTGTATACATTTTTGTTTGTAAAGATTCATTGCCATGATTTTTGTTTTGCCAAATTAAAATAATTAATTGAATTTATAGCTGCATGACGTTCACATATATATAGACAAGACACATATAAGTATAAATACATAAATGTAATTGTTTGATTATATTGAGAATTAGAAAGTTTTTTTTTTCTTCTATGTATCAAAGGAAGAAGGTGACAGTTTAATTCTAATGGGATTTTATGCACGACATAATTAGACCTAACCTTACTCAACTATATACTGTCAGAAAATTTTTAACTACCAATTTAAAAGTACCTTGAGGACTAGATACTAAAATGAAAATTCTATATGCTCTCACACACTTCTACTATTTATTCCTTATATAAATTTATAAAATAATTGTTAATATTTCTCTAATATAGAATTGCTCAATAATTTAGTGTAAAACTTCCTTAAAATGTAATTAGATATAATTTCTTTGACTGACGTAAAAAAGTAAAGTATTCATAAAGTGCTAAATTATTAAAATAAGTTAGTTTTCACGGTATAAGAAGTTTCTATACTTGTTCTTTTTCTTCTTCTTCTTCTTCTTTTTCATCATCATATTCTTAAATTTCTTTACAAAGAAACGTTTGTTTTAAAATTATCTCACAAATTCCACTCCAATAAACAGAATTGATAATGCGATGAAAATCTTTCTTGTACTAATTATATTATAATTATAATAATATTTTATAACATATCTTGTAAATCACACTCAGGTAGTATTAGTTAATTATTTTATTAATAAAAAATTATATATAATAATTATCGTTAATCAAAAAATCAATCGATATTTTAATTGAACACGAATCAAGTGGTGCTAATAAACATTTTATTTTATCATAAATCTATTGATCTAACTAAGTTAAACCTTTTAAATTTGTAGTGGTTTTTTTTGGTCATAGGTCATAGTTTCTTGTGGAGTTCAAATATTGATTTTCAATTTTATGTTTACATAATTTTAAATTGATTGTATTTACATCAATGATTATAAATTCATAGGGGATTAGTTGATAATTCTATAAAATAAATTTTCAACAATGGAAATGCATAATTATTTCAAATTAAATACAGAATTTCTTATGAGAATTATAATCATCATCTGTATTATATAATAACAAAAGTTCTAAAACTTGAAAATATTCTTGAATTATGGTTGATCTTTTAATATTTAAATTACAAAATGTCTGACGTTATTCCCATTATTTTTTTCTTTCTATATAAAAGCAACTATGAATGGACGACTATACATGCTCCGACAAAATAATAATGAACAAAAATGTTAAATAAAATGAGAAAAGGTCACACATGCCAAGTTTCCAAGAATTATAAACAAATTGTATAAAGGTGTTAGCTGTTTAACAAAGAACTTAACCTCTATTTATTTTTATAACCACAACCATCATCATCCCAAGATGAACTTGTTTTTCTTTTTTCTTTGTAGCTTTTTTCTCTACAACATTGTTAGACTGTAGAATTTTAGATTTTTAAAACGTGGAAGGATACAATTTCATATAATATCCCTTTTCCTGTTTAACTCTATTTTTAAACACTGTTAGCTTGCAAAAATTGGCGTTATAGCTTCTCGAGAAAAATTGGAATATTCTCACAAATATTTTCCACGAATAAAATAATATTTTCGACATGAATACAAAAAATATACAAAATATACAATACTTTGTCCCATATTTGTCAAAGAAAATTTGATCCAGAAAATGTAATAATAATATATTTTCACACTGTAGTCTCTGTAGTTTCTATTCTTTTTTTTTTTCCTTTCATATAATAAAATGTTTTTGCTATTCTTGTTTATAAGAGAAAAAATGTCGTGATTATTGAGTTTTTCTAAGTGACATTCGTTGTGTTATGTCTCACATTGTCTATTCAATTGTAAGAATATACATTTTTTTTTTCCTTTTACTTCTTATATTACAACTTTTGTTGTAATAAATCACTCTTCTCCACAGATGCTTTTCTCATTTAGCTTATTTAATGCAGCAATTCTCATGTAATCTTATTGAATTACAGCCAAATTGGTAAAATATGTAGGTACGAATGTATGAATGTAGGTATCTGAAGTAGAAAGAAAAAAAAACTGGTTACACGTATGATCTATAAGATAGAAAAATAAGAAAAAAACCCTCACGAAAAGTTGTTCGGTTGATACAGTTTTGTTTGGTAGTAAAAGTAGAAATTTGTATGTTTTTAAATATCGATTTAAAGAGAAAAAAAATGTTTATCTTTTATTTACATTAAAAAAATGGTTGTACATCAAATAAATTAATGTTTAAAAGCTTATGTTTGTCACAAGGGTAAACTTTCTAAATTTATATAGATTTTTCTTCTTTTTCATCAAAACCTAATGACCCCCTTAAGCATCCCCTATTACTCTCGGTTTTTTTTTTCTTATATTATTCTTCTTTTAAAATCTACGTCTTTGTATATAAGCGAAGATATTCCCTTTCGCGCATTTAAATTTTACATTCATGATGTTGTTAAAACCTAAATCAACCAAAAAATACAAAAAAGTTATTTAATCTTGCCACCAATAAAATGCAACCAAATATTATTTCTATATTATGTTTATTTTTCCTCTCACTACTGCACTTAATTTCTTACTTTGTTTTTCTTTTAGTACACTTTGATATTATACCGTGGGTAATAAAAAAAAACCACCACAACATACTGATAAGAAAATGTACGAGACAAAAGTTATACATAAATAATTATTACCAATTCAATTTCTACAAAAAAAAACTAAATGTACATAATAAATTTTAGAATTTGGTATTGTAATTGTGCGGTTCCCTCATGAGTCCTTTATTATTTTTGTTGTCTTTATACATTTTATTTGTATATTTATATACAAACAAAAAGTTATCGTAAAGTATTTTCTGTAATTTTTGTCCTTGATATTCTCACTCTCCCTCTGGCTATTTCATGGTATTTTATATAAAGATTTATGTTTTGTAAGTGATTTATGTTTAAATCCTTGATTTTAATTAGAGTTTCTTCTTTTTGTGGTCCTTAAGTTTAATATCCTTTACATATTATCATGTTTATAAATATCCCATTAAATACATACTCACACACACACACACACAAATACACATTAATTGTATTGAGTTTTCTAGTTCATTTATAAATGAACGCAACAGAATAAAACAAAAACAAATAACAAAAAAAAAAATAGAAACTAAATAAATAATAAATAATAGAAAAAGTTGTAATGATTTCGTTCAATTATTATCTCGAACAGATAATTAATATAAGATGGATGCATCGTTAGTTTTTTTTTTTTTTCCTTTTCTTTTTATTTTTTCTTCTTCATTTTTATCGTTATTTTATTAGTTATGGGTATTTGTGTTAAAATCTAATGTAATTTTTCTTATTATTTATTTCTATTAAGATCGTATCTCATTTAATGCAATTATTGTGTGTGTTTGTGTGTGTGTGTGTGATGTGTGTTTTGTTTTTCACTCCATTTATATATATTTCTATAATGCACGTACTTTTCTATTGTGCATATATAATATATTGTACCTAATGCAACTTTTATAAGTTAATTAATTATAATTATTATGAGAACATTTCAAAATCTTGTTTTAAAAAAAAAATTCATATATTATAAATTTGACACTAATAATGGCAAAGAAAATAATTATGAATATTATATGCAAATTATATTTAGATTTCCATTAAAATATGACAAATTAAATTTGATCTGGTTTTTTTGTTTTTGTTTTTTTTTTCTTTATCTCTTTATTTATAATTTTTGGGTCAAAATTATTAAAAATTTATTTTTGTTGTCTGCCTTTTTCAATTTTGTTTAGATTGAACGATTTTTTGATTTTTATAGAAATTTTTTTTTTTAATTTAATTTAAATTACCTTCGTCTTTTTCTCGTTTGTGATCCCTGTAATTGTCCAACTCGTGTTCCTCCATGACAAAGGCCACTACTTTGACCGGACCCTATGTTGATGTCTTTATTTGATTTTTATCCGAAATGTTTTGTTTTTTTATTTCTTTTTGGTATTTTATATTTTAATGACGTTTAGTCAGCCAAAAATTACAATAATTATATATGCGATCAATAATCTTACGGCTCGATTCTGTTTTAATATTTTGTTTTTTTTTATTTCACTTTTGATTTTTGTGTTTTTATTTTGTGGATTTAAAAGCCAAAATTTTTTGATCAATTTTTTATTCTGTTTATTTTTGTTTAAATTATTTTTTTTTTTGTTATTAATTAATTTCACTTTCCCTTTTTTCGTTATTTTTTATTTATATTTTTAAAGAAAGTGACGCCAAAAGAAAAAAACAATAACAACAACAACAATGAAATTTTAGTTTTCGTTATTTCTGTTGTATTTTTTTTTTGGTTGACAATTTTTTTTTTTGGTTATTATTAATATTTTATTTCCGTCGTTAAAATATCGTGTTTTTATTTATTTATATTTTTCTGATTATTCTATATTTTTTTTTTACCTGTTATTTTGATTTTGCTTATTTTTCTTTTTTTTATTGAATAATATTTTTTCACGTTCAAATCTTTTTTTTATTGAACTGTTCACAGAACTTTATTTGTTTATTACCTATAGATGTTCGATTTATGTTTTTATACAATATCGGTAAAATGTAATAATAATATTATTGCGCCAGTTAGTTTATTTAAAAAAAAAAAAATTTAATTGTTTGTCTATCTGTTCTGTGTTTATAATTAACAGTTTAATTAATTCGCATTAAAGTTTTTTTTTTCTGTTTCGAATAAATAAATTTCTACTCACACCAGCACAGAAATAGAAAATAGAGAAGAAAAATATAGAAATAAAAAAAAATCTCACAACACAGAGACAAAATTATTTATTAATTTTTCTTTTAAAAATCGATTTCATTTTATTTTGTAAAATTTATTTTTTTCTCAATAATTTTTTATTGCAACTTAATTGTAATTTTTATTGCTGTAACAATAAAATACAACAAAACCAATATAATTTAATTAATTGGTAATAATAAAATAAATAAAGAAAATATTCAAGGATAGAATAAAAAAAAAAGTCTTTTACAATTTCTATACAGTTTGTGATTGCCCTTGTATGCCCTTATGTCCTTATGTCATATAATTTCCTTGCCTCCAAACAGATGGTTTAACTTTTTAATTTTTATTTAAAAGAATATTCTTATAAGAAAATTATAATTTATGGATCAAAATTGGTTTAGTCGTTAATAATGGGTAAAACACTTAAACTTAAATTATGATTGATTTATATGGAATATAATATTATTTATCCCTGTTATATTCTTCAGATTTACCAATCACAAGGCTTCTAAAGACTATATACACGAAAAAAGAAAAAGGGGGCATTTTTTTTTTCTTCTTTTTTGTTATTGAGAAAATTGGATAAACATAAAATCAAAAGAAGAAAAAGAGGGAAGAAAATGTTAATCAAAATATTATTGAAATATTGAGTTTTGTAAGATTTTCCTTTTTTTCTTTTTCAGTCAAAAATAGATTATAAATTTAGTAACAATATTTGTTCAAAGGAACCGCCTTTTTCGTCACACTTTAATATTTCCTTTTTTACTAAAATATTCTAATTTCAATTATTTTAATATTGAAATATGTTTCCATCTCCCATTTATCTTTTGTTCTTTTATATTGATGTTTGTCTCATGCCCTCATGTCTATGCAATGTCAATTCTCTAAATATTTTCCTTATACAAACATATGTAGAATATTAGAATATTAGAATACATATTAGAATATTGTTTTATATATTTATTTTTTGCTCATTTTTATTTTCACTTTACCCTGGCTGTATAATAATAATAATATTGAAACAGAAAAAAAAAATAATATATAAAATCCACACGCACATAAAATAAATAATATTTTCCAATCAACTTTTTCTTCCTTTTTCCTCTCTCCCTTCACCACTTTTTATAGATTCTCTTTCTCTTTCGTATTTTATTTGATTATTTTCTTCCTTATTTTTTTTTTTGTTTCCATAAAATAAATATATTATAGATTTATTCTGTGCCCCGATAACAGAAAAAAAAATACAAATCGATTATAAAATATTGTTTATGTACAATATTTCAATATTTTGTTGTGTTGTTGATGTTTTCTTTTTTATCAATTAAATATACGAGAAAAAAAACAGCAAAAATATGTCACAAAAAAAAAATTATCATAAAAAATGAGTGAATTTTTGACAACACAAAATAACACGAGACATGTGATGTAAAATAATTGATTGATTTTTATATACCATCAAAAATTTACTACACTTTTATTTTTTTGGTTTTTCCGTTTTTATTCTTTACTTGTTTGTTTTTTTTATCGTATCATTTAGTATTTTTCACACAAAAACCGTAAAACTACGTGTATGATTAATTTTTATTAATTAGGATTAAAACATTTAATTGATTTTAATCCATCCGGTTACGTTGAAACGCGAATATAAACTAAACAATAAAAAATTCTTATTCTTTTTTTTGTCTGTTTTTTTTTTATAATTTACAATTTTCTTCTTTTTTTTTCTTCTTTTTAACTATTTCTTCTTCTTCAACATTCTTTTTCAATTAAATCAAAATGTAATTTTTATAATGTTTTATTTTTTTAAACTCAATTTCTCTATACATCATCATACTAAAAAAAAGTAAGTAAGTAAGTAAAGAAAGAAAGAAAGAAAAAAAGAAAGAACTAATTTAAAATGAAGAAAAATAACAATGGTAAATCTCATAAGTATATTATGTGTGTGTGTGTGTGTGTGTTTGTGTGTGTGTGTATGTAAACCACAACATATGGATGTGTGGTGTGAAGCAGCCACAGAAAAAAAAAATGAGCTTTATATGAGTATTGTTTATGCTTCGAAAGATTTTTGGAACAGTGTACGGTGTGATATGCAATTAAAATTAAAAAAAAAATTCAAAGAAAGATATAAATTAATTTATTATTTATTTGCGTCCGATTTTTTTTTTCTATTTTCTTATTCTTATTATTTTTTTTTTTATTTTTTTATTTCTTACTGCACTTATTCAGTTAAGTCTATAACTATTTAATTCTTTGTATGTGAGTACTCGGGTCTTTATTGGTATAGGCAAAAAAAAAAATGTTAACTTAATCTGCGTCATTGTCTTCTATACCTTCTTGTAAGTAATTTAACAGAAAATAGATAAAGAAAAATAAAAAGAGAAAGAAAATGAGGTGGAAAAAAAAGATGAAAATGAAGAGCGGAAGACAGACAAAAAACGGAACATAATTTATCGTGGGAGAATAGTTATGTGACACGTCTTCACTTCTTTATCTACTTTATGAAATTTGCTTAATATTTATTTGGTTATGTTATAATATGTTAAAGAAGACCTTCTAATAATTTAGTAACTTGTTAGTCTGTTGGTGTTGAAGTAGAAGTGGTTGAAGGATGAGTAGTATCATTTTTATTTTCACCTTTTTTTTTTATAATAATAATTTTCCCTAGTTTTGTAGATTTTGTTTAATAGTAACGTGACAAAAAACGATAATGCTTATTTGTAATGTGCCGATTTTTTTTCTTACTCTGCATTCTTCTTTTTTATAGTCTTTGTGTTTGTGTGTGTTTTTTTTTGTTTCGGCATTTTTGTACGACTCAATGATTTTGAAGATCTTATAAATATGTAATACAAAGTAAATATAAAAAAAAAAAACGAAGAGATTTTTATTTTGGTCAAGGTCGTTGAATTGATTTACTTTAATAAATTTTCCTTTTCTTATATTCCTGTTAACAAAAATAAAATTCAAATTTTCAAAATAGAAGAAAAAAAAAAGAAATAAATTGTGTTCGTACACATTTACATATATGTAATTACTTTATTCATATTCAACATTCCATCATCAGGTCAGAAACTACTAAAGTTTTGTGGTTAACCTCAATCACAAACAGATATCAAAACATATATATTTCTTGTACAATGCGAAATTTTCAAATGTGGTAACTTCATAAACCATTATGTATAATATATTCTATGTCTCTCTGTATATTTTTATGTAAATAAATTCAACCAATGTTACAGGACTTGCTTTAATTTCAATATAACAAAAAACAAATATTCTCCTTTCATTTTCTATGAACTTCTTCTTCGTATATTTTAGTTTCTATTTGTGACATAATAGAAAACTTCTTAATTTTCTTCACCTCAACTGAACTAAAACCACCCCACATTCATTTCTCTTGATATCGTGTGTCTTGATTACACATCCATTAAAGATCTAATTCTCATTTCTTTTCACCCCCTTTTTTTTTTCTTGCTTTTATATATATTTTAGTTTTGGGTGTTTGTGGTTCTTTGAGTTTTCTATAGGTTTTTCTTTATTTCCTTTCCTTTCCTTTTTTTATATTTTTTTTGTTAACGTATGTGTAAGTTTAAGTGTGTGTGTATGTGTATGAATCCTCTTTTCTGTTTATTTATTATGATTTTTATTTTATATATAAAAATAAAAGGAAAACGTATTGTTGCGTTTCTTTCTTTCTTTTTTTTTCTCATTTCTTTCTCTTGTGTATATTCGTTCGTTTGTAACTTGTTCTTCTTTTATCCTGTTTTTCTATCTCTATAATATAAATACATACAACATATTATACAATGTATACATAATACCCTTCTTCTTTAGTCAACCTCTTGTGTTTTTTTTTTCATCTGTCGATTAAAGGGAACAACATCATCGAAAAAAGTGTAGAGTATGATATGATAACAAAGTCATAGAAATATAATATGACAGAAAAATTCATTTTTTCCATTATTTTATTGCTATTACGATGCGTATATGTATAAACATCGCACAAATTTACACCCACTCTAATTCACCCATTCATCCATTTCCACACAAATGCACGCATCATAACACATACAAACTTACTCACACATTTGTGATATATCTATATGAAGCTTTCTTAAACATTTTCTTTCTACATATTCACGTTTTTCTTTTATTTTTCTCTTTTTCTTCTTCATTTTCTTTTCTGTTCGTCTTTTGCTTATATGTTTTATTTTCTTCTCACATTCCGTGTTACGGTTTTCAAAAAAAGAAAAAATTGGAGCAGAAAAATAAATCATTTTCATCGATTTTTATTTAATTCTTTGAGTGTATTATGTTATTTTGTTTGTTTGTGTGTATATTTGCGTGTGTGTGTGTATATGTTTTAATAGGGTTGGTAGGGCTTTGTGTGGGCGTTTAAATATTTTTCGCGTGTATGTAATAACAATAAGTGTCTCCGTGTATAGTAAAATATATCTACTGTTTTTTTTCGTTCTTTTCTTTTTTTTTTTTTCTCATTTTTTTTTAATAGACCTTTTAATTTCCTCTGCTTGAAGTCTTCGGATCACATTTTACTATAACTAATTATAATTAAACCTTAGATATATATATATATGTAAAGTGCGTGGTGCGTTCACATTAATATTATTACGTTACGTTACGTTTACGTTATATATGTTTTATCATTTAATACAATCAACTTCAAACTTTCAAAACTCGCTTCCAAAAAGTTTTTCAGTATTTTATAGTCTTTCAGTTTGATTTTGATTTCCGTTTCCGCTTTTTTTTCTTTGCTTTTCTTTTTGGCTTTAAGTTTAAATACACCACCACACACAGGCACACATATTTTATAATTCCTTCCTCTTTTTGTATACAAATCAACCCATAATCACTCACCCGTAGGCCATAGGTAATTTCAATATACTCAACTCATCATCTTTGTATCAAATGAACCTTTTTTTCTATGTATAAAATCTCTCTTAAATATACATATTTCAATTACCACAATTAAATGCGATCATCTTTCTTTACATTTCAACTAATTGCATCTTTTTTAAAATAATTAAGAGTATCTAATATATGCAACAACAAACAACTAAAACAAGCAAGAACAGAAATTATTATTCATTCATCATATTATTAAAAAATTACCATGAGAGGATAGTTTTTTTTTTGTTATTCTTTCTGTTTTCATAATTCATAATTATATAAAATAAAATGAGAAGAACATACATCGTACAAACAAACATTTTATAATGGAATTAAATCAGGCAACACTTGTAACAAAGCTACAAAAAATAAGTCTATTTTTTTCTTTCTCTCTCACTCCTTTTAGCTTAATTTTTTCTTGTATTTGTGATCTTTAGATGTGTCTATATGTATATATATATATATATATATATATATATATATATCAGATGAGTATGTGTGTGTGTATATATATTAGGTTGAATTAGAAAAAAAAAATTTACACATAAATTAAATTATCTACATGATGGGCATGAATAAGCCATGTTTTTCTCTCTTGTTTCTCCTTGCGACTGTGTTGTTGTTGTTCCTCCATTTATTTTACTGATTTTATTCAGGAATCTTTAAAAATAAAAAAAATAAAATGAAGAAATAAAAGAAAATATAAGTCAAAGGGCGGAGTAAAATCTATTATACTTTAACGTAGATGAATAAAAAAAAAACAACAGAAGAATAAGGAAATTGTTCTCCTAGTGATGATTTTCTTTTCAGTTTTTCCATTTTTTTCATGTATGAATTTTTATAAAAAAAACTTTTTAAAAACAAAAATAAAAAACGAAAAAATAAAGGGTGACTTCTTTTTATTCTCTTTTCTTTAATATTATTATTTTGAAAATTTATATTATTTTATTATGTTTTTTTTTTTGTAAGGGTGGATTTTGTTCTTCTTTTTCGGGTTTTCTGTTTTCTCTTTTTTTTTTTTTTTGCGAAAATTTATTGTTTTAAGATGTCGGAAACATAAATGTTTCATATATACATAATACTAACCACCCGTATATGGTTCACTTTGTGCTTTATATGACAATGAGTTTTTATTTTTTGTGTTTGAATAAAAAGCGCTTTCATTTTATCTCTTTAAGCATGAGCATTTCTTGTTCAGTTTTCTGGATAAATTTTAAAAAGCCAATAACCTTGGCCTTGATATGTTCTTCATCCAAATAAATATTTTCTTGTTGTTGTATTTTAGTTTGGGCCAATTCTCATGTTGCCCTATGACCTTATAAAGATGAGAAAAAAAGTGTATGGGACGTTGTTTGATTAGCCTAGGTAAACACATAAACTAATATTTAACCTTTTGGAAATTAACTTTTTGCCTCTTGGCATGAATTCTACAAATTTAAAGAAAAAAAAATTTTTCTTTTAACCCAAAAAATAAAATAAAAAATATTAAAAATTCTTTGGGAAAAAATTAAGATTTTTTCCCCATTTTTTTGTTTGTTTGTTTATACAAAATTCTTTTCAAACATTTTACTTTTATATTTATTGATTATTTTGTTTATCCACCAAAATGAAAATGAAAATTATATATTAAAGTTGATTTCACAATAATTATTGTATACATAAAATGACCGGATGTTTACCGAATGTTTTGTTGCACTTTACTATCATTAAAATATTGTACGTTTTTTTTATTGAATGACTTTTTTTTTTTGTAATGATCTTTCTAACCAGGTCAACTGAATCTCCTACACCTTTCTCCTTACTTATATTTTAGTTTTATTTGGTACCGATAAAACTCATTTTATTTTATTTATTTCAATATAATTCTGAATGTTTTGATTTAATGAAATTCTAGATGACTAGCTCTACTTTTACACTACGAAAGTTGAACTCTTTTAACTAATATTTGATAAATAGATTTTAGTTAATATTTTCTACTTAAAAAGAGAAACAAAATTATAGGAGAGGGGGAAAAAGCAACAGAAAATTCAATATTCTTATTTTAAATTATTTCGGATTTCACAACAATTTTAAAATAAATTTAGTTTAGAACAACAAAGAGGTAACACTTGAATATCAGAAGGAAATAAAAATGTTTAAAGAGGAAAATTGGTGTAGTTTTTTATGTTGTTTTTTAATAAGTTTCGTGTGTTTTCAATCAATTAAATTAATTTATTCTTATGGTTCAGAAAATTAAAAAGAAAAATTATAATCTGAATTCCTTTGATCTTAATTAGTCTAATATTTTTAGGTATACAGAATAGAAAAAAATGTTACCTATTTATATTCAAATCTTGAATGAAATCATGTTAAATACACAAAAAAAATTAAATTCAATACTTTTTATTTTATGTTTTATATAAAAATCTTTCCATAAAGTTCCTATTTATTTTTCGTTCTATATTTTATTTTTATTTTTCAATGTCGTGCCATTTTGTAATAAGGAAAAATACCTTACCATTCTTTTACCAATTCTTTTCTTTTCTTTACGATTCTACTTTCTATTTTATCTAAAATTTATTTAAGTTAAGTATTTATCTTATTAACAAAATACAACATTTTATATATTTTTATAATCAGAATAATACTTTAACACACCTTACCCTCACACCTTCATCTAAAGCAAAACCAGTGTCAAATACAAAAAAAAGAGGGGGGTTGAGGAGAAAAAAGGTAAAAGAAAAAAATATGCGATCGCTGAAAAAATTAAATGAGAAAGTTTTTAATTAGACAAATTTTTCAATTTTCATTTTATCTTTATAAAACAAAAAGAAAAAAATTTAACGAGAACAATTTGTCGTATCCCCTTGTCTGAATGGGTTTTTTTATGTTTTTGTTGCTTTACTTACTCTCTTTTATTCTACTCAGTTTTCCGTTTTTGCTTTTATTTTTCCTTTTCATTTCTGATGTTTCTTGTTATTTTATATCAATGGAAAGTAATAACGAAAAGTAGAGAAATCATATTCTCTCTGTAGGTACAATAAAACTGTATTATTCGTAAAAAGAAAAAAAACTGAAAATTTATACGCGTAGGCATTTATTTATTGTTCACCGAGTAAAGTGTGTGTAGGTATAGGTATTTGAGTGAGAGAGGATAAGAGAAAAAATAAAGAGAGCTTTTTATATTAGATTTTATTTTATTATTTTTTTTTATTGTTAGAAATCTCATTTTGTATTTGCGATAACAGTCAAAGCCTATCCACAAATGTTAAACAATTTATGCGGTTTTTTTTTTCTTTTCTTATTTTTTTTTCTTCTTTTGTTTCTTTAAAATTTTTTTTTTTTTATTTCACTGTTTTCTTTAAAGTTTCGATTGTATGTGTGCGTGTACTTTTATGAATTTTTTTGACAGAAAAAAATATAGAATGTGAAAAATTTCTCATGGTGGATTTGATGAAATTTGAATAAAGCTTTTTTTTTATATTATTTGTGCGTTAAAAGTTTGAGCACTTCCCCTATTTTTTTCCAGCTCTATTCTTGTCTTTTGGTCTTAATTTAAATACCGTACTGGAAAATGGATTATATAAAACAAAAGTAAAATCGCGTAAACATTATTAAAGTGTTTGCCTCTTTCAGTGGTGAACATCTTTTTCCTTATTTTTTATTCTTGTTTCCTTTCAGTTTTGAAAATTTCAACATTTATTTTACCCGTCCTTTTTTTTTCTTTTTTGCTTTTCTATTTTGGATATCTGATATTCTGTAAATGTTAAGAATAAGAAAGGAAAAAAAAAAAGAAATGTGAGGACAGATTTCTGTTTAAAAAAAAAATGCAAAGAAAATGTATAAATAAATATAGAGATGTACCCTTCCATTTTGATTTGGATCTAAGCCAGAGATTTCAGGTCGGCCGATCTAATTTTGACCCAATTTCAATAATGCTTTTGTAAATCTATACATTTGGTTTTTTTTACTTCATCCCCCCGCCCTTCTATCCGTAAGACTCTTTGCTTTTATTTGTAAAATGTTTGAATACTAAATTTATGAACTCAACATAAAAAAAAAAAAAGAAAAGAATCATGATTGATAACATTCCAAAAAAAAAAAAGAAAATAAAAAAAGGGTTGACGAACTTTTGTTCTGTAATTTATAAAAAAAAATGGATAATCAGAGAACTGATTTCTAGTTACAGATGAATGACGAATGGTTATAGTTAAAAATCTTTCTTATCAAAAACTTTAACTTCTTTTTTTTTATATTTATCAAGAAGGAAATCGGAAGACACATAAATTACCACTTTCGGATAAGTTTCCCCACGTTGTTTCAAATGGAGCAAAGACAAAATTAGATTTTATTTTAAAAAATGGAAAGTAAGACGCGGTATCTACAAAATTTACGTAAAAGAGAATAAAAAAGAAAAGTGAGTAACGAATTTTTAAAAGCTTTTTTTTTTAACAAAAAAAAAAAAAAATGGGGAAAAAATAACGAAAAAGGAAAAAGTGGAATAATATCAAGCTTTAGTATTTGCGTTAAACTTGAAGAAAAAAAAAATGTAATATTCAAATTCCTTTTTCATTATGATAATATTTCAGGTTTCTTTTGTGTCTGATAGAGGTTTTTTTTTCTGCAGATGTACGTACCATAACAGAAAACTAACTCACATGTTCATATTTGTATTGTACTATTTTCTCATATGTGCTATATAAATGTAGAAAAGTTTTCTTTAAATATTACAATAATAAACAGATTATATTCATTCCACACTTGGCATCAATTTAAAGTAGTTTTCTGCATTTTTTATGCATTGACGTTTAAATATAAATAAAAAATAAAAGGAGAACAGGAAACTTTTCATTTTTCTTCTTTTTTTTTATACATAAAATAAATTTTGTTGAAATAATTTTCTAAACATATGAAAAAGAGATATTTTAACTTTTCCTTATTATATATAATTCCATTTTATTTCTCTTTTTTATTTTTTTAATTCTCCAGAGTCTTGGGAAGAAAGGAAAAAAAAATAAATAAAGAAACAAACAAACAAACAAACAAAAATTATTCCTCGAATGTGTCTTATGGTTCATACAAAATGACACAAAAGTCTTCAAAGAATATATACAACAACAATATATTATATAAAATAAAAGGAATAAGGCTAAAATAAGATATGTTTAGGTTTGAGTTTTTGTATCATTAAGATAATGTCCTCGCCCTTCTTGTTCTGTTATGTTTTATTGATTATTTTTCTCTTGCCGTTGTTGTTATTATTTGTTTCAAAGATTTTTCTTTTTATTTTTGTCTTCATTTTGTATAGGTCCGGGTTCTAGAATCAATTTTTTCCTTCTTCTTCTTTTTCTTCATCTTTTTCTTTTTATTAATATGAAGGAAGAGTAACAATAAAAACAAAAAGAATATGATGAAAGATAAGAGGAGGTTGTCAGGTTGTAGCCTTATATTCTATTATATTTCATTATGTTGTATAACAGAAGAGTGTCATCGAATAAGAGATATTATGACAAGTTTCTTCCCGTTTTTTTTCCTCTACCTATTCATATTCGATATACTCTTTTTTTTCCTATACATTCTACATTCTACTTGAGGGTGACATTAAGTGGAGCTTATTAAGTTTATTTATCAAACAGGTTAGAAATGCACGATAAACGGGGGAGAGAAAAGTAGAAGCGGAAGAAAAATATAAATAAATATACCTATAAGAGGTAGAATTTTCTTATAAAAATATAAGTAGATTTTCTATACATAGAGAGAGAGAGCGTTGAAGTTTAAATCGATTAATAAATATAGGTCGTTTGTTATTAAAAATTCATGATTTTATAAAAATATAATTTCAATGAATAAAAATGGGAAGATGAGAGAAGGTTCACATTTATCGAACAAAGTTTAGTTCCTGTTTTCTTCTTATAAATATTCTATTTTGAATTGTGTTGATATTCTGAAGCAAAATACTAATAATCATAACAATCATTGGAATGATATCAAGAGGAAATATTTATAGAATTTTATTACTTTACTAACAAATTTATTGTCAAATTAAATGATAAAGAAAAAAAAATGAGGGTAGTCAGAAAATAAAATATTTTGTTACACCAATTTAATAAAATGTAAACAAAATTAATCGTTATGTCTTTATATTTATTTTTATTCAAATTTAAAAGAAGAAGAAAAAAATGATAAATTCTTTCGTTTTTTTTTTCAATGTTCTCTCTTTTTTTTTTTTAACTAAACTTTATATGGTTTTTTATTTTTCGCTAGTCATAACTTGTGATAAAACAGGCACAAGCAAACAAAAAAAAAACAAAAACAAATTGCGGTTAAATCAACTTGAGTCAAGCCAAAAAAACAAAAAAAAAAGAAGATTATACTTTGAGAGTAGATTTTTGATGGTGGAGTTTTTTTTTTGTGTTCGTTGGTTGTTTTAGTTGTTGTAGTTGTTTTTATTTTATAACATAATATAAATAAATTATGTTTAAAAAAAAAATGAAAGAAAGAAATGAAAAAGATGCAAACAAATGATCTATAGAAGCCTATATATTCAAAAGAAAGTTGTCTTTCTATAAATGATTAATAATTTGTAAATATATTTGACAATATTATATAGAAAATTTAGAGAAAAATCAATAATCAAGATAATACATTATTATTGATATTATGATTATATATCACATTCATTCATTCATTCATAGTATCAACATTAATATTGTATTTGTGTTTATTTTTAGTTCAAATAAAATAAAAGTTTGATTCTGCGTATAAAACATCAATATCCCTACTATACACACACATAGCAAATATTATAAGAGTCTTTATTGCATTTTTAATCATAATGATAAATTTAATATTAAAGATTTTTGTTTTCAATTTCTGTAATTAAATTTTCATCTAAATATTATGATTTCCTGATTAAATTTACATTTTCTATTCTATTGAATTCTATGGGAAAATTTTTTTTTGTCGTCAAATTAGTTTCGTAAAAAATTCTATTCAAACTTTTGAATAGGAAAATTCTGAATAAACTGAATGAGACAAATAAAAATCATTTTATTAATTGAACTTATTTTTCACAAACGATTCTTTTGCTTAGTGAAAAGATTATTTTTATGCTTTGGTCCTGTCAGAAAAAGTTCCCTCATTTAATTTCCTGCTTTGTTCACATTTTCTTATTTTTTATACTTAAATTCAAGGGTACTCAACACCAAAATCACTCCTACCTTAATCTTACTTAATGATTATTCTTTTATTCCGACTAAAGTATATTTTCGATGCCATAATTGAGTATTTTTTTTTTTTGACAAAGTGCACGTAGCCATGAAACATGAAAGTACGTCATGTAGTGTTTTGGAAAAAGAATCAATTAGCATGTTCTTTAATTTGAATGAAAATGCACTTTGATTTTTGAATGATTGCTAAGAAACTCTGCATCATAATAATGATTAACTACACTGTGATAATAATAATTTGTATTACAGGATGTCAAAAAATGTATGTGTGTGTATGTAGAAATATTGATTATATGAATAATAAAATAATGTAGCTATTAGAATCCATGTCTCGTCTTATATTATCTTTATATTTTATTTAGTGTGTTATTATACATTAGTACATAATAAACGACATTATAATACAGGTACTATCCCCCCCTTTCATAAGTATTTAATTTACTTTTACTTTCTTGTTTTCCATTTTTTCTTTATTTTCATCATAAAAGTCACAATAAAAATATTGTTTTGATTTATATTTATTTAGTTCTTCATTTTATTTTCGTGTTTTTTTTCTGTTCTTGCAGCTGTAACTGTCAAATATATTCGTGGCCTGCCTCATGTAACTGTACCACTACCAAGTCGTAATGAAAAATGTCAATTTACATTAAAACCAGTATCACATAATGTTGGTGATTTTCTTCATATGTTAAAAGCTGAAGATCGTGGTATAGATCGTGCAGCAATATTGAATAATGATGGTATTAGAGTTTCATCTGGTTGTACTATTGAACATCTTATGGATGATCCATTTTGGTAAGTACCAAATATCCTTTTATTTAGATAATATTTTATTTTTTTCTTTTTCAATTTCCTCTACGAATTTTTGTTTTATCATTTTCATAAATATTTTAAAAATAAATAAGAATTTTTAAAGTGAAACATAATTGATTATTTTTTGTTTGAACGACTAAAGATTATAATCGAATTTATCAGACAATTCATTTAACGCTTTTCTAACATTTTAATAATACTTAAAGAATAACAAGTCTAATTTGTCAATCGTTATTACGTAAGTATATTTATTTTTTTGTCATCGATAAATAATCAAGAAAAAAGAAAATGTCAATCTGTCAATTACAATCAGTCATTTTATTCATTAATTTATAAACAAAATTCCAATGTTAGAATTTCCATCAATTGTTTAAAAATGTATAGGAGCTTTTTTTTGGTTATTCTTGTTATTGTTGTTTCATTGGGCAAATAATTTTTGATTTTTAGTTACAATATTCATAAATTTATTATTTATCAAATTCTGATAAAGGCATTATTGAAAACTCCATCATTGTTGGATGGATCAATAAAGGGGAACTAAAATCTATTATCACGTGTTTCTTTTATTATTTTCTAATTACATTTATCCCTTTATCTATTTTAAAGTAATTAATTTAATGAAATTAGTCATTTAATGTAATTAAAAAATTAAAAACAATAAATTTCTTAATAAATTTTGTGAATTAGAATAAACGTGAAATTATTATTTTAGTTTTTGATGAAAAGTCTTTTTCTTTTTAATGTTAAAAATTAAATGAAAATTTTTGGCCTGTCATATATTTTCTAGAAACTTCCCCTTAAACACACCCTCATTTATATGAAAATAATAAATAGACTCAATTCAAAGTCCAAGCACGATTCCCGTAAATTCTTTTCCTGCCCTATAGTCGGTCCCATAGAAAATGCTTTTAAGTTCATTTTTTTTTCTCTACAAAAGTTCTCAGTGTTAAATATTGAATTTGAAAATGAAACATTTTAAGACTTCAAAAACATTCGTATAGAATAAATTTGACAATTGTCAGTTTAATAGAATTTACACAGCATGATAATACTATTACTCATTCATTGTTGGATAAGTATAATGGGAATAACGAGTATTTCGATTGTAGTTTTTGAGGTGAGATTAAATTCAACAATATTATTTCATAATAAATAAATAATTGAAAATTTTACCATACAATTTTGTATGGATAACAAAATTATGAATTTAAAATTTTATGAATTTAATTATACGTTTGGTAAAATTATTATGATTATTATTTTTATAATGAAAAAATCAATGTTCTGTTGTAAATTACACGTGCTTACGTGCTTATTCAAAGTTTTAGTTAAATAAAAACGTATAATAAATATTATTAAATAATTCAGTACGACAATTCATCTTACACAATAATCGATATAATATAAAAAAATCACGATCAAGACATGAACATCAATTTCAGTTTTTTTTCTCTTTATTTTGTTGAAAAATAAAAACGAAAAATTTAAAAAAAAAATGTACAAAAGTCATTTTCTGTTTTTTGTTTTCTCATGGATTTAATGCAGCCGCCTCTATAATCTCAAACATAAAGTTGAACTTATTGGATTTCGTTTTGGTACCGCAACATAATGATAATAAAAAAAAAAAGATAGAGTAAAAAGTTTAAAATTATCGTTGCGACAGAATGCGTTTTGAATTAAATTATATAAAAAAAAGAACTTGGCAGAATAACAGAAAAAACAGCATGGAACATCAGTGCGCATAGAGAGCCAAGAGATTATAAAAAGACAGAACAGAAAATGAATCGTTTCTTTTGATAATTTTTTTTTCTTACTAATTTCTTTCACCTAATAAAAAAAACATTTGAATATGGAACTTGTGAAGAAGTTTTTCTCTGTGTGTTTCAATGTTGAACTTTGTAGTTCAATAATCAAAGAAATCTGTGATATTTATTATCACCTTATTATTTTTGTTTCAATACGTTAAAATATGATCAAACGAAATTTCTTGTATGATATTTTTGCTTTCAAAAAAAAAACAGAAAAGTTCAGCAATTTTGTTTTAAATAATAACAAAAATAATTCAATGAATTTAATTTGCAATTTCAACTACAAATCAGGAAGACACAGAAAAGTGTAAGCAAAAAGTTTTCGATTTTTCATTGGATAAATTATGTTCATAAAGTTTCTTATTCTCTTACTGTTAAGTCGGTTACACTATGATAATAAATTTGTTTCAATGCAGATAATCCGTCAAGTTGATAAATATTTTACCACAACAAAAAAAAAATACGTAGAAAGAAAAAGGAAAATATTTTTATTGCATTTTGTTGTGTTGCCTGTTTATAGAGTTGAATTTTATATATTATGAATAATTTATTGGTTTTTTCTTTTCTATATGAAAGTATGTCAAGATAAAGATTAGGGTAGCATCTCTGTTTTTATTCTATATAGAAAATATGTATATTTATTTTGAAAGCCTGTTGTACTTTTGTGTCTATATAAATATAAACACCTTTTTATATTTGTTATCTGAAGGTGGGTTTTTTTTTTCTTATAAGGGAATTGCCGTTAAATTGAAAAATCCATTTAATCATGGTGAGAAGTAAGGGTTTTAATTTTTAGGGTTAAATAAATTAATAGTTGAATATATTCTCGAGTATATACGTTTGTTATTGTTTTGTTTTATTATTTAGGTTATTGTCCTTATAATTATATTTTAATGTAAATCATAAATATTTATTTGTGTATGTGTGTGTGTGTGTGTTAAGGAACGTTTCCGCGTGTCAAGATTAAATCATTTCAAAAGCTTTATACAAAACTTTTACATACAATCAAAATATATTTATTTTAGTTTTCTTTAACTGTCTTCGATTTTTATGAAACAGAAAATAGAATAAAGTTTTCTTTATTTAGCTTAGTTCGTGTTTAAAGAATATTAAAGAAAAGAAAATATTTTTAAGTTTACTTTTTTATTTTTGTTGTTTGATTTTTATTTTTCTATAAAAAAAAAGAAAGTACGACAACAAAATTTTTGTTTATTTCTCTCACCACGTTCAAATAAACTAAATCATAGAATTTTTTTGTTGTTATTATAATAATAAAGAATATCCCTCGTCTATTAAAAATATTACATAAGACAAAGTGAAAACATTCAATTTTTCATATAATGAAATCAATTTATATTATGTTCATCATCAAAAATATTATAATGATTGAAAAAGACAAAAATTTGTGTATCTTAATTTATCATATTTTAACCTTTCTTCATATTTTTCTTCTTCTTCTTTTTTTACTTCTTTTTCTTGTGTGACAAAAAAAAATTTCCATATTTACTAAATGAAAATTTATTTCAAATAATAATAATAATAATCACCTACAATTATTTGTAATATTCGACTAGGGAAAATTTGTGTCACATTTATGTTTTTTTTTTGTTTTCTTTTGGTTTTTTCTTAGTTGAAAATAAAGAAGACAAATGATAATGTATAATATTTGTGACAGTTAGTTTTTTTTTTCTCTCGTCATAATAGAAATATAATTTTTATACATTTTATTCTAATTTAAATATGAAAAGTTATAACCAATTACATTCTTCTATTTCGTCTTTTTATTTTATTTTTTTTTTTTTTTTTTTAGAAAACGCATTTTGGTGACGTTGTTCTTCTTTATGTTTATGTTTGTTTAGGTTCGTGAGTTTAGAAACAATCAAAAAAATTAACGAAATTATTTAATTTCGATTATCTTCAAATTATCAATTTCATTTATTTATTTTTGGCATAACGAATCCGTTAAATTGTTACGGAAATATTTATTCCATCAAAAAATATAGAATCGAAAATTTTGACTGATTAAATATTTGTGGAAAAACTGAACACATGCGATCACTCGTTCAAACAAAGTTAAATGAGACCACAAGTTAGGTATCTTCGATTGCGTCCATTAATTCAATAGATAAAAAACTCACAATTTTATCGGTTCAAAAGAATTCTCACAATATATCGGTAAATGTCGACATAACGTAACATCTAAATAAGGAAAGGCAGTTTTACTCTTATTCTCCAGATTAGTTTGTGTCACCATTTTTTTTTATTGATAATTGAAGATTGTCGTTAAATTCTAATTGATTCTTTGTTTTTCTGCCTTTACTTCTCACATCACCATTATTTATTAAATATAAAAAAAAAACACAGTCTGTAAAATCTTTTGATTTAATCGAAACTTTTTTGAGCGCGTTAGAAAAAATAAGTTAATAAAAAAAAAGAGTAAAGACCTGACAAAAAAAAACGAAGTAATTTATGCAAATTTTCTCTTGAATTTTAAATTATTTTTTTACATAAAGCTTGTCTTGGCAAGCAGGAATTTACATTATATTAAAAGCTTCTTTTAATTTTATTTTATTTAATTTCTTCGTTGTTGTTTTTTTTTCTCTTCACCGTTGATTAAATAATCAAGATCATTAAAAACCAAGAAAATATAAGATGATTACATTAATGAAAGTATTTCAAGAAAATAAAAAGAGAAGAAAAAAATCTGTTTTATCAAATTATTTATTAATTTAAACTTCTTCAGTATCCATTTCTTCTTTTGTTTTCATTTTTTTATCGGGCAAAGTCAGAAACATCATTTTTCTTTTTGGTCCGTACTTTTATAAGACTTGAAAATAATCTTTTGCGGTTATATCACCTGAAATATCTTCTATTCGTCCTTTTCTGCAATTTTCCCTACCGCCCTCTTCTTTTTTTTTCTTTCTTGGTGAGATAAACCATTTTTTTCACTGCTCGTTTTTATTTTTATTTTTTTTTTTCTCTTCTCTTTAATCCTTTTGGGATGATAGACCGTTTTAGGTACAACACATACAAGGAAGGATAGAATGAGATGTGTAGAGAGTAGTATACTTATTTGTCTATCTCATCTCTCACAGTAAAACTTTAATAAATTTGTTTTTTATGTGAGTGTCGAGAATTTGTAATCGATTTTACAAACGTCCAGCAACTTCAGAATCATTGATCCCTTACCTTTGTATCCCTTGAGCTATTTATTTATATGTACATTCCTTTTTTTGGTTTTTAATTGAATTATTGTATTAAATGTATGTATCTACCTAACCAAACCTATCTAACAATATAATGTTACCATCTGGAAAATAAAAATCTCATTCAGTCAAGTCAGAAGGAAACAAAAAATAAAAAGAACAAAATTCAAAAACACGATTTCGATTTTGTTGCTCAAACAGCAGGCATTATTACCACCTTTTATTTTATACACACAAACACACACACACACATTTAGATATATATATATATATATATATATATATTACAGAGGGTTTTTATTTATGCGTGTGTGTGTGTGTGTGTGTGCGGATCCAAATCAACTGAATGATGGTTTATGTTACTTTACAAAGAACATTTTTGTTAAACTCGTACTGAAAAAACTAAATTCTCTACTAATTTTATTAGACGTTAATAAAAATTGAAAAGAACGCGGTTGGCCAGGTGAAAGTAAAAGCCATAAACAGTGAGGAAATGAGTTTTACTTTTTCCTTTTCTTTTCATTTTTCATTTTCATATTTTATAAAATTTATTTGTTCAGTATTAAAAAAAATCGTGTTGCGTGAATTGAGATTTGGTCATCCCATTTTCCTTTTCCCTTGACATTTAAATTTAAATCAAAAACGAAAAGTTGAATAGAACGCCGTGCCCCCATTGCATGCAATTATTATTTATATCTATTTGACACAAAAACACACACACTTCAAAAATATTATGAAAATATTTGCATAAAGCACACACACACACATAAGGGATACAGAAAATTAATTCATTTGAATAATTTTAAGCTCTTTATAAAATGCAACTAAACTAAAGGAAATTTAATATTTTGGCCACAACATTTCCCATTCATTGCATTTTTATGAATTAAAAAATCTTTGGAATAAATTGTGGTGTAGTAGACAATTATTTTTCTGTTTTTTTTTTTCTTTCACTCCCTTTCACATTATTATTTAATTTTATTGTCTCTTTCCCTCTTGTTACGTTTGCATGAAAAATGAGAACAGTTTTTCAAATTATTATTTTCGTAAATGGAGTTTCTGATTTATAAATGATAAAAAGTGAAAATAATGAAATTTAATTACAAAATTAAAAAGGATTTATTATTTTATGTTTGTTTGAAAGTTTTGTATAAATAAATTTCTATAACACGAATCAGTATTTTCCATTTTAAAATTGTTGTTTTTTTTTTTAAACAATTTTCCACTTTTCATTTAAAGTTTTTCCTTCTTAACTTTAGTTTTTTTTTTGTTCTCGCTATTTTTGTCTTTGTGTTGTTTTCCTACTTACAAATAAAGAAAAATAAACATTAATAAATTTAAAATGATGCTTTTTCAATTCAAATTGTTTTGTTTTTTTAATGGAATAAGTTTTCTTTTTGTTGGACACAAAAAATCATGAAAAATAAAATAAGGAAATCGTTTTCTTTCGATTCAATAAATTTAAATTTGTTTTTTTTTTTTTTAGTTCTTTCTTATTCTTCTTTTTCGTCTTTTTCTTTTGTTTTTTTTTTCGTAAAACGAAATTGAATTTCACAGAAAATGGTTTGTTTTTTTTTTTTTTGTAAATTTTAATTCAGTTGATATTTTTATTGAATGAACTTTAAACACTTGGATGCTTTCTTTAAAATAAAGAAAAAAAAAAGCGATTATGTAAAAAAAAAAAGAAAGAACGAACAAAAAATTCTCTTTAACTAATTAATCATTTAAATGGATTTTTTAAAACGTTTCTGTCTGTTATTTTATTTGAAAACTGCTCTAGCTGTTGTTTTCTTTTTTTTTTTTTTGTTACTTGAAATTTCACGAATCAAGAAAATATAAAACTCAATTCATTGTGTTAGAAATTGATTAAGGTAATGCATGTTAACCAGCGTAAATCTAACAAACAAATAAAATTGGTTATTCCTGGGTGAAATGAAAAAAAAAAAACTAGAACCAAAAATAATGAAAGAAGAAAAATAATTCTTATAAATTTTTATTCATTTTCAAACAAAAGAAAATAAAAATTTTTCTAATAAAAGACGAAGGCAGAAAATTTAAAGCCTACAGTAAAAAAAAAAAAGAAAAGTTTTTTCCAAGTAGAATTTATGATAAAGTAAACTCGTTCTTTAAGAACAAGATGACAATTGTTATTCGTATAAAATACAAAATTAAGGTCATTGCTTTGTCCCTTTATAAGAATATGAAATAAAACGAGGGATTCCATTTTTATTTTCGTTTTTCTTTCTTATTATTTTATTTTATTTTTTTGTTGAAAGAACTTATTTATTGCTGTAAAAAAAAAGTGGCAAATAAAAAAATTTAATATTGTTTAACCAAATTTTTCTTTTCTTTTCGTACTTCCTTTCATTTTTAATTTTCTTTTTTAATATGATTTCCATCGATGAATAAGTTTAAAAATTTATTTAAAATTAAATAAAATCTTAACTAAATGTTTCAATATTCTATATACAAATTAAAATTCTTATCAATGCAAAATATTGGCAGCTTAATCGTGTAGTTCTGAATAAAATAATCAAAAAGCAATTAAAAGTGCAATTCACAGAAATTTAATTCTAATTTCTTCTTTAATTTTTTTCCTTAATTGTTTTGTTCGAATTTATAATTAAAATAATCTTAAAATTTTCTTCGGATTTAAACACGAAATTTTTGTACAAAACATTTAGTACGTGGTTTGTGGGGTCGAAGCACAAATAGAATATCAACTTAATTACAATAATTTATTTGAATCAGTGAAACTTTTAATATTATATTATTCTGTGGGGAAAATCAATTCACCCTTCAGAAGTCTCACCTGATATTCAATCATAATCGTATTAAATATGTACTTCAAGGATCGTCTGCTCTCCTAACAAATCAATTTTCATTATTTTTGGCATTCATTCCATTTTTATACATTTTTAATTGATCAATTTTTTACTTGGTTTTCATTTTTAAACTGAATATTTTTACAATAAATTATTTATTTTGAACTTACTAATTAAAAATTCTTGTAAAATGTGAAAATAATTTAATTTCATTTAAAATTGCCTGTAAATAATTTTCTTGATTAAATTTTTATCCTTTTCTCTTTTTATTTCAGGTTACACGTCAATGACAAACAGTACCATGTCCAACCACCAAAACGAGAAAGAATCTCATCAGAGGAACTTACAAAACTTGGTGATGTTCAAGCACTTGTGGCACAGGTAAAGTGTCTTTTAATTAATTAATTAGACTCACTTATTCTTTGTTCTTTTTCTGTTCATCTTATTTAATTATAAACAAAAGAATAATGCTCGAAATAAGGAAGGAGGAAATATAAAAAAGACAAAGGAATAAATTCATTAAAACACTTTTTTTTATTCTATTTTATCTCTCACCCCTTTCTCCCTCTCTTTCTTTCAGAAGAACTCTTTTTATCTTTATTTGATCCAATTAATTTGTTTTGCTTTGTAAAATATGATTGACATTAACAACAACAAAGGAAGAAAGAAAATACTTATGTAAATTAGGGTTGTCAATGTCACACCTTCACCAAACCATCTATACTCTTTAAGATACTGTATTATTTGTTCCTGTTTTGGTTCTTCCTCGTCCTTCGTCCTTAAGTTGTCAATATTGTCTTTAGTATCGCATGTTTATAGAAAAAAAAATAGAAGAAGGAGAAAAACTTTTTTTTTCTCTGTTTTGCAATATCGAAAAATGTACAAAAAGTTCTTGAGTTTTGGAGTTTTTCTTTCTTTCTTTTTTAATGAATGATCTTTAGGGATGGATAATCTAAAACTTGCAACTCTCTCTTTCTCTACATAATATTTTTATTTTATAGTCTAAAAAAGGCAAAACGAATATAAAAAAAAAAACAAAACAACAAAAATGAACAGAGGGGGAAAAACGAAAAAAAAAGAAAGAAGTTTTTAATCTAATTTTATAAAAGGATAATTTTTGTCGTTAAGCTTCAGAAGCGATTACGGATTCTATTATATCCCTTTTTTTTTTGCTTTTCTGTTTTTTTCGTTTCTGTTTAGTACTTATTTATCTATGGAAAATTTCTTTCTTATTTTTTGTGTGTAAAATTTTCTTTCTTGTTATTTTTTTCTGATTTTTTCTCTATGATTTGTGTGGAAAAAAGATGTATGAGAAAATTTTTATGTCATCACAATAAGGAATAAATATTATAAAAAGAAAGAAGACGTGAGAATGTACTGGCATGACATTATTTATGCGCTCCTGCTTTTTCTTTAACTTCTTTACTGAAAATAAGATGAAACAACTTTTCTTGCATTTTTATAAAATTTCACTTTATTATTATGTGTATGAAAAATAACTCTGTGCTACCTCCTTAGTCCTAGTTGTAGTTAAGTTAAGTTGTTTAAAATAAAGTAAGTTAAGTTAATAAATGATACATAAAAAAATTACACAGTAATAAAATGAATTATTTATAGAAGGGAAAGAAAATTCTTAAGGTTTTTGTAACCATTTCTTTTTTCCTTCTTCTTCTTCTGTGTGGGTAAATAAAAAATCATTAATTCTGGAGAGTTAATAAAACATCGTCCATGAAAATGAAATTATCATTTATTCGAAGACGACGAGACTAGCAAGAGAAATATTCTCTCCTTTTATTTTTCCTTTTTTCTTTTTGTTTTTATTAAATCAAAAAACTTGGTTTTGAATTAAATTTTTTTTTTTTGAAAAGAAAAAAAAAGAAGGAAAATTTAATTAGAAAATTTTTTGTCTTATTATTCTAACATTTTTATATGAGTTTATTGTTTGATAAGTCTGTCTGTCTGTGTGTGATGATTCAACTAATTATTTTATTTGTTTCTGACCAGTTTTTCTTGTTCTTTTTCTTTTCATTATCTTCCAAAGTTGTGTCTTATCCATTTTAATAATTTAAAAATCAGTAAGGTCATTCAACCAATCACTTATTTTTGATTACGGTCAATTTTTCAGCAAAATTAATTTTTAAATTGACCTTCAGAATCTCTTAGACAAGCAGATAAAAATATGACGGACACTTTTTGGCCACAATCGACAGATATTTTACAATCTTCTGTTCTCCTTATTAGATACGTTAATTTTCGAAATATTTCTTTTTCAACATAGACTTTTGCTTTGACCATACCGATAACAGAAATTGAGTTCAATAATCTCGATATCTTGTCGTTTATCCGAGAATGCTTTAGCTAAATCCATAAATTATTATTGTATAAAAATAAAAAGGGAAACTAAAGGATAATCCAACCTAATCTTAGTTATTTCTGCAAAAGGGAAGATTTAAATTTATTCCATATAGTGACGATTAATCGATTAACACAAAATAAAAACCAATAATACCAACAGTTTTTCCTGATATCGTTGGATAGTAATCGATTAATCACGATTATTTCTTTTGAATTGTTTCTTTTTTTATTCGTTTTTCCTTAATAAATTTTCCAATTGATTTTGCGAATATTTTTTTTAACAATTTGCATTCATAAAGTTTATCCATTCCCACCCATTTGTACAATTCATTCATCCGTCGTTTATTCCCTCGTTTAAATTTAGTTTTTTTTTTCTATTTTTGTGTATGTGTGTGTGTGTATGTAATTTTCTTTTTTATGATAACAGAAATGACATATCAAATAACGTATACCGTAAAAAAAAAGGTATAGACAGAGAGACAGGTAAATCAATTGAATTATATTTTGTGAAATATTTTGTATAAAAGAGAAATCTCAAATATTGAAAAATATAAGAAAACAAAAAGAATAACGTTGACCTAATAAAAAAAAATCATGACAGAATTAGATTTCATTTCTCTTAAAAAATGTTGATTGATTGCTTCTTTTACTTTCATTCTTTTAATAGAATTTCTGATGTTAAAGAAAAATACGTTTCCAACGTTGAAAGGAAACAAAACTATAAAGAAGAGAAAAATGTTTAGTTGACTCTTTTTTTTTCCATCAGTTTTATTCTTTTGCATTCTGGGCATTCTTTGAAAATATATAAAGTCAGTCACTTTTTTTTTTGTTAATTTCCTTTTTCTTCTCCAAATACCATTTTATTTCTTTTTTATATAATTCTCATTCATTGTTGTTGTATTGACCTTAAACTTAACCTCAAATGTCATCATTCGGAAACGGAAATGATGTTGAGATAATCAAACGTGTCTACACTTACGCCCTTGCTTGTCTGACTAGTGATTGACTAGACCAAGTGTAAAGCTATATTAGAACCTTTTGGCTTTTGTATTATCCACAAAAATTACTGAAATAAGACATTTTTTTTAATCCAATTAAGTACGATCGATTGTTTCCTGAATTTACTTTAAAAATTTTCTGGAATTAAATCTAAACTCATTTCCTCTGAACTCTGAACGTGAATATTTTTTTCTTTTTATTCGAAATATATTTCATTAAATAACAGATTTAATTAGAAAAATTTCTTAATTTCTTTTCTTAAAATATTTCACGGACTAAAAAATGTTAAATTCTTTCAATTTGAAATTTTTCCAAGTAAAAATAGTAAAGATTATAAAGTGTTTTTTTATTTATATTTCTACAAAACCATAAGTTTGTGATCTGAGAAGAAATTGAAGTAAAGAAAATAATAATAATAAATATTAATTAATTGAAAAGCTTTCATTTATTAGAATTAGAATGAACTTATTTATTAAAAGAGGTTTCAATGTTTGAAATAGAAAACTTTTCACTTTTGTAAAATGGAAATTATAGCAAAAAAAAAAGTATAATAAATTTAATTTATTTAAATCAAAATTCCTTCTTCTTGTTTTTCTTCTTTCATAAAATTCTATGTTGTGAGATTTAATTCAAAAGTTTTTTTTTTTTTACCATAAAAACAGACAAAATAAAAATGTCAGTCAAGAGATTAATGATTTTCTTCCGTATTTTTTGTTAGCTTTCAAATAAGATTTTTTATTTTTTTTTTTTGTTTTTTTTTTACCTTCTCTTTTTTTTTATTGTTTAAAAAACAAATACGAAAACATGAAATAAAAAACAGAAGAAAAAAAAATTTATATAAAATGATGAAGAGGAAGAAGAAGAAAAAAAAAGACAAAGGACCTAATTTTTATTATTAAAATTTTTTCAGTTGTATGAAGCACTTCATGTGGGTGAACATCAAATTAAAAAAGAAAAGGAACTACACGAAAAGTTAGAGGATTTGAATCAAACATTAAGCCCATTAGAACAGGTGAGTGTTTTTTTTTTTTTGTTACTGTAACTTTTTTTTTAAAGGACTTATTGAACTTTTTTTTTCGTCATTTTTAATGGTGTTTTCCACTGGTGATAAAAGTTTCACATTTATAAAATGTGAAATTTGTGAGTGCATTGTGGAAAATATAAAGCCCGATTTATTTGTGTAGTCGATCAACTGCTTACATCATTTTAGATTACATCCTCTTTTTCCTTTTATTTTATTAGATTTTAGATCCATATTCTTGGGAAGTCATCAAAAAAGCCGTCCCCAAATCTAAATACTATTGAAACATCCAGTAATACACTTTCCAACTAGCACTCGAAGCGGGATAATAAATAAATGATTCATTTAAAATTTTACATGTCAAAAATAATTGTTTAAAAAGTTTGAAGCTAACAGGCGACCTCTTGAATTGGTTTATAAACTTCATGAATTTTATAAAAATTATACAAATATGTATTCTGTGTGAATTGGAGTCATTCGCATAAAGGGTCAATTTATGAAATTTTTTAATTAAATTATTATTATATAAATTTTAATTTTTTTTAACCCTTTTCTCATTTTTCCTTCTTTCTTTTATTTTTGTTTTAATTATTTGTTGGTGTTGTTGTCTTCAATAATGTTTAAATTTTATAAATTGTACATAGAGAAAAGTTTATAGTCGTCGCTGTAATAAAATTAGAAATATAAATACAGGGCCGATTGTTTGTTTGTTTTATTTTTTTTTTGTTGCTCAGCTTTTAATTGAATGACGATGAAACCTTTTTATTTCGTTGTGTTTTATTTCTTTCTTTCTTTCTTTTTCAAAATAAAAAGTATCAATTCGTATGTTTCTGCTTTTTTTTATTGTCGAAAGTGTTGAATGAAATGTGGGTTGTGTTTAAAGTCAGCCAGATGTAAATTTCATTCTTGTCATTTTAAACTCAATTGTCATATGATGCGTTATCCCTTTTTTTTTTTGTTCTCCTTTTTTTTGTCTTTCTTTTAGCAACTTTTTCATGTTTTTTTTTGTGTTTTTGTTTGATTTGGTTGAGTGAGAAGTTGAAACTTTAACAAGTCCGAAAAATAACAACAGGAAAATGTTGTAAAAATAAAAATAAACGAATTTTATACACTTTATATTGTCATTAGGTTTTTTGACGAAATTGAAGAATGAGAAAATGAAAGACAAACCCAAATTTTCTTAATAAAAACTCATTCTGAAATTTAAGTGTGTTTTGAAAGGCTACTCATGAATGCCAAATGATATATGAATGTCAACTTGTATCATTATAAAAAAATTAACGTTAGGGAAAAGTCTAACAAAATCCGATCGCAGTTCTTAATGTCATAATAAATAAATCTTTCTTTTTGTGATAATTCTTGTTATATGTTATTCCATTTGTAATGGTCTAGACTAGACTCTAGATGCTTTTATGTAATGTTTTGAAGTCAGAATTCACATGATTGTAATTTAATTTTTTTTTTGATGAATTTTATAAAATAATAATGAAATCCAGTACAACAAATAAACTGTGATCAAGTGATCAAGCGGATTGTTGAACAAGAAAAAGAGGAAAATAATTAAATATTTAAACTTTTTCTATTTCGAAAATTATTTTATATTTTCAACATTTATATTCAATGCGCCTTAAAATAAGATTTGTTCTTAACAATGTTTTTGCAAGTCATAAGATCAAGTCCAGTTTGATATAAATAAATAGTAAATTTGTATTTATCTATCACTCTCTTAATACTGCAAATACTGATCGGTAATTACATATGTACTAAAAAAACAAAATAAATACATTCAGACTAATCGATTGAATGATTGATTTATCTAATATCATGAAATAATTGAACATTCAATTATTTGATCTAAATAAAAAATTCTATTAAAATTCTGACAAATTACACTGTTCATACATGGGTAAGGTCAACAAAACCCATAATTTGTAAGAGACAACCTAAAATGTTACTACTTTAGTTTAGTTATTGTTGTTGTTCTTATTCTTCTTCTTCTTCGTATTTTTTTATATAATTCAACTAAACTTCCAAAAATAACCTGTGGCATCTTCACTTAATACATACATAAAACAATCTGATTGATTTCATTTATAGCTTCAACAATTTTCAACTAACATTTGCCCACCCCATAAAATCATCACCCAATATAATTGAATGATATTTGTTGATGCAATCAGTAATCCAATTTAAAAAAAAAGAGGGAGAACCAGATGATGAGTCCAAAATAATCGAAAATATTTACATTTTATTCAATTCAATTTGTTTCTGTTTTGTAAGAAGTGGATTGTCAAAAATGTCTCTGTGGTCTTCTCCTTTTTTTTTTGTTGTAATCTTGAACCAATATTCAAAAAGATATCATCAGTATTTTATATTGGATGTTTTCTCTAAAAATTTCTGATCGGAATATCATCTCTTTTGCTGCTTCGTGGCCGACGTAAGATTATTATTATTATTATTATTATTGACCGAGAGAAAAAAGAAAATATAAAATAGCAAAAGACAGGCCTAAATTTTGGTTTTCTTTTTCTTTTTTTTTTTTGTTTATTGAAAATCGATTCTTATTGCCTTTATGTTAAGGCGTGTTTCCTTATCCATTTCAAATAAAGTGTCCCCATCTTATTACTATTTCCCCTTTTCCCCTTTACCTTCACTCTATCTATCTCTATGTTATGTCAGTTCCCTTGTCTTTCTTTTATAAAATAAATTATTGATGGAAGTTGATTAAAATCTCTCAGTTTTTTTTGTTGCTTTTTTCCCACAAAAGGGAAAAATAATAATGAATAAAAGGGAAAAAAACGTACGAACAAATTTTCCACTTAATTAATTTGAAAATTATTTTGTTAAAATTAAAAAAGTAAAATTATTGTATCCTTATTTTTCCATTCATTTTATATCACTTCTCTTCCTCTCTCTCTCTTGTCTTATTCCCTTTTGTTGTAAGTTTTATTTTTCCTTAATTTCAAAACACAAAATGAAAAAAAAAAAAATTAGAAACAATAAAAGGGCAAGTAAGGAAAAACAGTTTAATGAACCAATTTAAGATTAAAGTCGAAACACAATAAAAATGAACCAACAATTCAATTTTAAAGAGACAATTATCATCTTCATTCTCATTTTCCATTTTAATTTGGGCACTTTTTTTTTTATTAAGTAAAAGCAACAAAATAATAATAACAATAATAAGAATAATCAAAGTAAAGCACATAGATGAACAAAAGAATATAAATAAAAAGACAAGAAAAATAAACTGACGTTGAGCTTTTTTTTTTCTTTGTTTATTTAGAAAAAAAAGAAAAGTTTCTTCTATTTTTCTTTTCAAGAGAAGAGAGGAGGTAGAGGAAACACAATAACAAAATGAAAATGAAAAATTCTTAATTAAGAAATTCCAGTTGATGCTAACCTTTTTCTTTTTTGTGTTTTGTTTCTTCTTTTTCATTCTTCATTTTTTGTTTTTTGTTTTTTGTTTTTCAAAACTGTTGAGGAGACAGTTAAAGAGGGAAACACAGAAACAGCTTATCTTATCTTAGTTTAAAACTTTGAATAAATTTGATTATGGAATTGAACTTGTTTTCCTTTTTTATTTTTATTTTTTTTTTTTTGGAAAATGGACACAATAAATAAGAAGTTTTATAGAATTTCCCAACTGAGACCGATGTGTGATGTGTGTACGTACGTGTGTGTGTGTATTTTTTTTTCAAAGATCCTTTCGCATGAATAAATGTTGAATGTAGAATATTCTTTGAATCGATTTTATGATTGTTTTTCATTCAATGATTTTCCAAGGACACAGAAACTAAAAAAAAAAAAAACTGACTGTTGGTTTTTTTTTATTATTTTTCTATTTGGGTTTTTTTTTTTATGAAATATGAATATTTTCCCTTTCAAATTTATGTGTCCCGGGATTTGATTCCGACTGAATAACAAAATTTTTGTCAGTTAATTCATTTTAATATTCTCTCAGACTTTTCTGATATATGTCTGAGAGAAAGAGTGAAAATTGTGAAATATTTGTCACTCACTATTCTAATTCACTGAATTTATCACTCATTCATGAGTTACTTTATTGAATTTTCGTTATTTATTATTTTTTATTTTACCATTCAGAAAACTTTTCACAAATTTTCTTTATTCAAAGTTTACTTTTCATAATATTTTAAGTGGATTGTTATTGTTGCCATAAAAGAATCTTTAATAACACATGAATAACACAAGAATTGAGATGGTTGGTTTAATTAAACTAAATTCCTTTAAAAGGAAAAAAATATATTTAATGCATTTCATTATCGAATAAAATTAAATACGACATTCTTTTATTGCTAAATTATTTCTAGAAAAAACTATTTTGTTCTTTCTAATTTAATTTCTTGTTTTAAATAATGGAAAATTTTATAAGTACCAACGGCAGTGCAGCTGTACTTTATATATCCAACTTCTTACATTTATTGAATTTAAATGTTTCTAAAAGTTGATAAATATATAAAAGACAAAACTAAGGAAACCATCTAACATTTTTATCTAAGGACATTTTACATTTTTTGAACATTAAAAATATCGTAGGTTTAATTATGTTTAAGCTTCAATTGAATAAAATAAATTGAAAACGATTAAAAAAAAGTCACAAATTCATTAAACTGAACTGAATTGAAAGACGTCGACAGTTTATTATCCGAATGAAAATATAAATTTAATACAAAAACAAAATTTAATTTTTACAGTAATCCGAATATACAACAACGATTGAATAGGGCAGTTATTTTCAATGGATTGTAATTAAATCAGTAAATCTTCTATAAAGTTCAATAACTCCTAAACTTTTGTAATTTCTATAGAATATTTCCAATTGATTTTAATATTTTTTTTTCTTCTTCTTTTTTTTTCAGATGAGAAATGAATTTGATGGAAAAGCTGCTAGAAAAACAAATGTACTAACATGGGTAGGATTAGGTCTGATGTCTGTACAATTTGGGATACTTGCTAGATTAACATGGTGGGAGTATTCATGGGATATTATGGAACCGGTTACATATTTTGTAACATATGGTACTGCAATGGCAGCGTACGCTTATTATGTTTTAACAAAACAGGTTTGTTTACTTTATTGCATTTATTTTTTAAGATTCCTGTCCCTTTTCTTTTACAATCTGCATCGACATAAATTCCAGTGGTTTTTCAAAATCTAAACTGTTTTAAATCGTAAAGTTGTCCCGTTTATGAATAAATCGTAAATGTGTAATGGAAAAGCAAATTTAATTTCTGTGAAATTTAATATTAATTTTCAAGGCAGAGAAAACGAATTACGTTATAAGGTTTAAAATGAATTAAATACTAGAACTTCTTTAATTTCAACTGATTTAATTCAAATAAAATCAAGATAGAAAATTTATTTATGATTCAATTACGAAACACTTTACTAAATTGTTTTATTCAAGTAAAATACATGAAAATTATGTCAAGTCAAGCCCAAACAAAAAAAAAAACACTTCATTAAAGATTCAATTAAACGTCACGTTAGTTCGAAACACAGATAAACATTTGAATCATTTTCATTGGAATTCTCATTCTCTTAATTTTGTTCGTTTATTTTTTCCTTTCAAAAATATTATTTAATTATTTTTATTGAATATTTTTTAGGAGTATACACTACCTGATGTCAGAGACAGACAATATTTACTTACAATGCATAAACGTGCTAAAAAGGGTGGACTTGATCTTGACCAATATAATACATTAAAACGGCAAGTTGCTGAAATAGAACATGATCTAAGACGTTTACGTGATCCATTACAATTGCATTTACCATCAAAACCACCGATGGCACCGTTTACACAAACTTCTGATGCCAGTCATAAACTAGATAGACCAAATCTTAAAAATGGATTAAATCAATTAATTTTTAATAAAACAACAAAAAAGTAGAAAAAATATAAATCACAACAAAAAAAAAACAAAAGAAACATTTAAAAATTATAAAGAAAAAAAAAACACAAAAAAGTGAAAAACAAAATTTATTTAATTAAAAAAAAATAAATAAATAAATAAATAATGAAAGATTTTATACGAAAATATAAACAAACAAAAAAAAAAGGGAAATACTAAAAGAGTAAACTAATAAATAATTATAATTATTAAAAAGAATTAATTAAACTTAACACAAAAAAAAATTTAACTATAAAAAGATAAATATGGATTTTTAGATAGTTTTTTCGAATTGTTCTATTCTGTTTCTTAGTTTTCGTTTGTTTTGTCTTGTCTTGTCTTGTTTTGTTTGACTGTTTTGCTTTGTTTGATTGTTTTTTTGTTCCATTTTGTTTCGTTTTCATATTTTAAAGAAGAAAAAAATTCTCCCTCGTACAGAGACCACAATCAACTCAACTAAAACTAGAATAATTAATTTTTAATTTCTTTATTTCTTCTTTAAAACAAATATAAAAATAATCGATTAATCGATTTTTAGTTTTAAATTTTTAATTTTAATCTAACTAATCTCAAAATAAAAAAAAAAAAAACAAAATCGAAAGGAAAAGGAAAAATGTAAACATGAATAAAGAATTAATTTCTTTTGAATTTAGTTTACAACTGTTGCATTTTATTTTTAATTTATATCAACATGAAAACACAAAGCCGATCGATTGCATTTATATATATTTTTTTATACAAAATAATTAATTGTGGCCTTGAAAAGGGAGAATGATTTTTTTTTCTTTCCTTGTTGTTTTTTGTGTTTCTTTTCTTTAAGAACAGCAGGAGGTTATTAAAGTTATTAAATAAAATTGACATTAATGGATAGAGAAACAGCTACAAAAAGAATAAAATAGAGACAAATTTAGAAGATACATTTGTATCTGCATTTGAGTTTATTAAAATCTTGATTAAATGCACTTATTTTTAGAGCTCTCAAATACGATTTGTTTCAAATTTAGGTTGTTGATATTTTTCGTTTGTATTTGAAACAAAGTAACTTCTAATTTGTTCCTTTTTAATCTGTTTTCACTAATTAGAATATTGTATTTAAAATTTCAGTTACTCTGTTCTAAATGATGAAATTATTTGCATGTTTTTCTATGATATTGCTCCAAGATATCATCACTTATTGTCAAGAAAATGAATGAATACAAATGATTCTCTTTCTCTAAACCATTATGTTGTAATTTTATACCTAAAAATTTGTTTCAATTTGTTACCTTTGTTACCTTTTAAGTTTTTAATGAAATTCTCTTCTGTTGTTCTACAATCAAATATAAACACACTATTATTGGCATGTTACTTTAAATCTATTATTTGTTTTTCTTATTAAGTTCTACCGATAAAGAAAGGGAAAGGGTGGAAAAAAGATTGTCTGAAAAGACAGAGTAAAATATTTATTTTATTTGTATTGTTTTTATTTTAAGATCGCACAAATTTTAATTGTAAAATATTCGAAATGATTTTTTTATCATTTTAAAGAGGAAAAATGTACGAAAAAAAAAAAGTTAAAAGAAGTTATGGGAGATATTTAGACAACGACTTTAAATAACTGAGTGGACTTAGTTTTGTGTCCTTATAGTTATCGAAAAATATAAATTCACATGAAATCACGGTCCAATTTTCCCTTTTTATTTATCCTTCAACCATCCCCCCTCATAACTAAAATCCGTATTTCACGTAAACAGAATATTTTTTAATAAGCAATTATTTTTCTTCAAGATCAAAATTTAATATTTGAGATAATTTACAATAATCATTTCTATCATCAAAAATGTAGAAGAGAAAAAAAAATGGAAACGTTTTAAAAAAAATGTAAAATTATCTTTGCTATTAATTTAATTTCAATTGAAAATTGTGATGGACCGATTAAGATTTTTGTTGGATAATTTTCTTCTGGTTTTTATATTTAATTTGAAAATTAAAGATTTAATTTTTTTAAAAATAGGAAACGCTTATTATTTTTTCTGTCTTTTTTTGTGTTTTCTTGGATTGACAATTCACTCAAATAGAATTAAAATAAAAAAAAAAGCAAAAGGTCACAATCACACTTATCATTTTATTCTCTCTAATTGAGGAAGAAAAGTTTTTGTTTTTTTTTTATTTTTGTTTTGTCGGAAAAATTATAGACAAATAATTATGTGAATGGCCTTCACAAAAATTTAAACAAATTAAAATGCACACAAGAAAAACATTTTGTTTTTTCCTCTCTTTTGGAAGAAAAAAGAAAAATAAAAAGCAAAAAAGAGACAAATTTTATATTGTTATTTTTTTGTTGGGTGGGTGGGTTGTGAAAATTAAAACGATTTAGTTTTTATAAATATTTATTTAATAATATTATTTTTTTGATTGTCGTCTTTATTTTTCGTTGTTTTGTTGTTTCTGTTTTAGTCATTAAAATGTACTTATTTTATTTGTTATAAATTTACAACAACAAAAATTAAAGAGAAAAATTAAAGACAAAACGAAAAAAAAAACACAAAAATTAAAAATAAATTCAGTATAATTAGAGATGTGTTCTAGTGTATGTGTGTGTGTGTGTGTGTGTACACACCACAGAATTATAATAATTATATATTTTAATTATTTGAAAAAATAAAATAAAGAGTAGAGAAAGAAAAATTTTGTGAGAAACAATTTTAAAAAAAATTAATTAAAGGACAAAATGCCAATCTCCTTAATCTGCCAACAATACAAAGAAAAAAAAATTAAGTAAAGAAAATTTTAGAAATTAAATTATTGTATATAAAGTGAAATAAAAAAGTGAAGTTAAAAGTAAACATAAATATAAATAATAAATGATCAAAATAATAATGATCAGATTTATTTACAATATTTAATAGAAGTTATTTTCTTCATTCTTCATCCATTTTTTTTTTATATTCTTCTTCTGCTTCTTCTTCTATTTCTTCTTCTTATTCTTAAATTTTGATTAAAATCCATATTGTAAAATTAAACTTTCCCTCTATTGTCCTATGAAAAATATACACACATACATACATAAAAGTGCACACACACACAAATCTTTCTTCCTTTAAAAAATAAATGTCACTTGTATAAAAATCATAGACACGATATGAACGCACAACACACTTTGAACACGTATTACTTTTTATTAAATTTTTAATTATTGTACGCGGTTGCACCAAAAAAAAATGTGTACAATTTAAATTATATACTCAAATTAAAATGCATAAATTGAACAAACATTATTCGTTTAATTGAATTGGTGATTCTTAAAAATGTTAAAATTCAATTTTCTATAAATTCTCCTTATTATAAAATCCTATTAGAAATGTAAGAAAAAATTAAAAAAATTTTGGTAAAATATAAAATTAATTAATATTCATAAAAGTACAAAAAAAAAACACACTAATAAAAATTGGAACTACCAAAGTAATTCAAGGCTGTCGTATCGATGACTATGATTTAAATGCAATGATTAAAAATAAAGTAAATATTTATAATTGATAGTAATAGGAATAAAATTTAAATACACACACACACATACACATATATACACACGACAAACATGTGTACATACCTTTTTTAGTTAAATTTACAGTTGCGACAAAATAAAAATCTGTTTACTCACATCTTTCAAACAATCAAAAAACGTCATTAAATGATCATAATCATTAATAACTTATCGACTACATCGAAATAATAAAATAGTTGGACGACGTTTATTGGTTAGAGAAGAGATACGAAAATATGCTACAGAAATTCTAATCTAACCAAATATATTACTTCAATTTGTTCTACGAGAATATTGCACATCAATCTGTGCTTTTATCGCACAAATGAATTCAGAACTTTATTAAAAACAAAAACTTATACAAAAATATACACAACACACAAGTACATACAATAAATATACACAGAATTATGTATTTAATAATTGAAAATGAAAATTTGTAAATAAGTTTATAAATATCTTAAACCAGCAGTCAAGGTTAAAATCGTTTAAAAAAAAAACTACCATATTTTTCATTTTGTTCAATTAATAATTTGTTATTTTGTTTTTCAAATAACCATGGCAACGACAAAAATAAAATGGAAAGTAATCCGTTTATTATCGTCTTTTTTTTATGATCAATTAAGTTTGAAAATTGAAACACAATACACACACAATTTTCATTTGTCAATTCTGTCTCTTTTGTTGTTTTTTTTTTTGTCTTAGAAAATGAATATTAAATACGTAGAGAGAACCTCTGTAATAATTTTATTGACTTGAAAAGAAAAAGAAAAGAACTTACTGGGATGACCATTCTAAAATAAAAGGGAGAATATCTATAAGATGGTTACTGACCAACTAATGAGTTTCTTTTTGATTTTATTCTTTTTTTTTTTGTTACCTTCGTAAATAAAAAAACAAAAACGAAAAAAGTATTCTATAGAAAAAAAAAACACAATTTTATTTTGAGCAAAATATTTAAGGAATCTTGTTTTTTTTTTAAAGGTCATATCCGCAATTAATAATCCTCAAAGAGAATACACAAGCATACACACACACAGACAGAGATAAATATACGCACACATATATATAATTTTAGTGAGAAAATAAAAGTTTGTATAAAAATTTTGATCAGCCATTTTTCAACTGGCATAACAATTCATATTGTTGTTGTTGTTCTATTTAATTTAAAAAAATTCTTTTTTTTTAATGAAAGAAATAGAATTGAATATTCCTGAAAAATTTCAATTAAAAATTAAATGAATTTTTTTTTGGGATATTGGATTTTTCTTGCTTAATTTGAATGAAAAATTGAAGAAGAAACAACAACAACAAAACATTGTTGATTCACATTTTTTTCTTTCTTTTATTAAAATTGTTGTTATTTTAAATGTCAAATTTCACGGAGCTGTGATATAAAGAGTAAAGAGTGTGTTTGTGTAATTAAGAACACAATTGGAAGTCATGAAATTTTAGGTGAAACTTTTTCTTTGTAAACATTTTCGTGAAATTTTATCATTAATATTTTTATTAAAAATCAATATGATTGGGAATGAAAAACAAATGAAAATGTAAAAGTAAAACGAAAAATATTTGAAAAATGAAATTTTATTGCATTTTTACCGCAGTTGCTTTAAAAAAAAAATGAGAAAAAAAAACAAAAATATTATTAAATAAAATAATCACGAAATCTTTAGGCTTAGTAAAAATTAATAATGAGAAAGATAATGAAAGATTATTATTTTTTATCTATTACATAACTATTACATACATACTACTACTAACTATTATGGTGAAAACAAACAAAAAAAAAGTTAACAAATTTTCTAATAAGAATATTTTATAAATTGTGTAAAAAACAATAGAAAAATGATGACCCAAGAAAAAATAAAATTATCTTGGGTTTAAATGAGAATATCGCGAATTGAAACAATAATGGTTCGTGTCTCTACTAAATTCTAGAGAGAGAGAGAGAGAAAGTAAGAGATATATGGTGATAAAGTGTGCGAACGAGTTAAAAATAATTTTTTTTTTGAAACAAATGCAAAAAAAAAACGAAATAACCCGAATAAACATTTTTAATGAACTCGTGTACCATTTGTTTTTATTCGCGGAATATAATTTTTTATTATTTTAATTCTTGTTTTTTAAGTTTAATTTTATTTTGTTGTTACAATTATTAATTATTATTATTATTATTATTGCTATTTTGTAAATAATAAATTTATCATTAAAAATTTATTTCTGTTTTTTTTTTTTGTTTTTTTTTTATAGAGAGTGAAAGAGAGCAATTTTCTTCTTTATTTCTCTTGTTAAATTATTTACTGTTTTATTTTGTTTTCAAAAAAAAACTCTCATTGACTGTATTTTCCTTTTTCTTATTTTACTTTATTCTATTTTGTCGTTTAAAAGGCAAAAAAAAAGAAAATCTTTAGAAGAGTTTGTCTATTTTACAAACAAGAAAAAAAAGAAGAAGATATAACCGCAACTACCTTGATTGATGTCCTTATTATAATATTTAATGTTGTCTGTGTTTGATCTATATTTTGTTTTTATGTTTTTTTTTCTTTATTTCCTTTTGTGAAATGAATATTTTATAACTTACTTAAAAAAAAAAAAATTTCCTTTACATTTTGGTGTCGTTTTTTTTAAAAGCTCGTCTTATAGCGCTTAACTGAAAGTAATGATGATGATTATTGTGATGATAATAAGAAGCAACAACTTTCACTTTTATATTTTGTTCATAAAAATAAAATGTACGATTTATAAAATAATACAAAAGTTTTTATTTGTAACAAACTTTAAGGATTGAATTTTATTCAAAGAGAGGATCAACGGACATTGTGAAATGGTCATAAAATTAGAAATGTATTGGAATACTATGAATTTTTTATCATTTTTCTTTCTTAAAAAGTGATGATAAGTGCTGGCCTGACATCACAATTTGAATAAATATAAAAACTGACCGCAATAGAATTATTTAATTGGTATCGATATAAACACCCCAAAAATCCCCACACATTTTTTTATAATATTCAATTAATTAAATTAATTGATCAATTTTGTCTCTTCTTTTCAATTTATTTTACTCCTTTCAATTAATCTTCTAATTTATTATTGTATTCATTCTTCTTCATTAATTACAATTCAACTAATGAAAATCTTTTTCTCTCTTTTGATGTAATTGAATTGAATTCAATTTCTAATGTTTTTTTTTAACAAAAGAACAAAATATAAAAGTAAATTAAATTAAAATCCTAAGTTGCTTTCTTGTTTTCATTTGTTCTGGATGTGAGCATGTTTTATCGTGTATATGAATGAAAATGTGGATATATGTGTGCTTGTGATAAATGACTTTACCTGTAAAAAAAAAAAGAAACAGGTTTAATATATATTATTTGGAAGTCAGCTAATTTATTGTGGAAAATTTATTGTTTGTGTTTGGAATAGAGACAAATTTTTTTATCAATCAACAAAAAAAATCATTCCATTTCCTTTTAATTTTTCGACAAATGCTAACAAACTTTAATGTCGATTTTAACGAAACATTTAGCAGTCTGCTAAAAAAAATCACTTTTGCTCTTCTTTTTAAAAGGAGACAGCTAAAATTATCGTGAAACTCGTCATAATTTTCTTAATTTTAACTTTATTTTGTGTTCTTATTGCACAATCCGTCCTCATTAAAAACAAAACACAAAATTAATAATGAAAAAATTATATTTTTATTTTGTTTAATTTTAGTTTTTTTAAAGCTTTTTAGAGGCATCAAACTTTTAATTTATAAAGATTGATGAAAAGTCAACTCGAAAGTAATTGAATCTGTAAAACCAATGTTGGTTGTTGAATTGTGGTTTTATGTGAGAAAATTCGAATAGAAAAAAAAATTAGAAATGTACTCGTCTGCTAAACAGAACGAGAAAATTTTTTCAAGAGACTAAAAGAAAAATTATTTCTCTTAGAACAAGAATTGTACGTTCTTTTGGTAAAAGAATCATAGATTCATTTCTCTTTCTAACATTACATGCAGAATATGTGATAAATTTTCTAATTTTGTTATTTCCAATATTCTCATAACAAACACACAACTCATCGAATTTTGGTTGAATTCTGCACATATGTGCCGTTTATTTGCAAGTTATGGAAAAATTCAACAGCAATAATTCTAAAGAAATATAAAATTAAAGAAAGAGACAGAATGCTGTTTAATTTTTTCGTTTTATTCAATTTTATTTCACTGCGCCTACTTTGATTTTGAATTTAAAAAAAAAAAAATTAGTGGTTGAAATTTTTCTTTTTTGAAAAAAGAGAAAAAAAAAAACAAAAGAAAAAATTAAGGTACTAGAATTTATTATTACGTAGTTAGAAAGAAAACACCAAATACTAAAATTATTATGTAAAAAGAAAAAACCCTTAAAAGATTTAAACATTTTTATTGATTAAAAATTTTAAAAAAAAATTAATACCAAAACAAAAAAAAAATACACACACATCCTTGAAAATAAGAACAAAAACAACAAAAAAAAAAGGGAAAAATGGAAAATAAAAATATAAAACAAAAGAAAGAAAAAAAATAGAACAAAAATAAAAAATATATTTCTAAAATAAATTGGACTCTTCTGCTTCTTTATAGAATTAAAACAAAAAATAAAAAATAAAGATAAATAAATCATTAAATTAAATTAAATTAAAATAATTGAAGAGAAAATGGAAAATTTGAATAGCGTGTACATTTTTGAATTACAAAACAAAAAAAATAAACAACAACAACAACAGCAAAAAAAAAAAAAAAAGACGAGAGAAGGATTTAAAAATCTACACTTTTTTGAGAAAATAAAAAATGTTACAAAATCACGAAAGAATAAAAATATAAAAAAGAAACAATTCCGCGCTCTTATTTTTATCATTAAGAAAATAAAGGAAAATAGTAAAAAGAAATTAACTAAATTAATTATTAATTAATAAACAAAAGAAAGAAAAAAATGTACATTAAATTCATAAAATAAGTCTGAATTTATATATATATATTTAATTTATTAAAAATTATCTTTAAAAATTAATTAGAGAAAAAAAAAAAGTAAAAATAATTTAATCTAAAAAAAAAAACTCCTTTAAAATTTATTGAAAATTTTTAATTCAAATTTAACGAAATAAAAACATTTAACATTTTTTTCATTTGTTTTTTTTTTTTGTCTCACAAATTAAAATTTTCGAGCTTTATATTTTTATTGTTAAAAAAATTATGTACTTTTACAATTAAATTGAATTAAATTGATAAAAAAAAAAAACAAAGAAAAATATTACTGAAAATATTTAACGAAAGAAAAAATTATAAACAAAAAGAAAAATAAACAAAAGAAAAACTAACTAAAAAATTCTACTTAAAAAAACTAAAACTATAAACGCTTTTATATGCTTTAATTAACATTTATAAACAATTTTTTAAATTAACAAACCAAATTAATTATGAAACAAAAATAAAAGAAAACTCTCTATAATCTTATTCCTGAATTTTTAAATTTAAAAAAAAAAAATAAAAAAAAAGTAAAAATAATTAATAAAAATAATTGGTGGATGGAATTGGGGGAAAAAACGAGGAGACAAATGTTTTCATTCAAGAGAAATTTTATCAAAACATAAATGAATATTTTTTTGCTTATAAGAGAAAAAAAATGCTATTTTAAAACAAATGAAATTTATTAATTAATTATTAGTATTTAATTATTCAAGTAAAAAGTGAAAAAGTTTGTGAAACTTTTTTCCAACAAAAATCTAAAACAAATAAAAACTTAAAAATTCTTCTCCATTTTTTTTTTTTTTTTTTGGTATTCCAAATCTAACAAATTTTGTTCTCTTCGTTTTTGTTTTTTTTTTTTTTGTATTCTTTTATTTCTTAGTCAAACTATCTAATCTAAACTATAATCGATTCTATTTATTATTAAACTTAAACATTTTAAACTTTTTAAATTTATCAAAATTAAAAATAAAAATTAATGAACAAAATAATTGAACGCGTAAAGAAAACAAAACAAAACAAAAAAAAATTGAAACCTAAATAAATAAAACCATAATAATAAATTAAAAAATTATTAACGAATAAAATAAATTTAATTGAAAAATCGATGCGCGTTCTTATAATGCCTTTTCGCTGTAAAAAAACAAAACAAAACAAAACAAACACAAATAAAAAATTATAAATTTTTCCAATGGAATTAAAGCACAAAATAATGGAAACTATAATTAAAGCGAGAATATCGATTTTCCCATTTTGATTAAATAATTTAAATAATAATATTAATTAAATTATATGAACAAAAAAAAAAACACTGTAATTAGCTTTTCATTACTTACTAAAAAAAAAAAGAAAAAAAAAACAAAAAGGAAAAAAAAAATAAGATTTTTAAAAACTTTCATAAATAAAATTAAAACGAACAAAAAACAAAAAAAAAATGTATCTTTAATTCTGTTAAATTTTGTAAATAGAATGTATAAATTATATTGAAATTAATTGAATAAATCAATCATATTTGCGTTAAATGAATTGAAAATGTTTTTTTTTTGTATCATGAAAAGGAATTTTGATCAAATTAAAAGTAAATATCAATGCTCTAAGATAAAATTCAGAAGCCACAGTGTTGCAACTAAATTAATAAAGACTGTATTCAATATAAACTGTGCACAACTACAATAATTATTTTCATGTTATGGAAAAACGATTTAATGTTTTATTATCATAATTTTTAAATGGTTATGTTAATATTTTACCGCACCTAAAACTAGGCTCTATTATTACTCAAAGCAAATTTTCATTCATAGATGGCCTATAAATCTTTGCTGCTGCTTTATGGTGAAAAAGTAGAATGAGGTGAATTAAACAAGAACAAAACGCTACAAAAAATATTGTACAAAAACTTTTTTTTAAAAAATTCTTGTAACGTTTAATTCGGCGCAGTTTTTGAATTATGCAATTTGAGTTCAGCGATAGTGACAACTTCATGTTGAACGTAATGACAGCTATTTTTTTTTGCTCTTCAACGAGCAAAGTGGATGGATTTTCATTTTAAAAAAAAGTAATGTGTTGGTTAAAAATGTTTTTATATTCAATTAGACTATACAAATAATTACTTGAAAGTCTATTAAGTTTAGTTAACGTGTAATAATTTAGTGAAAACATTAGTGAAATTTTTACTGATTAGTTTAATAAAGTGTTGTGAATACTTTACGAGATAAAAAGTCTTTTTCTCCGTTTTTTTTTCTGTTCCAAAGTTTTTTTTTTATTTGATTTGGATATACGTCAAAATGGCGCACCAATTGGCTCCGTCTGTAAATTGTTCACTGGATGATATCGATTTAAATGCGTTAAAGGTATTAATATTATTGAATAAATATTTATTAAAGAATTATTTCTATAATATTTACGTATATTTAGTGTCACCGACTAAGGTGTGGCTAGTATCGTGAATAATTAATTAAAAACGGCATCATTTTTCTTCTTTTTTTTCTTCCTTCTCTTGTCTTCGCCTATTTCTTTTTTTTTTATCAATGAATCATAAAACTAAACAAGAACAAGATTCTACATAATAAAAATTATACTTAACTCTCTTCTTAACATTCATTTTTTTTGTCGTCAGCATGTTGCATTTTTTTTTTATATTCTTTCTTTCCTTTAGTACAAAAATTGCGTTTCTTTTTCTTCTTCTTTTGATTCTTTTTGTATTAAAATTACTTTTGTTGAAGTTCAATATTATTTATTCTAAGAAGTACAATGACACTTATTGTGATTGTGATATTTACTCAAATACTTCATTAGTATTTTGATTTTAAATCTCTCATATCATCATGATTCGTAACCAAATTCGTCAATTATACCTTTTTTTTATTTGGTTCAATCTAGGTATACTTTACTAACTATTTTGTTCGCGTTTAATGTAAATAATTCCAATTATAAATTATGATAAGATTATAATTAGTGTTTGAACAACTTTTTTTTATTGTTATTTTATCACACAATCATTTTCTTTACTCGGGATTTTATATAAATTCCCATGAGTCTTTGATTATTGTTATTCACAAATCACAAGCGGTTCATTTCATTATTTTTAAGAAAATAAAAAAAAAAGTTGCGACTACCGGAAACAAAAATTCTTCGCCAATTTCACTGTGAAACAAATGAACAAACAAAACAAAACAAAAAAAAAACTCTCGTACGATTCATTGTTTTGTTTAATTTTCAGAAAAAAAAAACGTTAATCTAGTTTTCTTTTTTATTCTTTAATTTTTTAAAAAAAAAATAGCAAAATAAAATTCACACAATGTTGTATTTGTTGTTGTTATTGTTGTTGTGTTTCTTTTCTTTATTTTTCTTGTTGGATTTCGAATGAAAAATTGGAATGGAATGGAACGTCTTTCATCTCACAGCTTTACAAAATCAAACTAAAATAACATAAAAGAATGGAATAAGAAGAAGAAGAAGTAAAATAAGTATAAGAGAATGTGTCATTCACAATCACTATCTCTCTTTTAGATAACGCAATAAATTTTTTTTTGTTTTTGTATTTATAAATTAAATTTTGTTCTCAATAAATTTAGAACAGAAAAAAAAAATTCACTTTGTTATCTATAAATAATTTTCTTATGATAAAAAGATGTCGATTTCATTGTTCCGCCTTTTTATATATATTTTATAAGTAAGATAATTTTTTTTTGTATTTATTTTGATTTCGTCAATTTGAATCACTGCCAATGTATTGTCATTTATCCTAAAATTAAACTCTTCCAGATTAAATAAAGTAATACTTAAATTTTTTTATGGCTGTTGTTGTCATTAATCCTAAGTCAACTGTAATAAATAATAATCAAAGAATATTATTGGAATTAAAATGAACAAAAAAATATAAAATTATCAAATCAAAACAGATGACAATTCAAACATTTTTTCAGTTTTTCTCTTAAGACTTCAAGAGGCTAAAAATAATTTCCGGTAAAAAAAATAATTGAAAAACAACGAATCAAAAAATAAAAAAAACAAATTTTGTTTCAAGATTCAAGAGAAACAGAATAATCGAAGCACGTGTTTCATTTGTGTGTGTGTGTGGTTATTTTTCTTTTTGTTCCATAGTTTTTTTTTATCCAAGAGAATTTTGATAAAATATGTATCGATTTTGGAATAGAAGAAAAAAAATGAAAATGAGAAAAAGAAAGAGAAAGAGACATAAAGGAGAGCCTTTATCCCTTGACTGAGAATCTATACCTACATAAGAACAACTATAAAAAAAGAAATTAATTCAGTTTTGTTATTCTCTTCAAAGAATCTTTTAAATTTTAAAAAATAATGAATCTGACGTCACAATAAAATCAACTAACAAAATTTTCAGAATTTAAAAAATGAAAATTAAGAAAACAAATATTTTCTCTCTGATTCACTTCTATGTATCTCTTTCCAATTAATAAAATAAATATTTCTTTCTCTTTCTCTCTATCAATGTCACATTAATAAGAAAAGAAAACCGGTTCATTAATGTCACACATACATTTACACATTCTTATTATTATGCATAATAAAATAATATAAATAAAGTAAGCATAAATTCAATCCGGTCTAATCTGACTGTCTGTTTGTCCGTCAGTCAGTAGCTAATGAAAAAACTAAATAGTAATAATAAATTTGTACAATTAGAAAGAGACAACAAATATTATTCAATGGTTCTTTTTATACTCTTTACCTGTCAAAATAAATATTAGTGTCAAAGCATGTTGCAATGTGGCAATACTTAATTTAAGTCGGTACCTACTAACAACAACAACAACACAATAATAATGAATTACAAAAAAAAACACTAAAGCATATGAAATGGATTACGTCATTTGATACAACAACAGCGACAATAAACAAATGTTAGTATTATTTTGATTATTTTGGACGTTTGCTTAAATTTTTAATATTACATATTAATTGTTTACAAATCGAAATCATATTTATTTTTTTCCCGACAATTTAATTTGACATTACACAATCATTGCGCAGAAATTACACAAATTTTGCACAACCAAACACCGATTATATTTTGGTGTTTTTAAAAACTAAACTATCCCTATGCATTTAGGCTTTGGAGGGAATTATTATTTCAAAAATATTATTTAATTCAATTATATTTTATTACTTAGTAATATATTCTGTAATCAGATTTACATAAATAACAAAACAACAACAATTGTAATATTATTTAATTTAAATAAGCTCTCATTGAATAATACAAGTTCAAACAAATAAAAATGCATTTATACAGTATTTTTTACGGAATGTTGTTTATTTTGGCAAAAAATATATAAGAAAAAATGAAAAGAAAGAAAAAAAAAATACAAAAAATTAAATAAGTATTTACAGTTGTGTGTGTGTGTTTATTTTTGGCTTAAATCTTAACGTATTGAATAATATTCCAATGAATTCAAATAAAATGAAATAAATAATTAAGCAGAAGAACCGAGAAGAACAATAAAAAAAATCTTTAAAAATTTTATTCCGTCATATCAGTTTATCAATGATTTCATCTGATTTCAATGGAAATTTTAGTTTTTGGAATTATTAAGTTGATTTTTTGTTCAAATTTAAAAATCACAAATAAATATTTAGTTCAATTTTGTTGTTGTTTCTTTTTATGAAAAAATCAGAAATATTGATATTCGTCGTTTCCATTAAAAATCAGAACGGGAAAATAATTTACCTTAACTTTATTGGTGAAATCATGTTCATTTAATTTAATAATCATCGATTTAGGAACATAAAAGAATTGTACTAGTTCCAACAAATCGAGACTAGTCCTTGGCTAGTCAGAAATATATTTGAATCGAGGGGAGATTGTGTGCCGTGGGAGAAGTCAAAAGTCGTTGGGAATTTGTGTGCAATCTTTGTGAATTTTGTCCAACCTCTCGGTTTGAATCGAAGAAATTGGAATCTAATCCTTGTGTAAGGTGCGCAATTAATATTTAATCTTTGTGCAAGTGGTAGTGGGAAGAATGTTTGGGTACTCCTCGCCCAGGGTTTATTGAATAAGAATTTTAGAACGGAATTGGTAGATGGAAGATTGGTCCTCGGATTGATCAACAAAAAAGTAGGCTATTAGAAATTGACTTTATTAACTCTTGTCGAATACTTAATTCAAATGAGCTCTTGCAATTTTCCATGCAATAAAAACCTGCCTAATCGCAATTAATTACAATTTAAACTTTGAAAGTAATTTTTTTTAATTCTACCAAAGATTTAATTTAAACATAAGATAAAACAGTTAAATTTTATATCAAATCAGAATTTCTGTTAATCAAAATTTTCCAACACTTCTTCCTTTCCTTCTAAGAATTATTATTTTGTTAGATTTTTTTTTTTAATTCTGAAAAAAACACACAAATGAGTCTAGAGAAAATACAAGTTGAATGAGTAATTAATTAAAATTGAATTGTGTTTATAAATGTACTTTGATGAAGTAAAATTATTGTGATATTGTTAATTTAATTCACTTTTTTGATAACATTCTCTTCATATTAGTAAGTGAGTATATTTTATTTGAAAAAAATTCACACAAATTTCTCAGTATAAATCTCACCAATTGCAAATAAAAAATTACTGCAGACCAACACACACAAACACACACCAAGGTACACAGACATACTTCTTTTTTACTTATATATAAATTATTTTTTTCTTTCTTAAAGTCATTCATACGAATACTTTTTTTTCTTTCCAATTTCAAAATGTTCCAAATATTTAATAATAATTAAAACTGTAATAAGAAAGATAGAGTTTTAATTTTTGTTCCCCCCTTGTCCCCAGCCGATTAGTTTTGGGTCTAGTCATCATCGTTTTTTAGTCATATTGCTTTATTAATTTTATATCTTTGTTAATATGTATAAGTTAGTAAAGCACCGAAATAAAAAAAAAAAAAGTATAGTAAAGTAAAGTAAGTAAGTAATTAATTTTTGACTTTCACATTAATTATATGAAATTATTAAGGTACTTGCGCACTCAAACTTATTAACAAACAATTTCATACGTATATACGTAAAGTGGAAGAAAGTTAATTTACTTACTTATGGTTGAATATTATTATTACTATTTGGAGGTGCAACCAGATTAAACTACATTTACAATAAATCAATGTCAATATTAAATGATTAAAAACATTTTTATTTCTATTGATATTTTTCATTTCTCATTTTTTTTTTTATAATCAAGCCATAATAATAAATAATTGTAATAATAATAATATAAAATATCAAAAATATTTTTAATTAATCTTAAATGTATATTTATATTTTGGATTCCCCTTCTATTACTTACTTACATTTTATTATACTTTTATAAGTACTTAAGTATATTGTTCTCTCATTCATTTTTAATTAAGAGTCATTTAAAACTTGTTGTGAAATCTTTACAATATTTTACAATATAACAAAAAAATTATGAAATTTTCCGATAAAAAAAATTAAAAATTATTGTTTGATTTGAATGTTGATTGTTACTGATGTGGGATAAATAAAAATATTTCTACTAATGCAGTTGGTAAATTGTTTGAAATGAATAGAATATGAGCTACTTAATACAATACATTAGATCAGTGGCTTTCAATGGCGGAACGCGTTCCTAAAATCCGTCCACAGTAGCATTTTATCTTGTAGGGTAAATTTTTTTTTTCATTGACTTAAGTACGAAAAATAATAATTCGTTCATACGACAACGACACTTAGATTAAACATTAAACTGACCGCTGAACTTAATTATTGAAAAAAGTGATTACATAAAGATTCATTGATGTTTAGGAGGATGGACCTGATAATCGGAGGAGGATTGCAATTCAAACCTTAAAATTTATATATTTTACACTGAATTAGTTAATCAAGACACTTATTTTACACTATTTACACCCTCTTATTGGTATTCTGTCATTACACCCTCTCCCATAATAAATACCCCCTTATATTATTTTTCAATTTTTATTATTAAATCATGAGACCCTATAAATACATACATATATCACTTTAGGGGTTCTCTCTTGATAAGAACTGTTAGAAAGAATATAAAAGAATTTGTTCTTGTTGTAAAAATCAGTTAACTATTATGCTCCTGTTTATGTTTTGTGTTAGTATGTGTTTTAGCCTTATACTTAATATATGTATGTATCTCGATATATGTAAAAGGCATCAATAAATCAAAGTATTAAAATCTAGTATATAATATTATGTAGATAATAATTGATTCAACCTTAAAAAAAAGTAAAACATGGAAATATTTTATCTTGTCGTCCCAACTAGACTACTGAATTAGGGTAGAAATATTTTAATTTTTATTTTCTACCGTTTTTATTTTTATTATTAAAATCAATCAAAAATAAATCTTAAATCAATTTGTCACATACGCATGCATTGTGAAATATTTATTCAATAGAAAAAAAAGTAAAAGAAAACAGAAAATAAACAGAAAGTAATTTTTTTTCTTTTACAATTCCTGATTAATATCAGTGAAAAAAAAAATGTCGAGACTAATTTTTCAAATTCGCATCTGACTTTTGTTTGTTATAAAAATGCCGATAGTTTATGTTTGAATGTGAATTGAAATTTTGCACAAGTGTTAGTATATAGTGTTTTTTTTTGTTTTTGGAATGCGTGTATGCATGCCTATGTTGGATGTGTATTAAATTTATTCTAATGGTGTTTTTTTTTTTCGTATTCGTATAACGGAATGATGACGATAACGATGACGATGACTATGCTTATGTTATTATGATGATCAACAGTAGAAAAAAATACGCAACGCGTATCCTCCACATTTTTATTATTATTATGTGAATTTTATTATGATGAATTCTACATTCAGTAGTATATAGTTTCTTTGACTAATGTGTACGTTAATAAAAGAAACACATTTACAAGTCCATCCAAGTCCAGTCGGCCATATTTAATTATTTAATTCCGGGGCTGTCTCATTCTGAAAAAAAAAAACAACACAGAAATTAATTCGTTCACCTTATCCAGGTTATTCACATTTTTTTTTTTCACTTTCATCCAATTCAAAGCAAATATAGACAGAGACAAAATACATAATAAATATACAATTCCACTCTTTCACACACAACGTTCACAAAAATATGGCATATAAATAAAAATATTCAAATAAACGAAATCGATCACAGATTAAAACAGATAAATTAATTAAAAATTCATGCAAACTTTAGATAATGTATGTGTGTATGTTTATAATAAAAAAAATTACACACACACAACACACATCTAAATGTATTCCAAATAAAACACAACAAATGACATAATGAAATATAAAATGAACACACCCACATGGCTCTTGTTATTTTTTTTTCTTTCTCTTTCCATCTTTCTTTTATTTTTTCCTCTTCTTATTTTATATACAATCTAATTCCGTTATTATTAATGAATTTCAATGTTTCTAAAGACAGAAACAAAAAAAAAATAAAAATTGTGCAAACAAAAACAAGAAGAAATCAAAAACAAATCGTTAAAAATATGGTGAAAAATATTTAGATTTTTGTTTCTAAATGAAAAATGGTGGTTCAGTAAATGGCAAAAAAAAAAAAATTGATAATTTGAAAAACTGTAGTACCTTAATTTACATATCTCATTTTGACAATGAATAAACTCGTACACACACATATACATACAAGGTTTCCATTTTGTGTAAATTTTTTCAAATTTATATTTATAAACAGTGGCTCTCAACAATTACGAACTGAGACGGAACGCAAAAAGTTGTGGACACATTAATATTGTTTTTAATGTAGTAAAGAAAAAGTGGCACCACAAATTTGTTTTTACTTGAATTCTTGTTTTGTTTTTAAAACAAAAAAAAGAATCACAGAAAAGTTTATTGACGCCTAACGTGTACCACTAAGGTTGAAATTGCGAATGACCTCTTTTTACATAAACTGTAATATTATTATTATTATTATATTTGGGTTGGTTTGATGTGCTTTTTGTTTTCTATCTTCATCTCTTTCTTTTTTTCTGTTTCCTTTTTGTTATAATGAAGTGAACTGTTATAATTTTAGTGCGGCCATTAAATTTTGCCAAATTAATAAATTTCATTTGATCTTTTCTTCTTTCTCTTCCTTATTTTCTTCATTTTTTTCTTCTTTATTATTAAGTCAAGTTAGAATCTTTTTGTTTATTATCACTTAAGGTCGTTCAATTTCATAAATAAATATAAATTATGTTTCTTATGCTAATTTATGTAGGTTTTTTTTTTACTGTTTTGTAGGTATGTGTGTGAGAGATATTTATACGAATGTGCATATATAAATATATAACTTTTAGTTAAAATTCATATAAATGAAAATGAGATTTGAGATGGGATGAGAATATATATGGGATGGGTTTTATTTAATTCTAATGGGAAAATTAAATTATTAAAAGTAAGAGAGAATAATAATGAATGGTGTCTAGAAAATTTAAATTAATTGTCCAAAGTGAATAAATAATAATTTAAATTTTTTTTTCATTTTATTCTGTTTTAATGGTTTAATGAACTTAAGAATTTTAATCAATTTAATTTTTAAGAAACAAAATTTCATATCTTTCTAGAAATAACAGTAAATAAGTACTTACTTTAATAAACTTTAATAAATGTTTTTTTTTTGAATTTTATCAAATCTTTCCTATAAATTTAGCCAATTTCTAGGATGAATATTATTTTTGTGAAAATCAATTATTCAACTTCCAAAAATTTATCTTAAATCATTTTTGTCTTGAACCAAGACTTTCTTAATAATCTAAAATTATTATGGGTGGGTTTACCATGATAATAAATATATCATAAATTAGTTTCTGATTAATTAAATCAAAAACTGTAACAATCTAGGAATAAAGTATTATACAGTTATATGTTTCGATATTTTGTTTTTAATTAAATATATTGACACAATTATATTTGTTAAAAATCCCTAAAGTCATATTTTAGGTATACGAGTTGTAAGGTTTTCATCCCATCCCTGAAAAATTGTCACAAAGTAAAACCTTCTGAATTTTTAATCCTTCACTTTTATCATATTGACACATTTTACTGTGCCTGAGGGAATTACCTTATCTCTCATCTCTCTCTCTCTCTCTCTCTTGATCTTTCATTTGTTTCGCTATAAAAATTCGTTTTTTTTAAAGTACTTATTAAAGTTAAAAAAAAGCTGAAAAACACGATTAATGTTACCATAATATTTTAAAATATTTATTATTTTCTGGATCATTGAATGTTGTTTGAAAAGAAACAAAAAAAAAAGTATTTTCCACTTTTTCTTCTTTTTTTTATAAAATGAATGAAATTTTGTTTTTTCTCGTTTTTTTTTCTTCTTCTTTTTATTTATTTATTTATTTTTATGTATATTTTCTTCCATTCAATAATTTATGGCCTCTTTCTTTTTATTTTTTTCTTCTTCTTCTTTCAGAGATAAAAGTATATAAAAGTGATTTTATTAAATACATACAAGGAAATTCTATAAATGTATAAGTTACTCTATGCGAACGTATGAAGTACATATTGAAAAAAAAAATTAAGTCTAAATATATAAAAAAGAATATTGTGATTCTCTGGCTTCCAAGTTAAAAAAAATCTAATTTTGGAATGTTCCAAAAAAAAAAACAAAACAAAAACAGAAGTTAATTTTGGTTCCGAGATCGTCATGTGACCTGACTATTCTATATACTTACTAAATGCTACCACGGATATTCTGTGTTTTTAGTACAGTTTTTTTTTATTCATATTTTTTTTTTCATCAGAAAAAAAACAAAGAAAAATTGTGAAATTTTCATTCTCAAATTTCACACTTAACCACAAACAATTTCATTTCATAAATTATTTACTTAGAACTTACAGTATAACGGTGAGAGAGTGAGAAAGAATAAGAAACAAAATAAAATGACAAATACAATTGTAAAATTATTGCCATTAAAATATACTCTATTAAACCTCACCCACGAACTTTAATAAGCCGCACAATATCGTCTGTATGTATGTTTTGCTCTGAATTTCAGAAATGTTTTGAATTTTTTTTTTTTTTGGTATTGATAAAATTTTTCAAAACTTCGTTTTTCTGATTGAATGTTTTTGTTTTACAGTGTAGCAATAACCCTTAGGCGAACTACTATGCATTTGTCTTAGGGACTTTCTTTAAAATGCCTTCGTAATGCATTATTATCTTATTTATTGATATAAAAGACCCGATTACTGAAAGCATAATATCACGTTTAGTCTATTTAAAACATAAAATAATTTTTATGGTTTTTTCCTTGGAATTTTGTACCAATGAACAATTAGTACTTTTGCCTAAATGCCCTAAAGCATTCTAATAATTTCCTTAATGCACCAAACTGAACTCAAGTTCATCCAACTTCTTAAAAAATAGAAGAAAAAAAAACAGAAAAAAAAGTTATGACTCTAATCTTTTCGTTAAACCAAAACTTAATCAAGATTTGACATGTTTCTATTATTTTAGAATAATCAAAAAGTGTTGAGCTCATTTGAATGCAGAGGAGTAATTTCTGAGATCATTTTTTTTTTACATTTAATTTCTTTGTTTTCATATTGATTTGATTTTATTCACTTTTGTTGTTGTTGGATATAGATTTATTTCTAATGTTTAATTTACGAAAGAGACAGAGATAGAACTGTCTTAATGTTAAAAATTAATATAAATAAGAGAAAAATGAAAAAGCAGAAGAAGAAGAAGAAGAAACAAGGTCATCCATAAACGTCCATAATATAAAAGGCATACGCAACTAAGTGATGAATGACAAATAAATTAAAAATAAAAAAATGAATTGTACTTACACAAAAAAATTGTCACAAATTCTATGGTTTGCTGAGTTTTATTTCCTCATTTTCGTATATTTTTTTTTTTAATTAATTTGGTGTTGACGAGAAAACTTGAAAATCGTTAAATTAATACCCATCTGGGAAATGGAAATGAGAATAGATTGTATTAATAAGTTTTAGAATTTATAGCGTAAATTAAAGGCGGTATTTTTTCTGTATTTATGTACAAGGTGGCTTATGCTGATGATGGTGGGTTCACTTCAACTTCAAATAGGATCTAAAAAAAAAAATTAAAAGAACATTTTTTTTTTGTGGGGTCTTTCATAATTTGACGTCACGTTCTTATTATTATTTTTTCTTCTTATTCTTGAAAAGGATTTTCTTAACTGTCTTCCCACATCTTCTCTTTTTTTTTTTTTTTTTGATAAAGAAAAAAAAGTTTTACTAAGGTAATTGATCAAAATTGGATGTAATTATGGCAAAATAAAATAAATTGTTTTGTCTGTTTTACAAAACTTATTCTTGTTCAAAAAAAAAACATAAATTTATAAGAATACCTTTTGATTGGTTCATTTATAAATATAAATTATAAAATAAAGGGTTAAATTTTTATTTTCCTTATTTTCTTTCTTCATTTTCCATCATAATACCCCTCATTATTGTTTTCTTAGTCTGAACTTAATTTACAAAAGAAACCATTTTGTTTTTTTTTTTTGTTCTTCTCTATTGCTCTTTTACTCACAAAAATTCTCCTTCTTTGAAATTATTGACCCTGAAAGATTGAACCTTTATACGTTTAGCGTTTCTTTTTTTATTTGATTTTTTTTGTCGCACGGTGACAAAAAATAACAACAAAAATAAACAAATAAAACAAAGTAGAAGAGAATATTTTTGTACGCGAAAAATTAACGCCTCCACTTGTTAACTGGTTGGTTTGGTTAAGGTTGTGGAAATAAATATGTTGCTTGCGCGCAAAATGAGTTGGGCATAAAGCGCGAAGTGAAAAGATAAAAGAAAGAAAAAAGAATTACAGAATAACTGAAATCATAAAAAAAAATGAAACAATTTTGTAAATTTTGAGTTTTAAATTTTTTATAAACAGTAAAACCTCTGTTATCGGACCATCAACCAATTTGAAAGGTGATCTAATTAAAAAATGTAGTTTTACATCTATAGAAACTCAATAACATAAATTCGAAAAGTGGTCCGATTAGACAAGATTCAATTAAACAGATTTTTACTGTAAATATGAATTTCTTTCTTTATTTACTTCTCACAGAAAAAAAAAAACAATTTAATGTTAGAATTTGGAATTATCTTCGGTCTATTTTGTTTGATTTTAGAATTTTTATTTAAAAAAATTACTTATTAAGAACAAAAACAAACCGTTATTTTATTTATACAATTAGATTTATTATTTCTAAAATAAGTTGAGAAAAACTTTCAAGACAAAATACAATTACATTCTAAACAATTTTTGTCATAGACTAAAAAATAAAGTAAATCAGTCTTAACTTTTATTAAAATTCAAATTTTTTTTACTTTATTTCTTTTCTTACTTTTATTTTTTTGCTGTGATTTGATTTATTTTGTAAAACAAAAAATTACAAAGAAAAAGAAAAGATTGTTTCGAGAAATTATAACCTAGGCAATAATTGAAACTTTAAACCAAAATAAAAAAAGTAAACAAAATTAGTTGTTTTGTTTTTTGTCTTTAAATTAAAATCCTTTTTTCTTTTCTTTTTACATTTTAAAGTTGAAATTTAATCTTTTCTTTTTAAAAATATATTTTATTTTGTTGTTAATCTTAAAATAGATTAAAAAAATAATTAAAACAAATTTATGAATGAAATATACTAACTAAAGAGTTTTATCTTTCTTAAAGAATCAAATGATCAAAAGACTTTACCTTTTCTGTTCTTAAATATATTTATTTAAATAAGTATCATGGATCTTATATCTTCAAAACAATGTTTTGAACCCTTCACTTCAATCACACAAATTGCATATTTTAAGATTTACATGAACACCTCTTTTTTTTTATCTCTCTTCTCCTCTTCTCTTCTCATCACATCGCATCTCATGGTTTAAATAGCTAATAAACGTCAAATGAATTTCTAACGTTATATCATAAAAATTCATAAAGAAATTACACATTAGACTTTTCACCAATGAAATCAACATATGATGGAAAACAAATATTTTTTTAGTTGGCCAGCGTTGCCGTTATGAATAATCAGAGTACTTATACTTTCTCATTATAATATTTTTACTGATTCCTGTTTCTCGTTCTAGTATATTTTTTTTTTTTATTCCACTATAAATGTATGCTAATTTATGGTAATGTTATTCTTTTGAAGATGTTATTAAACTTCAATCGTCAAAACTTTATGATAACAAATTTAAAAAAAATGAACAGCGAAACTTTGATTTTTTTCAAATTTAATTTTTCCAAGAATAACGACAAAATTATAATGTAAAATTTTACGCGTACTAGTGGATTTATATTTTGGTTCTACTGTAATCTGGCATCTCTGTTTGTACGCTATACGTTGATATTTTCACAACTTAGAACCTAATTTTTTTTTAAAAAAAAACCAAAGATTAAACGGCTTTAACAATTTAATCTGTTAATATTCCTTTTAAGATAATAATTTGTGATAATTTATTTAAAATTTATAAATTTATTTACTTAATTAAAACAAGAATTAACAAATATTTTCAAATGAGTTCTTAACATTTCAGTTAAATATTATTCCGATATTAGGTTTGGCTCTTTACTTTTACCTTTAACTGTACTTCTTTCTTACAAGATACAATTAAAAAACAATGTTTTCTTAAATCAAATGCTAATAAATATTTTTAAATAATTCTGGTTTTTCTTTTAGATTACATTATAAAACTTCAATTAATTGTTATCTGTAACTTATATCTGATAGATGCATTTTTTTTTACTCGTTTACCTTTAATATAATTAAATTAATTTAATTATCGTTTTCAGTAAAGTTAACTGGCTTTTTGGTTTTTTTTTTATTTTTATTTAATAAATCCTTACTTACACATTATCATAATTGAATAAATAAATTTCATTTCTTCGATAAATTAAGTAGATATAAGTAAGTAAATAAATTACTTTTAACCGGTACAATTATGTTTTTAAAAATAATGAAAAAAAAAGAGAGAATTGTTGTTAAAAATTGAATGAAAATTGGATTTATTATAAAGTTAAATGTCAAATCATGGTGATAAAAACAAACAATTGTTGTTGTAAAAAAATAATTTATATTTTTTATTATGAAAATTAATTAACATTTGATTTTATTGTTTTAGGATCCTGCTGGGATTTTTGAACTAATCGAAGTTGTCGGCAATGGAACTTACGGTCAAGTGTACAAGGTAAGCACAATATTCTCTTCCTTTTATTTATAATTTATTCACAGTGCAAAAAAAAAAGTAAATAAAAAATGGATAAAATATTTAGAAATTTAATTTTTTTGTTCTCTAAGAAAATTATTGAATTTTCACTTAATATGACAAAGGAAAATAATAAAACAAAAAATAAACGTCAATGGTGTTGATGGCGTTTCATAATGTTTTTTTCTTTTACTTTCTGTTGTTGATGGTTATAACAAACGTAACACAAAGTTCCTTTATTTTATTTTTCCAATTTTGTCACGTTTGATAACAAAGGCTAATTGTTTTAATCCAAGGAAAAAAAACAATTAAAATCCAATGAACTCCTCAATTTATCTATTTGTATGTACAATGTTTTGTCTTTAAAATGGAGTATGTAAGTACCTGCATTGGATCCAATTGATGAAAAATGGATTTATTTGATGAGAAAATCGAAAATTCAAACAAATAAAAATTGTTTAAATAAAATTTTCAATATTTTTAATATTCCTTTGGAAAAATAAACGACAAATGTGCTGATCTTATCAATGAGAAATAAAAACGGTAAAAGAATCCAGATTCTGTTTTCATTTTTTTTTATTTAAAAATATGTTTTTCTTCTTTAGGCGCGATAATAAAAATAAATGTTTTTAATCGGTTCCGTTCTCAGTTTTCTTATAAAAGAAAAAAATAGACATTTTGTTTATTTTAAAATGTTAAATATTTTTTCGTTCTAACATGTGCGCGTATGTATGTATACGTGTGTATGTATGTGTATAAATTACATATTTGCATTCATGTGTATGTAACGGCTTTAAAATCTAAAATCTTAAGAAGAAAAAAAAACAAAAAAAAAATAATTCTCTCTTCATTCCATTACACTTCTTTCTGTCTGCTTTGCTAATGACGTCAGATTCTGGTAGTATAGTAATAAACTCATAATTCGAATGGAACAGAAACAAAACAATACAAAAAAATAAGATAAAAAAAATACAAGAAATAAAAAAAAAAAGAAGAAAATCAAAATAAAAATACTTATTCTTAAATATAAAAAAAAGAATATTTTCAGTTTTTCATTTGATTGGTCACAGTTCCATGTGTTAATGCTCTCATAAAATTTAGTATTCCATATAATTAGACTTAGAATTTATAATAATGTGTTTTTAAAAAAAACATTTTGGAATGGATGAAAAGTAGGGAAGAAATTATGTTCAAAAATAAATAAAAAAAATTTGATAAGAATCAGAAACAAATAATTATGGTTTTTATGGTTTTATGAAAATACTCAGTTTCAATGTAGAAATAGGAAGAGAGTCATAGTCAACTGAATGAAGAGACATATAGTGTGACATGGAGTAAGACAAAGAATTGGTGAAAGATAAAATTAAATACAAGCTACTTGAACTTGCCCTATGATTCAGATATGGGATTTTAAGAGAGAAAAAAGGTAGACTCCTTATGTTTAAACCTAATCGTCCCAACATAATTCAGTTTAGTGATCTCTCTGGTTTTTTTTTTGATCCATTTGCTTTAACGACATTCTACTACTGTAATTTCTTTCTAAGAAGTTCAATAGGTGATATTTAACGTCTTCTTCTTTTTATTTAATTCATTTTATTTCTATTGAATGAAACTCTAATAAGTTTTGATATTAATTTTAATTGATCTGACCTTTTCGATTAATGCCAATTTTCTAAACTAACTAACAATAATTATATTGCGTTTTATCTTATATTTTTTCTTCTTTTATTTTATTTTCTTCTAAAGATAAATAATCAAGAGAGAATAGTTTTATCTTTACACAGAGATTCTTGTCTTTCTCTGTTTGTCTCAAAGTCAAAGTCTAAAAATTTTTCACTTAATATAAACAAATCAACACCCAATTTAAATAATTCGTTGTTTTCAAGTTAAACGTGTTGAAATTATTTTTAACGGTTTTCCATCTAAGATTCTTTAAGTTTTTTTTTTCTTTTTTGCGAGTTTTTTGTTTTATTTTTTTTATAAAGGAGAAGTGGAGAGAAGGGAATCTCTACAGTATTTTTTGCGGGTATATTTGTTTTTTTTTTGTTGGAAAGAGAAGAAGAGGAAAGAGAAAGATGATGAATGTTAAAATTCTCTTTAAAAAATTCATAATAATGAATGATAAAAGAATTTCTTGGCAGTTATCACCTTTAATATTATTTCTCTAATATTACAAACAAGCGCGAGAAAAAAATTTGTCGTAAACTTACGTATTTATTAAAACAAATATATTTTTATTATCTCTGAATTTTTTTTATTTATCTACCCATACCCCTTTACAACTGACTAAAAAAATAAACGCGGGCAAATATACACAGAAAAAATTACAAATATATCAACCATAAAACATTCGCGTTTAATATCACTGAATTTTATTAAAAGAAACAAAATAACAAAAAAAAAACGCGAGAATTATTCATCAGTATATTTTTTTTTTTTTTTGAATGAATTTCAAGTTTCTTCCTCTTCTCTTCTTTCTCACTCTTACACTTCTATTTTCGGTTGTATTATTTGGCTTTGGATCTTTAAATGTTAAGACGTTTTCTTGTATATATATATATTTTTTTATTATAATGACTTCGTGAGACTTTTCATTTTTTGTTTTAGTATTTGTTATTTTTTTAATTAGAATTAAACTTAAAAAATTGAAAGTCTTCTTCTAAAAAAAAAATGATTTGACGTCGATTTATTAATTATTAATGGTTTTATTTTTTAGGAAATTCTTGTTTATTTTTTTTTTTTATCTTTTATGTAAAATTATGTGTCAGGGTTTGTATTTCTTTTGTTATAACTTATGATGTTTTCATAATAAATTATTGATAATATAAATTGTAATATTTTATCAGTTTATAATTTATATTTTCAATAAATTGATAAGATTTCAGTGGTTTTCTCATGAAATATTTAAATTTTATAGCAATTGTTGTATGAAATTAGCAATTTACGTTAATTCAATTCAATAAAAATTTATAGAGACTTTTCGATTTAAGCAAAATAACAATTAAAGTTTTCAAACTTTGAAGGTAAAAGTTTTCTTCTTATTTGTCTTTAATTACGAGTTAAAAAAATTTTTAATATAAACTAATGGACTTTGCATTGATCTTAATAAAATTATGAATTATATTGACCCTTCTTGTAGCCTTAGAGAGTTTATTTTCATCTTAATTTATTTTAGATTTTATTGATTTCATTAATATCAATCATAAATCTTAGAATAGTTAAATAATATTGTATATTTATTAAAGATTCATTTTCTATTTGAAATATGCTCACTAAAGAATATTTATACAGTGAGGAAAATAAAGAGGGGTTAGATTGGTTTGATGAAAGGTTAAAATTGGATTTGATCAAATGTATAGCTTTTTGATTGATTTTCTATTTGGATAAGTTCTGGTTTTTTTTTAGTATTTGTATTTGTTATTTATTGTTTTGTTGTTTATTTTCTGTTACAACACTTCTTTTGATAAGAAGAATAAAAAATTATCCATTTCATTTGACATGACAATCAATTATTTAATCTTAAAATGGAAAGTTCTTAATTTATATGATTATAATAAAAACGCAAAAAAACATTCTTTCGTTTTTCATAATTGTTACAAAAAATTTTTGTTTCATTGTTTATTTTTTTGTTTTGTGATATTTAACGTGTCAGCTGGTATCTGCTAATTATAGCTATTTATTATAAAGGCACGGCATCATCCTATATTATATTTTCATGGAATCATTAGAACATGAAATTTTTTTTTGTTACAATTAAGTCCTAAGAGATCGATTTGTTTATTAATATTTTTTAGCGTGTGTGTATTTTATATGAAAAAAACTAAATATTTTGTAGTGTAGCCATTCCACTCTTGACCTTAACATTTTTATTTTTATTCAAAAAAAAAAATTTCATTGTTAATAATTGTTACATAATAATAATTCTATGTCCGTGTACACTTATAAATGTCTTCACAATTGGGTAGTGTGTTTTTTGTTTATAAAAAGTATTAATAATAATAATATATTATATTATTTGTCCAAATAAATATTTTCTTCTATTTAGTGTACTATTTAATGGTCTAGACTCTAGACCTAAACACAAAAAAAAAACAAAACCAAAGAAATCCTAAATGTAAATATTTAAATTAATTTTTAATGGGTCGCACGAGTTAATAATCATTATAAAATAGAGTCTATAGAATTTGGCCTAAGCACGTATTATATATAGTTTCATTGTTGTTGTGAAAATTAAGTATATAACCAACTTTTAACTTAACTATTTTTATTTTGTTTTTGTTCTTTTTTTTTCGTTTCATTCACTTAATTTTCTTTTTTTTTTTTATTTTCTCTTTTAACTTTTAAACATTTTTTTTTGTATATTTTTCATCCTGATATTATTAAAATGGGTCCCATCACACATAATAACAAAATTTACAAGTCTTTTGATGTACCTACCTTACCTACCTTCTTTATATAACCCGATTATTAAAAAACTCTTTTATTATTATTATATTTTATTGATAACAAAAAAATGTATATGTATATGTGTGTGGGTGTATATTTTTTGCACTTAAAACCTAGAATGTTTTATATATAAGTACGTTATAACCGGGGTTAAAAAATTTTCGTTCATCCGTATATGAATGATGACGTTTATTTATTACAATTTTATGCCAAGAACAAAATTATTCAAGGACTCTTTTTGTGCTTTATTTATTTATTTATTATTAGGAACATGTATGTTTTTTTTGAAAATACATTTCATACATCCAAACATGGGTATGCTATACATGTTTAGAGAAAGATGTTTGTAGGTAATAAATATTTCTAACATTTATATACAATTCCAGGATATAAACAGAATCTTTTGTCCGGCAATATAATATAAGAGAAGAAAATCAAGCTATAAAAAATGTAAAATGTCATCACGTTTTCTTTCTTTCTTTCTTCTTTTCTTCATCTTTTTCCTTTTTACGTTCGTTATATATCGTCTTATTTTGATAGTGATACATTGTATCTTAATAATATATACAAATACGTTTGTATTTATAAAGGAACATACATATATTTATATAGGATTCAAGATCGACATTTTCTACTTTTCTTATTTCTTTTTTTCTTTTTTCTACTTTTCTTTACGTTACTTTTTTAGCTACTCCTCCTGCTATTTGATATTAATAACGGAAATCAAGAAATGTACCTTTATACAAGGTCAAGGTTATCCATGTAATATAAAATATCGTGTAAGGTACCTATTGTTTATCTTCTTCTTTTCTTACACACACACACACACACATTTTCTTACATAAAAAATAAAAAATGTGTATATTGTTTCTTTTACTTTTCATTTTTGGTTGTTTTTTTTCTTTTTTTCTTTTACAAAACAGATGTTTTAGGAAAAATTATTAAGATTTTCTTGGATCTTATATAAATATGTAATAATAAAAATGGAAGCAAAAGAAAATTGTATATGGCAACACTGAAAATTTTTTGTATGAATATATTTATGTAGAAAGCTAAAAATATTCCTTATTATTGTACTTAAGTCCTTACGATTTTCATTTTTTTTTTCTCTTTTCTTTCTTTCCTGTATTTTTCTACATAAGTAAAATTTATATATTTTTACCTTTTCACCCTCTTATACCAAGAGAATTGTGTATGCATGCATGTGTGTGTGTGTGTGTGTGTGTGCGTGCGTAGGTGTAGGTAGACCCTCTTTCTCTCGAATATCAAATTTGTTGTAGAAGGATTTCTTCTTCTTTCTCTTTTTTTTTGTGGTTGAAACTCTTTCTATAATATATTATTATAGTCACCATGCAAAAATCAATATAGAATTTTATTGCGTTAAATCCTTATAAGTATTAAAAAAAAAGAAAAAGAAGACAACTGTAAATATTAGCTGTTAACGGTGAATAGAGAAGAGAAAAATAAATATCAACCCTTTAAAAACCAAGGGTCAGACCAAATGTCTAGTCTTATGTTCTGGTAATTTTACACCAGTTTTTAACGTAATGCTTCTTCTTTTATTGAATTATAAAATTATGTAGGTACATAAGTATGTGTGAGTTATTATTATGATTATTTTTTATTAAAAAAAATTAATCATATTTTCCGTTATTTATGAATAAAAATTAATTTTTTCTAAAACGTAAGATTGTAGAGAATTGTATTAATATTTCTTGTTTCTTCTTTATATAAAATCAAATTAGATTTATTTATTTTTTCATTTTGTTTCTGTTTGTTTGTTTTGTTTTGTTTTGTATTGTTTGGGTCTGATGACTCCATCACTGTTCTTCTTCTTCTTCTTTAACTACTCATTAAGTTTAATTACATTGCTGGTTGTTATTGTTGTTTCTTATTTATACATTTTCCTTATTATTTTATTATTAAAAATATCTATACTAGGTCATGTTATAATCCGGACAAATTCATTGTAAATCTATGTTTTTTATAACAAAAAAACAAATGGTAGACGCAAATTTAGAAAAAAAATATCAAATTTTTGTGGAAAAAAAGTTAAAATTCCAAGAAAAATTAAATTTAATTCAATAGAATTTTTTTTATTCCTTTTAGCTTGGTTTTTCTTCTTTTTTTTTCTGGGCAATTTGGATTGATGAAAAAATTTATTACTTTGGAAGTTCTGTCACGCATTTTTTTTGTTGTCTTCTTCCTCTCGTTTTCTTTCTATATTCTTTTATTGGATTTTGGTTTATATTTTTTATGTTTCGACTATGTGTGTGTGTGTGTGTTTGTTTGTTTGTTTTTCCCTTTATTATATTCTATTTTACTTACTTTTGTTTTGAGGTTTTTTATGATTAAAAGAAAGGTTTTCCAAATTTGAAATTAGATATACAATGTGTGTAGGCTTAGTATTTTATAAAACTGTATGAGTGTGTGTGTGTGTGTTTTGTGGTTATGTATTTTATGTGTTAGGGTAGGTCGATTATATTATTTTGTTTTTATAGTTGTTATTATTATAATTATAATTATAATCCATATTATATGCTAAAATATAAAATACATTAAATAACGTGACAAATTTATATATTATTTGTATCCCCTAGTCCTGAATGGGTTCAAAAATAAATAAAACTAAAACATGGCAATGCCTTTTTGGATTTAATTTAGATTATATTTTGTTTGTTTGTCTTTTTTTTTGTTTTCTTCTTTTTGGGCTTAAATAGGAAATGTGAAATAAAATAATGGAGAAAACCAAAAATTTCTTAAGAAGAAGAAAAAATGTGCTATAAGAGAGAATGAGAGGACAACTGCGATACAAAAATTTTTCAATCAGAGCATATCTTTAATTATTTTCGGTTTTATTATTATTGCACAAAACTATAAAAAATAAATTCGATTAAATAATAATAGTAATGAGTAATGACAAAGAAATACTTACATGAACTTTTGTGTCTTTTATATTGAATTTATTACGTTTACATAACCTTCTGGTAAACTTGAAATTTTATATTTTGTATTTTTTTTTTCATGTTTGAAAAAGAAAAATAATTATCAAAAATAAATTATTGACCCAATTGAACGCAAAAAACATTCATTAATTTAATTTTAAAATCAAAATGCATTTCGTTTCAATATAAACAAAATAATAAACAATAATTTGAAAAATATACAATTATTTTTTTTCTATACTTAAAAAATTCTTTTTATGAATGTGTGTGTGTGTGTTCATTTGTGCCAAACAAAATGAAAAATATGTATTTCGTTTTATTTTATTTTTTCTAAAAAGCCAAAAAAAAAACAGATAAAAAGTAAACATAAAATAATTCTAATCAAGAAAAAAAAAATGTGTGTATGTTTACTTTATAATATTTTTTTTGTGGTTGATTTGCAGAAAAAGAAAAATATGTACCTACATTACATACATCAATAAACAAACAATTATTATAAATACATTTTTTTTTTCTTCAGTAAGAATAGTCCGTCCATTTTTCCATATGTGTATTTAGTATATATACATTCTTAGTCATTCTTATATAAATTCTATATAGATTATAGAATCTTATCTATGCAGAGAGAGAGAGAAAGAATTCTTAAAGATTAAGAATTTAAGTTAAGATAGGCAAAATTATATAAATATTTAGAAATGTTTCCTCATGGGAATGTTGTTACTTGCTAGATTTTTTTTTTCGGTAAATAAAAAAAAAAGAAAAGAAGTTAAACAGGAGAAGTCACAATTCTTTGTTACAATGGAATTTTTTATGGGTGTGTTTGTGTGTGTTTATGTATAGAGTGTTTTGTAACTAGTAATTGGTTGGACTGATTTAATGATATTGTTTTATTTATCTTGATCAATGTAGAGTGTAGATAATCGAATGATACCAATTTGTTCGATAATCCGTTTTTACATAAATTAAGTAGACACTGTTTATTTTTACGTGTGACTTATAAACATACAGATTGGATTACAGTGAAAAGTTTTATTTTATTTGAAATTTTTTATTAGCTTACGTAAAGTGAAGAAATTCTTTCAGATTCTTCATTTTTTCTTTATTCTGCTTTACTGGTTTTGAATTTAAATTGATGTTTGTTTTTTTTTTTTTTTTTTTTGTAAATCCATCCGAGATTTATTAAAGAAAAAAATAATTTATGGCTTTTAAAATACTTGAGTTTTATTTGTTTCTTAGAAAAATTTTAATCGAAATTTTCACAATTCATATTTATTTATCATATTCAGAGTAAAATTTAAATCAATTTCTTTTAGAAAAATGTATGACTACGAACAAAAATGACGAATTACGATAAAGATAACGATAACACTCTATTATGATGCATACAAACACACATACATGTTCCATGTACAAATTCTAATAAAATTTGAGTTTTAAAATGTTTTTCTATCTCTGTATTCATGTGATTTCCTCTGATATCTACATAGGTACATTTTTTCATGTATACTATACAAAGGAACTTAATCCTGTGGCAAAGTTTAAATTTCCGTTTTATTTTTATGGTAAAAAATATAAGCAAATGAAGAATAGAAGAAAAAAAAAATAAAGAAGAGAAAAAAATAACGATGAAATTGAGTTTAGGTTGTTTACTTATTGTTTGGTTTATATTATCTCATATCAAAGCCTGTCCAAAAAAAATTGTCTGCACATGATAAATGACCACATTTTTGTTGTTTGTGTTGTGGATATCTGAATTTCTGTTTTGAATTTTCAATCATAATTATTAATTTTAAATCGAAGATTTTACCTTTTCTTTTATTTAATTTTTAATGATTTAGGATTTGAAGTGACTTGAAGTGACACTTTAAAATTATTTTTTTTTTACCTAACTCATTATTCAATATTCAATGTATAAATTTAGTATTCCTGTTTTCGTCACACTATACACACTATAAACATAAAATCAGTTAGAATACAATCTTAACAGCATCTTCAATTGAATTAAATAACATTTTCTTTCAATCAATCAAAACCCGAAGAAGAAAAAAAAAATGGTTTAGTTAAAAAAATCAAAAAAAGGAATGAAAGAAAAAAAATAAGTCAATTCAACATTTCGACAATTCATCCAATTACTTATATAAGATATATTTCCTAATCTGATCAATTCTTTTTTTTTTTTTTTCTGTCACTTTCATTCACTAATTTATATTTAATTTATTTATTTTTATTTGTCTTAATTCAATTTCAAATCAATCAAAATTTAAAACCGATAAAAGACAAATGAATCACTTGTTTTACATTATTATATTGTTTCTTTCTTACTTCCTTTTTTTCTTATTATATTCTCACAATTGGAAAAAAAAATAAAGAAGTAAGTCATATGCAAATGTAAAATGCAAACAACCATAAAACAAAAAAAAAGTAAATAAATAAATAAAAGAATGTTTAACCAATTTTGTTACTGGTTATTGCTGCTCTGTTGTTGTTGTTGTTGTATTCCCTTCATTCTTCATTTCTTATATTTGTTTAAAATTTGTTTAAATAATCACAATTTGTAATCTCATTTGAATATAAACTGACTAAATAAACGTGTGTGATCATTTTTGTTTTTCTTCATTCTTTCAACTTGTATTTTCTTATAAATATATTTTTTTATTTGAAAGTGAAATTAAATTGAAATTGAAATTTTGCAACAATTTATATTGAGAAAATATAACTCATCTATATTTATTTGTGATATAAAAAATAAAAAAAGTGTTTCTTTTAAGATTCTTGTTATGTTTCTTCTTATTCCTTTTTTATTATTTAAATTCAAAATTTATAAAAACAAAACATTACAAAAAATACGACTATTTATGTCAAGTGTAATATCGTATCGTTCGTATATTTATGTATTATGTGACTACATTTTACTGGATAATAAAATGGATTCTAATTTGAAGAAAAACTTTTTTCTACTTTTTTTTTTATTGTCTTTTACACTTTTATGTAAACTATTTTTAAATGTTAAGTAAAATTGTGTGTTGTTCCTTTTGTGAAATGTTTTGGTCCGAAACCCAAATGACTATTATAATGCCAATAAAACCAAAAAAAAAAAACCTTGTAAATCTTTAACATCGAAAAAGTGGAATACCAAAATTAGATTTATGATGTATATTCTCCAAAATGGTGTTATTTTTGTTGTGATGACTAAATTAGATAAGATAAGAACTTCAATTAGGGTAAATCACACACACACACACACATATACTCAAGTAAAAATAAAAATATAAAAAGGAAATCGTTGTTGAAGATTTTGACATTGAAAAATGACTTCTAAGACCTTTCTTGTTCATTTTTAAACCAAAAATTTATATGCGAATTATACACAAATATTCGAAAATTTCACACTATACAAATAATAGAATTATAGAAAATTTATTCAAAATGTGTTAATATTAGTCTTATCATTATAATATTTACATAAATTATAATATTATATCGTACTATACATAAAATTTAATTCAATAATCAAATCAAAAATTTTAATATGTTTAACTAATAAACTTCCTACACTATTTGTTGTACTAATGTTCTCTATATATTCCGAGGTACTAAATTTATATGGGAAAAATTTTTAAACTGAATTTTACTGAATTTTTTAAAGGAGAGAACATATAGGAAAAAAGAAAGAAAATGCATTTAAGTACACACCCGGATATTTTTAATTGGCGTATTTAATTAAGTTAATTAATTAATTAATTATTCAATTAAATTTTCTCGTATAGCACGGGTATACTACAACGACAAAAATATAACTAAAAAGAAAAAAAAAACAAGAGCAAATTAAACCTAATAATGTAACTAAAAATATAAACGTAGAGTAGAAGTTCATATACACAACTGAATATATTATGGTGGTTATGATGATGATGCGTGAACTTATATGTAGTAGTATATATAAATGCATGCTTTCTATGTATGTATATGACATATGAATAACTACAAATATAAAATATTGATGTGATATTGAACTTAATATTCAATGTAATGAATAGTAAGTTAATTTACTTATACTTTCTTCTACAGTTCTACGTTTATTGATTTGTATTTTATTACAAGTGTATTGTTGTACCATATGTGTATATGTGCTTATAAATTTCTGTCTATAAGTTTTTCCCCCCATTGCGATCATGATGGGGTCAATGTTTTATTTTAATTAAATATAGTAAAGTAACACTTTAAACGGGTATGAACATACAAGAAATATCATTGATCATCAAAACAAATTGCGCAAAAAAAATATAATATTCTTCACCAATTAAAATCAAAATCGTGACATCGTCTTCCATGTCGCCGTCTTGGTTCATTTATATATTTATTTTTCTTAACTTTTACAAAAAAAAATTATATAATTTTTCGTTTCGTTTTCCTTTAAATTGAATCATTAATCAATTAATATAAAATATAACGACACACCCTATCTTATGTTTATATCTTTTATTAGATTGAACCTTACGAAAAAAAAAAATACACAAAAATAAAAAAAGACAAACTCACAAAAAAAAATTCAAGAAGCCAAAAACTCAAGAAGTTTGTACATTATTATTATTTGTTGTTGTTGTTGTTATTTATTTTTCAATATTATATTTCTGTTTGGGTTGAATGAATGATTCTCTAAAAATTGTATAATGACCAATTACTATGCGTAATCTATCGTTTAGTCATATACATATTTATATTGATATTCATGCGTGTAGTGAAAGTATTATATTATTTATACTTATATACCATACTACCAAAAAGAAAAAAACCAAATAAAATGCGATAATTTTTATTTTAGTTTCTTAACACATAATTTTTTAAACAAACGAACCAAAGCAAAAAAAAAAAAAATGAAAAAGAAAAATTTATACAAGAGAAATAAAATATAAGAATTTTGTCACTTTTGTTACAACAAAAACGGGTTTTTATATGATTTGATTGTGATATTTTCATTCGTGTTGAATAATAAAATTATCAATTATTTAAAGACACACAGGAGAAATATTCATGTTTTAAAATTTTTTTTTATTAAAATAAAAGAAAACATAATACATATAAATAAATATAAGACAGTAAATGAATGTAAATTGTCTTGTGTTTGATTAAAAAGGATCCATTTTTGTCTCGTTTTTTTCTTTCTTATATTTAAATTGAAACTTTTTTTTTCTTTCTTTCTTTACTTTGCTTTTGTCGTATAAGTTATTCACTTTTTCTTGAATGATTATGAGACAGGACTCCCTCCTTTCTTTACGACCTTTATATTACAGATGAAAGACATCTTGAAAAGTAAAATTAAGTGATAATAAATGTTTGAATAATAAAGGGTAAAGTGGTTTGGGAGGGTGGGGGCAGTTAGAAGAAAAAAAAAAGAATAAAAAACATTTTATCTTTTAGAGAAATATATCGTGTTTTAATTATAGAATATTATTCAATAATTCAATCTTTGAACTTAATTGCTTTAAGAAGGAAGACGAACAAAAATTAATATTTAAATCGAGAGAAAATATTTTCTAGATATAAACTTCTTTTTAACGTTATTGAAAATGTGTTGTATATATTGGTGCATATACACATGCACACATACATAAGGAAGCTTATCTTTATCTACTTTTTTATACTTTATTTTATAAAATAATGAAAATATCTTCTACATGATGAATTTTGATTGTTTTCTATTTTTTATAAATAATAAATGTTATATAATTTAATGTGAAATAGTATTTTATTCATACATCATTTCTATATTTAAACCACAAAGGTGGTCTCCATACTGATAAACATACTGGACAAAAAAAAAACTATAAATTATGTATATGTATATGTTAATACTAAATACTTACAATTGTTCATTTTCATTATAATGACAAAATACTAAAAAGATGAAACAGAATAATAAAAAAATAAAAAAGAAGAAGAAGAAAATTATAGATAGTCTACTGAACAAGAGAGAGACAATTAAAATAAATCATTTGGAAATATTCACCTTACATAAAAAATTGTAATCTACATGAATCTGAATCATGTATCTATGTCTTTTGAATTCGTAATGCAACTTGCAACTGTAAAATTAATATTGAATATATCAATACAATGTTACTTTACTTAATAATCAATATAAATCATTTCGTAAACTTTATAATGTAAATTATGATAATTCAGGTTGAAAAAAAATTTATTATTATTAATTTAAATATTTTTATATGTACTGAAAATAATGTAATAAAAATAAATTTAAGTACGTGACCAAATCAATTATATTTTTGCAGTTGACTAGTCAATTTACAATTGAAATTTAGGTTACAACATTTTTGGTTTATTATAAGTTTTTTTTTTTTTTTTGCATTTTTTGAAAGACAGATTTTATTCAATATACGCAAATAAAATGAAAAATAATCAAATCTTATGAAAATATAAAACAGACAACATCTTTACTTATGACTTTTATAATAAATAATTTCATAAAGAAAAATGAAGAATATATAAAGATGAATCACTGCATGTGGTAGTATCTGAAATAATCAGTTTAGTAACATAATATTTGTGATTCGCTTGTATTTTACAAGTTTTTTTTTCTTCTTTTATATTTTATATTTTATTAAAAAAAATATCTCTTATTATTATTTTTTGTTGTCTTCTTTTTATTTTCTTTCATATAATCCATATACTTAACACAATGAAAGTAATAACTAAAAATATAATCAACATTTAACTTCTTCTTCTTCTTCTTCTTCTTCTTCTAAAAAAAACATTCCAAATTAAAACTTTTTTTTTTTATTAGTTTGCCAATTGATCTATTTTCATTAGAAGTATAACAAGTGAAATAGTTACAAATAGGTCATACAACTTCTCCAGATGTCTTTTCTCTATATTATTAAATTGTTCCATAGATCCCACCATATACTTTTTTTTCTTAACTTTTGTGTCATTTTCAGTTTAAAAAATTATTATTTTGACCCAAAACAATTCACAACATAATTAGGTTGTTTTAGTTTGTAAACGCTTCGCAAACATACAGACCAACTAAATAACATATTTCTCTCTTGCATTTAAAAGATCATTTCATGCAAGTAACTTTCATTATTTCTTGTGAGTTAGCGCACATTATTTTTTGGTGTTTAAATTGGAATTTTTCAATTTAATTTCATCAGGCATTGTGAGTATTTGTATGAGAATTTTGTTAAAAATTTTACGACAACGTATTTTTTAAAATGATGTTCAAGATGTGCTACGCAATTTTATTAACGTCAGCCATTATAAACTATAAAATAATATGTAGATTCTGTTGTGAATATTTTACTTTAAAACTATTTATTCATAATCAAGATTTAATTATGTGGTCTTAAAATTTTTCAATTCATTTATACAACCGAAATTGCATAAAATTAATGAAATATTAAAGAATTATCAACCTTAAATAAAAATTAATGTACATTGTGTTAAATTTATCTACAGTTTTTTGTCTGTTTCTTTTAACATAATTTTTTAAACTAAACTAAAAAAACAAAGCACAAATTGACAAGGATTGAAATTAAGATCTATGATACTGTTTACATGCGTGTGCTAAATATTTTGTTTATGTAGCCTTTTTTGGTTTAAAATTATAGATTCTGCTACATCCTGATAAAAACTTTTGTTTTCAAATATACGTATATAATTTTGTGATCAGGAACCTAACTCCTATATACCTAAATTATATCAACTTTAAGAGTTGAACAAACGAACATTAATAACTTAAAGATTAATTCAGTTTTGAATAACAGAAAGCAAAAAACAAAAACAACAAAAATAAGAAACAAAAAAAAATTTGTTTCTCTTTCATAATTTATCTAAATTATATTCTGTTTCGTGTTTTTGTTACAAAATAAAAGAAAATACTCACCATCACTTAACTGATTAAAGTTTAGAATGTCTGGTTTCGTTTCAGATAAAGAAAAAAAAAACGTCAAAGATAATTTATCACAAAATTAAAATAAATTTTCTCAAACTTATTTATCCCTCTTTAAAAATTCAAAAAATTAAAGACAAAGAAATATTATCGTTTATTTGAAATGAAGATCAAAATCAATCTTTTGATTCGTATTACTGAATTGTGCACGTGATAAAAATGGTTTTTTTTATGTTGGAACATAAAAAAAAATTTTGTTTTGACGAAAAAAAAAAAATCCAACCAAAAATGGAAAGAAAAATTAAAACAACGAATGAAAGAAAGACAGAAAAAAAATGTAACACAAGAATGATGAAGCCGATTAAGTTTACCACTGTCGAAACGTCACCATTTGTCATCTTACTGTAATTCTATGTATGTGTTTCTTATTTTATTTTTATTTTTGATTTATATAATTTTTAAAGAAATGTGACATTAAAGAAATACTACAAAAAAAAAGAAAACTATAGAAATTTTTATTAACTTCTTAGAAAAAAACAAATATTTTTAAAGATTGTTTTCTTTGTATTTTTTTTTTAAAGAGAAAATAAGTAATAGCTACTTTCACTCCACTTTTCATTAAAACTTCTAAAGTAAATATCAACTTAATATAATTTAAATTTAAGAATTTTTAATTAAATGAAAATAAAGAATTAAAATTTCTTTAGTAATTTGATGAGTCAACTTATATACAAAACAGTATTTATATTAAGTAGTTTGTCAACTCAATCACGTCAATTAACAAGAATTAATGGATGCGGTCGACTTGAGAACAAAAAAAAAATCAATTAAGACTTCCTTGTTATAAATAAATTGAAAATTTTATATATGATTAAATTATCCGTCTGATGATAAAATGTTTTGTAAGAAAATTGTTGATCAAATAGATTTTATTATGGAAAATCTAAATAAGAAGACTTGCTAACCAATAAAATCGATGAGTCGTCGTTTGGGGTTTTTTATTTTTACTTTGTTATTGAATTTTCTTCTTTTTTTTTTCTACCAAAAAAAAAACTAACATTTTTTTTCTTTAATAATAAACAGAAAAAATAAACTTGAAAGTTTAAATGAATATAAATTTTATATAAATATATTCTCAGTATCAATGAAGTATGTATATAGAAGACAAATATTATATTTTTTAAGAAAGCTCACGCTACTCATTCATTATTTATTCATCAAAATTTCCTCGTAATTTCCGGTTTTTTATGTATGAAAAATTTAAAGACGTGCAATTGTTCAGGTCGACAGTACACGCAAGGGATATTAGATATCCTTTTTTTTTTTCTTTTCCTCTTTACTTCGTTTTTTTTTCTTTATTGTTTATTTTGTTTGCTTCCTTCAGAATGAAAAATTAACATAAGAGAAAAATTGGATTGTTTTTTAAACTCTTTCTTTTTACTGTTTTTTTTCGTTTAAAATTTCCTTAAGTTTTGACAATTTTATAAGTTAAAATATGAATGAAAGACCGGAAAAATAATAATAAAAAAAAAATACTTTTATTATTTGCCTTGAATTTTCATAAACTAAAGGGAAATTTTAAAAGTTAAGTTATGAATTTTATATATGTATTTTATATTTATGATGACGTCATTTTCATTTAAATTTTTCCAAAATAGTAAAATGAAAATGAAAAAAAAAAAAACTGCCACGAAATAGGAATTTCCTGTAGAAAACTAATTTTCATTTTATTTAATATGATCGGCAATTTTGTTACACGTTTTGTCGTTTCTATTATAATAGAAATTAATTAATACTCTTATAAATATATAAGCCAACCTCCTTACCACATTACCACCTTACTTAAAAGAAAAGAATACCGAAAAAAATAAAGTTAAACTCCCTTTTGTTGTGTTAATTAATTACAACAAATAAACCAAGACACGAGTGATATTTCATTTGCAAATTATAATTTAAAAAAAAAAAAAAACTTTCATTGAAAATGATAAAGTTATTTATTTACGTATAATTTTTCTTTATACTTTACATTATTTTCTTTTCTTAAGCGCGTTGATTGTTGATTAACAAAAGAACATTGTAGTTTCTGCGTTAATTCTTTTGTCGCGCGCGCACACATTTTGATTTTATTTATTAAGTTTTTTTTTTGATTCGTTGCTTTTGTATTATTATTTGACGTATGTTTTTTTTTTTTTTCGTTTTTTTGTTACAAAAGAAAAGTTTAAATCGCCTATGGTTGTTGTTTATTTGTTTGTTTTTATTTTTGAATAATAAAGAGTCTCTATATTTTTTAGGCACTTTATAAATGTTTTATATTATGCGTATAAATGTAATAAATTTCTGGAATGTTGTGTATATTTTGTCCTATTGAATTCACATAAAAATAAAAAAAATACAACAGAACTAAATAAATAAAAATAGATCTTTAAAAAGGACAAAAGTTTTGTAAAATTTATAAAAAAAAAAAAATATAAAGAAGAAAATGTCCCCTCATTAAAATGCCAATGTGTAACTAAAAACCTATATATTTCTAGACGACTTCTCTAAATTCCTCCCATCAATGAAGTGAAACATTAAAAATACATAAAAGAATGAAGGAAAAAAAACGTATAAAAGAAAAAAGACCAACAAAAAAAAATAGAAAGAAAACCCTTGGATTTATATTTATATTTTTTTTTTCTAACTTCATAAAGTTTTTCCTTTCTTCTTCGACAATAATGGCGTTGAATTATGCCGAAATAACCGAAAAGAAAAAAAAAAAAAAAGAGAGAATAAGAAGAAGAAAAGAATCAAATCGAATTGATCCAATTTATATTTTTGTTTTTTTTTCTTTATATTCGTTGAATTGTATTAGAAATGGATTATACGACCAGACGCGATTACTTAAGATTATAAGATTCAGTCAATGTCATCAACATCACTAAATTGTAATTGCCACCAGCATTTTTCTTAATAAAAATTACTTTCATCTTTGACACCATATAAATGACATAATTTTTTTTTTCTTAAATCGAGATAAAAATATGCAAAAGAAAACAAATAAAAAGTTGCGTTGAATAATAAAAAGAAAAAGAAAAAAAAAACGAAGAGAAATTTAATTCAAAATAAAAGATGGTTACCACCAAATACAAATATGTATACTTAAATAAGTTCACATCACAGGTTTTTCCTTCATCTCTTCATCTTTTTTTCTTTTCCTAATTAACATACTTAAAAAATAAAAAGACAAAAAAAAATAGAACAGAACAGAAACGATTCGAAGAAGTGAGAAATGATATGTTCAGATATTATATATTTAAGGGCATATTGTTATTTCACTTTTGTTTGAAGAAATGATTGATGAGGTGAATTTCTGAACGCGCAGCCTTTTTTGATTAAAAAAAATGATTTTTATTTCTTTTTCTTGTTATTCTTATTTATTTATTTTTTGTCTTTTCTCTTGTCACAAAAATATACGACGATATTTGAGAGGTTTCCTTTGTGGATCGTTTAATTTGGATTTTGTGGTTTCTTGAAAAAAATTATCTTTTTTTACAAGTCAAAATATGAATTCTTTTATACTTCTGGAAAATTTACAAGTCATAAATCATTTTCTTTAATTTGCATAATTAGAACAAAGTATCCTAGATTCGTATTCATAACCTTTTTATTTAGTTCAGGAATCATAATGTTTACAAGTAGTACTAGAATAATAAAGAAAATTATTTTTTATATTTAATGTTGTTGTAATATTTAGGTACACCCAAAAATGAAAAATATATAAATCCTTTTTAATTGCTGTTTTTTTTTCATACATTTGTATTAAGACACTATGAACTCTTTTGTGTGGCTACAGACCGACATACTTATCATATTTCTCCTGCGGCTTAAAATCTAATGTTCTCAAAAAGGGTTTAAGTTTGCATTAACATTACTCAATGTATATATTCCGGTTCTTTTTATATTAAACAAAAAAAAAAAAACCATTATCATTAAGAATCATTAAAGTCTTTTATTTATTTAGTTTTTGTCTCTGTACTCAAGAGTTAAGAAATAACATTTTTGTTGCGCTATGTATTCATGTGCATTTCTGATTTATTATTTAAATGTAGTGAAATGAATAATGATTCGTTTCTTTCTTGGTGCCTCGGATTGCTTCGTTTAATCATGTATTTGTACCAAAAATAAATTTACAAAGCGTGAAACAATTATTAAATGACAAATCTCGCCAAATACTAACAAAATGCATTTTGTTTCTATTTCACTCATTTTTGCACTAATTATCAACGTTAAAATTAATTAAATAATTAAATACGGATTAAGTAACCTAATTGAATACTGATAATAATCTGAATAAACTGCTTGAGAATTACGTTAAAATTAATTTAAATTATTGAATATTCAAATTCTAAGATTTCACAATTCAGTTAGTGAACGAAAGATACATTCGAAAATGAAGACACAACGAAAGCATTATTCTTGATGAAGTAATCAAAATCATTAAATAAAGTAATGATTGTATCAAAAGATTATCACTTGAACATTGAGCACATAGCATCGTAAGATGCAATTTAATTGCCATAACAAAATTTTAACGGTTAAATTAAAAATTTCAATTTTTCTTTTAATAAAAAACCTAAAGCCACGTAAAATATTCAAAAATTATAAAAATGTATAAAATAAGAGCAACAACAACAACTATGTAATTTCTTTTTTTCAATTTCAAAAGTTCATATTTATCGTTCGATTGATCTTGTCTTTAGTTATAAAAATTTACAAAAAAAAAATGTCCAAAAATATTTCTATAAAAAAAATGTATAAATGAAAACGAAATATTATTTTTAATTTATACCAAAAAAAAAGAAGAAAAAAAAATCAGTCACGTAATTTGGAAGTTAAAAAACAAAAAAAGAAGAAAACAAAAATCTCTTACACAATTATCTACATAAGGCATCATCACTGAAAATATGTATAAAAGTCTCTTGTACTAATACTGATTCGTCTAAAATATTATTTATAAAACTTTACTAAATATGACTAAACGACGGTCAAAGAGAAAAAAAAATTAATTTTAACGAAAAGGGAAGAAAAAAAAGCTGAAAAGTGGGGGGAAAAAAAAGGAAATTTTGTTGAAGAAAAACTTTTGACCATCATTTTCATTCCATTTTACTCATTTTTATTTATTTTATGTTTTGTTTTTATTTAATTATTTTTGTTTGCTGGTACAGAAGTCGATGTTCTTATAAAAACCGTCATCAAGTTAAATTTAAAATAATTCTTTTTTTTTTTCTTTTGGACTTTCGTGCAAATATTTATTTTTTTGCTTACCTTTTTTTTTTAACAAAGGCTTGGCTTCTCTCTTGTTTACCTTTTTTTTTTTTTTCTTCTGCTTCTTAACATGTATGTATTGTTGTTACTTAAGAGAAAAATAAAGAATGAAAAGATGAAAACTTTACTTTTTTCTCTTTTACTTCTTCTCGCCTTTATTTTTTTTTTCTTCTTTAATAAAACGCGAATGGGTGTTTACGCCAACCACCGTAGATTTGTTATTTTTTTTTTCTATTTTATAGCTGAAATGGCAGATTAGTTTTTTTTTATCTAAGTCGTCCATCTTTTGATCTTATTTCTTAATATTATGGGTTTTTTTCTCTTTCACTATTTCGATCCCAAGCTTATGTGATGAGAGTAAGACGAAATGAATAGTAAATTGTGCCTGAACTGTAATGAATTTCAATGAGAATCTATTGGTTGTTTAATGCGATAAATAATAAAAAAAATTAATAATAAAATATTATTCAATTTCTGTAATTGATTTTCTAAACGAAGTATTAAGAAACAATAATGTTCAAGAATTCCAATACCCGTTTGATTTTGTAAAAACAAAACTGAATTTAATTATTTTAAAACTCTTAAAGTCCTGCTATACAGCTTAGTTCCTCAATAGTTATTATAGTATTCAAAAATTGAGTCATTGTTAGAGTAATTAAAAAAGGATTTTCAGTTTTTTCCCTTCTTAGATTGTCGATTGTATCCAAACTTCTATACAGTAGAGAGATTTTTCTGATGACTCATATTATTTTATGCTTTTTCTAGTGTCGAAAACTATTGGTTCAGCTATATGACGTATGTTCTTCCTCATTTAAGAAGATGCTTTAGTATGTTATGTATGTCTTTTAGATTTCAATGATTTCTATCTTTCATTCTTGCCAGACTTCCTTGTGCATATTATTATTTATTAGAACTTTTACTATTACTTGCTGAATTCTACATACACTCATATTAAATGTAAAATGAATTTTTAGAAGCTGATGAAAGTTAAAAAGAAATATTTGAAATTAATTGCGACACGCAAAGAAAGTTTACGTGTTTAAAGGTGCTAAAATTACGGATTGTTTAAGACACCTGTATTTTTTTCTATGTTTACACATTTTTTTTATTAATGATTATCGTTTTATATTTCTTGATTTAATTCCATAAATTTACTTTATATAATTTTCAATTTAAATGTATTTATAAAATTAAATATGAAGGTGAAAATTTTACTAAAAGTTTCATGTAAAAAAACTCACTAAATGAAAAAATTAAATCTTTCAAGAAACTTTCATTAAGCAAATCTTAAAGAGAATGAAGTGACATTCATTTCAGTATTCATTTCATTTTCAAATAGGATTTTGTGACATAGAACGGACTTTATTTATGGATTACATCTAATTCTATAGTAAAGACTTAATATATTAAAGTATATGTTTTTTTTTTCCTTTTTACGTTGATGAAAGAAAAATGAAGAAAATGAAAAAGTCAGAAAGTAAAAGACGTTGATGATGAAAAAACAAACACATCTCTTATCGAATATTCGCTCTTAAAGAAAAAAAATTCAAAATAAAACGAATATCGTTTCAATAACCACTTCTATCCTCAATCAAACATCTTCAAACATATCAACATTTTACACTTGAGTTTCTTTCCTTCTTCTTCTCTTTTCTTCACAATCTTTTTCTTTTCACTCCTTATTTCAATATATAAATATAATATCGGGATAAGAAAAAAAAGGAATCATTGAATATTATATATTTTTATTATTGATAAATTTATCTTGAATATGGATGCATGAGTTATTTTGCTGCAAAACGAAAATGTCAGAAAAAATCACAATAAGTTTTGTCTAACAGATTATTTATGTTGATTTATGATTGACATTTAGTGGAAATAAATAAAAATTATAATTTTTTATATTATTTATTTGCAGGGTCGTCACACAAAAACAGGACAACTGGCTGCCATAAAAGTGATGGATGTTACTGAAGATGAAGAAGAAGAAATAAAATTAGAAATAAATGTTCTTAAGAAATACTCAAATCATCGTAATATTGCAACATATTATGGTGCATTTATAAAAAAATCACCAGCAGGAAAAGATGACCAATTATGGTTGGTTATGGAATATTGTGGTGCTGGATCAGTTACAGATTTAGTTAAATCAACAAAAGGACAAAGTTTAAAAGAAGAATGGATTGCATATATTTGTCGTGAAATTCTTCGTGGGCTTAGTTATCTTCATACAAATAAAGTTATACATAGAGATATAAAAGGTCAAAATGTTCTATTAACAGATAATGCAGAAGTTAAACTTGTTGATTTTGGTGTATCTGCACAATTAGACAGAACAATAGGAAGGAGAAATACATTTATTGGTAAGTTTATTATTTCTCGTTTTTATTTACATTTTTTCTTAAATGGCATATCACGAAACCTAATTATTAATAGTTTATTAAATTTTATTATTAATATTTTTGTGAATTTTATTTTTCATATTTTTTATAGCAAGTTTTTTAACAAGTTATTTATTGTAAATAAATTCAAAATGTCGAAATCAGATCGTTATTTTACATTTATTTCAAGTTCATTGAGTAATGAACAAAGATTAAATTGCGAAAGAATCTTTAAATATGTTATGTAATCCCAATTATAACGAACTTATGTTGTCAATGATTCAGCCTTTTTTTTTTGGTCTCGTGACGTTCGTTATAACAGATTTTTACTATATTAACAATTTTTTAATGATTGTTATTATAACTTAATAGTTATTATAATTATTTTCTGTTGTCACATATTTTTATAAAGAATAATTAACATTTCCATAAATAGAAACAATTTTGAAATTTAATTCTAAAAGATTTAATTTAATCATGTAATTTTCTTTCACCAAAAATATCCTTTTTATAATCGGTAAAAGTTAATTATTCTATTCAGTAATTTACCAATGTTTTAATATTTTTATTTAAATCTTTTTTTTTAATTTTTCAAGAATATTGAAACAATAATTTTAGATTATTTTTTTTTTAAATCAGTACTTAAAATATTTTGTTTTATTAAATTTAAATATATAATGTTAAAATAATGCCAATTGAAAAATCATAATCGCATTTAATTAATTAAATCGTTAAAATGTGATTAAAAATAATTCATATAAATAAATATAAAAATTACAGGTACACCGTATTGGATGGCACCAGAAGTAATTGCTTGTGATGAAAATCCGGATGCAACATATGACAATCGATCAGATTTATGGTCATTAGGTATAACCGCATTGGAAATGGCTGAATCACAACCACCATTATGTGATTTACATCCAATGCGTGCATTATTTTTGATACCAAGAAATCCACCACCAAGACTTAAATCAAAAAAATGGTCGAAAAAATTTCATGGGTTCATTGACACTGTTCTTGGTAAGTTTTTTTTTATTTCTGTTTATTATTTTTTTTTTTATTATTTTGCAATCTGACGATCACACAAATTACTACAATACAATCTTGTATTTAATCTGATATTTTGATAAATTGAATCGGATATTTTTACAATTTGTCTTTCCCCATGTAGTTAAAAATTGTAAAAATTTATCTTCTCATAAATGTGAATATCATCACAAAAGTAACAGTAACAAGTTTTATAATTAAATACTAATATTTTAATTGATTTTAATTGACTAAAAATATGAATTAAAACTTTGCGTGAAATAGCTTATAAAATTTTCTAGACGTTTTTTTTAAATTAAAAAAAAAACATAATTTTCATTTAGTTTAAAGTTTATATAATGAAATGATAAACGAGACGAATGTTTCTATGAAAATTTTTGAATAATATTAAGAATTTTTAAAGAAAATTTAAGTTTAAACAACAATTTATAAAATAGTTTAATTGAATTTAATGCAGAAGATTTTGTTGCAATCAAAGTATTTTGTTTAAAAGTTTTACAAAGTTAATTTAAAAATTTTCATAAATAAACTTTTGTTTTCCCACTCACTCACTCTTTAAATTTAACTAAATCTCTATTTACTATTTCAACTGTTATCATTTTTTTCTTTGTTTCTTTTTTTTTTTTTATAAAGAATTTTATGAAACACCAAATACACATTTTTGTTTTGTTAGAGAAAATTAGTTTAAATTAATTATTTTAACCCTTTGGAAAACTTAAGAACAGATGCCACATTTTACGTTAACCCCTCTCTAAATGTTTGTAGATGTTTTGAGATTAACTAAAATGGACGACCTTGTTAAAGGCGTATCATGTTTTTTGTTTTATATATTGACTATAGAAATATTGTTATTTCGTTCTTTTTACTCTTTTGAATACAATTTAAATCTTTTAATAATTAAAATGAAATATTCAAGACATTAAAGGGAATATTTTTTTTTTCATTTCTATAAAAATGATTTATGAAGAAAATATTCAAGATTTTCTTCTTTTCTATACTGATGTATCTTCTTCTCTTACTTTATCTTACTTGTTTCTGTATTTATCGTTTAATTATATTATTCATAGAATAGAAAACAAATAATAATTTTAATTAAATATTAATTTATGAAGAAAAATTATGAAAACTGAATTTTTTTTTGCCCTTTTATAGAATTTCTTCAATTGTTTTTATCAACATTTTTTAATAACAATTTATATAATTATTTATTTAACAGTGAAAGACTATCATCAGCGGCCTTACACAGAACAACTTCTTAAACATCCATTTATCAAAGAACAACCAACAGAACGACAAGTTAGAATTCAACTTAAAGACCATATCGATAGGTGGGTTTCAAAGATTATATATATTTTTTATTAATAAAAAATAATAACAAATACTTATTGAATATTTTTTTGAAACTACGAAAGTTTGTAAAGATTAAAGATAAATGATGAAGACAAAATCTTTTTCTTTTTCTGTTTTTTTTTGTTTGTTTATTTTGTTTGCTTTGAAAAGAAATAAAATAACTATAAAATGGAGATTAAAATAGAAGTAATCAATGACAGAAGTCAGAAAAATACAATAATAAATTTAAATTAATGATTTTTTAATTAAGATAAATTTCATTTATTTTCTTGGTCGTTATACTTTTCTTCTTATCTGTAGGTGTAAGAAACGTAAACAAGAAAAAGAACGTGAAGATTATCGTTATTCTGGTTCTGAGAATGAGGATGAAGAACCACAAATTGCTGGTGAACCGTCTTCCATTATTCAAGCACCAGGCGGTGATACATTACGTAGAAACTTTCAACAAATTCAAGAAGGCAGAACATTATCACAAAATGCTGAACAACAACCACAACCCCAACCAAATCGTAATCAAAAACCACAACAAAGGGAACCAAGAGAGAAATTACCAATTGAAGAGCCACCATCAAGGCCAGCATTACGTCAGCGTCTTATAGTTGTTCCTGATCCGCCACAACATGCCAATCGACCACTACCACCAACACCACGTAGTTCTGGTCCATCTCAGCCACAACAACCTCAACCAATACAAATACAACAGCCACAACAACAAACTCCACAACAGCCACAACGGAACTCACAGAATTTATTCAAACCAATGGTAAGATTTTTTCTTTCTTTTTATTTTGTTTGCATTTTTGTTTTTTTTTTTTAATTTCTTATTAAATAAAAACCGTGAAATATCCTAATTAATTAATTATTAATTAATTCTTGTTCAATGTTACAAATTTTCTTAAATGTTTCCAAATGTTAATTAATGTTATTTAATTTCACTTTTGTTACTTTACGTTCATTTGATTTATTAAATTTTTTATTATGAGAATTAATTATTTTGTAGTTTAGTCTCTGATATTTATTTTGTTACCAATATATAAATTCAATCTATTTTTAATTGATTGATGCAGTTTGTAAACATGCATAATTAAATGTTTTTAAACAACGGTAATCCGAATGTTTTACATTTTATTAATTTATTTTAGTTTTTATTTATTATCATTTAGAAATTTGAATTATTTATGATCAATTTTTTTTAACTAATTTGAATTCGGATTATCGTGGTTTACACTGTTATTTTAAAAGAATTTAATTTATTCAAAAAAAAAAAAAAGACAAAACAAATGAATAATAATACAAGAATTTTGCTTATTTTTGCTTTTTCTTTTTTTGTTAATTCTATTTCATGTTGTTTTTGCTGTTGTGTAACTACAAACAAAATTAAACAATACCAAAAAAATACACCGTTCACCAAAAAAATACAAAATTAATATATTGATAATAATAAATAATAAATGCACGAAATCAACTGCAACTTTATGAACAACAACTACAATAACAACCGATGAACCAACAACTTTATTAATATTATTAATTCACAATTATTGAATGAAACTACAACAAAAAAATATACTCACAAACACAAATCTATTTAAAAAAAAATATAATTATAATTTAATTATAATTTTTTTTGCTGTTTTTTTGTTTGGATTAAAATTACAATTTTGATTTATGTTTTTTACACACTCTATTTGGACAATAATATTGTAGCTTCCACCACGAAGACCTGAGGTACGTTTGATTTATTATTTTATTATTTTTATTATCTCTTTTTTTTATCCCCAATTAATTATTAAATAATTATTTTTTGATCCAATTAATACACATAAACAACCAGATAATAACAAATGAATAATACATGATTCTGGGCACCCATGCTTTTATAAAAGAATAATTTTCTTTTAATTATATTTTCTTATTTTATTTAAATAAATATTTAATGCATCGCATGACCCTTATTCCTCTTATTAAAAATAAAAAAAGCGCTACTCTTTGCTAATTTCTTTTTTGTTGAAATCTTGAAATTATTCTTCTTCTTTTTATTTTTGCTTAAATATGCAAATGAAAAGAAAACATAGTCCTCTCTTTTTTATTGTTGACACCAACAATCAATCCTATTCCTATAGGATTTGGACATGTTAGCAGCACAATTAAATGAATTGGGCGTCTCTCAACAGTCACAACAACAAGCACAACCAGAGGCACCACCAAGAAATAATCGTCAAGCATTATCGAATGTACCAACGAAACCGGCACCAGCACCACCAACATCGAATAATCATCAAACAATTAATCCACTTGATCCAATTGAAAGTTCTGATACTGATAGTGAACCGGAGGAACCAAATGATAGAGCTAGAAATGATGGAACATTGTTGGCTAGTGATCCTCCTAAACCACTGTAAGTTCATTTTTTCTTCTTTAGATTCAGTTTAACTTTTATAAATTTTAATTTTAATTTTTTTACTTTATAATATTTAAGTTCCTTAAGTTAACCGTTAAGATCTTTTATAAAGTGTTATTGATCTAGAGTATAAATTTATATGATATTCCGTTATATTAATCTTTTAAATTAAACATTTTATCTGTTAAATTCATATTACAAATTTTAATCGGATTCTGTTCGTTTCTTGAGAATATTTACAATACAAAAAAAAAATAGATAAAACCTTTACTAATTTAAACTTATTTCTTTACTGATTAAATAATTCATTATGAATTGGCAAAATATTAAAGAAAATTAAATGCAAAAACGGAAACGCCGTTGAACATTTGCGTAAGAAATTTAGTTTATGTAAATTTTGTAATTATCATGTTTTTTTTTTGCTACACAAAGAAATTTCTGTAGGGAAATTCTTACGAAACTCAGATCGTAAATGTTCATTTTTACTTTTAAACTTTTGACAAAAAAAAAACACTTTATTCTACATCGAAAGACGGTTAACAGACTTTTAACAAAAGAAAAAAAAAAGTAAAAAAAAAAAACTAATTAAACATTTTCTTTTTATAATTTTGGTTTTCTTTTATTTTTATTAATTTTTCCGTTTTTCCAAAAAAAAATTCTTTTTATTTTTTTTTTCTATTTTTATTTTTTTATTATTTATTATTTTGATTATAAATTTCTGTTATTATTTCGTAACCCACCAAACCACATTCACCCCCTAAACCTCACAACCCCTGCTATTGGCAAACACACACATATCACATCACATCACACACACACACACATTTTATTGTTTTTCGATTTGATTTTGTTAGTCCTGAATTTTCATATAGACCCGGAATGAGTGTTGTAGCAGAAGATACAGCAAGTGCACCATCGTCACATGGTTCTGGTGGTCCACCAAATCGACCATTACCACCAACACCAGACGATGATGATCAAACACAAGGTGATCGTACATTAATTATGAAAAGGGTAAGTACTTCTTTATTTATTTATTTATTTATTAATAAATATTTGGCATTATGTGATTATTATTGTGAAATGGTTGTAGAAAACAAAAAAAAAAAGAAACAACAAAAACATATTATTTATATTTGTATTTTTTTTTTATAATCTAATTCGGCAATTGGTTTATTTTATTTATTTTTCTTTAGTCATAATTATAATTTTTTTATATTGTTTGTGTTTACTATTTGTTTTTTTTTTCTTAAAACAAATTCAATATTTATAAATAATCTCATTAGAATAATTAAACAGAAAACTTCGTTAATCCGAATAAATAAACTGTATTAATTAGAATAACAGAATTCGGATTAAAGACAGTTTTTTTTTTGTTTGTTATTATTTTATTTTATTTATTTATTTACCTTCACTCTTTTTTCAACTATCGTGCATTATTTTTTTATTTTCTGCATTTTCACGGATATCGAATTTTAAAAGATCGATAAAAGTTTATATGGAAAGCTTAATTTTTATTTATTTTCATATTTGTCTTTTTTTTTTTAGTAATTTGTCTTTATTTGAAATCAAATTAAATATGATGAAATTCATTTTTAATAATGAAAATAAATATTTTGTTTTTTTTTTACAATTTTTCTCTCTCCGAGAAAGATTCTTGTAGTTTTCTAATGATCGAAAAGAAAAAAAAAAAAGAAAAGAAATACCTAAATACAAATGGTTGTGGTTCTTTAATTTTATTATTCACAATTATTTTTTTTTTCTTTTTTCTTCCCTTTTTTTTTTAATCAACAAACAAAAAAAATTTATACAAAAATATCCAATTATGTATTTTCCTTTCAAACATCTAATCCCAACAAAAACAAAAAAATAAATTATTTTTATCAAATGCAACAAAAATTATTTAAAAAAAAAACAACAAAAACAAAATTCTGTCATCGAATTAGAAACTTGAAAATCAATTCTCTGCAACAACACAACCATCCACAACGACAACAACAACAGCAACACCAACGACATCATCGTCTTCATCAACAACTGTTTCAATGATATCAACAACATCAAGTACATCAACTGCATCTGAAAGTGATGAAGCTGTATTATTAAGAGATTGGGATTTTGAAAGATTTTTTCCAAATTCAAATAGGAATTCAATTGAAACACCACGTTCTAAGTCTGATAGTCCACCGCGTGCACAAATTTTAAATGATTTACGTAATAGAGCTGATAAAAATAGAGAAAGAACACCACCAAATTTAAAAGGACGTTCAGAACAAATGACTGACAAAAATAAAGTTGATGAAATAAATAGAAATTTAAAATTAGAGGAAAGAGTAAGAAATGAAATGCTTGCAAATAATTCAAAAACAAAAAATAGTTTCTTATTTAATAATCTTATGAAAAGTGAATCAAGTAAAAATGTACATAAACGTCAAGATAGTGATTCAAAAATATCATTAAATTTTGTACGTGGATTTCGTCGTGAAAATTCAGATTTTTTTCCAATGTCAAAACGTCATTCAGCTGTATTAGGTGAACGTTTAACAACAAATAATTTACCACAAGTTGCACAAAGATCAAGTGCAATATTTCAACGTAATCGTAATAAAGGTGAACCAATATTAACAGATTTTGTTGTTACAAATCGTGAAAATAATAATAATAATAATAATGATAGTGGAATAAAACCATTAACGCCTAGCCGTAATTTAGACTTTTTACGACCAAGACGTGAAAAAACCGAATCTGTTATATTGATCAGAAATTCAGCAACAAGACAACTATTATTAGAGCAACAGGTAATCGAATATTAAAAAAAAAAAAAAAAAACAAAAAAAAAATTATTGTCGCGTTAAAACGACAAGCATGTCGATTTATTTAACTTTTTTTTTTTTAATTACATTTTTTTTTATTTTTTAATTTAATTACATTTTTTATTAATTTAATAATATTTATTTTTAATAATTTTTTTTTTTTTTGGAGAGAGTTTTAAGTTTTCTTTGAGTTAATTTTTTTATATTAAAAATAATTAAAAATGAAAGGGTTTTTTTTTTCTGTGTTTACTGAATTTTACTGATTTTATTTTTAAATTCTAAACAAAAAAAAAAAAAAAGAGAAAAGAAAAATAAAAATAATATTGGGTCCCGCTTGTGTGTTGATTTTTTATGTTTAATTTTCTTTTTTCTTTTAATTATTCTGATTTATTTATTTTTGTTTGTTTTCAAATTTTCTTTTTTATTTAGACTTTTTTTTTGTTTTTTTTTCCTCTTTCTTTCATTCAGTTTGTGTTTTTTTTTGTGACTACCATTTTATTTTTGTTTATTTATTTATATTTTTTTTTTGTGACCAAAACCCATTTTTTTTAACTCAGTTTACCTCCCTTCTCTACTCTTCTATTCCTGTCATCTCTCTACTGTCACTCCCTTTACTCTGTTTCTGTTTCTATTGCTTCGTTTCTTTTTCCTTTGTATTCTTTTAATATTTAGTAAATTGTTTTTGGGCCCAACCTTTTAATCTTATATCCTACTCTTGATTTATCTGTTTTTGTGTTCTTTTTTTTTTTGTTACTTTTTTCCCTAATAAATTATTCAAACTTTAATTGATTTATCATACATTCATTTATATATTTTTTTTTACCTTCATTTACATTTATGTTTTTCGTGTAAATAATAATTATGTTTCTTTATTATCATATAGAGAATATTAAATCAGATTATATTGTATAAAATAGATATACTAACAACTACAATTACAACTACTACTACTACTACTATTACTACCAAAATTACTACTATAATTTAGAACAAACTAACAATTAATTATTTCCACGCATGAGATAAAAGAAGAAATATTAGTGGATATTATGAGACAATTTTAGCGAATAGAAAACAGAAGAGAAGAATTGCAAAAAAAAAAAAGAAGAACAAAGAAGAATTGTATACAAAAATGTCCGGAGTACCAAGGAATCATTAATTTATCATTTTGAATTTGAGTTGAAAATCAGTAACAATTTTTGGTGAATCAATTATTGTCATTTTATTTTCAAGATTTTAATGTTTATTTTAAAATTTTAAGAAATTGTTTCTTTTTTTTTAATCATTTGAATGAGAATAAAATAAGAAGAACTCAAGCATGATTTAAATACATGGATAAAAATTAAGTAACAAAATTTATATGCTAAAAATAAAAGGCATGTAGAGAGTATTGCATCTAATTTTTATTTCCCCTCTTTCATCCAAAATTAAACAAAATAAATACCTTGTCACAATATTTTTTTAATTATCTCTCTTTCTCTTTTTGTGTTTTGTCCTTATACTCACACCAACCACCCTCACTCATCATAATCTTCTCCTCTTTTACACACTTTTTTTTTGTATTTCCGCTGTTTTTACCCAAAAAAAAAAGAAGAATATTAATAATTAATAATAATATTTTTTTTGGAACCTCCGCCATTTGTATAAAAAAATAAAATAAAAAAAACATTTTATTTTTGTGAAGAAAAAAAAAAATATATTTACAAAATAAAACTAATTAAAAATTAAATAATTAAATTTACAAAAATTAAAAAAAAAAAACAACTAATAAGGCATTTCCACGTTTAAAGCTAATAGAAGGCAAAGGCAATGAATTTGTGTTTACTGATGTAGAATAAATGACGTTACATCATTTAGTTATTTTTCTGTTCGTTTTTTTCTTTCTTTTTTTTTTTTTGCAAAGTAATTTAATAATTTTGTCTAATGAAATTAATGACATTGAATAATATTATATTTTTAATATTTAGAAAATGTTACCTTCTCTCTAACAAATAATAAGGTTATTCCCGACAGAGATTTTTGGCTATTACAGATTAAGTTACTGAGTCTGATTAAGTCCATTTAAGAAATATAAAACTGGGTCAACTCAAATCACATTATTGTCCAATTTGGTTTTTAATTTTTACGTAATGCGAATATAGCGTAAAATAAAATTTTAAACTAAAATGTATTTTGAGTTATCCAGTCTTTTTTTTCTAATCAGAAAACATTGTCGGCTGCCGGTTATCCGTTATTAGTGCCTGCGGGAATAATCCATTACAGTCAAGTGTGGTAATAGATTTGATTAAGTGCTTCATGTGTGTTGCGTAATTTGGTTAAAAGTTCGTTGTTGTACTATTCCATAATTTTTTTCTTTCTTTTTTGATTTAAATTTTTTGTTTTATTTTGTCCCTTTTTCTTTTATTTTAGTTTGTTTATTTTTTTTTTTCTATGTTTTATTTTGCCTTTTAATTTAGTTGAATTAATTTTAAAAGAAATTCAATTTTGTTTATTTTTTTTTACTCGTACGCTTTTATAAATAAATGTTATTTTTTACCCTGCGAATCTGCCAAACTCACAGCTACGTACACACACAAACACACACACATTCACATAAACGTAAAAGATAAACAAAATTGTAACCGCACAATATTCTGTTTATGATTTCCTGAATTTGTAAAATTATATTATTGATTTTATATTATATTTATGAAGAAAAAGATGAAGACGAAGTAGAAGAAAAATGAAAACAAAATTACTTTGGAAATTGCCTTATTTAATTTTTCCTATTTTTTTTGTTGTTGTTGTTGTTGCTGTGTAATTCTTTTCAATGTTTTTGTCATTTGTTGTTTTTTTTTTTACAATTTTTTTTAAATTTAATTTTAATTTTTTTTTTGTTGTGTTTAAAAACCATAAACAAAGTAGAACGTTTCTTTAGACTTGTATGTAGATATTGTAGTATTTTTTGTAGAACACCTTTTGTTGTTGTTGTGTTAATATGTTGTTTTAGCAAATTTTATTATTTATTTTATTTTTTTTTTTTTTGATAAATTTATTAAGTAGATTTATTTTGACTGTAATGAAATTATACAGGCTTTCAGAAATTTTTGATTAAATTTAGATATCGTTCTTAATATTAATTTGATTTGTTTATTTATTTAATAATAATAAAGAGAGGATATAAAGAGCTAAAATTAATAAAACTAACTTTTTTTTATGTATAAATATCTTTTCTATTTCTAATCCAATTTACTAAAAAATATTTAAAGTTTAAAAAATAATAATAATAATAATAATTTTGTATATAAATTGAATTAATTTAATTTTCTTTCAAATTATTTTTTATGGTTGTTCTTGTTCTTGTCATTTATTCATTTATTTTTATTTTATTTTTTTCAATAAAAGCAGAATCGTGGAGGTGAAAGCAGTGGATTGGGTACTCCTGGGACTAGAACAAGTAGTGTACTACCAGATCTTCTTAGTCAAGCGTCACCTGCTACGCCACCACGTCATGATAAATCTTCCAGTGAAGAGGTACGTTTTTATATTCTTTATTCTTTTCTCTCATTTTTCTTTTTGTGGTTTATTCCTTAAATCCTTCAAAATTATTAAAAAAAAAATATCCCGATTTATCCTCAGTATTTTAAAACACATTTTTTTAATAAAGAAAACTGTTTCAAATATTCTTTTCAAATTGATTAAAAGAAAGAAATATAATCAGAAAAAAAAAATTGTGAAGATGTTTTGAATATTGAATTTTATTGAAAATTTAATCAAAATATTCTAAAAAAAAGTCGCAATGCTTTAAAAGCTTTACTTTTTTTTTTGTGTATGTTTATGTGACTAATGTTCTAAACAAACAAACAATTATTAATAAATGCAAGGAGTTTGGTTCTAAAAATGGCATAGTTTTTTTTCAAACATTTTTGCGCTGCTGTTCGTTTTGTGGAGGAACAAAACAAAATTAAATTTATATTTAAATAATAAATAATTTTTTTTTAATTATGTGGCTTAAATACAAAACACAATAAATACATGATTCCCTCATTTTATGATCAAGTTGAAATTGATCAAATTGAAATTGAATATTTAACACAATTTTTTTTTTGTAATGACAACAAAACGTAAATGCATTCATATCAAGTAATAAATTTGACTTTATGAAAATTAGGATGAACTGATCGAATGATTAAAAATAGTTATCGATGCTGCTATTGAGTGGAGAATGTCAGTTTGATAAAATATTTTCGCTTTAATGAGACAAACATAACTAAATAAAGATTTATATTAAACTTGAGCTAGAAAACTGATGAGCTACAAAAGTTACTGATACATTTTAATCCAACTAAACTTTTCTAACAGTTATCAGTTAAGTTCCTCCAAAAAACCGACACTAGCGCCTCTACATTTAAATGTCATATTTAATTATTTTTTTTTAACAAAATTAACAAAAAAAATTTTATAGCATAAATTTTTTCCTGTTTTTTTTCTTCACATTGTGAGCAAATGATTATCGAAAAAAACCATACTTTCTCCAGCTCCTTAACTTTATTAATGAATGACAACATTTAGAACACAAAATATAAAACTTTAGGATTTATTAAATTTTAAATTAGAAAACCAAACAAAAAAAAAATCAAATAATATTTTCAAAATATAAATGAAAATTAATTCAAACATGTATTTTGTATTGTGTTTTGTCTTTCCTGCGACGTAATGAACTGATGGGCCTCTATAATAAAAATATTGCTGGAGTCTCAATAAATATCATTTTCATATCGTAAGTATATGGATGTTAATAATGAATTTAAAAAAAAAAAAAAACAAAATAGCAAAAAAAAAAAAACAAATATTAATGTTGTCGAAGGCTGGCTGAACTTGAAAATTAATTATAATTTCTTTATTATGGGTTTATTGAATGATGTAGAATTTTCTCTTTTTTTATTCATAATTTTTCTTTTCTCTCTTTAATTTATTTTAATATATATTTTATTTTTTTTTTTTATTCTTTCTTTTATTTAATCTTCCTTCCGACAAAAAGTAAAAACAAATAAAATCCAGTTTTGTGGGGAATTTATTATAAATTTTTTTTTTTGTAATTTTTATGATGAAAACGAAAAATAAAAAAATTATTAACCGAAAATCTGAAATCCCAAAATTGTTTTTCACGGTTCTTCTCTCAAAGATTTATTATTATTTTTACGCGCGCGCGGGCTTCCTTAAACAAAAAAAAAAAAAAAAGTTAAAAATGTAGAAAAATAAAAAACAAACAAACAAAAAAAATATAAGAAGATGTAAAAAGAAGAAGAAGAAGAAAATACGAAAAATAAAAAAAAAACGACAATATTTTATCAAATTATAAAAGTTTCACATAAATCTTTCCATTTCATGATAAATATTTTTCAACTCAATTTAAAAAGTTTTATTATTATTATTATGATTATGATTATGATTATTATATTATTGTTTGAAGATAAAAAATATTATTAAGCTTCATTTTCTTCTTTCTTTTTTTCCTGCTTTTCTATTTTCTCGTGGTTTTTTCTCCTCCTCTTCTTCTTCTTCTTTTTTTTATTTTTTATTTTTTATGATTTCATTTTTTATTTTCATTGGAAAGTTATTGGAAGTTTAATAAAAAAAAAATTGAATTTGATTTTCATAAAATAGAATAAAACGGAAAATGCATTTTAAAATTATAATTTATTACAATTTTTAGAAGTGAGAAGACATTGAAACAATTTCTCATATGCAAAATTCCTTCAAATCGTTTCAATATTTTTCTTCATTTTTAAAAGGAAACAGAAAATTCTCTCTTTTAAATCAATTAAATTTAATTTTTTTTTTTTTGGCGTTTACATAATTTTTTTATGCTTTTATTATAATGTCTAATATAATTAACGTAACCCGTCTTAATATGTAGGTACAATTAAAATAAAAAAAAAAATGCTAAACTGCTTTACCATTGTTGATTAATTAATTTTATTTTTAGATTACATTTTTGTTGTTATTTATATTTCATATTTTCCAATCTAAACGAGAATAAAAGGCTTTGTTCACATTTAAATTTAAATTTGTCGAAAAAAAAAAATTATGTAATATTTTTTTGTTTTTGTTTTTGTGTTCATGGAAATACCAGAAAATTAAATTAACGGTCTATACTTCTATTCTTTTGTTTCTTTTTTTTTTTCGTTTCTTTTCCATGTTTTTAAAACATTAAATATAATAAATAAATGTACTTTAGGGTTTTTGTTTTTTTTTTTATTAAATTTAAATTTCTATCGTTATACGTTTTATTTTTATCTTGAAAACATTGAATCAGTTGAATTGTTGTTATTCTGTTTCTCCTTTCTTTTTGAGATTATTATTACAAATATTGAATATTGAAAGAGAAAACAGAAAAAATACCAACAATATTTTCTATATGAAAATTGATTTTATAATCAAAATTAGATCACTTCCAATAACTCATCATAATTAAAATAAATAAATCAAGAGAAAAATGATATTTTCTGTAATACTGTTCAAAAAATATTATTATTTTAAATGGGAGGTTGGCAGGGGAGAGTGGATATTGTTCGGTTGTATATTGTTGGATGGAAAATGAAGAGAATTATTGGAGTTTTCATGATAAAGAAATATTTGCATTTTGGAATGGGTTAAAAATGGTGGGGGGGTGTGGAGTTGAGATATGGTGTGTGGAGGAGGATTAATATTTATTTAATATTTATTTTTATTTAGATTAGATTTCATTTAAATTTTCATTTATTTATACTTTTTTTTTTTTTCTTTTTTGGTTCCTTATTTTTGGTGAATTTACTTTTTATTTTTATTTTTTCACTATGGCGTTTAGGAAAGACTAATCACACATTTTTTTTTTTTTACTTTAAATAAAAATTACATTTTACATTTATTTTTAATTTTAATTTTATGTTTATTATGAAAAAAAATTTAATTATTACTAATTTTTTTTTTTTTGCTTTTTTTTATGGAAATTTTAGTCATCTACGATTTTTGTTTATTGGCATTTTTTATATTTCTTTTTTTTTTAGTTCTTTTACAAGTAAAAACTTTTATGGTTGCGTATAACTTTTTATTTCTAACTTTAGAATGTGAAATAAGAAATGCATTCGATTTTTCGGTATTACATTGATCAATCATTATTTTTTTGTTTGAGTCAATTATAATTTCCTAGAATTAATTATAAAATTTATAAAGTAACTCATTTATGTAAAAGAACTGAAAAGTTTACTATATAAAATAATATTGATAAAAACTAAAGCTAAATAAATTCCGATACGATAATAAAAACTGTATGGATGAATTCTGGTTCTATAATAATTTTTTGTTCAATGAGAAAATAAATTGTTTTTCGGTAAACAAGAAAAAATATTGAGAGTGAATAATAAAGGAATATTTCATTATTTCCAATGTTGTCATAAAATTGTCGACTTTCGATTTTTTTTTTTTTATGAATTGTTCTGACATTAAGAAGAATATTGAAATAATTTTTTCAATGTGCTTCTTTTCATTTTCTGTTGAAAATATTGTTTCAATTTTAAATATATTCAATTGAAATGAAAAAAAAAAGATACAAAATTCTTGATGCTTGAAATTTAGTATATTTATTTTTATTTTTATCTTTGAATTCCCTATTGGGACTTTTTGACTAAAGAAAATTTTACCGTTTATCGATTTCAATTTTATCGAAAAGAAAGAAAAAAAAATTCTTCACTTTTTTCTCTTCTAAAAACCTGAAGGTAAATATTTATTATTAGGCCGTTTTTTTTTCTTTTTATATTATTTTTACTTTATGTAACGCGGAAAATTCATTTCAGATACATATTCTAACCTGAACACGTGTTTGTTATTATTATGTGTGTGTGTGTGTGTAATCTTTTATTACATTGAGTAAAACATTTGTATTTGATTAAGAATTTTAAACAATTTTTCTACTTTTATGAACGAAAAAAAAAATCTTGAAAAATTCCGAAAGAAACAAAGAACAAAAAAAAAAAAAAATACAGAACAAAAAGTTTTCCAATCCAGTTTTTGTTTTTGTTTGTTTTTTTTCGTAGAGAAAAAAAGACTAAACTTTCCGGGATAATTTTATCCAAAAAAAAAAAAAAAAATAGAAGCAAAATATTTTTATTTATGCTAATCAAGGCATGTGCTTTTTTTTCTGTTTTAAGCGTTTAATAAAAAATCAATTCTGAATTGGATTCTCCCCAATTTACAAATGATTAATTATTTAAACGTTTTTTTTCAAATATAAATTAAAAATTAAGGATTAAAAAATCTTTAAAAAAAATTAAAACAAAAATGTAAATTTTTTATATTTATATTTATTTAATCATAAAAATGTTTCAGTATCGAGCGGCTGTCAGTTCTGTCCATTCCACACCATCAAAATCATTTATATCAAGTAATATAAATTTAAATTCCTCATCCTCACCACATTCAACAGTATCCAATTCCTCTTCCCGTCATAATAGTCCAAATCAATCAATAAACAATAAAAATCATCAACAACATATTAATAATAATAATAATAATAATTCATCACCACAACAACAACAACAACAATCGTTTCCACCACACGCATATGCATTACAACAGAAACAGCGAAGTTTTTTAACATTTGGTTTTGGTGCTGGAAATGCTGGTTCAGGACCATCACGTAGAGAAAGTCATGTTAATGTTAATGTAACACCAACATCACATGATGCTGCCAGTGATACACCAGAAATAAGAAAATATAAAAAACGTTTTAATTCAGAAATATTATGTGCAGCATTATGGGGTGTTAATCTTTTGATAGGAACTGAAAATGGTTTAATGTTACTTGATAGATCTGGACAAGGAAAGGTAAAGACTTTTTTTTATATTTGTTTTATTTACAAATTTTAATTTTTTTTTGTGTACAGACAAAAAAATATGCTTTTTTTTTGTATTTTTTGAATTTATGAAAATAAAACAGAATAAATTTTACAAATCTTCCAAAAATTTTAATCCTGATTATTAATTAGAAATTTAGATTTTAGTTTTTTGTATTCTACGAAATAATAAACAATTATGAAATATTGAATTAATTAATTTAATTTAAAAATGATAAATCATAAGAAATAAAAATCATTGGAATGCTAAAATATGCCTGTTCTAAAAATTGTCTTGAATATAAAAAAAAAATTTGTTTATTGAACCAAATTAATGATTGCAATTCATAATATTTATTAAATTATGTTTACATTTATATATATAATTTTTTTTTTGGTCATTTAAAAAGGTCTATCAATTAATATCAAGAAGAAGATTTCAACAAATGGAAGTTCTTGAAGGTCAAAATATTCTTGTCACAATATCAGGAAAGAAAAATCGTGTTAGAGTTTATTATTTATCTTGGCTAAAGTCCAAAATTTTACGAACGGATGGATTATCTGATGTGAGTAATATTCAAGTGGAGAATAAATTTATATATATATATTTTTTTTTTTTATAATTTTGATGTTGTTGTATTTGACGTGTATCATTTTTTGTTTTTCCTCTTCTTTATATTTTTATTTTTTTTCTTTCCTATCATTTAACATAAAATAGCAAGTGGAAAGACGTAATGGCTGGATAAATGTTGGTGATCTTCAAGGTGCTGTACATTTTAAAATTGTCAAATATGAACGTATTAAATTTTTGGTAATCGCACTGAAAGATTCAATTGAGATATATGCGTGGGCTCCTAAGCCTTATCATAAATTCATGGCATTTAAGGTAATTCATTTTTTATTTAATTTTTTTCCTTCCTTTTTATGTTTACTTATTTTTTTTTTTTTTTTCTTCTTTTTATAGAGTTTTGGTGAATTAGTCCATCGTCCATTACTCGTTGATCTTACAGTTGAAGAACAGACACGTCTTAAAGTTATTTATGGATCAGCCGAAGGATTCCATGCCGTAGATTTAGATTCAGCAACTGTTTATGATATCTATCTTCCTAAACATGTAAAACAATAGAACACATTTATTTAATTAGTTATTTAATTTCATTTTAATTTCGTTTACTTAAGATTCGTGCAAAATTCACATAAATTTTTTAATATTAGATTTTTAATTACGATAAAACGCTGTGAGAAAGGATTAAATTAAAATTACATTACAAAAGTTTTCGTCTAACAATAATTTCTATAATTATTCTTGTATTTTTTTTTTTTAAATACATTCTGAAATTTTATTCAAATTTGGAATAATAAAATACTACATTAAAAATAAACAATAATAATTAAAAAATATCTATCTATCAATTGAGAATATTGAAAGTTTTGAAAAAAAAAATCTCAAGTTCAAATTGAAGTTAATCCATTACGTTAAATTTCATTGAATTATTTTTTTTCTAATCCATCTGACACTTACATGTTTTTATATTTTATAATTTCTGTTTTGAATTTCAATAAAAATGTTCGAATTTAAAATAATAATTGAATTAAACACACAGTTTAATTAAATACAAATATTCTGTTTCAATTTCGTGTTTAAATTTGAATTATGAGAATTTTTAATTGAAATTAAACGTTATCGTTACATCAATACACGTTCAGTTATTAATATTAATTTAATTATTTCAAAAAAAAAATTATTCTCACTTTTATTCCATTTATTCTGTACAGTATTATACCTACCAGAGATTTTTAGGAATGACAAATTAGCTTTTCAGAAAAAAATTACAAATTCAAATGAAAACCTTTTCTTTTTCACGTTAAATCGGGTTTTTTTGTTTGATTTAATATTTTATTTTTTTTTATTTTTAATTAATTTTATTTTTGTTGTGTTTGTTTTGTTTTTTTTTTTTTTTTCACCTGTATAATTTTTTTTTTAGACTCAGGGACCAATTATTCCACATTGTATAGTAACATTACCAAATTCAAATGGAATGCAACTTCTTCTTTGTTACGATAATGAAGGTGTTTATGTTAATACAAGCGGAAGAGTTTCTAAGAATATTGTATTACAAGTAAGTTTTATGGTAAAAAATAAAAATGATGAAAAAAAAAATTAATTAATTTTTAATTAAATGAAAATGAATTATTATTTTTTTCAACAAAAAAAATAAAACGAAGAAAAATATAATTTAATTTTTTTTTCTTTCTTTTCTAAAGTGGGGAGAAATGCCAACTTCTGTCGCTTACATTGGTACTGGACAAATAATGGGTTGGGGCAATAAAGCAATTGAGGTGAGTCATTATTGTCTTGTATTTTTTCCTTGTTTTCAACTTCTTCTTTCTTTTTTTTTGCCTTAATTTGATTAAAAACTTTTAAGGTTTAACAAAAAAAAAGAGAACGACAAGAAATGCAAAGTGAAAGAAGAAGATTATTATGAAGAAAAACGGAATTTAAAATGAGAATTTAGTGATTTGTTTAAGCAAAAAGAAATTCATTTTAAATTGAAATTTATGAACTGCCTGTTTTTTTTTTTGAGCAACATTTTTTTAAAGTGTGTTATTCTTTAACATAATCAGTTCTTTTAAAGTATTAAATCTTGAGTTTTTCAAAAGAATGTTTTTCTTTCGATTTTTCCTTTTAAAAGTTAAAAAATTCTTTATGCAAAACTTTGAGAATTTTTATTAACTGTTGTATGTCAAATTTTAATACTTTTGCATACAAATCAATACCTAAATTTATTGTTGTATAATTTGTCTCGTCTCTTAAGAATTTTGTTCATAACCTACATCGACTACATGAATCAATAGAGTTTCCTAGATATTCTGGTATTTTAACCCAATTTGAATTACTAAGATAAAGACGACAATCTGAATTCGTAGAAAAATTATAAATCATTTGGTTTCCTTTCTTTCCATTATAATCAAAATGAAGCAACAATAAATAAAAACGACATCAATTTAATTGAATTTTAATAATGTTGAAAATTTTCTATTTTGTAATTTTAGATTCGTTCCGTTGAAACTGGTCACCTAGATGGTGTATTTATGCATAAAAAAGCTCAACGTCTTAAATTCCTTTGTGAACGTAATGACAAAGTATTCTTCAGCAGTGCCAAAGGTGGTTCATCATGTCAAATTTATTTTATGACACTCAATAAGCCGGGAATGGCAAATTGGTAGATGAGAGAAATATAGATGAAATGAAGATAAAAAAAAAAAATTTTTATTGTTTGAAAGAAAGAAAGAAAGATGGAAAAAAAACAGAAAAACAAAAACAGAAAAAGAGAGATTTTCTTTTCTTAACTTTTTTTTCGTATTTTTATTTTTAGTTTATTTTATTCTTTGTTGTTGTTTATTTTGATTTTTATACATATTTTTTTTTTTAATTTAATTTAATTTAGAAGAATAAACAAGAACAATAATTCAAATTTATCTTATTTTAGTCACAAATGTGGTTTTTTTTTCTTTTTTTTTAATTCAATTTTTTTTTTTTTTGATTTGTTTTTGGTTTTGTTTTGTTTTTTTCTTTTCTTTTTATAAATTAAAATTACAAAGAGGAGAAAAGAAAATATAATATAATTTATTTATATAAATAAAAATGTATGAAAATGTGTGTGTGCTAATAAAGAGGGAAAGATTTTAATCAGGAGTTTGTAGTGACGAAAAAAAAAAAAAAGTAAAAACAAAAACAAAACATAAAGGATTTTTTTTTCTTTTTTTTTTTTATATAAAATAATTATATTTATAGAAATTGTTTTCGGGTAAAAAAAAAAACAAAAAAAAAAAAAGAATGATTAAAGATAAAAAGAAAACATTTACGTTTAAAATCTCAGTATAAAGAATTGTTTTGAAAAGAATAAAATTTTGTTTGAAAAAAAAAAAAGTTTCTTTCTACAAACAAACAAAAAACGAAGAATGAAACAAAAGAGGAAATGACAATTTTGAAAGAAAAAGAAAATAACAAGAGAAGTTTCAAACATGCATGAAAATTTAAAAGTGAATTATGTTTTATTAATTTATTGTGTGTGTGTACAGCAAAACAAAAAACAGAAAAACAAAACAAAAATAATGATACATTTTGTGTTATTATGTTTTACTTCTTTTTTTTTTTTTTAATAAATAATAAAAGAAAGAAGAAGAAGAATTTCATAAAAACAAAAAAAAAATTAAACATTCGATTCGAAATTATTTTACTTTAATATTTGTTTTTTTTTTTTTTTTGTTATTTGCGAAAAATGAAAAATAAAAGTAAGAAAAGTTAATCGGAAAATGAGAGAAATTAAGAGAGTTAGAAAAAAGTTAAATAAAGATTTTTAAAAGCTTTTGAAATTGAAAAGATTTTAAATATTTATTTAAAATTTCGTAATTAATTAAAAAAGAAAAAATAATTATACAACCACAACAACAACACCAAATTATTGATTTTAATTTTAATGGTTATTTTTTTTTTCTTTTACTTTTTATAAATATTCAAATAAAAGAAAACAAAAAGAAAAAATTTGCATTTAATAAATTTTAATTCCCTCTTCTTTTTTTTTTTGTGTTTTTTTAAAAGAATAAAGCATATTTTGTGTTCTTACGTACGCATCCCCCTTCTCTCTTTTTGTGTATAAAAAAAAACCTAAAAAGGAAAAATTCATTAAAATTAACTTTTCTGTTTTTTTTTTCTTTTAATAAAAATAAATCGAAATTTAGGCAAAATCCAATTTTTAATAATTAGAAAATTTCTTTTCTTTTTTTTTCTTTTTTAAAATTATAATCTACTCGTTTGTGAATAACATTTTTCTTTAAGAAAAAAATAAAAAATAAAATTCTTCTGTCAAAAAAAAAAAAAATAAATTCCAATTTACAAATTTAATATTTTCTAACAAAAAAATGAAAATAATTCAAAAGGGGTAAATGCAAATAAAAAAGAAGGAGGCTCCCCCTCCTAATAATTCTAAACTAAAAACAAAAACTTGAAAAATTCTGATTTAAAGAATATGATTTCTACAATTTTTTTTACCCTTCACGACAAAATCAAATCAATTTTGGTGTCTTGCACAAATTTAGTTTTTTTTTTCTAGACAAAAAAATCTTAAAGTCATGTTCATAGGAGAAAAGGGAGAAAACGGATTATAAGAGAAAAAAAAAATAACTAATAAGAATAAAAGAATTAAATCGTAAATGTTTTTTTGTTTTTTTTAATTTCTAACAATTGTTCTTAATTTATCAAGAACTTTTTTTTTTTAGATAAATCTTTTTCAAACAATTCTAGACGTTAATTTATTTCTAGTAAGACGATTTTTCTTTTTATTTATTAATTAGAAATTTGAAAGAATAAAAAAAAAAATGTGTACGACAAAAAGATCATAAAACTGGATCAGAATTTTTCATTTTTCCAATTTTTATGTTTGTGTTTTTTTTTTTTTTATGTTTGTTAAATTATGTTCGTGTAAAAAGGAATAACAATAAAAATGAAACGATTGTTGACGTTAGACGATTTAAATAAAACGAAATAAAAGAAAATTGGAACAAGAAAAGATAAAATTTATATTGGAAGTTTTTTCTTTTTTTTTGTAAAAACAAAAACAAAAAAGAAAAAATAAATTCTAGTTTTTATTTATAGAAAAAAAAAAAACAATTTATAAAATAATTAATTAATAAATATAAACAGAAAATTACTGAAAGTTAAACGAGTATGAATATATTCAAAGGTGAAATTAAAAAGTTTTATTAAAAAAAAAAAAGAAACAATCAAATAAATAAATAAACAGACACACACAACTAGTCATTAAAAATGGACTTCAAAAGAACGGGACACTAAATAAAACAAACAAAAACAAGAAGAAGAAGAAAAAACTCGTATTCAGAAACAAATGCAAAAAAAAAAAAAAAAACAAAACAAAATGTCACAAATGTCATGAAGAAAAAAAAAATTTAATTTACAAAATTGAAAAGAACAAAAAAAAAATCGAAAAAAAAAAACATAATTTTCTATTATTATAAATAATAATTATTATTATTATTATTATTATTACTTATATTATATAAAAATTTAGCTCCTGTCTTTTTAGCTAAACAATCAATACTATATAAATAATTAATTAATTAATTAAACAAAAAAAAATTAAAAATTAAAGTAAAAAAAAATTAAAATAAAAATAAAAATAAAATTAAAAAAAAAACAATTTTATAAAAATAAAAAGAAAAAAAAATGAGAATTTTTTTTTTTGCACAGTAAATTAATTAAAATACAAAGAATCCTTCTCCCCTTTCCCTTGCCGTATTTTCTTATCCAAATCACCAATAGCCCCGAACGTTCTGTTTATTATATAATCTTACAAAATATAATAGACAAACCCTATCTCTCTCTGTCTTACCCCTTTTTACCTTTTAATGATGACTCTCTACTTCCTTTCCATTCCCCCAAATAAAAATAAACTAAACATTTTTTACTGCGAATTATTAATGGAGAATGAAAATATTGGTGAAGAAAAAGAAAGAAGATGAAAATGAAATGAAAAAATTTAAAAATTAAATTAATAAATAAAATTACAAAAAAAAAAATAATGGCTGTTGCATAATTAAAATTAAAGAGAGAAAAAAAATACAAAAATCTAAGAAACAAAACAAACAAAATTTAATAAAAAAGAAAAAATGGTAAAGATTAAAAAAAAAAATAAAGATAAATGATGATGAAAAATAAATAAATAATTAAAAACATATTCTATTCTTATTATTATTATTATTATTATGTATTAATTATTATTATTATTATTATTATTATATCCATAAATTATAAGTAAAGTCAATTTTATGTAATTTTTAATTATTTTTACTATATTATTATTATTATTATATAAAATATTCTTATAATGTAATTTTGTCATGTTTTCTTCTTCTTTTTTTTTCTTCTTCTTCTTCTTTTTTTTTCGTTTTTGTTCTTTTTTTTCGTTTTTGTTCTTTTTCTTTTATTTTTTAATCTTATTAATAATATAATGATAATAATAATAATAACAATATAATATTTTCCTTTTGTTTTCTGTTTCTATTTTTATTTACAAAGAAATTACATTTTAATGTTTAAAAATTTAAAAATTACAAAGCTAACAAAAAACAAAAATTATATAAAAGAGCACAAAGAATTTTGTTATAAGATTTTGATTTTTAGTTGAGAATTTTTTTTACAAAAATTTAAAAACGTAATTAAAGGGAAATGAAAGAAATGGAAGTAAATTTTTATTTTCTATTTTCTTTTTCAATTTTGAAATTTTAAAATAATTTTTTGGTTAAAGTTGTGAAAAAATTCTACTGCTATAATTAAAAGTTGAAATGGGAAAGAAATAATAATAATTAATTTGAGATTTTTTTAATAAAAAAAAAAACTACTATTTGAAAAGGAAAAAAAAAATATTATAATTTTTAAAAAAATTTTGTTCTTATTAATTTACACATAAAAATATTACATAAAAAAACAAGAATTTTGCAACATTTATACCTATAAAACAATAGTAATTTTTATACAATATATAATTACAGATGATAATTAAAATTATTTGGTGCAATTAAGAATGTTTTCTCTAATGTTTTTATTTTTTTTTCTATAAACACAAATTTATTTTAAACCCACCCTCCCATTGTTTCCCAATTTTAAATTTTTTGCTTTATTTTTTTTTTTGTAGATGAGATGAAAATAATAGTATATTATTTGATAAAAATTTAACTTTTATGTTTTATTTGCTTTTAATTTTTTTCTAATTAATTGAGTCTGATTTTCTATTATTCAATTGAATTTTTAAAAAAATAATATTTTGATTCAAACTACGCGCTGAAACTGAGTTCTAAAAACAATCGGTCTAATGTTAATAGTACGCAATGGACGCAGCCAAAAATTATGTACTAAAAGTTTTGATATTAGTGCTGCCAGAGATTATACCCTTCTTTTCAGATTTACATTTGCTGTAAGTAAAATTATGTTTCTCTAAATCTTAAAAAATATTAAAAAAAATAAATCATCTGATAATATACAAATTGCAATAGTGACAATAATTAATAATTAAATAATATAAGTGATTTATTTTAGTTAAAATTTAATTAATTATTGATATTTTTAATGTTTTAAGTTTTCTTTTTTTTAACCTGTCAAAAATCTAATAAAAATACACGTTTGTGTTTTGTTAAATTTCAGTATTTTAATAAAGCAAAATGGGTCGCGTTATTCGTGCACAGCGTAAAGGTAGAGGATCAGTATTCGTTTCCCACACCAAAAAGAGGAAAGGAGCTGCAAAGTTACGTGCACTTGATTTTGCTGAAAGACATGGATATCTTAAAGGTGTTGTTAAGGTTAGTATCTTAAGACAGTGTTAAATAATAATTTGGTATACGAAATAATGTAATTTTTTTTTATAGCAAATTGTGCATGATCCAGGTCGTGGTGCTCCTTTAGCTTTTGTTCACTTCAGAGATCCTTACCGGTACAAAATCCGTAAGGAATTATTCATTTGTCCAGAAGGTATGTACACTGGTCAATTCGTATATTGCGGAAAGAAAGCAAATCTTCAAATTGGAAATGTTATGCCTCTATCCCAAATGCCTGAAGGTACAATTGTCTGTAATATGGAAGAAAAGACAGGAGACCGTGGCCGATTAGCAAGAACATCTGGTAATTATGCTACAGTTATTGCACACAATGTTGATGCTAAAAAGACTCGCGTGAAGCTTCCATCAGGAGCCAAGAAAACAGTACCATCTGCCAATCGTGCCATGGTTGGTATTGTAGCTGGTGGTGGTCGTATTGACAAACCAATTTTGAAAGCTGGTCGTGCCTATCACAAATATAAGGTTAAACGTAATTGCTGGCCAAAGGTACGTGGTGTTGCTATGAACCCCGTTGAACATCCCCATGGTGGTGGTAATCATCAACACATTGGTAAAGCATCCACAGTTAAAAGAGGAACATCAGCTGGTCGTAAAGTCGGTCTTATTGCTGCTCGTCGTACTGGTAGAATTCGTGGTGGTAAAGGTGAAATTAAGAAGGAAGCTAAATAATGTAATTATTTTATACTATGGAAAGTATATTTGTATTCAAATTTCAGTGTATATTGAATATGCTATCTTCAAATAAAGCAAAAAAGAAAAGTTTAAGAAATGTTGTAGGCTTTTATTTTATTTGTTATATTTTCCTTTTACAGAAATCTTAATTTTTTGGTGATTAAAATAAAAAGGTATCATAAATGTTCTTTTATTTGTGTACTCAAATCAAATATACATTTGTCAGAAAAAACGTTTATATGGTAAAAATGGTAACTATATAAATATTAAATACAGAATAATTAATTTGAACTTTACAATCAGGTTTGTTTTATTGAAAGTAAAATAAAAATATCCAAGTTTTTTTATTTTTTTATTTATTTAATAAATTTACAAAATATTCAAAAAATTAATTAGATTTCTTAATAGAATTAATTTCGTTATCATTGACATCTAAATCTGAACTCATATCACTCCATGAAGAATCGATTCCAGTACTACTTACACTACTAATTGTACTTAAACTACTGATATCAGAATCACTATCATTTGAATCATATTCGTTTGCAGTATTTGGCATTTGTTTTTTAATAAATTCGAATATTTTTTTTCTTTTTTCCTTTATCATTTGATTATTTAAATCCTCTTTTTTGCTTCGACTTTTATAAGGAACAAAACGATTTTTACTTCTTTTGCATTTTTTAGTAGATGATCCAGAAGTTAAATTAGTCTTGACTGTACTTTCTTTTCTGTAATTTTCCTGACATGTTAAAATATGTGGAAGAACATTATCTTTAAATATTAATGTAACATCTTTAGATTGTTTATAATCCAAATAATTTTCAAAGTCTTCTTCAATCTGTAAGTTTAGGTAATAAATTAAAAAGAATTAATAAATGGGGTTCATATATTACATTAAAATGGTCATTACAACAATGTACTGTTTTTTCGCATAATGTTCGATTGACATTTTTAAACCATTTCTCTCTAATATCTAATTTGGTTGGAACAAAAAAAAATTCTTTAGTTGTAGTTTTTGTATTATTTTTACACATTGGAACAAAACATTGTTTATAATTTGAATACTTTCGAGACATATTCAAATTATATTTTGTATAAAAACAATAACAATAAAATCTTGACAGTTTTAAGGTGGTACCAGAATGTACTAATGCGTTGAGTATTGACAGGTCCGTAAAATAAATAACAGGAGAAAAATTCCAGTATATAAGACCAGATTCCAGTATATTTTTTTGCCGATAGGGTTTGCATTGATGTCAAAAAATCGGAAAACTTTAAAAAATTAATAATACAATTCATTTATTTGAAACAAAAAGAAACAAATAATAAAAATATAATAAAGTCGGAACAAGTGTACAATTAGTGCGTGGTGTTTGAAGGGCTGTATCTTCCAGGAAAACGCTACAAATAGCTAATGTTCCAGTGTGAGAGTGTAGAGCAACTTATCGAGCTGATAATGAAGCACTAAAAAACTTGTGTGGCCCCCTTATTTTAAGAGCTGGAAGACTTCAAAGTTTTTTTTTTTTTTAAATTTTTGTTTTTATATTTTTTATTATAATATTGTAATTTTTAACACTTTTTTTTTTATAAAATGAAACACTGTTGTACACTCACTATAATGAATAAATTTTTATTGAATTTAAAACGAATATTTTCTATTTTTTAATGTTTTTTTAATTTTTTTGTTAAGAAAATGTATAAAGTGACATTTTGTTTGTTTATTTTTTGATTTTGATGGGGTGAAGGTGGTATTAGTCGTTATGAGTGAAGCTGACTTGGTTAAGAATCAAAATTTTGGTTCAATGGCTTTTTTTTAAATTTGGTTAATTTGTAAAAGGAAAATGTTATTATAATGTTAGAGTACATAAAGCTTCCCATTAGTTATGTTAGAGTATATAAAAAGCGTACATTAATTCCATATAATTAATTTGTAAAAGGAAAATAAATGTGTTTTCCAGTAATACAGGCTGTTTAAATGTTTGTCAATGAACGTAAATAAATGCAACATAAACTAATGAAAAACGCAACAAATTTTTTTCCAGAAATGACAACATTAATAAAACAAAATACTTCATAACAAGGTAAAACATAAATATTGAGACGTCAAAAGAGAATTAAAACCGTAATCCAAAAAAGTAAAATACATGAAATAAACTAATTAAATAAATAAAAAAAGTGTGTTTATTTGTGTAGTGGAGTGTTTATTCATATTTATTGTGTAAAAAAAAGTAGTGAAAAAATAATATAACTGTTGGAAAAAAATTCATGAAAATGTGAAACTTTAAGGGGGCCCAGCACCTAAAATGAAAGAGCCACAAGCCCATAAATTGGGATTTTTTATTCATTTATGAAGGGGAACATCTGGTGAAAATTTAAAGATTTTTAATTGCTGAGCACTAATTGTACATTTAATCCATAAAGTCAACAAAGTATAAGAGATAAATATGTAAAGTCATGTTTTTTTTGCCCTGTCTATAGGGACTATTTATATATATATTATCTGTTTACTGGGTATATGATCTAGCACTTCTTGCAACCCTATAATTAGTGTTCAATGAATGAACTATTACTTTTATATTTATTATTATTATTATTTTAACTCGTCCTTATTATGTTATTACTTATTTTGATCGCCGACTAGTAAAGTCGTGTTAGAATATGCATAATAAACATTCTGACAAAATGTATATAAAATTGAATTAAAATAAATAAATACTTTAGTGAAAATAAACATGTAAAAAAAATAAAAAATAAATATTTTGTAAATAAAGAAAAATCGCAGCTAAAGCATAAAATCACAAAAAATTAAATTAATGAAATAAAAATTATTTCCTATAAAAACTTTGATTCATTTTGGATAACATTTCCGATGAAACATTAAAATCAAAACAGCTCTTTTCTGCTAATATTCTCTTGGTGTGTGTAATAAACCAATAATCGTTTCAGATGTTTCCTCTGTTTAGTTTTCATAAGTGTAATCTCTGAAAAAATCCTTTCCAGCACTTAATCTTGAATGTAGCAAGATTAATATACCGTTCATAAATTGTGCGCGCGTGAGATGATTTTTTTAAAAATACAAATAAAATAAATATTTCTTGATTAATTTTTATTTTATTAAATTATTTATTGATGAAACTAAAATCCAGTAGATTTTAAGCTATTTGAAGAAAATTTCAGTATTCCCGCAAATGCCTATAAAATACAGTAGATTTACTGGAATTCCCGTAGGAATGGTTTTAATTATTAAAGGAACCGACCAAGGTGGCAGCATGGCAACATGCTGACGTTTAGAGCGGGAGGTACCGAGTTCGAATCTCGACCGAGGCGGGATGGAATTTTTCATTCGGCTAATTATGTACTAAACATACATAAAGTAGTGGGTAATGATTAATAACATCTATGACCCTCCGGCCGGTGTGCAGGATGAGGTTTTAACTGAACGATTCTTCTTAGGAAATCTGCCGAGTCTCCTAGTTACTAATAACCTTAGTCGTTGATGTACTAGGTTAATAAAAAATTGAAATACAATTCAACAATTATTTTTATAAAAAAAAATAAGTTTTCACTCACACACACACAATTATAATTTAAGTATTTAATAAAAAAAAATTACTGTTCAATGGATTGTTGTGCCTATACTTAGACAAATGAAATTTAACAAAACTTTAAATAACATTAAAAACAGATAATAGTTGTTCCGAGAGTTAGGCAACTAAAATTGAAATAAACCTCCTCATTTTGAATTGAAATTATAATATTAAATAATATAAATAATCAAATATAATGTAAAACATATAAAATTGCATAAATTGAAAATTAAACATGAAATAATTACGAATTGACATAATTAATTTGATAATGTAAAGAATTAAAAGAATTACCAATATATCGGTCAAAATTATATTTCAAAAGAATAATAACTGAACTAGATTCAAATTAAAACATGGAGAAACTACTCAGAAGTATTGGGGATATAATTAATTTTTTTACTTCAATTATTACCTATGATATTTAAATGAATTTTTAATATTAAGTTTGTGGTATTAACAAAAAGAAATTTTTACTACGTGTTATTTTTAAGTTAATTAAATAAAATAATAAATTAGATATCTTTACAAAATAATAGATTTGTTATTTGATTATAGGGCCTTTCTATTCACCTGATTTACTGATATCATATCGGTTCTACAATTTAGCAAAATATCACATTTTTTGGTCTAAATATCAGTTCAGCCATTGTGATTTAAGCAATTACTGTTCTATTGGCAAGTGAAGTGATATGTTATTTTGACGTTTATATTAATTTATATTTGTGAAAAGAAAATAAAATATTATTTGAAATGGATTTTGAAAATTATTTTAAAATTAAATAACAAAGATTTTCCCTAAAAAATTAAAAATTAATATAATTTCAAAAAGTATGTGGTTATATGCAACTGATCATATAGTTTTTTTATATCAGTAAATCGGTTCCACAGTTGCTCAAATTTCAGTTCAGTGTCAACTGATATTACCAATAGAACAGTATTTATCACTTCAACATATCAGTTAAAGTGATAAATATCAGTAAATCAGGTCAATAGAAAGGCCCTTATTGTAGTTTTAATTTTCAGTAATTTTGTTTTCAAATTAAATGTGAATATCGCATTTGTCACAAAAAATATACAATAAATATTATTATAACTTAACCTGTTGATTCTGATCTTCTATAACGACTTTTGGCATACAATAGGCATTGATGTATTTTTCCTACGAACTCAATTTCACCAAATGTCGTTGTTACCCAAGCTTCTGTTTTTTGAAAATAAATTATTAAAATAACAACAAATTTATATTAATTGATATAAATTACCTTTCATGCAGGCATATAATTTTAAAGGGTTGAAAGTTGCCCTTGTCACATGATCCATTCATGTTGAATTTAGAAGAGACTTTATCCCTTATAATCATACGAAACACACTATTAATATTTGTGTTTTTCATATTTTTCTTCTTTTGTAGATTGAGTTTCTCTAGTAAGAAATTATGTACATTCTAGTTAAAGTAATGATACCATACTATTTTCATGTGGAATCGATTCTGTTCCAAATTTCTTTCGCAGTTTAATAGTTCTTCTTTTGTTGTTAAAGGTAAATTCACTTCTTCTTCACTCTCCTCAGTGGCATAGACGGTTTTCCTAGCTCCAAGAAGTTGTAGAATATTTTCTAACATCCTGTGAGTTTCTGTATGATAAAATGATTTTATTTAAAAGTTATAATTTTTTTTAAATAATAGGAATTAATACTTAAGTTATCTTCTTCAATTTTTTGTTTTGTTCTCATTTTGTTCATTATTGAGATACAAACTTTGGTCACAATATCTTCAAGTGGAGTAATAGTTTCTTCAATTTCATTCTCTTCAATTGGAGTAGTTTCTTCAATTTTATTCTCTTCAATTAGAGTAGTTTCTTCAATTTCATTCTCTTCAATTGGAACATGCCTCTATATTCTCGAGGGATGTCAATCACTAACAACTCGTCACAAAAAGTTTCTTCCATATCATATTCATGGTAAATATCAGTATTTTTCGATGTAATTTCGAACAACATCACAATATCCTTATTTACATGTGCCTATTTATAAAATAAAATGTAAATATATGTAAGTTTTAAAATTTTACCTTGATTTACAAATTTTGCTGTTGGTAGTTTCAATTCTTCACCTAAATTGATACCCAATTAATATTTCATATTAATAGCCGTATACGCCAAGGCGAATAATACGTTATCCGAGTATAATAAAAAAATTTGGTATGCATCAACACGTATTAGACAATATTTAATCCGAGTGTAGACGTTAATTTTATTTGTTATTTATATTAATATTAGATATATTATTCACTTGCAAAATAATAACATGTAAATCTTTTTTGAATTTTTTATTTAACAAACTTAACTCTACTTTTTACATGTTCATTGTTTCATGTCACTGCATGCATGAACTAACTAATCTTATTTTAAATTGTGCGAAAGAGATCGACAACCCGATGCTATTCGTCGTGTAGATCTCATTCGCTACAGTACTTACTCCCCCCTCAGTCTTCCTGCTGGATACTGTTAATCTCAAAAGCTATTAATTCCTTATACTTCAAATTCAATCAAATCTTGTGTTTCTAATGCAAATAACTTATATATTTATTTGGAACATGCACTTGCCGTCACGATCGTGTTATTTTCGGTGAAACCATCACAATTGCTGGCTTCATTATCTGTTTTTTCAGCAAACTATCATCTATTACTTTAGTTTCTCGATTAAACTTTCCCTTATTTTGATCTTCCTCTGCTTCCTACAATAAATAAGCTGGTTGAAGTCTATCAACTGAAATTACACTTTCTCCTTCTTTATTTTTTAATATGTAAAATTTTTTCTCCCTTTTAATGACTTTGTACGGCCCATCATATGCTGCTTGCAATGGTTTTTTTTACTGCATCATGTCTAACGAAAACATAATCTGCATTCTCAAGATCTTTATGAACAAAAATCGTTTCAGTCGAATGCTGCTCATATACTCTCTTAGTTTTTTGACAAAATCATTACCCATAATCAACTTTTTGTTATTTGTAAAAACTCTCCAGGTAAACGTATTGTTGTACCATGCAACATTTATGACTTTGTAGCATTCAACTCTGGTCTAAAAGCTTTGTTCAATCATGAACAGAAAATATAAACACTGCAATGTAAACCCAGCGTCCAGACGTATCAACTAACCAGCACTTGATAAGACAATTATAATAATATTAAAGAATTCATGTATTATGCAATTATGCATAAAATTAATATTATTAGAATTCTGTTAAGATAATCTTTAAATAATAATATTTTAGAGTTATTAAATATATCATAAGAATTCCTTTTAGATAATATTAAAATATTAATATTTTAATATTTCATGTATTATGCAATTATGCATAAAAATATATGTGAAAAGAATTCTTGTGAGAAATTAATTAATCTTACTTTTTAAATGCTTTGTAATCATTTTTTGTATATATAAACCAAAATTTATATAGAATAAAATTAGTCTGAAAATAACAATCAAAGTGTTATTATTAGCAGCGCAATTGTAGAGAAGGTTCTGGCCCCTATACAGTGGGATTACAATTGTGCCAACAATTACCTAAAGATTTGGACTTACAAACCAAGTCTTTACATGGTCCTTCGAGCCTAAGAAGAACAGGCGTCCATCGAGCTAACAACAGCCAACCGATGAGATTAAGATGAAAAGGCGTCCATCGAGTTAACAACAACCAACCGATGAGATTAAGAAGAAAAGGCGTCCATCGAATTATCAACAACCAACCGATGGGGTATAGTTCTTCGAGTCAAGAAGAACTAAACGAACTTCGAGTCATCAAGAACTGACCGAGTTAATAAAAAGAAAAAATAATCCAAACTTTCCTACCATAAATTGTTTTCTTAGAGAAGGGAATTCCAGCTTGCTGGAATTACTAAGAAAAATATGTCCGTTTCCAATTAAAAAATTGTTTGATCTCAGACAGAGGAATACTCTGGCCGTTTACGGAATTACTGAGAATCAACAATACACAAAATTCCAACTCTCCTACCTAGAATTATTGATCTTAGACAGAGGAATACTCTGGCCCTTTACGGAATTACTAAGAATCAATAATTTCCATATTTAAAATAATTAAATGCAATATTTTAAATGCACCAAAAAAACAGAAACTTGAGGAGCCTAAGAACAACGGGATAATCAACCCAATATAGACACTGTTAAAAAAGGAATGTGGAAGAAAAAAGAAACAGAAACTTGAGGAGCCTAAGTACAACGGGATAATCAACCCAATATAGACACTGTTAAAAAAGGAAATGTGGAAGAAAAAAGAAACAGAAACTTGAGGAGCCTAAGAACAACGGGATAATCAACCCAATATAGATACTGTTAAAAAATGGAAATGTGAGAGGAAAAGCATTTGAATTGGATAATTATTTAATAAAATTTGAGAAAAACCAACACCAAATTATGAAAATCTTTTTAAAAAAGTCAAAGATTAGTATTAAAAGAATTTCAACACTGATAAGAAGAACTACAGTACCTACAACAAAAATAAATTACAAATATTTTTGTCAAACAAGAATACACTACAAATATTCTTGTCAAAAAAAACCTACAGTATATACAACAAAAATACTCAACAAATATTTTTGTTAAACAAGAATACCCTACAAATATTCTTGACGAGACGAACAAAAGTATATACAACAAAAATACACTACAAGTATTTTTGGTCAAAAATACACTACAAGTATTTTTGGTCAAAAATACACTACAAGTATTTTTGGTCAAAAATACAATTCAAATTTTTTGGCAAAACAACACTATATATACAAGTATTTTTTGGTCAATGAAAACATTACAAATTTTTTTTGTTCAAAACAATACTTATTACTACTTATTACAACCAAATAGAATAAGTATATATAGAAATTCAATAAAAGCAATGAAAACAACAAATATTCGCCCCCCGAACCATGCTTGCTTTGTTCAAAAGCAAGCAGATTATTAAAACAGCAACAAATTGGTGGATTAGAAAATGGAATACAAAACTTATGAAACTTGTCAATCAAACAACAACGCAGATTGAAGACTTTATTTAATGCTACAACTTGGAGTCGAACAACAAAAGATTTCTACATAAATTTCTTGATCAAACAACAGCGCAGCTTGAAGACTTTATTTAATGCTACAACTTGGAGTCGAACAACAAAAGATTCTATATAAACTATCAATTAAACAACAACAATATTTGAACACTGTGATGAGATGCCAGTTCAACAAAGCAGCAAGAAATTATATCGTCGTTTTCTATCAATAGAACATTAATTGATAAATTGCAATAATCAAAATGTTTGCCAAATTTATCATACACATGTGGCTGACAACGGAGAGCAGAACCGGTCTAACTAATGGTGTTTTCCGGAGAACATCGGTAATGTTGCATTCGTACAGAGCAAAACCGACCGATCTATGACAGTTTTACTCTGAGCGCAATTTTGTTTATTGTTTGAGTGGAACAGAAATGGTTTTATAACCTTAAATTTTTTATATATATATTTTTTAATATATGGATAAAACTATGGATAAAAATAATACTACACCAGAGGCTAAATTGATCATAGGTAATTGAGTTAATAATTATTTTATAAAATATAAAAAATTTTTACAGTATTATGTTTTTAGTTTGGTCTGAAGGGGAAACGAAATTACTATTAGATCAATATTCTGAGTATTTACCAGAAGTTGGTCCATTTAAGAAATTTAAATGCAAGAAACAAATGTGGGAAAAAATTTCTGCTGATCTTGCGCGTTTATTGAATGCCAAAAAAGACTGGAAGCAAGTAGAAAACAGATACAAAACCATAATGAAAAGAAAAAAATTTTCAACAATGAATAATAAAAAAAGTGGAACTGAAAGACAAACAATTGAATTTGAAGAAGATATCCGAGCAGTAGCTGCAATAGATGATTCATTAACACCTGAAATACTAATTAGTAATAACTCTGTTTTACGAAAAGAGAAGAACAAACACATGGAAGAAACATCTAGAAAAGCAGCCAAACGTCCAGCCAGTACTATGTTACTAATATCAGCCTTAAAAGAAATGCAAAAGAAGAAGCAAAAGAACGTCGTCACCAAGAAAAAATGGCTCGACTAGATCGACTAGAAATAAGTCTTCAAAATGATAAATAGTTTTATTTTATTTTTCAAATGCTTTATTTTTCTATTAGTTTAACAATGTCCTGATTTTGAATTTGATAAGTTTATGAATTACGTGATTGAACTAGTGATTTTTTTTTGATTATTTTTCTTTAATAAAAATATTATATTTTAGTTTAATTTTCGTTTATTAGTCTACATATCAAGTCTCGTTTTGCTTCACCAAGTCGTTTTAGTTGAATTTCACGAGGATTCTCAAGCCCTTCAGGTTGAATTTCATTATTAACAACTCGATCATCCGTCTCTGGAATTGCATCTTCCAAGAAGTCTTCATGATCAATGCATAAATTATGTAGCACACAACAAGAAATTATAAATTTACTAGCCCTTTCTACGCTTCGAAAATCCATCATAATCAACTGCCTGAATCGTTGTTTTAAAATACCAAAAGTATTTTCTATTTTCACTCTTGTTCTTGAAAATTTAACGTTATAATTTTTCTGTTCATTTGATAAGTTTCCATAATCACGATAGGGTGTCATCAAGTATTCACGAATTGGATATGCTGAGTCACCAAAAATATGATATTTACTACCACAAAGTGAAGGAATTTCGTCTGATATAAATGAGAGACTGTACACACGAGAATCATGAATTTTACTTGGAATTCCGGTAAAAACATCTAAAAATTTTAAATTCGCGTCACAGATTCCCTGCAATGTTATTGACACTTGGTCGTGTCGATTTGTATATGTGCTTCGTATTTTCCCTGTTGGAGTCCTTAATGGCATGTAACTTCCATCAATACATCCAATGACATTCTTAAAACCAGAACTTGTAATCTAAAATTGGAAATAAATAAATAAATGAAACGCAACAAAAATCTACACATAATAACATTTTGAAACGCAGCAGCCACTCTATCTTTTTCTTCAGAAGTTTTTGGAAATTTTATCACTTCTTTAGCTAAATCCATCAAAAACTCGAGAACAGATTTTGTGTTGCGATGGAATGTCGCGTATCCAATGTTGAATAGATTACAAACTTCTCTTATTGAATTTTTATTTCCAGCAAACCTGTAACAATTTATAATGGTTAAGAATTTCCGATCAAAAACCTTATAATTACCATCGTAATTACCACAGAAAAGATAATATGTGAAGTTCTGGTTCTGTTTGAATTGATCCTCCTTTGAATGTCCGCTTTATATAAAAATTTGATTCACTATACTTTGTGATCAACATATCTGCTGTCGCCTTCGATAAACGAAGATTTCTTTTAAACTTTAAAATTAAAACTCTTTTTATAATATAGCAAATATATTGAATTTTTAAAACATTCACCTGATTCTCATTATATTCCCGAATTGTTTGCATAAAGTTTTCAACTCGCGGGACAACCACTTTATCAAATTCAGAAATAGTTTTAATTATTTCATTATAATCATCGTCATCTGAAGACGAACTGTCTATTAATTCCGAAATATAATGTATAAAAGACATTATTATGAACAAATTATTATTTTTAATTAATTTTTAATCCGCAATTAAAAAATATTGTCATTAATATGATAAACAGAAAAAAATATGACAGCGAATTGCCTACTGAACTGTTTGCACTATCTAAATATGGCAGAGCAAGAAATGCAGCATTCATAGAGCTCAAACCTCAGAGTGGAAAACACAAAATTTTAAAAATGCAGCTTTTTTTTATCTCTGGAACACGATGTCAGGGAGAGTGCGGTATGAGTGCGGTATGAGTGCAACATTTTTTGTTCTCCGGAAAACACCATAAGAAAAGTATGCAGAGAAACCTGCCATCAACTCAGAATTACTTGGCCAAGGTTTCTACCATTCCACGAGGTTAATACTAGTGCATTGATAACAACAACAACTACCGATCACACGGAACAATATTTAAGAGTTCTCAAGCTGTGCTCATCACTGAAGACATAGCAAAACGATTGAGATTAAAAAGACAACCTACCTATGTTCAAATTACTGGAATGGGAGGTACCACAAAAATATCAGCACTTGTTTTTACAACTTTATCACAACTAGAACATCAGATGAATAAGCCGATAACAAAAATAAGTTCATTACCAATTGAACATTACAAATTGAAGTAACTGTAATAAAAGTTAAGAATTTTCATCATCACAATAACAACAACAACAGGTGGTAACATAAGGACACCAAATTCAGTACCAAGAGATAACATATTTAATAAAGATGACATTCAAATTGCTGGCCGGGAAATATGCAAATTCAACACAAGATCCAGCAGGAAGTGGTAGTGCTTACCCACCACGATGTACATCATTAACGTTTATAGTTTTCATAACAAGAAAGAGATGATGATCAACACAAGGTGGTAACATATCGGCACCTAAAACAACATCAGCCTAACAAACATGATACTACAGTTTAAGGTGGCCCGGGAGTATGTTCAACCAACTAAACAGAAGAGTTCCATAAGCAGAAAGAAAACAACATTAGTGTACCCATCCTATGGTTCAACATTGATAAAGAAGAACTCAAAACTGCAATACAACAGCAAAAGGATCAAGAAACTTTACCGAAAGCTACACACCATGACGTACATCAGTATGTGATCTCATACTCTGCTTTCATACTAGCAATTCTTTTGGGGATAGCATATACTGTTCGCCGAATATATCTTTCAAGAACTACACGAGGTGGTAACACAAGAGCACCATCGAGCCCAGACTTCGACTTTCAAGCACCAACCGGGAGCTAGGAATGGATCCGGACTTACACTGGAGGCTCGGGAGTATGTTCAATCATGAACAGAAAATATAAACACTGCAATGTAAACCCAGCGTCCTTCGATCCGGACTTACACTGGAGGCCCGGGAGTATGTTCAATCATGAACAGAAAATGTAAACCCAGCGTCCAGACGTATCAACTAACCAGCACTTGATAAGACAATTATAATAATATTAAAGAATTCATGTATTATGCAATTATGCATAAAATTAATATTATTAGAATTCTGTTAAGATAATCTTTAAATAATAATATTTTAGAGTTGATGTATTACGCGATTATGCATAAAAATATATCATAAGAATTCCTTTTAGATAATATTAAAATATTAATATTTTAATATTTCATGTATTATGCAATTATGCATAAAAATATATGTGAAAAGAATTCTTGTGAGAAATTAATTAATCTTACTTTTTAAATGCTTTGTAATCATTTTTTGTATATATAAACCAAAATTTATATAGAATAAAATTAGTCTGAAAATAACAATCAAAGTGTTATTATTAGCAGCGCAATTGTAGAGAAGGTTCTGGCCCCTATACAGTGGGATTACAATTGTGCCAACAATTACCTAAAGATTTGGACTTACAAACCAAGTCTTTACAAGCTTCTCGCATACCTAATAATACCGTAGGTAACTTTTTAGTCCATTTTTCAGTAAAATGAGCTTTCAATGCTGTTTTTATATCCCTATGTCTCTTCTCAATCATACCATTTGCTTGTGGATGATATGGAGTAGTGCGGATATGTTTAATTCTCCTTATCTCTTCCAATTCTCTGAATAGTCTTGACTCGAATTGTCTACCTTGATCTGTAGTTATCAACTCCGGTACTCCAAATCTGGCAATCCATCCAGCATACAATGTTTTTGCATCTGTATCCGCTAACATATTCTCCATTGGAAATACTTCAACCTTTAGTGTTTTTATTGTACCAAATATTTTAATATAATATTTATATTATTTTTACATTGATTACATTACTTATTAACACGATTATAATTTTATTACACTTTCTTATACTTGATAAATTTTTTACGACTGCTCTTCTTCACGTCCAGTTGAGTTGTCTGTTGTAACGAAGATTGAGTCGTCACCCATGACGTAGGTTGGTAGTGTGTGGTCCAAATACTTGATCTGAGCAGCATAGATGATCAAAATGTTGATGATCGAATCCAGTAGTTGCGTGAAGTATGAACCAGACGGTACGCCGGCCTTCACAATATGTGAAGTGGCCGTTTGGAAAAATAACAGGTGTGTATAGGTTTAAAGCGACACAGAATTGAAAGATGGTTTCTTCCATTTCAGTTTCCATAGTCAGCAGTGAACGTATTATAGACCAAGCTAGGTCTAGAAATCCAGTGCATATCGATGCGTCGAATCCAGAGAAGTCAAGACAATAAGCGACGTTATTATCTTGTAGCAAAGAGATGACAGTGTAAGGCATATCTTTGTGAATATCTTTGCCAAGATAGAGCGGTGTATCCGCATTAATCAGGGCAGCAATAAGATTCTGTCCAAGGAGTGTTTCAACTAGTAAGTTGTGAAACGATCTTCCCCAAACGTGTCTTATCTTGGGAATAGAAAAGTGTGGATCTGGGAGTGCGTCTTCGGTGAAGTAGGCAAGCAGCATGCACATGAAGTCATCTCGTGTGACCTTGGATCCATAGAAATTATGGCCAAGGAAGATGATTTCGGAATAGTTGGTGGTTATCACTGCGCCCAAACTTAACTTCTCGTGGAAACGACGATGATACCAGCATACATTAGAATATCTGTTCTCATTTCTTCTTTGTGAGGTAGATGTTGAACGATTATTTCTATTAGGTGCTGAGCTGGTTTTTTGATAAAGTCAATTCTTCAATTCTCTTAATGATTTGATCTGTGTTTCGCTTCAAATCATCATAAGTTACGTAATTGCAAAATTTTGTTGATTCAGTTGATTCTGTTTTGTTACCAACTGATAGTAGCTCATTAATATATGTTCGCCCTCCAGCTAACTCGATCAAACTATCTGCCATTTGTCCTAATTGATCTAAATCGCCTGTAGATGTGGACAGGAACATTCTTATTTATGATGGTAGACTTCGAATCCAGATATTACGTAAAAACTGTGGACTAACTTCATCACTGGCTAAACTTCTCATTTTTCTCAATAACTGAGATGGACGATCATCGCCTAATTCTAACCCAAAAATTAGTCGCTTTATTTTTATTTGTTCTGATTCAGTATAAATGTCTTGAAGTCTTTTTTTTATATTCGACAATTTACTTAAACTGTGTGGATATTCTAAAATATCACTTATTTCGGACACTACTATCAAGCGCAGCTACAATTGCATGATATTTTTCTGCATCACTGGTCACGTTATTACTAGTAAATATCGATTCGACATGCACAAAATAAGCATTTGGTTGTGATTTCCAAAATTGAGGAAGAACTACTGGCTTGCGTCGATAAAAAACTGAAGATTTTTCTCCATCTAATTCATTTAATTTTCGCACTGGATTCATTTCCCTTGGCAAAAATAAATTATTTGATAGTTGTGGATAACTTGTACTAGTTGGTGTTGATAACTCCTTAAATGCTCTGTTCTCTTCAAAGGGATTTTCCAAATTCATCGTGTTGGGAACGGGATGCTCATTCTTAAATTTTTGTTCGTCATGCTTTATGTTCAATAATGAAGATACGGGTTTTCTTATTACTGAAGGTTTAAAAAAGGTATTTGGTTCACTATAACGCGGTTGCTGTTCAATATCGCTTGATGCATGTTTTTCATACAAATTAGGTTTGATGTTTTTTCTGCTACATCATACTTATCCATATATTCAAAAGATAGATCTGGATGAAAATTAGATCCAACAAATTTAGAATCATGCTCAACATATGTTGCATATAACTCAGGATTCTCGATGATATTTTCTAGGGATTTTTCTGTTAAATTCTGTATCATCAGGATTATTTGTCGCCTCTATATTTACGAAAAATGAAGGTTGTACTCCATGAGGCGAGATAACCCTTTTATTCGGAGGTGTTCGATACATCTTTATTGCTACTGATGCACTTGATTAAACCAAATTACTTTTTTCACTGTTAACTTCTTTTATGCTCACCCACGTTGTTTTTGACAATGTGCTTTATATTTAACAAAAAAATATGTGATGTTATGTAATCAATCACGTCGGGGTCACCATTTATTTAGTGTTTTTATTGTACCAAATATTTTAATATAATATTTATATTATTTTTACATTGATTACATTACTTATTAACACGATTATAATTTTATTACACTTTCTTATACTTGATAAATTTTTTACGACTGCTCTTCTTCACGTCCAGTTGAGTTGTCTGTTGTAACGAAGATTGAGTCGTCACCCATGACGTAGGTTGGTAGTGTGTGGTCCAAATACTTGATCTGAGCAGCATAGATGATCAAAATGTTGATGATCGAATCCAGTAGTTGCGTGAAGTATGAACCAGACGGTACGCCGGCCTTCACAATATGTGAAGTGGCCGTTTGGAAAAATAACAGGTGTGTATAGGTTTAAAGCGACACAGAATTGAAAGATGGTTTCTTCCATTTCAGTTTCCATAGTCAGCAGTGAACGTATTATAGACCAAGCTAGGTCTAGAAATCCAGTGCATATCGATGCGTCGAATCCAGAGAAGTCAAGACAATAAGCGACGTTATTATCTTGTAGCAAAGAGATGACAGTGTAAGGCATATCTTTGTGAATATCTTTGCCAAGATAGAGCGGTGTATCCGCATTAATCAGGGCAGCAATAAGATTCTGTCCAAGGAGTGTTTCAACTAGTAAGTTGTGAAACGATCTTCCCCAAACGTGTCTTATCTTGGGAATAGAAAAGTGTGGATCTGGGAGTGCGTCTTCGGTGAAGTAGGCAAGCAGCATGCACATGAAGTCATCTCGTGTGACCTTGGATCCATAGAAATTATGGCCAAGGAAGATGATTTCGGAATAGTTGGTGGTTATCACTGCGCCCAAACTTAACTTCTCGTGGAAACGACGATGATACCAGCATACATTAGAATATCTGTTCTCATTTCTTCTTTGTGAGGTAGATGTTGAACGGTTATTTCTATTAGGTGCTGAGCTGGTTTTTTGATAAAGTCAATTCTTCAATTCTCTTAATGATTTGATCTGTGTTTCGCTTCAAATCATCATAAGTTACGTAATTGCAAAATTTTGTTGATTCAGTTGATTCTGTTTTGTTACCAACTGATAGTAGCTCATTAATATATGTTCGCCCTCCAGCTAACTCGATCAAACTATCTGCCATTTGTCCTAATTGATCTAAATCGCCTGTAGATGTGGACAGGAACATTCTTATTTATGATGGTAGACTTCGAATCCAGATATTACGTAAAAACTGTGGACTAACTTCATCACTGGCTAAACTTCTCATTTTTCTCAATAACTGAGATGGACGATCATCGCCTAATTCTAACCCAAAAATTAGTCGCTTTATTTTTATTTGTTCTGATTCAGTATAAATGTCTTGAAGTCTTTTTTTTATATTCGACAATTTACTTAAACTGTGTGGATATTCTAAAATATCACTTATTTCGGACACTACTATCAAGCGCAGCTACAATTGCATGATATTTTTCTGCATCACTGGTCACGTTATTACTAGTAAATATCGATTCGACATGCACAAAATAAGCATTTGGTTGTGATTTCCAAAATTGAGGAAGAACTACTGGCTTGCGTCGATAAAAAACTGAAGATTTTTCTCCATCTAATTCATTTAATTTTCGCACTGGATTCATTTCCCTTGGCAAAAATAAATTATTTGATAGTTGTGGATAACTTGTACTAGTTGGTGTTGATAACTCCTTAAATGCTCTGTTCTCTTCAAAGGGATTTTCCAAATTCATCGTGTTGGGAACGGGATGCTCATTCTTAAATTTTTGTTCGTCATGCTTTATGTTCAATAATGAAGATACGGGTTTTCTTATTACTGAAGGTTTAAAAAAGGTATTTGGTTCACTATAACGCGGTTGCTGTTCAATATCGCTTGATGCATGTTTTTCATACAAATTAGGTTTGATGTTTTTTCTGCTACATCATACTTATCCATATATTCAAAAGATAGATCTGGATGAAAATTAGATCCAACAAATTTAGAATCATGCTCAACATATGTTGCATATAACTCAGGATTCTCGATGATATTTTCTAGGGATTTTTCTGTTAAATTCTGTATCATCAGGATTATTTGTCGCCTCTATATTTACGAAAAATGAAGGTTGTACTCCATGAGGCGAGATAACCCTTTTATTCGGAGGTGTTCGATACATCTTTATTGCTACTGATGCACTTGATTAAACCAAATTACTTTTTTCACTGTTCACTTCTTTTATGCTCACCCACGTTGTTTTTGACAATGTGCTTTATATTTAACAAAAAAATATGTGATGTTATGTAATCAATCACGTCGGGGTCACCATTTATTTAGTGTTTTTATTGTACCAAATATTTTAATATAATATTTATATTATTTTTACATTGATTACATTACTTATTAACACGATTATAATTTTATTACACTTTCTTATACTTGATAAATTTTTTATGACTGCTCTTCTTCACGTCCAGTTGAGTTGTCTGTTGTGACGAATATTGAGTCGTCACCCATGACGTACGTCGGTAGTGTGTGGTCCAAATACTTGATCTGAGCAGCATAGATGATCAAAATGTTGATGATCGAATCCCGTAGTTGCGTGAAGTATGAACCAGACGGTACGCCGGCCTTCACAATATGTGAAGTGGCCGTTTGGAAAAATAACAGGTGTGTATAGGTTTAAAGCGACACAGAATTGAAAGATGGTTTCTTCCATTTCAGTTTCCATAATCAGCAGTGAACGTATTATAGACCAAGCTAGGTCTAGAAATCCAGTGCATATCGATGCGTCGAATCCAGAGAAGTCAAGACAATAAGCGACGTTATTATCTTGTAGCAAAGTGATGACAGTGTAAGGCATATCTTTGTGAATATCTTTGCCAAGATAGAGCGGTGTATCCGCATTAATCAGGGCAGCAATAAGATTCTGTCCAAGGAGTGTTTCAACTAGTAAGTTGTGAAACGATCTTCCCCAAACGTGTCTTATCTTGGGAATAGAAAAGTGTGGATATGGGATTGCGTCTTCGGTGAAGTAGGCAAGCAGCATGCACATGAAGTCATCTTTTGTGACCATTAGAAATTATGGCCGAGCAAGATGATTTCGGAATAGTTGGTGGTTATCACTGATTTCTTTTGATTCAAGTGTAAACTATAATAACTGAAGAATTTAGTTAACTCTTCAATTTTGAGGGAGTTGTCTTCTTTTGTTCTCTTTTTCGTCTCTTTTTGTCTCACTTCATGATTTCATGTGACCTTCCGTCAGGTGAATGCGATGTTCTATATTACCAGTCATGCGATGTTCTATGTCACCAGTCATGCGATGTTCTATGTCACCACAAACCCATCTTGAAAATCTATCAATTGCCTTAAACAATATGCATAACCCTCTGATATGGGCAATAGTCCAACTATACCAACATTAATGTGCTTAAATCTTTCATCCGGAATCTCAAATTTACCATACTTAGATTTTGTATGACGTCGTATTTTAACTTTTTGACATGCTAGACATGCTTTTGTCCATTCTGCACAATCTTTCTTTAATGATGGCCATACGAAAGATTTTCTTACTAAATCAATAGAAGTTTTTCTTCCTGGATGGTGTCAGATTATGCTAATTATGAAATACTAATTTTCTTAATGTTTTGGGTACTTCATCACAAAACATCTCTTTCTCGCAACCCGGTATTAATAATTTCTTAAGTTGTTAGTGAATTTTCCGGATTGCTTAACATCTTTCGTAGTTCTGAATCTTCTTCCTGTTCTTTCGTTAACTGCTTACTTCTATTTGACTTGGACAGTAAATCGTCTCTATTCTTGAAAGTGTATCTGCTACAATATTCTCAATTCCTGATACATGCCTTATATTCGTCGAGAATTGACTCAAGAAATCTAAATGCCTCAGCTGTCGAGGTGATGCTTTTTCTGGCTTTTGATTGAATGCAAACGTTAACGGCTTATGATCGGTATATATCACGAATTCTCGCCCTTCCTTGTAGTGTATTGAAAGACAGTTCAGAATATAATGATTTTATTAATGTCTAATTATAATTATTTTTATATACATAGTACTAGATTATTTTGATAATAAATCTCTACAATATTTATAGTACTAGATTAAGAATATGATATCATATTCTACATCTCCCTAACAAGTAACAAAATACTATTTACGTTTATTTATAACCTATTAGCATAATTAAATTATACGACAAAATAATATTTAAAATTATTTACAAACTATTAGCATAATTAAAAGAATTATACAATTTCCTTCTTAATTATTATTTTTTATTTATTATATATCTTTCCATTTCTAGTCTTAGAACACTGGTATAAGTTATTGGAATTTAAATTTTCATTTGGATGAGGCATTTTTGGATTTGTAATATTATTCCTTAAAAATGAAGTGTTTCGTCTTATTGTGTTACCGACATTATCGCGACAAATAAATGATCGAGGTGTGTGCCATTCTTGTTCTGTTTCGGATATAAAGGACTGGAAGTTATAATTTCGAAATTCCATAACTTCGCAAATTGATGGCACTCATATGAGTTAAATGGCACATTATCAGCAATAAGCGTATTTGGGATACCAAATGTTGCAAAAATGTCAGCCCAATTTCTTATTATTTCTACAGAGGATTTGTTTTTTAATTTTCGAACCTCAATCCACTTGGAAAAATAATCTACAACTATCAAATATGACTTACTTGAAAATTCAAAAATATCACAACCTACTTTTAAAAATGGAATCAATGGTATTTCATGTGAAATTAACGGTTCTTTAACATTAGATGAACAAAATTGTTGGCAAAGGCTACAGCTAGCTACCATTTTTTCGATTTGGTCATTGATTCCTGTCCAGTATAAAAGTTCCCTAGCCCTATTTTTTGTATTAACTATATCCAAATGCGACTCATGCAGTAACTTAAGCATCATGGGCCGTAGCGATACAGGAACTGTAATTCTATTATCCAAAAATAATAATCCATCTTCAACAAACATATTTATAATAAAATTTCAATTCTTCTGCAATTTTGCTCTTATGTTTTGGCCATCCTTTGTGACATATTACCAATAATTGTTTTAAAATATCATCATTTTGTGTTTCTTTTTGAAATAACTTTTGTTTTTCTATACTAACATTTATTGATAAAACCGAGTCTGAAATCGTTTCATCTTCTTCTTCATACGTAGTATTTTGAAAATGTCTCGACAAATAGTCCGCAATATACAAGTATTTGCCAGGCATATATTTTAATTTAATATCATAATTCATTAATTTTATTCCTTTTCCATTATTGGAATCAGCGGCTTATGGTCGCTATTTATTATAACCGATCTTCCGAAAATATAATAGTGAAATTTCTTACTTAGCATCAGTTTGAATTGTAATGTCACGATTTGGATCAAATAATCTCAAGAATGGAGCCGTACTAATTTTTTCTTTGATTTTCTTTATACAATCCGAATGGACTTCCGACCATTGAAAAAGTATATCTTTCTTTAATAGATCTCGCAATGGACCTGTTAACTCTGCTAAATTCGGTATAAAGTTTCTGACATAATTTATCATACCTAAAAATGACTGAAGGTCTTTTTTACATTCAGGATTTTTTAAACGAGTAATAGCTTCAACTCGAGTAGTGTCTGGTTTCATACCATCGTTTGAAAATATATGCCCCAAATACCCAACTTCTGATACTCGAAATTGAAATTTTTTAGAATTAAATTTAATATTCAATAAACGTGCTCGTTGAATTACTTTGTTTAATATTAAATCTATTGTTTTCCCCGCAATCAGAATGTCATCTATATATACTAGAACACCAGGAATTTCACCAAAATTTTCTTCATTAAACGTTTGAAACAATTCGGGTGCTGTTGATAACCCAAATGGTAATCTATTGAATTCAAAGTTTCCAAAAGGTGTACTAAAGGTACACAACTTCTTTGATTCAGGTGCTAATTCAACTTGCCAAAATCCATCTTTTAAATCCAAAACCGAAAAAAAATTTGCATTACCAATTTTCATTGTAATTTCCTTCAGTGCTGGAATTAAAAAATGCTGTTTTTTTACATACACCAATACCTCACTTTGCGTCGTGGTTACGTTCCAAAAAAACACGACGCAAAGTGAATTATGATTTTCTATAGCAACCCATGTAAAGATCGAAGATAGGTTCCAGGGTTACGAAAATACTACTTTTTAAAAAGAAAATTGAACAAAGTAAACATTTAAAAAACAAAAATAATATAAAATTTTATTACATACATACAAAAAACAAAAAAAAAAACAAATTCAATTAAAACAAAATAAAATATTCAATTAATTTATAAAAAACAAAATAAAAATTAATCACTGTCTGATGAGTCCATAGTGGCTGTTGTCGTAAGTCGGCTTTCTTTCACAAAAAATTGGTCCAATGTTTGCTGAACAGTTTTTTTTTCAACGTAAAATAAATTTCCTTGTACCCAAAACAACGCAACTTCGAAAATCTAACGACGCACAGTGAAAATTAGTACTAATTCAGCAGCGACGCTACTTCAAAAAAACGCAAAACGAAACGACGCAAAGCGAGGTATTGGTGTATTTCTTTAATTCTCTAGGGTCCAAACCAGTGTTGTCGTTTTCGAAAATTCAATTGGAGTAGATCCCAACAAACAAAAGTAGCAGATAGTAGTAGAAAAAAAATGAGACAAAATTACGTTTTCTTTACATGAAAAAGTTGTATATACTACTATTATATATAGGAATAAATATTCAAATTTTTAAAGTTCAGTTAAATTTATTTATATAAAAAAATAAATTATAAAATTAATATAATTAAATAAAGCAGACAAAAAAAATGACTAAAAAATGAAATTTAACAAAAAATAATAAAGTTAAACATATCACAAACAAAAAATATAACGATTTTAAAAACAAATAAATATGTGCGTTGTATTGATTGAATCAATAAAATAATCAATGGAAATTAATAAATAAGAAATGTGACACTTCATTGTAAATTATATAGGCATAATAATTATCCCTTAAACACAGTCTTAATAGTATCATCCGAAATATCCCATTTCGCTGCTGATGAATTTCTAATTAATTCTTTTGTCGAAATGATGTTACTGACTGTTGACACATGTAGTCTGTTATATTGTGATTAAGATAAGTTTAATATAAGCGCCATGTGTATTTGTAAGCGTTATATCTATGTAAGCGCCCTGTCTATGTAAGCGCAGTCGATACAATTGTAGATGACTTATGTCATGTTAAAATAAAGCGATTCTGCATTCTGATGAGATCGAGTAAACATCTGGTTTATACATATATAACAATTGGCGACGAGGAAAACAATTAAGGAAATTCACACGCGGTATTCTGAATCTGGACAAGGAGTTGTGGTAAGAAAATAAATAAATTTACCATGGCTACAAACAAGCAATTATTTGAAATTGATGATGATTTCATAATATTCGAAGAAAGATTGAAATTGTGGTTTGTAGCAAACAAAATAATTGAGGAAGAATTAAAAAAATCCCATTTATTAACAACAATAAGTACCGAGGTGTACAAACTGTTGAGAAATCAATGCGCTCCAAGTGTGCCGAAAGATAAAGAGTACAGTGAATTAGTAAAGTTATTGTTCGCGCAATTTGTAACAAAGAAATCACTATTTCGTGAAAGAAGAAAATTTTACGAGGCGACGCAACGTGAAGGAGACAAGGTTATGGACTTTTTCCACAGGATCAAATCACTTACCGTCGAATGTGAATTTGATAATGGAAACATGAACTCCATTTTAGTAGACAAATTTGTGTGTGGATTGATGAAAGGAGCAGTCTACGAAAGATTATGTGAGGTGGACAAAACTGTGCAACTAGAAAAGTGTTTGGAAATTGCAGTCATAAAAGAAACAGTACTAGAAGACAGAATTGACAAAGCATTTCCAGTGCACAAAATAAAAAAATTTTGGAATAAAAAACCAGAAGGTGGACGCGATCAAAAAAAATGTGCAGTCTGTGGTCTGTATGGCAGTCACAATGGAGCACAGTGCAAGTATGCCAAATACAAGTGCAACAAATGTAGCAGAATAGGTCATCTAGCTAAAGTGTGTAAACAAGGCAGTAGCAGAAGGTTTAAAAGAGATGTGTTGGCGATTGAAGAAAAGCACGTGGACAAACAACAAGATGAGGTCAACTCAATGGAACTTTTTAAAATGGACGAAGGAGAGTATTATTATATGAACAATAATGTATCTTCTAATAATGTATTTAATTGTAATTTTAGGTTGTTCACAGTGACTTTGATGGTAAACAATATTGAGATGCCATTTGAAATCGATTCGGGATCCGCTATATCAGCAATGCCGTACACTCTTTTCATGGAAAAATTCTCAAACATTGGTATAGATAAGTGTCAATCAACATTAAAATCCTACAATGGCGCCGTCATTAAAACGGAAGGAACGTTCAAAGCAGAAGTAAAGCACAACAGTAAGAATATTAAATTAAATTTGGTTATTGTTAGGCATGGTTGTAGACCATTGTTAGGACGTGATGGCATGAGATTATTAGGATTTGATATTAAAAATATTAACCAAATTTGGAAAGGGAATTTAGAAAGTTTGTTAGAAAAGTTTGAGGAACTTTTCAGCAAATCTCTAGGATGTTACAAATTTTCGAAAGTTAAATTAGATCTGGAAGGAGTACCATTTGCCTATAGAGAGAAGCTAGATCAGGAACTGGACAGGTTGGAAGAGTTGGGAATTATTAGAAAAGTTGACACGTCACAATGGGGAACACCATTGGTGACAGTACCAAAAAGCGATGGGTCATTAAGGGTATGCGCAGATTATTCGGTGACAATAAATAAAAACTTAAAGGATGAAAATTACCCACTTCCAAAAATAAATGATATATTCCAAAAATTGCAGGGTGGTTCAAAATTTAGTAAAATAGATTTAAGCCAAGCTTATCATCAGTTAGAGGTAGATAGTGAATCAAAAAAAATACTGGCATGGTCGACACATAAAGGCATATACGAAGTGAATCGCTTACCATTTGGATGCAAACCAAATTCAGCCATTTTTCAGGCAATAATAGACAAGACACTCGTAGGATGTAAAGGAACAGTGGTATTTATAGACGATATTGTTGTGACTGGTAAAACAGAGCATGAGCATTTAAGAAACTTGGAAGAAGTATTTGGTAAATTACAAAATGCAGGTTTTACAGTCAACAAGCAAAAATGCGTATTTTTTCAAAGTAAGATAAAATATTTAGGATTTATCATTGATGAAATTGGTCTGCATAAGGATGATGATAAAGTAAGAGCGATTACAAAAATGCCTAGGCCAGAAACAAAAACGCAAATAAAAGCATTTTGTGGTTTAGTTAATTATTATGCAAGGTTTATTAGGAATGTTTCATCCATTTTGAAACCTATGTATGAAATATTGAGTATGAATGAATTTCAGTGGAACGATAGATGCGAAAGGTCATTGAATGAAATAAAAAGAATAGTGGTGTCAGATGTAGTTCTGGTACATTATGATCAAAATCTTAAAGTTAGGTTAACAACTGACGCATCGGAGTATGGCATTGGTGCATGTTTGTCACATGTATATGATGATGGTCAGGAAAAACCAATAAGTTTTGTATCAAGAACTTTGACAAAATCAGAAAAAAGGTATTCAATGACGGATAAAGAAGCGCTCGCAATTTATTTTAGTGTAAAAAAATTTGAGCAATATATAATTGGTAGAAAATTTGAAATTAAAACAGACCATAAGTCACTTATTTATATATTTGGAAAAAAAAAAAGGCATCCCGGTTATGGCAGCAAGTAGGTTGCAAAGGTGGATGATATATTTATCGAGTTTCAATTTTAGTATTGGCTATGTGCCAGGGAAAAACAACGCATGTGCAGATGCATTGTCGCGTTTAGTTAACAGTCAGAATGAAATTGAATCTGAGCAAGAAGAAGATTATTCGTATTTAAACTTTGTACAGAAAGAATTTATTAAACCCATTAGAGGTAATGATGTAGCCAGGCAGTCACAAAATGATGAATTAATTAGTAAGGTCATAGGATATGTTCAGAAAGGCTGGCCAAACGAAAAGAAATGTGGGGAAAAGTTTAAATCGTATTTCGATAAGAGGCTAGAGCTTAATGTTGAATCAGGAATTCTTATGTGGGGCTACAGGGTTGTAATTCCAACAAAATTTAGGGAATCATTATTAAAAGAAGTTCACAGTAACCACATGGGTATTGTGAAGACTAAGTCATTAATTAGATCATATTTTTGGTGGCCAGGAATTGATCAGGAGACTGAAAATTATATTAAATCCTGTAAAATATGTAGAGAAAACCAGTCTAACCCAAACAAAGTAGAATCTATTCCGTGGAAACAGTCGGAATATCCATTTGATAGAATACATATTGATTTCTGTGGTCCAATCAATAATTTAAATTTTCTTGTAGTGATAGACGCATTTTCGAAATGGTTAGAAGTGTATCCGATGAAGTGCATAACGTCCGAACGAACAATAGAGGCTTTAAAAAAAATATTTGCTAGATTTGGTGTACCTAACACAATAGTATCGGACAATGGGAGAAGCTTTGTAGCACATGAATTCAAAGAATTTTGTGAACGAAATGCTATAAAACACATAACGTCTCCGCCTTACCATCCGCAATCTAACGGGCAGGCGGAAAATTCAGTTAAAACGTTTAAAAATGCGCTAAGAAAATTGTTAGAGGAAGAAAATTGCAAAAATGAGAAAATTAATTGTATAGTTCAAAAGTTTTTATATTGGAATAGAAACACAATACACAGTTCTACAAACAAAACTCCTTTTGAGTTGGTGTTTAATAGAAAGCCAAACCTTAGATGGAAACATTTAAGAGAAGTAGAGAAAGAATTAGGCGGCGTACATAACAAACAAAATGTAAAAAGATTAAAGATTAAAGACATTGTCTGGATAAAAGACGTAGTAAAAAATAAATGGATAAAAGGCGAAATTGCTGAAATAGAAAATCAGAATATCTATAGGATAAATATAGAGGGAAACAAAATAGTTAGGAATCATGCAGATCACGTTAGTGTAGGTATGCTAGATAAAAATGACGAGGCCATTGAAGGAACAAGTATTAAAAATAGAACTAGTTGGGTTCCCAAGATGCCAATGGTGGAGAATAAGAATAATGACGAAGCTATAGTGGATAGAGTTTCGGTGGAAGAGAGTAGTGCAGTGGTTGCGATGATACCAAGCAAAAAAAATGTTGAAACAGTAACATCTAATTGTCCATCAGAGTCATTGATGAGCAGACCTAAACGGGACATAAAAAAACCAATAAAATTAAATTTATAAATAATGTATAATTGGTATTACGAAGATAATACAGTCAAATAATAATATAGAATATTATAATATTTATAAACTATAATTTAAGTAATGTAATATGTTAACTAAGGTTATAATAATTATAAAATATAATTAAGTAATGTAATATGGTAACTAAGTTAAATCCCAAAAATAAAAAAGGGAAATGTTATATTGTGTTTAAGATAAGTTTAATATAAGCGCCATGTATATTTGTAAGCGTTATATCTATGTAAGCGTTATATCTATGTAAGCGCCCTGTCTATGTAAGCGCAGTCGATACAATTGTAGATGACTTATGTCATGTTAAAATAAAGCGATTCTGCATTCTGATGTGATCGAGTAAACATCTGGTTTATACATATATAACATAGTCTATTTGTTTTTTTGTTTTTAATAAAAAATACTGTAGAAAATATGCGTTCTCCTGCAGCGCTACTGTGTGGTAAACAAAATAATGGTTTAATAAATTGAATTAAACTTTCAAAAATTGGTTCATTTGCAGCATTTTTCATCAGAGAAACTTCAGTCCAATAATCTTCGACACTTAAATTTGAATCAACCATATTTTGAGATTTCAATAATCTCCATTCATTGTTTATATCGTCTCGTTTTTCAGGTTGGATTATGTCAGGAAATGAATTAAACAGTGACAACATGCTGAGAGATTCACATTTCGGATCCAATAGTGTTAGACTTTGTAGTTTAGGATCATTGAAATTAATTCTTTTTTTTATCTGTTCAGATAATTCAATGTAATAATTCAAGCAGTTTTTCTTGAAATCAAGAATGTCATTATCTCCTATTTTAAATTTCAATATATGTTCGTCTACTTTTGCTCCAAAATTAATATTTTCAAAATTTAAAAGATTTCTACGAGACGCCACATCAATTTTAGACCAATCATCCGATGGTTTTAATAACTCTGGCTTAACAAAATTTCGTAAAATCGAAACAAAATAAGCTCTTAGCATTGGTAGCAATATATGGATTCTTATTGACTCTGATTGAAATTCTAAATTTATTCTATTTGTTTCTCTTAATATATAAGACAAGAAAAGAAAATATAATTTATAGTAATCATTCATGTGATTAAAATTTTTTGTAGTCAACTCTACATTGTCAAGATCAGCATACGACATAAAATAGAGTTTTAATGGATCCCATTGTTCAAGAATACGATCAACAACTGATAGTAAAGACAACCAACGAGTTGTACAATTTATAAGAATTTTGTGTTTCTTAACGCTAAAATAAATTTGAAATTCTTCAAATTCTTTAATGCGTTTAGTGCTATGACTGAAGAAGAAATGAATATCAGAACATAGCTGTTCTATAAAAATGTTTAATTTTTTTGAAGCCCAATGCATCCCATGACAAACAAATTAGGATTACGATTTGTTAATTTAGCCTGAACTCCATTTAATCTTCCCATCATAACAGATGCATTATCTGCTCCGAGGCCAATTATATTTTGTAGAGGGACATCGTGCTTTAGAAAATGATCTTCAAGAGAATTAAAAATATCGTCAGCGGTTCCACCTGACATGTCAATTAATCCAAAAAAAAAATCTTTCACTTTACAAATCTTTTCATCAAAATGTCTTGTTACCAAAACTAATGATTTATTTGAACTAACGTCCGTAGTTTTGTCAATGATAATTGAAAATGGTTGAGTTTTAAGGTTATCAGCAATATTCTTCATAGAAATTTCACCCAGAGAACGTATAATTTGTGTTGCTTTAGTTTTTCCACATTTCAAATTTTTAGCTATTTCAGAATCTGTGCAAACTGATTGAAGATGAGCTGGTAAATCTTCAATTAAAGAAATCGGTAGGTTGTGTTCTGTTAAAAACATGATTAATTTTAAAATTCCTTTTTGACTACTTTTTATCAATGAATTATGTTTTTGTAAGAACTTATTTTCTGCAATGCTTGAGAGATCTTTTATAGAATTATACGCTTTCTTATGTATACTTGTTTTTTCATGCCGCAGTATGTGAGCTACATTATTTGACATGGATGAATTACAGTAAATACAATAAACTTTGTTTAACTTTTTTTCAATCCATGAAAATTTGGATAACCATTCAACTCGAAATTTTTGTTTGTATTTTTTCTTCTTAATTTCTGATTTTTCAGATCTGCGAATTTAAAAAAAATAAATATTTAACTATAATGCTGATTAAATTATTATACGTTTTTGGAGAATCTTTTTCAGAAAATGTTAAAGACTCAGATTCTGTATCTGAAGACAAACAGACATCGGTTGATGTTGATTTACCATTTTTATTAAAATTTTTCGTTTCTTTAATAAGCCACTTAAAAAAAACAAAAAATAATAATAAAATATATCATTATAAACACAAAAAGCTACTTACTTATCCATTTTGCGGCATTTATTTTATTTTTATTTGTCTGTCAAAATGAAAAACAATTCTTCCGACATAAATTTTGATGTTTATCGATGAAAAATGTTTGAAAAATTAATATCAAGAGAAGGAGCAGATTTTAGACTAAAAGTAGTAGAGGAGTAGAAATAAATAAGTGTAGTACATCTGCTAAAATTGTAGCAGAACGACATCACTGGTCCAAACCACAACCTTCTATATTCATAACCGTGTCACCGTTTTGTGTTAGTATTGGTGCGAGGCTGACAAAAATTATATACAATTTTCGTGAATGAATTTTGTCCTGTTTTATTTCGTTGTTTATAATAATAAAACTAAATAAATTATAAAAGTAAGTGGTTAATAATAATTTTGAAGTGTTTCTAATTGCAATAATATATTTTTTTAATTGTAAACAATATCTACAAGCGATTTATTGTGAATTAAAAAATTTCAAAAAATTTAGGTTATGGTGTTTTCTAAATTATTTTGTGTGATATTATTGAAAAATATGATATAATTTGTGACAATTAAGCTTAGTTTTATATGTTTTGTGGAGTGTTAGTTTATATTTAATATAAACATTATGTTTTTGTGATCATGTTTTCGTTTTTTCCGCTATAATTTACATTTAGAGTAAATTAAAAAATTCACAATAAATATGTAGTACTTATGTTTATGGATGTTGTTTTTTTCAATTATTATTATTGAAAAATGTGATATAATTTCTGTGTTTATGTAGTTTTGTGGAATGTTCGTTTATATTTAATATAAACATCATATTTTTGTATTTCTGTGTAGTTTTGTGCATGAGATAATATAAAAATTTGAGGTTATGGTGTTTTCTAAATTGTTCTGGGTGATATTATTGAATTGAAGAAACTGAAGAGTTAAATCGTGATAATTATAAACGGAACAAGTGTACAATTAGTGCGTGGTGTTTGAAGGGCTGTATCTTCCAGGAAAACGCTACACATAGCAAATGTTCCAGTGTGGGAGTGTAGAGCAACTTATCGAGCTGATGATGAAGCACTAAAAAACTTGTGTGGCCCCCTTATTTTAAGAGCTGGAAGACACTGTTGTACACTCACTATAATGAATAAATTTTTATTGAATTTAAAACGAATATTTTCTATTTTTTAATGTTTTTTTATTATTTTGTTAAGAAAATGTATAAAGTGACATTTTGTTTGTTTATTTTTTGATTTTGATGGGGTGAAGGTGGTATTAGTCGTTATGAGTGAAGCTGACTTGATTAAGAATCCAAATTTTGGTTCAATGGCTTTTTTTTTAAATTTTTTTAATTTGTAAAAGGAAAATGTTATTATAATGTTAGAGTACATAAAGGTTCCCATTAGTTATGTTAGAGTATATAAAAAGCGTACATTAATTCCATATAATTAATTTGTAAAAGGAAAATAAATGTGTTTTCCAGTAATACAGGCTGTTTAAATGTTTGTCAATGAACGTAAATAAATGCAACAATGAAAAACGCTACAAATTTTGTTCCAGAAATGACAACATTAATAAAACAAAATACTTCATAACAAGGTATTATTGTATATTGAGACGTCAAAAGAGAATTAAAAACGTAATCCAAAAAAGTGAAATACATGAAATAAACTAATTAAATAAATAAAAAAAGTGTGTTTATTTGTGTAGTGGAATGTTTATTCATATTTATTGTGTAAAAAAAAGTAGTGAAAAAATAATATAACTGTTGGAAAAAAATTCATGAAAATGTGAAACTTTAAGGGGGCCCAGCACCTAAAATGAAAGAGCCACAAGGCCATAAATTGGGATTTTTTATTCATTTATGAAGGGGAACATCTGGTGAAAAAGATTTTTAATTGCTGAGCACTAATTGTACATTTAATCCTTATAAACAAAAAATGGCTTTAATACGAGACCAGTTGAAACATCTAATAAATAAAAATTCGCAATATTCTACGGACACAATAATTTTAAGTTTTGTTCTGTTCTCCCATTCGTCATCCACATACGAATCTTTAAGAAAATTTTTTATTTTGCCTCATAAACGTCATCTGCAAAGATTGTCTGCTTCCTTTAAAATATCGCCAGAATTCAGAGAACAAAATTTTAAATATTTAAATTATTTAACTAAGGATTTAAGTTATAGTGACCATATTTTTTTCATACCGTTGCGGGACATTATCTTTTTATGTTGATAGTGTGGTTCAAATTAAAATACATACAATAAAAAACTCTTCTGAGAGAGCCAACTGTCTTTCTCTATCTCCAAAGACTGTTCTGCGAAAGAAATTTACCAATTTGCTTGATGAAATAGAACTTTGCAACGATTTTTTATGTTTATCACTAGAAATATGCCTAGTTATATCATTTTTTCCTCCTGCAGCAACAGAAAATTCACTAATACATATTGAGCATTGCGCGAGAAAATCCGTCTTTCCTTTTTTAATGAAAGGAAATTCTTTGCAAAGTGATTCTGTAAGTTTGCTTGATCTTTTTCTTGCAGTCATTCTTTAATGGAAAAATAAATTAAATTTATATATATATTTCAGTATTTTTAGCCCGCCTAACCTTTTTTTTTGCATAAATTTAAAAATAATTAAATCCAAAACACATGCACATCACACCGCAACTATTAATATTTACGAAAAATTAACGTTTGACGTTTGTTATTCTCAAAAGCCTGCTGATTTATATTTTTGGAGAGCGTTCTGAAATATACGTTCTAAAATCTACCGGCTAACTGCTAATATCTATTTATCTATTTGTAGTAAATCGAAACTTCAATAGGAAATATGCGGGACATTTTGCGGGACGCTTTTGATCGCGGGACAACAAAGTAAAATTCGGGACAGTCCCGCGAAATACGGGACGTATGGTCACTATATTTAAGTACTGCAGAGAAAAAAGTTGTTCTAATGATTGACGAAATTTATGTTAGTGGAAATTTGAATTACAAAGGAAAGAAAGTGTCTGGATATGCCGAAAATTGTGATGATTCTGCTAAAACCGTCCAAACGTTTATGATTAGTTCCTGTTTTGGCAGGTTTAAGGAAGTAGTACATTTAGCGCCTGTGAATTCATCCACTTGTAGTGAATTATTAAAATTAACAGAAAAAGTATTACAGGCTGGTTTTCAAATTATTGTTATCATATTGTTATTTAAATTATTGGATAAGGACGGTATTGGAAAATTCCGTAATCGAGATTCTTGTTTTAATTCTGATATCTTTCTTATGTATGACACTGTTCATATTATACAAAATGTAAGAAACAATTGGATCAATGTAAAAAATTGTAATAATTCTTTTGTGTATCCTAATTGGATTACAGGAAAAACGGAAATTGCATCGTTTGATCATATTAGACAAATTTTCCATAAAGAAAAACACTTATTGATAAAAAAGGCTTTCAAATTAAATGAAAAATCTGTATATCCAAAAAATTTAGACAGAATTAAAGTTCGATATGTTGATAATATACTTCATGATAAAAGACGTCCATCTGAAACATCAATTTTTTTCTGCGAATAACCAGAAAGATTTATTGTGTGCTTTAACTTTTATTAGTTTGGAAACTGATACTGATATTAATCTCTCATCAAGCTGTTTATGTGGAACTACATTTAAACAAATATATTCTAGGACAGGTAATGTTATGTGCAATATTATTCTAAATAATTTCGTCAAACAACAAAATGATGAAAAAAATACACAGAATAATAACAAACGAAAATTGAAAACTTTTAAAAAATCAAATGCAAATATTAAAATTGCAAAAACGAACTAATTAGGCTAAAAAACTATAAAATTCTACTATTTTTTTATTCATAACTTTAGTTTTTTTTCTTAAAGAAAATTGTGATTTTTTTAGTTTCTTATTTTATGTTCCTTTATTTATTTATTATTATCCTTTATTTAAGAATAAAATTGTTTTTTTTTTTATATTCATATATTATTATATTATTATTATTATATGTGCAATATATATTAAATCATTATAATTTAATGAAGTGAAATAAATTTGATTTTTTCCCCCAAAAGAATGTTCGTTTTATTATTATTTCAGAAAGTAAAAATATCAGCCTGTTCTGACCCTTGTATGGATTAGTAAGTGAAGCGGTGACACGGCTATGTATATAGAAGGTTGTGGTCCAAACACAAACTTAGATCCCCGTTTTTCTTTTGAACAATGACTAAACTATATACCAATCTCTCGTTTCTTCTACCTTATTAATTATTTTTGTTTTTTGCAATTCTACTAGAGTTTCTAATAATTTCTCTTTTAATTTTAATGGAATACGACGTGGGGGCTTAACAGTTGGATTTGCCTTTTCAGTTAATTCTATTTTATATTTCTTTGGGAACAGTCCTAACCCTTCAAAAACATCTAAATTTTTTATTGTAAAGTCTTCTATGTTACAAATTTTTACTGTTGGAAGATTATGTATTTTCTTTATTAGTCCTAACCTAACAGAACTGTTAAGTCCTAATATCGGTATTAATTCTTCATTCAATACTGTAAATGGTTCTAATGAAATTTCACTCTGATTTTTTCCGACCAAGTTCTCAGCCTAAAATTAGAATTAGAAAAATGTTTTGTGGTATCAGTATTTTTTAATGAATGTATAAAAAAATCATTATTGCTATCATCTTTTGAGAAAGTAATTGATCTAATTTTTTTAAAACTGCATACATTAGCAAAATGATTAAACTTATTACAATTGGAACATTGTTTTCCCCAAGCGGGACAAGATCGTTGTTTATGCTTAAAATTACAGTTACTACATTTCCTGTAATTTTTATTTGATTTTGTTTATATTGAGAGGAATTATTTACATTACTGTTATAGTTATCACGCTGATTATTATTGTTGTTGTAATTATTATTATTTGAAAATTTTTGCATCTTTTATTTGACTTACTTCAGTAAATGAGTCCTGCTTCAAATTATTATAATATAATTCTTGTGCCTCTTCTCCGAGTGCATTTAAGAAAGTTGCAATTTGAATATTTTGTTCTTTCGCATTAATTCCAGTGGCGGTTTTAAAAATTTCATAAGCTCTGCTAAATTTTCTCCAATTATCTGCTAGCTTTCCTTGTAAGCTAAGATCGCTTACTTTCTTTATGTGATCCATGCTTATATATTGTTCAGCTTTACAATATTTTCTTGGCCTTCCAACACCACGTGTATTTTTATTCTTTGTTTTAATTTTTTTTTTTTTCTTTAATAATGCCCATTTGCTGTTTGAATTTATTCTTTATTTATTATTGTTTCACTTTTTTACATATATATTTTTATTTTTTTCTGTTCTTTGCATAGGCATACCGACTGCGCCATGTAGTGTATTGAAAGACAGTTCAAAATATAATGATTTTATTAATGTCTAATTATAATTATTTTTATATACATAGTACAAGATTATTTTGATAATAAATCTCTACAATATTTATGGTACTAGATTAAGAATATGATATCATATTCTACACTTCCAGCATGTGTCTAAAGTGCTTCACTGTCGAATATGCTGCTAGAAGCTCTCTATCATATGCACTATACTTTTGCTGTGCAGCATATAATTTCCTTGAGAAAAAACCAAGCGGGGAAATTTCATTTCCTTCTTGCTGTTGTATCACTCCCCCCATCACTACATCCGATGCATCAACCATCACTACAATGGGTTTTTTTACATTTGGATGCACTAAGAGTGTAGCTTCTGCCAAACTATCTTTACAATTCTTCAAAGCCAGCCTCAACTTGTCGCTCCACTCTATCTTGGTCTTATCATTCTTTTTATTATCTTGTATTAATTCCAATAATGGCAATTGTATTTCTGATGCCCTACGTATACATCTGTGATAAAAATTTACCATCGCTAAGAACCTGCGCATTGTCGGTTCCGGAAACTCTATTATTGCAGAGACTTTCTCCTATAAAGGTTTCATCCATTCTCTGTGACCAGATAGCCTATAAAGCGTACCTGTTTCTTTCCGAAACAACATTTTGCTACATTAATGATAATATTCTTTTCGTTTAATCTGCTTAAAACCTCTCTTAGATGTTTCAAATGTTGTTCTTCGTCTTCGGATGCCACTAGTACATCATCAAGATATGCAAATACACAATCTAATTTATTAAAAACTTCATTGATAAATCTTTGGAATGTCTGTGCTGCGTTCCTCAACCCAAACGTCATTTTAATAAATTCAAACAAACCAAATGGTGTGATTATCGCTGTTTTTGGAATGTCCTCCTCCTTTATATTTATCATCAAATGATAATAAGTCTAGGTCCTGAGAAATTTCGATTTTCTATGGTGTCGAGGCGAATATTTTGAGCTTCTGGTTGGTCAGAAATTAATATTATAGGTACATTATGAAAGTTTTGACTTTTATTATACAATCACTGGGTCTGACCATAGCTAGAACAAACTAATACATATAAACCTCGAGGAACAAATTCACCTCATGGAGGAACAAATTAACCTTAACGAATAGATCGTCAAGTTGATATTTCTTTGTTCGAAAATGGGACGTACGATCTTTTGACCAGGAAAAATTACCTTCTTCGGTAAATTTTTTCGATTTTCGTCGAAAATATTGACGAATTTATCACGTGACATTTTTGTTGATATTTTTATTTATTACAATTAAAACTACAGTGGCCAAAATAATTAAAATATTAATAAAAATTTTAGTAATATGAAAATTAATAATTATGGATACAAGCAAAACAAATATATTTATTATTATTTATAATTAATTATTAACATCATTCGATGTTTAGTGACTCAATATTGAATTTAAATTACGTTTTTTTTATTAGGATGTTAGTTCAGACATTTTGAAAATAATTATAAATTTTATTCAAGATAAGCCATTTTTGTATAATTGTCGACCACCAAAAATATCAATCCGATAAAAGGATAAAAATTACTAAACCAATAAGTATTATTTATTTTAATATTAAATAATAATTTATATTTGTATTTTTGACTTCACAAAATTTCTTTCGTCAACTTTAGAATTTTGACATTTCATATTCAACACAAGAGTATTGTATACTCACTCACACAAACAAGAAAATATTAAATGAAACGATATATTTCATCAAAAATGCACCTGAGGTTCAAAAATTGTTGTTCCTATAGTCTTTTTATATGCTCCTGCTGTTCTTGCTATGGTCGGGCGGACTGGGAATACTTATTCAATAATTTTTTTTTTCAATTACAAAATTTGGGAATTCGCTATTTTGACGAAACATGGTGGTGTATAGGCTAATTTTTTGTCTACAAATATTAAATTATCCGATAAATTAATATTACGAATCAAAAATAAATGATGAATCTTTAATTCACTGGACGGTATTTTTTTTTTTTTAATTATTTGCCATTTTATGATTTTTTGAAAATGGCCCATTTTGTTGAACTTTGAAGGCACGTTATCGGTCGAGATCGTGAGAAATTTATTGTGTTTCTAATTTATTATTGAAATTTGAACTTTCCTTTATGATAATTAATTATAAATTGAATTATTTGATGCAATATTTGTAAAGTTATTAAGTGTTTAAAAGTTATTGTTTTTTATGTTTTTTTAATTATAAAATTGGTTAAAATGGGATTCCCCAAAATTTTATAAGAATTAGTTCCACTGATCTAGCTTAGAGGGCATCGCATGGAAAAAAGTAATTTATTTGTTAAAAAATTGCACCATCTTCTTTCAGTAAATGCAAATATCATTTAAATAAATATTTGTATTTTCAATCAGCTGATAAATATAAAATATTGTTTATGTTTGGATGTATCATATCAATCATATCAATGTGTGCGTATTTTTGTATAGCGTTTCATCAGCATGATCTATTTCTTCTGTTCTATAGAAGGAGCGTGAAGGAGATAAAAGAATAGTTTTATTTTATTCAAAATGATAATTCAATAATTTCATATCAATGTGTGTGTATTTTTTGTTTCATAAGGATTTTGTAATTCTCTATAATAAGCGTGACGGAGATAGGAGAACTATTAATGAAATAGTTTTATTTTATTCGAAATTATTGTTATTATTTTATAACTCCAATATTTATTGAGCTGGAAAATTTAATTTCAATAGTAGAAAACAAAAAAGACTTTATTAGTATTTTGAATTTATTATTTAAAAATTTTTTAATAAGAGTACATTATAAAGAAATGAAAAATATTTGAAAAACATTTATTTTTTTTACTTATTATTTATTTTGATTTTGATTTTTAATTTTTTCGAATCAGCTGTTGGTTCAATCTAATATGCGCATATGTGTGTGTAATTTTGGTAACGCGTTGCAAGTGTATTTTGTTTTTCTTCTATGAATGTAAGAGAGATAGAAGAACGATAGAATGATAAGTGTTTTTTGTATGTAAAGATTAACAAAAAGCTAAAGAAGAGTGCACATTATATTTAAATTATATAATTGGTACGGTATTAAATATTTTATCTTTTTCAGTTTTAAAACATAAATGTATTTAAATTTTAAAAAGTTAAAAGCAATTATCGACCTTATGATGTAAGAATTTCATACCATTTATTGTGAATTATTGTGAATTTCTCTCTGGATACGAATCAATTTATTGGTAGCAAAAAATTAAATTAAAAAAATTTAAATACGTAAAAAATTGCTTGTCAAATTTAAAACAATTTTTTTAATAAAGTATTTTTTTTTATTTATATTATTCAAAAGAAAAGTTAAAAAATCTCAAAAAAAAGAAGTAAAAATATTACCAAAAAAAATATTTTAAAATAAAATAAAAGGAAAACAAAAATTTAATTAATAAATTTTTTTTTTATTTATATTATTAAAAAAAAAACAATAGAAAAAAATTTTAAAAATCTCAAAAACAAAAAAGTCAAAATATTACAAAAAAAAAATAGTTCAGTGCCTAGATTACGATAAATATGCGAGCGCGAGTCGCTACTCACATTACTCACCATCAGTCCACTCGCCATTTGACAAATTTTGATTACGATAAAAAGGTGAGTTTAATGTAGCGTTTCGACCAGTTTTTAATGGCAACACTATTTTTTCTTCTTAAAAAAAAACCAATGTCTGTTCAAAAAATGAAAAAAAAAATTAATGGCCCAATTCTGTATCTGTTATGTTAATGTTACTGCTAAATTAACGATTTGAAATAACAATTCCAAAATAACGATAATGCCTAAAATGGTATTCAGTAATCGTTAAATTTCGCCTCTGTTAAAATTGTGAGTCGAATTGTTTTTGACATTTCTAATGTTAAATACTGTGAGGTTTTGATTGATTTCTTTTTTGCACAGTACTTATAACAGCTATCTTTTCTGTGTTTTTTGCCTGAAGGTCTTACATCATAAAATTCTCTTCTTCTTTTCAAATTTTTTTCCGAAGAATGAGTTGGATAGTATTTGTAAAAATTTTCCCGGCGAAAAAACTTTTTTAATTGGTTTCGATGAGCAGTTCTAATATTTCCCTGAATATTGGTTACATAAATATAATGTGATAACCGTTTAATTATTTTTCCAATTACAAATGTTTTATATTTATTTATATGTTTATTAAAATATAATATTTCATCACCTACTTTTAAATCTATTTTTTTTTCATTGTATAATTTTTTGCTTTCATTTTTTGTTTCTATTATTTCATTTTTTAAATTAAATCTAACTTTTTTACAATATTGATTAATTTTAGTTGCATTAGTTTTATTATTAATTAAAGTTAATAAAGTGTTTGGTTTATTTCGGAAAATCATCTCCGCTGGTGAGATTCCCGTTACTGTTGTTGGTGTATTTCTGTATTTGAATAAAAAATTAATTATTTGATCTTTAAGTTTTTTATCGCTACTGTTTAGCAGTTTGAACAGCTCTTTCCGCTAAACCGTTACTTTCGGGGTGGTAGGGTGGACTATGTTTCAAGTTTATCCCATTTGAATTGCAGAACTGACAAAACAATTTTGAGAAAAATGGCGGTCCAATTTGTCAATAAGACTATTAGCGTCCGTAGTTACCATTAAATAAATATCCATCCATCTACTAAAACTATCGACTGAAATTATTAATGCTTTATAATTTCCAAATTGAAATAAATCTAAATGGATACGTTCAAATGGTTCTTCAGTTTCCTTCCATTTACTATTTTTACAATCCGTTATAAATTTTTGTTCTAAATTACATTCGTTACAATGTTTTACGTAATTATCTATGTCTTTATCCATAGCTGACCACCATGTAAATGATCTTAATAGTGTCTTCATTCTTACACGCCCCACATGTTCTCTATGCCCTAACTCTAGAATCTCCTTTTTTATTGATGATGGAATAATGATTCGATCACCATAAAATAAACAATTATCCTCACATGAAATCAATTCTTTAACTTTATAATAATTCTTTAGCTCGTCTTCTAATTTATTAACCCACCTTCTTTACAACATTTATATACTTTTTTCAATATTAAATCTTTTTGTGTTTCATTAGCATTTTTGTTATAGGATTCTCCGTTGCAATATTAAAGGAATTTATATAATTGATTTCAATACTTGTTCCCTTATTTAAAGGTAAACGTGACAAAGCGTTAGCGTTTCCTAATTCCGTACCTTTTCTGTATTTAGTTTCATAATCGTACATGGACAAAATTAAAACCCATCGCACAATTCGTGAAACCGCCACTGCAGACAACCCTTTTTTATTATTAAATATTTGCTGCAATGGTTTGTGGTCACTATAAATTACAAATTTGTCCCGTAAATATATTTATAAAATTTCTTTACAGCAAAAATAACTGCGAGTGCTTCTTTATGTAATTGACTATAATTTTTTTCAGATTCATTTAATGTACTTGATGCAAAAAGTACTGGTTTTTCTTGTCCGTCAATTTCATGAGCGAGTACCGCTCCCACACCATATATATGGACTGGCGTCACATATGATTAAAATCGGTTTTGTGACGTCATAGTGTGTTAATATGCTGTCTTGATTTATGAGTAATTTCTTACAATTTTGAAGCGCATTTTCACAATTCTCATTCCATTTAAATTTTTTATCTTTCTTTAATAATTGGTATAAGGGATATAATTTGGGTATGAATTTCCCATAATAATTCATTGTTGTGGTGCTGGTTCGATTGCTTCAATTTTTTCCTTATTGGGTTTAATGCCCTCTTTTGAAATAATATGACCCAGATATTTTACTGAATCTTGGAAAAACTGACATTTCGAAACTTTAACATTATGTTTTGTTAAAACTTCCAAAACAATTTTTAATTTATTTTTACTATCATCCAAATTTAGCCCCCCAATCAAAATATCGTCTAAATACACACTCACACCCTTTATACCTAATAAAATCTGATCCATGATACTTTGAAAAATAGCAGGTGCAGATTTTACTCCAAACGGTAATCATTGGAATTCGTACAGACCCTTATGAGTATTTATTGTTACTAATGGCTTTGATCTCTCTGATAATGCTAATTGTTGGTACGCACCTTCTAAATCTAATACGCAATAGCAAGAAAAATTTGCTAATGAGGCTAGTACCTCATCTATAACTGGTAACGGATAATGGTTGGTGGATAAACATTTATTTATGGTAACTTTGAAATCCCAACATAATCTTATATTACCATTCGGTTTCTTTACAATTACGATGGGTGACGCCCATTCGCTAGTTGTTACTTTTTTAATTATTAATGATGTCTCTAATTTATTTAATTCTTGTTCAACTATTTCTCGCATGTTAAACGGAACCGTATAAGCTTTATGAAAAATTGGTTGAACATTTTCCTTTAATACTAAATCCGCTTGAAATTGGATTTTTATTAATTGTCTCAAATACTGAAGGTGCCATTCTTCTTACCTCATTTTCGAGTTTACTTGTTCCTGACGCGTTCTGTGAAATTTTCCTATCCAATCTGGGTATATAACTTGAATCCAGTTCCTTCCCATGATTGGAACAAAATTATTAACTGTATCCAGTACCGTTAGCAAAAGGTCAAATTTTTTATTGTTTACCTCAACAGTAACAGGAATCTCTCCCATGCATTGAATTTTAGTTCCTGAAATTAAATTTATATTATAAATGTGTTTTCCAAAATATTTATTTTTAAAATATTTTATTTATTACAGATATGGAAGCACCTGTATCCATTTCAAATTCTACATTTTCAAAACTGTCTACTTTTAATAATACTTTTAATGATTTAATAACAGCATTTGAATTAAAATTATTAATATTTAGTTTATTTAGTTCAATTTTATTATTTACTTCCCTCAATTTATTTCGACAGGCACGAGCATTGTGCCCCCTTATTCCACATTTGTAGCAGGTTTGGTCCCTCGCTGCACATCTGTTTATGGGATGATCATATGTACATTTTGTACATCTCTTAATGTAATTTTGTACAAACTTTTTTGAAAATTGCTGATTATTCACACGCGGTGATAGCGATCTATAGTTTGTGTTTCTGGAATTTGATCGTCGTTGAATTAATGGTGAAACTCCACGTGTCCAACCACGTGCAGTACTTCGACTCCTTGTGGACCCAGCTTGTTCCATTTTGTTAATTTTTATTACGTTCACTTCTGTGTTTATTTCTTGCTTTATTACTTTTTGTTGATTTTGTGTTAATTCGTTATTTAGAGCAATTTCACACGCTTTTTCAAATGTCAATTCTTTTTCACTTAATAGTTTACATTGTAAATTCTCATCTAATAGACCAGTGACAAATTTATCGCGCAAAGCTCTTTTTAGAAAATCACCAAAGTTACATGTAGATGCTAGCATCTTTAGTTCTACGATGAATTCATTTATCGATACATATTTGCTTCGATTTTTCATAAAGAATTTAAAACTTTCCGCTATTTCAATAGTTTTCGGTTTAAAATGATCACTTAAAACTGTTTGCAGTTCCTCAAAATTTTTGTCCGTGGGTAATTTAGGATGAACTAATTGACACAAAATCTCGAATGTTTCCGGTCCAATTAAAGTTAAAAACATAGGAACTTCTAAATTTGGAACCACAGCGTTACACTTAAATAGCTCTTTCATTCGCATTAAATATTTTTCAAAATTCCCTCCGGGAAGAAAAGGTTCAATACTCCCGATCATAGACATTTTTTTTTTCTTTTGTATATCTATTATTTTCATATATTCCGTTATTTAATTAACGGTTCTCCTTATTTATTTTTTTTTTTAATTTTATTTGTTTACTTTCATGTAATTATTTACAATAATTGCATGTATTTGTGCAAATCTAAACCAACACGTGCTCACCAAAAATTTTTTTTTTTTTTTATATTTTTTAATTAATTAGTTTTTTCAAATTTAATTATTTGATTCTTTTTTATTTTTTATTATTTATCTTACTCTTTCTTTTCATTAATTATTCACTTTATTTCTCCTTCGCTTTTAACTCACCCAATTCTTTAAATTAATTCCTTATTTATTTTTTAATTGTTCCCAATCATCCTCGTCGCCATTGTTTTGTTAGTTTTAGTGGAAGGACAAAGCCACTTGGAGGTTATACAGCCTTGCTTCGAGAATATTATAATATAATATTCGATGTTAATTGTGTTTTAGAATTTGTTCAAATTCATGGTTTTCCAAATGTAGGGAGGTTAACCCGTACAAGTTATTTAGAAAATTCATGTGTTAAGGCATTAATTGAGGCAATTAGGATAGATCCATAGACCAAGCCTTGAAGATCTTCTGCATGATGGAATAATAAATGTAATGGATAATGATGTATATGGAATGCAAACTGTAGGTTCATTACTGGCCTTCTTTAATAATGTGTAGGGTTCAATCCTTTTGGAGGCAAACATTATTTCTCTGTTTGTGGTGCCTCAGTACAGCATCTACATTAAAAATAGTAAGTTCTGTTATCTTATATATAATATATACAGTTTTATAGGTAGTTTTTTTCATAACGTTGTTTTTTCACTTTATCAAATATCTGTTCAAATATATCACATGAAATGTATAATAATATTATTATATATATTATATATATTATATATTATATATATTATAATATATATTTTTTATTTTATCGCATAACTATAGCAATATATGTAATATAAAAATATAAATGTAATTCATGTACATTTACTTTTATTCCTTCTTCAATAACGAAGACAAAGATAAATGGATTGTGGTTTACCAAGAGGATGATGAATTGAGTGTGGAAAGAATGGCACAAACAGCGCATTTCACTGTTTCACAAATGAGTGCATTGCTTCTAAGCCATTCAAAACATATTTTTGATTTAAAATATGATGAAGGATGCATTGACTTGTTCAATAAAACGATTATACGTGACCGCGATCGCCGTGTAGTAAAGTAAAGCCTACTGGAATCTGCGTATGAAAATATGTATGAAATATGTAGGAAATGAATTAATGGTCATTTCTAAAACAGATTTCGTAAAGAAAGTAATAATACGAAATCGGTTTGAGAAAATGTTGAAGGTTCATAATCATTTGAATAATGGAGGAATTAGTAGAAGAATCCATGCCTGCATCCTATATGCATTATCTTTGCCAAAGAAAACGAAGATACCATTGGAGGAGTTGTCATCCAAGACATCAGGAGAGGAAGGGGTGAATGAGTTAGTACAATCTACTATTGATATTTTGGTTAAAGATTTTAATAATTTATGCATGTTTAAGCAATTTGGTAGTGGTAAACGTAATTACATATCACTGCAGTTAACCTAAACATGCAGTGATATGTTTATAAATAGGGCCCGGAATTTTGGATAAATAACTTTTTTTATTGAGCTCTTCGATTTTAAATCTACTTCGACACAAATCCGATTCGTGATTTTCTGATGCCAAATCTACTAATTTTATTTTGCCTATTTTTGCTTATTTTACTATAAATAACTAATTTCGTTTAATTGTCTATTTTCACTTTTTTTCACATTTTTAATCACTTTTTTCTTGTTTTTAGAATTTTTTTAATGATTTATTTTATTTTATCAGAAAAAAATTCAAATTTTTTTAAAAAAATAAATAATTGTAAATGACTTCATTTCTGTTAAAGAGAAAATAATGATTCGGAGAGCTTCGACAATCCTCGGAGCCCATACTTTTCGTTATTTTGTATTCTGCTTCTTCTCTTTCGTCTATCATTTATTCTCCTTTCTCTGAATGTGTAACGTACAAATAGTTGATAGTTTTTTTAATATTATAGTGAGGGAAATCCCATTGTAAATATAGTTTTGACGCAGTAAGTATTTTTTGTATACTTAAAAAATAGTTTTTTTTCTACATCAAAGAGAAATTTCAGGAATTTTGAAGTTATGCCTAAAATTAAAACCAGTTTAAAATCTAAATTAAATTCATATGTCCAACAATATGGAGGAAACACATTCAGTACGGATGGTTCTATACTTTATTGCAAAGTTTGCTCAAAGCCGGTTAACAGCGATACTAAAAATAAAGTAGACCAACACATAGCAGGAGCGAAGCATAAAGAATTATCCAAAAGATTGATTGAAAAAACTCAAACGTTTGTTCCATCAGCTTTTGATTCTTCAAAGAAGAATATTTTCTTTAAAGATATGTGTTCTGCATTTTTGTCAGCTAATATTCCGTTTTGGAAATTGCAAAATAAAGATTTTAGAGAATTTCTAGAAAAATATACGAATCAGACAATTCCAAGTGAGTCTATATTAAGGAAAACCTATTTACAAGACGCTTACAATAACAGTTTAAATAATATTAAAGAAGAAATTCGTGGAAATAAGATTTATATTTCGATTGACGAAACTACTGACCGTATTGGCAGATACGTTGCAAATTGCATAGTAGGTATTTTAGGTGAAGATGAAGAATCAGGAAAGAAAGTTTTTTTATTAAATGTGGAACGCTTAGAAAAAACGAATGCCACAACCATAGCTAGGTTTTTTGACGACTCTGTAAAATTATTGGACAATGTTGTAACAAGGGATGATATTTTGTTATTTGTGACAGACGCAGCTCCATACATGATTAAAGCGGGGAAAGGATTAAAAGTTCTCTATACAAAAATGATTCATTTGACTTGTTTAGTTCATGGATTTCACAGGGTAGCAGAACAAATTCGCTGTCTATTTCCAAAAGTAGATAGTGTAATTTCTAGCATAAAGAAAATATTTTTGAAAGCACCATCTCGAACTGAAATATTTAAACAATTTGCACCAGATATTGATCTTCCACCAAAACCCATTTTAACCAGATGGGGAACGTGGATTACAGCCGCTGTCTACTATGCATCTCATTTTGATGAAATTCGTTTAGTTTTAAATAATTTGGACGAAGAAGATTCTGCTTTTATTAGTGTTGCTAAAAAATTATTACAAGACAACCAACTAAAAAATGATTTGGTTTTTATATCAAGTAATTATGGGTTTTTACCAGAACTAATTACTCAATTAGAGGCTCGTGCACTTTCCATACAAACTAGTATTGGATTATTCGTATCTGGTTGTGAGAAAATTAAAATAGTTCCAGGAGAAAATGGAAAAAAAATTAGAGAAAAACTAGATCGGATATTGCAGAAAAATAATGGCTTTGAAATTATTTCAAATATTGCTAAAATTTTAGGAGGGAATAATGAACTAAGTTCCAAGTTTTCACCGTTAGAATTATGCAAATTCAAATTTGCGCCAATAACCTCATGCGATATCGAGCGATCATTTTCAATGTACAAATCCGTTTTAGCAGACAATCGAACAAGCTTCACTTTTGAGAACTTAAAATCAACGTTAATTGTTCATGTTAATTCAAAAATAAATAAACAGTAAAATATGAATTTTGTAGTTTGGATAAGAGTTTCTATCCTTTAAATTTTGAATTAATGTTTCCTTTTTTTTTGTTTAATAAAGTGCTTAAAAACTATTCTGCTTTTAAAATTTTTGAATGCCTATTTTCACACTTTCAGTGCTTATTTTTACTTTTTAAGTGCTTTTTTTAGGTACCTAAAATCCAATTATAAATAACTAAAAATCCGGGCCCTATTTATAAATATAAATGGGATTTTTCAATGTTTATTTCCCCTTTTTGCATTGATGGGAAAACAATGAAACAAATTAACTGGACCATATTTTGCATATGATATAAATGCAATCGTCCAATACATGAAATACTGTGTTTTTGGCAATGGTGAGGATATTGAAATTCCCATTGTTCATCATTTAAGGGTTGCTGAAATTCAACATCCCACATATGCAACTATTGGTTCAATTTATAAAGTTGCCAAAAACACATATTCTATACTTCCTCCAAACATTTCTAATTATCGCCGAACATTAGCTATTTTGAAAAGGGATAACGTCGTTTTTGATTTTCATTACATTAATGACAAATTTACAGTTATTACCCATAAAGATATTAGTAATAATAGTCATCAAGAATTAAAATGAATACAATATTTAACCTGCAACTTTCAATTTAAAGTAGATAATTGTATTAAAAATATTCAAAATATTAAGGATTCGTTAATAGAATTTTGTTTCATAAAAGTTAAAGAAATTGATGCTAAATATCGGTTTACCCTCATAGACCAATATTTAGCAAAGCATGTTATTGCAGCACCAGTAACAGATATATTGGCAAATGAAATTATGTTTGACGGTAATTTAAAAACTGGATTTAAATAATGTAGTAAGTGCAATTGTTTTTATAAATTTCCAAAGTACTTCTTTACAAATATTCTAAAGTTATACGTAAAACCTTATACAATGAAGATCGTGTTGAGGTATTTCCTATTCCAGAAATTATGGAAATTGTTCCTGTTACACAATTCTCTTCAATTTCTAATAATGAAGATCGTGTTGAAGTATTTCCTATTCCAGAAATTATGGAAATTGTTCCTGTTACACAATTCTTCAATTTCTGAACCTATTGTTCCATTATTGCACTATTGCATACATGCAATAAAACATTCAAATCAAAACAAAGCTTAAAACGCCACATGTTCATTCATGGGGAAAAACAATTTAATTGTCCCACATGCAACAAAAATTTTGCTAAAAGCAATACTTTACTTGTACACCGGAGAAATCTTCATAACTATTAAAATGTCCGGAACTGGGAATTAGTTGGTCTCAATAATGAATAAATAAATAAATATCTCTCTTCTGCTATTTCACTACCACTTATTTCTTCTACTCTTTCCACTTCCGTTTCTTCTTCGCCAATCTCCCAACGTTGCCGCTTTTCATTACCTTACTCCCCTGTTCGACCTATTTTTGCAAAGTTGGCGCTTTTTATTACACTATTTGTTTTGGTAGTCCATACGTCGAAAAAACTTCGAAAAGTTTTTGTATAACGTTTTTCGCGTTTGTTATAATAATATGACTTGCGTTTTAAAATAAAAAAAATCAATATGTATCAACCGTCTTTTTACTGCCAATTCTTTTCTTTTTGCTTGTATATTTTAATACTGTCACCGAGATTATCGGACTAGGAGACGACTTGACCCGAACTAAAATTTTATTATTTACCAAACAAAACAATTACATTTGTTTACAATGCATCGACATTATTTAGAATTGTAACTACAGTTACAATTATTTACCAAAAATTTAAATTAAAGAATGAGATAATTGTGTATTGTATTGTATTTACAGCTATTTTTGGTTTAAAAAAATAATTTTTTTGTCGAGATTGTGAACAATAAATTTTGTTTATATATTAAAATAAATATAATTGATCTTATATTTAAAAATTTAACTATTTTTCAGTTATGTTTTTTATTTAATATTTTTATTTTTTATTATTATTTAATCGAATTTAATATTTCAAAAATTTATTTTAATTCGTACAATATTAATATGGAATAATTGAATAAATTTTTTATATTTTAATTTTATTAAATAATTTTTTAGAAAAAATAACGTTAAAATTTAAAATAATGAGCAAGAAAATGGCAAGAAAAAGACCAGGAAAAAAAACTGCAACTTTACAAAAACCGTCGATAATCTTGGTTATGATACCGGCATAAGGCAGGCAAATACATCGCCGCCAACACGACGTTGATAGCTTCCACTCGCATAAAAATTCAAGGTTGACAAGAACTAAAATTCAATATTATGAATTAATCACAAAATTTAAGTATTTATTTAAAAATTTACCTTTAAATGAAGTGGAATTTTCTGCAGATTATCATCATAGAAAGGTCTAAGTTCTTCAATAAATTCCATTGCTAATTCTGGGACCATCCTGTATATTTCTTTGAATCTAAAATAAATCAAATAAAATGTAAATATAGTTGGCTTGTTAATCATTAAAATAACAAAACTTTACCTTTCTGTTGGAATATCAAATGGATCCATTTCATCTCGTAATCTTTTTCTTTGAACGCGGAGCTTATTTCTTTCTTCATAAATCATGGGGACTATATTTACTAATGCCATGATCACTAATATTTATTAGACATTCACTTCAATTATTTTTTGCACTTCTAATTTTCTTTAACAAACAAACAAAGACGCATCTATTATATTAAATGTCAAATGTCAAAAAATACAACAAAAACAAAATGTCGTCTAAATACGACCTACGTTTTTATTTTAATTTCGAAATTTTTTTTAAAAATCAGACACGACATACGTTTTCTTTATCGTCACTGTTTATCGGTACTGTTTATCGATGTACGGCATAATCGCTGCACTGTTTATCATAATGAAGTTATCAAGTTTTGACGATTTCCAGCAGAAAAATGGCATAATTTTTGCTAGTGTGGTTTGACATACCATTTTTTATTGCTAACGGTGAGCAACTGTGATATAATTCAACATCAATGCTTTGATGTTGAAGATATACGCAATGATCATTCATCTGATGAACATGAAAGCAGGGCTCAAACCGATTTAGATCCTGATATAAATGAAAGGTTAAATCTTGCAATAAACTCAGCACTTAAAACTAAAACTTGTAAAGAAAGATCTAGTACAGGTAATCGGACAACAAATTTACAAAAAGAATTTCAAATCTACGGGACTACAAGAAACATTACAAAAAATTTACAGGGTTTATTGGGTGCTTTAATGACGATACAGCCCACCTCTGTCGAAAGTGAAAGGGTATTCTCAGCGTCTTCAAATTTTTGCACAAAAAAAAGAACTTCGTTGAGCAACTACTCGCTTAACTGTCTTTCTTTTTTAAAAAGTTATTTCATTAACAAAGAAATTTAAAGATGAAATAATTAAAAACGAATTATTGGCCTAATTCTGTATCTGTTAATTCGCTCTGTTACTGCTAAAATAGCGATAACGCCTAAATTGCTATTCAGAACGCATCTGTTACTGTTAAGAACTGTCACTATGATTGTTAGTTTAACAGAGGAAAATTTTGACCTGTTAAATTTTGTTTTTAATTTTAAAAGTGATTTTGTTTCAATAAAAATATATTTAATAATGAGTGATGATATAATTATGTTGTTATTGTCTGGAAATCAAAATCAAAGGTATTTTTAATGTTTAATATATGTTTTTGTTAGGTTATGGTAAAATTTTAAATTTTTTTTAGACAAGATGTAATAATTTATGCATGTATTTTGTTGCATAATATTTTAATAAAAAATAACATCACAGACCTTATAACAGAAGATGATGAAGATAATGAAGATGATGACAATGACAATGGTAATAAATAATTAAATAAAAAATGAAAAAAAAATTATATATGATTATTTTGTGATAGCTCAATCAGATTCAGATGAAGATTTCGAACAGCCCCCGGCCAACATAAGGAGTTTGGGAATGCGTACGAGAAATGACTACGTCAGAAATAATTTCTAATAATTTAAAAATAATATTTTATTGTTTTAATTCATTCAAAATTATAAATAAACTTATAATAAATAATCTTACAAGAATATTAAAAAAAAAATTGTATTTTAATTCATTTTAATTTTAGACACTAATAGGAATTTTTTTATGGTGATGATGATGATTTTAGACACTAATAGGAATTTTTTTATGGTGATGATGATCCAGATGAAGAATAGAATGAAAAGTCTGGATTCTCGTACCGATATTTAGCAATTTCAAACTTTAACTTTTTTTTCTTTTCAATTTCAATTTATTTAATTTTTTTTTGTATATTGTATACATTTGTGTATACATAACCTCACAGTATTTAACATTAGAAATGTCAAAAACAATTCGCCTCACAATTTTAACAGAAGCGAAATGTAACGATTATTGAATACCGATTTAGGCATTATCGTTATTATGGAATTATTATTTCAAATCGTTAATTTAGCAGTAACATTAACATAACAGATACAGAATTGGGCCATATGTCTGTATATGCATATCTTGAATTATATATATTTTTTTTTTTTCGTAAAAATATGTTTTCTTGAATTTTTTCACTTTTTTTCTTCCAAATTAAAATTTTACGAATTTTTCCGGGATTCTCGGGATTTTTTTTTTATATTTCCCGTTTCCCGGGAAAAAAAACATCGGGAAATGTTACCCTCTAAATGTGTCTACAGGTTGTCCTCATGAAGGTAAAATTAAACCTATAGCTGTTGCTAAAATGACGGAAGCTTTATTGAAAATGGGATGTTATGAAGTTTCTCTAGGTAATATAATTGGTGTTGATACACCAGTGCCGGGATTATGGAGTGCGATTGTCGTTTTTAACGTAGTTATTATCGATGAAATATGTGTACGTACACGCCTCATCAGTTGGTATTGCAAAATGATTTGTGTATTAAAAAATTAATGCCTAAAAAAAATTTCGAAAAACGAAATTCGGACTTTCTATCTCTCTAATCAATACTCGACATGCTTATTCATTTATCGCAGTTTTCTTCGATGTTTTATATCGCAATTCTCTATAATCTCGGCACAGATAAAATTTCGCAAATATATAAGACGAATTAACAATGTTTTTTACGGTTGAGAAAAAACATATATATGTTCGCGCATGTGACGTCACCCAGTACCTTATTTAATTTGAGATTTTACTCTATCGAACATTATTTTATTTTCATTGAAAAAAAACAAAGCAAGGATTTAGGTACTTGTTGTTATTTTTATTCTGAATTTTATTTTTTTTCTAAATTAAATCAAAGTAGCCTAAGTAAAAAAAAGTCTATAAAAGTAAATAAATAAATATTAATTTTCAGTTGTCATTTGAAAATTTAAGAATGGAGTTCGTCAATATTTTGTTCTCGTGTGATGTTTTGATTGTTGACGAAATAATTGAAGATATTATCAACACAGCAAACATTATAGTTCCTTGTGAAAGTGAAAGTTTTGTTTGGATTTAAAATCCAGATGTGCTACAATATCAGATGTAGATTTGATTGCTTCTATAACATCTCAGGACTCTTTAGGACATTGTTCTAATTCATCGGTTTAACGTTTTGGTCGAGCTGTCAAATAGAAGCATTATTGTTTTGTTAGTAAATTAATTCTCTGAAACTGGTAAGCTAATCAAGATCTTTAAAAAAAAGAAGAATAAATTTAAGATGATGATGAATTCAAAAGATTATATTAATGGGATTAAGTGAAGAAAGAGTGAGCAGCAATTAAAAATCTTTAAATTTTCACCAGATGTTCCTCTTTATAATTGAATAGAAAATCCAAACTTATGGCCTTGTATCATTTTAATTTTAGGTGGTGCGCCCCCTCAAAGTCTCACATTTTCATCAACACTTTTTCACTATTTATATTATTTTTCCACTATTTTTTTTTTACACAATAAATATCTCTGAACATTCCACTACACAAATAAACACACTTTTTTTATTTATTTAATTATTTTATTTTATGTATTTCGCTTTTTTAGAATACCTTTTTAATTCTCTTTTGACGTCTCAATATTTATGTTTGACCTTGTTATTTAGTATTTTGTTTTATTGATGTTGTCATTTCTGGAAAATAATTTGTAACGTTTTTTCAATATTTTTTGATGCATTTATTTACGTTCATTGACAAATATTTAAACAGTCTTTATTACTGGAAAACACATTTATTTTCCTTTTACAGATTAATTATACAGAACTAATGTACGCCTTTTACATACTCTAACATAATTAATAGGAACGTTTATGTACTCGAACATTATAATAACATTTTCCTTTTACAAATTAAAAAAAAAAAAATTTTAAAAAACCATTGAACTAAAATTTGGATTCTTAACCAAGCCAACTTCACTCATAGCGACCAATACCACCTTCACCCCATCAAAATCAAAAAATAAACAAACAAAATGTCACTTTATACATTTTCTTAACAACATAGTCAAAAAACATTAAAAAATAGAATATTTACGTTTTAAATTCAATAATAATTTATTAAATATAGTGAGTGTACATCAGTGTTTCATTTTATAAAAAAAAAGTGTTAAAAATGACAACATTATAATAAAAAATATAAAAACAAAAATTTAAAAAAAAAAAAAACTTTGAAGCATTCCAGCTCTTATACTAAGGGGGCCCGAGTGTTTTTTAGTGCTTCGTCATCAGCTCGTTATCTTCCTATACACCTCCATACCGGAAACTGTACTATTTGTAGCGTTTTTCTAAAAGATACAGCCCTTCAAACACTGCTCACTCTTTATAAATTTGTTCCGTTTTAGATTATCATAACGATGAAAATTGAATACATTTATCAGCTCTTCAAAAAATCGAACACCCGTGCATGTGTTTCCGAGAGGATCGAATATATATTTTCTCCGCTTCTTACTAAATGAGCTACTCCTTTATTTAACCGCTATCGATTTTGTATTTTTACTTAACCGTTATTGTTTTTTGATATTGAAATAAAATCCACTTATTTTATATAAAAAATTTATTTATTATAATAAGTTATTATTTTTTTCAATTTTTCAAAATTTTCCAGATCCATTTTTATAGCTGTCAAAAAAGTTTGTTTTTCTACGCAACGCAAGCCAAGTATTCTGTTAAACCTTTTTTTCTCAACGCAACGCCGAAGCAAAGCTAAAGTTTACGCTGACGGTTAACATTATTTTTCCACCTTTATATCAGGGATAGAAAATTAATTTTTTGAATTGTACCTAAACTGGAAAATAAATTGTACTAAAATGGATTCCATTGTACTTATTTTTGAACAATATTTTAAATAAAAATGTTTTTGTATAAATGAAACGAAAATAAGTAATTTTATTTATTTTTAATAAAATATAATAAAAAAAACATAAATCACATAATTCAAGGAACATAATATATAATATTATATATAGGGTGGCCATATTGATCGAAAAAAAAAAGAGAACAAAAATTAAGAAAAACCAAATCTTCAATTATTAAATAATTATTTATTTCGCTACAATATAAAAATTGTAGAACTGTGTATAACTTATCTAATAATAAAAAAAATACAAAAAATAAATAAATAATAAAACTATACAAAATCTAAAACAAAAAAAAGGAACTTATAAAAAATCACAAAATTATTCTTCAGTACTCTTTAGATTAAAAAAAATTTACAAACATAAAAAAAGAATTCATTAATTTCATTAATTAGATTTTTTTTTATTTATTCTTCATCCGAAGAATACTTATTTGAATTTCTAATGTTATTCAAGATGTCTTTATCTTCTTTTATTTTATGAAAAAAATCTTTACAATCCACGTCTTTAAAATTATATACAACAGATATTATAGATCTCACAGTAGATATTTTTAGTCTATTTCTCTCGTTTGGCCATTGTGCTTTGATCAGTGAAAATATTCTTTCGACATTTGCATTATGTCCTGGTATAGCAAAAAAATACTGGCAAATTTTTAAAAGCTCGGAAAAATATTCAATATTATCAATCTTTACAAAATAGTTAGCCCATTTTACAGAAGATAATGAGTTCTTAAAATTTGAATCAACCAATTGCTGCTCCACGAATATTTTTAAGTTGCAAAATTGATCAAAACATTTGCTCTCATCAATTGAAATGGCTTTAGAATTAATATATACAATAGTTTTTTCAACATTTTCCCAAATAGGTATAGTATCCAATCTCATCCACTTGAAACAGGCAAATTCAATAAATTGAGCAGCCCACAAATTCAAATATTCCTTTGATTTCTTTGTGTTTTAAATTTATTTGTTTCTTCTTCATATCCATTCTTAATATTATCATTAATAATTGTTTTCACTTTTAATGGGAAAAAAGACTGATCATATCGTTCTTTTAATATAAATTCTAATTCTTCAATAATTTTCATAACTTCTAAAATAGAATTTCGTTCCAATTCCATTTCTTTAATTTTGATGTTAAAAACAGCCATTAGAGAATTAGCAAAATGCAAATAGGCTTCACTGAATATTGATTCGAATATTTTTTTAAGAATAACTGGACAACTATCAAGTGACATAAAAACGACAGGCAAGTATGGCTGTATGCTTCGTCGAAATTTATGCGATAGTATTGTCATTTAATATAATAAAAAAAAATTATATGGGGGTGCTCCACCACGTGTTCCGATCCCCCCTAAAATCAATATGGTTCTATGATGGACCAATAAAATACTAATCCCAAAATTTTATTGCAATCAGTTGTTGCAATCCTCGAAAAACTGATTTTTTCCAAAACATTTGTATGGGGGGTGCTCCACCCCGTGCCCCGATCACACCCCAAATCAATAGGGTTCTATTGGGGACCAAATCAATAATAATTCCAAAATTTTATTGAAATCCCTTCACGCGTTTTTGAGTTATCGTGTTAACATACGGAGTCCGGCGGACGGTGTCCGGACTGACAGGATTTTTTTGACCCCTTTTTTGGGGATAAAAGTTGCAATAACCACCAATTTGACCTTTTGTTAGTAAAAATAAGTTGCCCTAGGGTCATTCTATGTGAGAAAAAAATTTTTTTGGAAATTTTCTTTTAATTGTGTTTTTTAAAAATAAAAAAAGTTGAATTTGTAAATTTTCCATTACAAGGCTTAGTCGATTACGACGAAGCAATATGAATTTAACGCTGGAAAAATTTCTATAATTCGATTTACGCACACATGTAAAGATAACCAACTGCTTATATTCAATATCGACAAATGAACAGAAATCCTTCAGTGATTCTGTGCGGACAATGTAAAGACTAAAGTAATTATAAATTTTCAATATAATTGATTCTAATTCTAAATCAAATTCTAATGAATCAAAACCATGTTCCGCAGAATTATGAAGTATATGAGCGGGACAGCCAATGCCCACTAAACTTTTTTTTGTGAAATCTTTTAAATTCTTAAATACATTCTTTTCTCCTGCTCTTTTCCTTCCACCAAAATTAGTATTACAGTTATCAGCAGAGAAAGCGATACATTTGTCCAATAAATTAAATTTCTTTAAACATGTTATAATATAATCTGAAATAGTTTCAGCAGTCTCGTTTTTTAAAGTATCCAAATGAATCATTTTCGTTAAAATTCCTCCATTTTTTATGTCAAAAAACTGAATCACAATCGGAAACATTTTCTGAGCTCCATGATTGCTTCCATCCGTTGATATTGATATAAAATGAATGTCAGAAAGAGAGTCGATTGTTTGTTTAATGCAATATGGAGCAATAACATGATTAGCGTGGCCTGAGTAAATAGAAGAAAGTTTAAAATAATATAATGGGGAAAAGAACATTTGGAAAAAGAGGACAAAAGATAACTTTTTAAGAAAAAAAAAGAATAAAAAAGATCTTGTCTGAAAAAGAGAACATGTTCTCTTTAAAAGAGATGTTCTGGCCACCCTAATTATATATCACAAAAACGTCAAAAAAACTATTCTAGTAATTCTGCAGGGTTCAGAGAACCATTTTGTAAATCCTTTTTTAAAAGATTTTGGCTAATATTAAAACTATGGCATTCTTCAGTCTTAATTAATTCCTTAGTTTGAATTAATGCCGAACAGGTTTCCAATTGAAGCCAGTTCCGGCATTTGGTTTTAATAAAACTTTTCGTTTGACATTAGCCGACGAATGAGTAATTGATAATACTCCTTCGGCTATTCTATAAATATTGCTAAACATAAATTCGTTTAACTCATTTTTTATAAGCCTTACTTCCGTCCAAAATTCGGATATAGAAGACTTTTCAAATTTCTTCAGCTCATTGCAATCTGCAAGATCTCGAAATTCATTGTTTATTACTTCAATATTTTTTATTTCATCATCAGGAAAAAATTTTAATATGACAGGCAAAATCGAATTAGTTTTACCTGAAAGCAGGTTTTCAGATGAAAATTTTGGTAGTAAGTTTAATATTTCGTCGTCAAACTTAATTCTCTTTCATAAATCTTCACAAAATGTGATATAAAATTCTTTTACGTGAGATTTAAATTCTAATATTAAATGATCAGCTATATTTTGTTGTATATAATATAATTCCGCTTCTGTGCCACAGTAGATCACCATTAAATTAATTAAACTCACCTAGCCATAATGTAATTTCAAAATTCGCTAAAGCTAGCAGTCAAAACAAATTACAAAAAAACTAACTAACAGACACAAAAAGCGACTCAGATTCCTGTATGTTTGGTTTTCAACATACTGTAATCAGGGTTGTCGTTTGAAAAAAAAAATAACAATTTGTGAAAAAAATAGGGTCTCATATTTTCAAAAAACACCTGAAAGTATACTAAATCTGCTTTAGAGACATCTATTGTTTTACTGTTTTAATATTTTCTGGAAATTTTCATACACATAAAGTTTCGAATTCGACAATTTTACTAGTAATTTGTATTTCAAATTAATTTTCATACTTATAAATGTACTTTCTAAAAGTCAATTGTATTGAATAAAGTACAATTGTACTTGAGATTCCATGTCTGATTCTCCACTCACAATTCTTGAATGTAGAATGATTTTATTGGTGGGTCCATTTTATTTATAAAATTTACAGTTCAGTGGTAAATTTAAATTTGAATAATAAACCCACCCAAAAAACTGTTATCATCTTGGATTGAATGTGAATTGTGAAAAAAACAACAAAAAAATGAGACAGAAGAAATTGATTAAATTTTACGATTTCTGTTTTAACAAAACTTTGATTAAACTATTTAAATAGTGGCAATATAAATAAATTACTAAAAGTACAATATTATTAATAGTGAATTTATAATAATCAAATTTAAAAAAGACAAATTTTGTGTTGAACGTAAGTTCTATTTTTCTTTTCTGTGAAGTGAACGAACAAACGAAAGTTTTTTTCTATTAGTAAAGTTTTAGTTGAGATCATGTGAGTTTTTTTGTGTAATTTGCATTTGAATAATAATTGATTTTTCTTCTTTACTTTCATTGTTATATATATAATATTAATGAGCAGTTAATTAACACAACTTTTTTTTGTTCAAAATAATATTTGAATGTCGTAATTTTTGCTGTTTTGTGAAAATTTGTAAGGAAACTTTTTTTAATTATTGATTAAAACTGGTTCGAGTTATATTTTATTTTTTGATGTTGTAATCAATTCTTAATTCTGGATTAAAAATCGTTACACTATCCCGTTTTTCCAGGGCCCTTAAAAAAAATATATAATTATTTCAAGGTCGAACTTTATCGATTTTTTTTTAAATTTTAACATTTTCATTTTTCACAAGAAACAAAAGCTTGTAAATTTTTTTTTGTTAAACAATAAACAATGTAACATTTTTTAACGCACACCTTCATAGTTTATTTATTTAAAATCATTAACGATGCCTCCTTATCTCAAAATTTTAATATTTTCTTTGTGATAAATTTTTTTGTTATTCTTGTTTAAAAATAAAAGAATTAAAACTGAGTAGAGAATCTTTATTTAATATAATATGTACTATAATGCTTCTTGCCCCTTTAATAAAATTATGACTCATTAATAGGGGCATTATAGAGAATCAATATGTGTAATGTTGATTTTAATTGAATAAAAAAAAAACTATAGATGTGAAATTGCAACAACTTCTCATATATATAGTTGCCACAATATTTAATGCACTTCCCTAAAGAGTTACAAATTGTTATCAATCTCATTTTATCATCATTTATAAATCACCGAAATAGGATAAATTCATTCGATGGAACTGTCTCTTCGGACTTAATTGTAAATTAAGTTAAATTTGCATTTTTATCCAACAAGAAATTCAAATTGAGACGAATAGAAGATCGAATTACCAAAATATTTTTTTTTCAGATCACTAAAATTAAAATATTTACTTGTATTTTTTTTTTATTTGCAAATTTCAATTTTTAAAATAAAAATCTTTTATTATTCGTAATTATGAGTTAATTTATTTGAATTTATTAAGTTTTTTTCCTCATATTTTCATAAAGTTTTTATAATTTTGAGTCATCTTTTTTTCATATTGACCATATTTTATTAGGAAGTCGTTCAAAACTATTTGTCCCCTTATTTTATACATCCATAGACTCACCATGCGAATTCTTTTGAACTGAATTTTGTTCATCACTGAATTATTATTTATTGAAAAAAAAAACCTCCTCATGTAAACCCTTTGATTTCAAATTAGATAAAGACTTACAAATAAATAAAAATTAGGTTAATTAAAATGATTCCGTTCTTTGTTTTCGCAAATTTTTTTCTTTTTTATTTTGTTTTACAAAATTATATGATTAGGACACTCCTCATATGATTCCCAATTACATAGATAATACTGTCATTTATATTTTTCTATTTTCAAAACAAAATTTCATCAATAATTCATAAAAAGATTTTATTTTTCTAAAATTTTCATTTAATAATTTCTTTCATTGTGTAAAATAAAATAGAAACGTACAAAAAATTGCATGAAAAATTGGAAATAAAAATAAAAATAAAACAGGTGCAAAGGGAAAGTTCAATTTATATGTACTTGCCAATTTCTACTTAAATTAATTATTACTTGAAAAATATTGAATGTCTTAACTTGCCTCCCTTCATAAATAATTATTGATTATTCACAATGACTGTAGTTCATTTTAACTGAAATTTTTTAACTAATATGACCAAAAATCAGATATTACAATGTCATTAAATTTTCAATCATTTACTGGATGAAAGAACTTTTTTAGAATGAAATACATTCCGAGTAAAAAATATAAGAAATAAAACATGTCATGTAGTGAGATATCATCCTACAACCATGTTCTCTCATTTCCATTTTCTTAGCAGGGGTTCTAAAATTTTCAAGAAAATTGTCAAATGTTTAATAAAAAATATATTTACATTTTTATTTACGTTCATTGTGGAAGACGTATGAAATTAATACTTAATGCAACAAAGTAAAACATAGTTCTTAAAACATTGAATTACGTGTCTACTTTAATATGAAATTGCATTTCTAACATCATCATTTTGTTTCTTTTTTTATTTGTATATACTCCCGATTTAAAATAATAAAAAACAAAAACTGATTAAAAAAAACACTATAATATAAATGAACAACAAAACAAAACGTGACGTCATAAAAAACGCAATTTTATTTATATTTTTTTTTAAACGCCTTTGTTGATAAAAAGAAACAAAGGAAAAAATCAAATCAATCAATACAAATTTTAATTTATTTTGTCAAACAAAATCAGTTTAGACTTTTGCTACAAAAAAAATAAGTGAACAACTTCCATGTTAAGAACTGTTAACATTCATTGCAGAAATCCTATAAGACGACCACTTTATTTTTACCAGAAAAAATGTGGGTCGTTATAAGGATTGGTTGACTAAAAAGATTTTGAAAGATAAATATTGTTCTACTGCGTGAGGGTAATTTTCTAAATTGTAGATTTTGTTTTTAAGTTTAATAATGTAGAAGAGAACAAAAAATAATTGTAGTCGTTTCGCGTGTTAACAATTATCCTTAGGTTTCACAATAAATTCATAAACGTATTCATTTATCATTAAAACAATTCGTGAGGTTTACATTGTTACAGAAAGTTCTTTTATTTTGTACTTGGATTTCTTTATTTTTTAACTATTTTTCAATTTTCGTTACAGAAAGTAAACAGATAAAACGAGCAATACGAGAGTAACGGATATCCGTTTTTTATAATAAAATAAAAAGACAAAATAAAGGACAAAAAATAAAAGATGAATATTGATGATATTCCACCACCAAAAGCAGATCATAATGCACCACCACCTTATGAACCAGATGATCATCTACAGTTATCACAATTATCATCAACATTTAAACTTCCAACATATGAAGAAGTGCAAATGGAAAAAACTTTACATGGTGAATATCCAATGAATTTACCAGGACCACAACAAATAATACAACAACATCAACAACAACAGCAACAACAAATACTTGCTGGACGTGCAAATGGACAAGGTCTTACATTTATTGCAATTGATACAACTGATACAGATAATTTAAATGGTGATAATAGTTTACTTGGTACAGATATTATGTTTGTAACAGCATTTTTAATTGCATTATTATTTAATTGGATTGGTTTTCTGGTATTAACATGTTTTTGTCATACAATTGCCGCACGTTATGGTGCATTTTCTGGTTTTGGTTTATCACTGGCTAAATGGACATTAATTGTTAAACATTCAACATATTTACAACCACATGAAAACTCATGGTTATGGTGGTTAATAATGGCATTTGGTTTTCTTATTTGTATCAGAGCATTAGTACAATATATTAGTATTAAACGTACATGGCGTCTTTTATCAACATCTGCACAAGAAAGACTTTTATTTTTTTATTAAAAAAAACAATACAAAATTATTTATATTTTAAAACAATTGGAAAAAAACCTTCATTTCCTTTCGGATTTTTCTACAAAAAAAATGAAAATAAAACAAAACAATGAAACAAATTTTTTCGTGTTGAAGAAATAAACAAATATGATTAAAAAAAACGTAAATTAATAAAGTAGCCGTGTTCTGGTAATAGTCTGGTTGGTCTTTTTAAATAAGTAATCATTTGTGTGCATTAAATGATAGACCAGAGTTTTTCATTTTTGATCTTTTTTTAAATTTCGTTTTCTGTTTGTGTTTTTCACAAGTAGAAATATTTTTTATTTTTAATCGTGTGAAACTAGATCGAAAACTGATAACTGTTCCTTTTTTTTTTTTTTAAATTATTTTAAGAAATTAATTAAAATTATTTATTTGTATTATTTTTCGTCTCTTCTAGTTTTGTAAATATAAAATTAATTTATTAACCGAAATTAAAATTCTTTATACCAAACAAAGAAAAAAAAAGCAAAAGTTTTTTGCAGGGATTTGGCTTAAATAAAAATAAATTTAAATATAATTAAATTCTTTGAAATGGAAAAAAACATGAAGACAAAAAAAAAATTATTGATGGAAAAAAATTACAAGAATATCAAATTTTATTCTAATTGAAAAGTTTTAATGGAAATTTTGAATAAATTTAAAATGAATATTTTTTTTTTAACTCATCAATATTTTCTAAAATTTCTAGAAAAATAAATTAAAAAATATTTTATAATAAAAATTTAAAAACAGTAAAAAAAAAGCTTTCCCCTTTTTAAAGGAAAGAAACAAGAAAAATATAAGGAAACAAAAAAATAAACGAATTTTTAATGGACGGGTGTTTTGGTTGGTGTTGAAAGTATTGAAAGGGAGAAGGTAGATGTTTGTTGGATTAAATGACGTCAGCCGAGTCTTAATCAATAATTGATTGTAATTTCCGTAATACACAGGAAAAAAACAAAAAGTTTTTATGTAAATTATTTAAATATCAAAACAAAAAAAAAAAGCAAATTCCCCAATAATTTCAGATTGTACATTTTGTTGTTGTTGTTTTTATTATAACTATTTGTTTAATTATCAATTTTTTGAGTATTCAATTAATCATTTCACTATTTATTACTATCTCACACTTGCTGTTTCCTTACTTCCTTCATTCAAATATAAATAATCCATCAAAATCCAATCAGTACAATACAATCAAATTATATTATTATTATTGTTGTTGTTATATATTCACACACACACCTACACACACAAACAGAAAAACTCATCCACCCACACCAATTAATTTTTTTTTTTTTTTTTTTTAAATCGTTAAATCAAAAAGTAATAAAACAATAATTGTAAATGTTGTTTATATATAATTAAATTTATTAAATAAAGTAAATTTATTTAAAAAAAAGACGTGACATTCATTATTATTTAATTTTTAAAAATAAATTTTAATGTGAAAATAAAAGACAAAATAGAAAAGGTGGATACAAAATTTTTAATTCAATTTTTTTATAAGGAAACCATTTTGATTTATTTGTACCGTTTTTATATTTTACTAACGAATCAAAAGGAATTTTATTTTTAATTAATAATTTTTTGGTCGATTAATAATTATGTCTCAAGGGTAAAAAACGGAAAGTATATTAATTCAATTGAGGGATTTTTTTTTTCGCGTGGGTATTTAAAAAATATTACTCAAATCACCGTTGGCAGAAGTTATTATTTTTTTTGCCAAAATAATTAATTTGAGATAATGAACATTTTTTCCCATTGATTAAATTAATAATTATTTTATAACATTTCCCAATAACAACAATAAATAAATGTTCGCATTCTACTTCTAAATGTTTTTTTTAATATTGGAAAAATAAAACGAAATGTATAACAATAATAATTAAAATTAAAATATCCATTTGTTAGGGTTGCTTTGGTTACTAACCATTTATATATTTATACAAAATGTATGACGTCAGAGTTTTTATAAACAACAGACAGAAATTAAAAATTTTAAAATTATTTTTGTTTTTCTTTTTGTTTTAAATGAAAAAATATAACTTCATGGAACTTAAAAGGCGTTAATGAGTATAATTTAAATTATATTTTATTACTCATCCATCGATCACTATATTATACTCATTATATATTTATATATTATCAAAAGCAAAATTCAGTTAAATAGAAATTTAAAAAAAAAAACGAAAATAAATAAAATATTTATAAAAAAAATTAAAAAAAAAAGATTAGAAATCCAGGAGAATAAAAAATAATTGTCTATATAATAAAATGTATTTTTGTAAATTATAAATTATTATTTTAAATCAAATTTCTATAACAAATCAAAGATGTGAAGAAGAATGTAGTCGATAAGTTTTTTTTTGATGTTAACGAAAACAAAAACTAAATCTAAAATAAACTTTATTTAACTTTTAATAAACTTATGAATTAAATATATGCAAAAACAAAAAGAGAAAGAAGAAAAACAAACAAATGCATAAATTTTATGTTTGTATATTGTTGTCACTTTTACGTAATTTTAGGAAAAGAAAATTTGGGATTTTAAGTGAAAAATGGTTGATGATTTTGCAAAATATTTTAAAACAAGGCTAAAAATGCCTTTTGATTTGTAAAGTTTAAAGTTGATTAAATAGTCGATCAGGAAACTTTTAATATCCGATAGAGATTAAGGCCAATGCAAGAATACAAAAATGAAAAGAAAAATGCTTAGCTTAAGTTGTTTGTGGTACTGACAAATTAATAATTGAAATGAAAATAAAACAAATCCCATTTTTATTCTTTAGTTTTTCTCTTGTATGAAAAATTAAATAATTTTTTTTTTATAAAAAATAAACACGATTTGTATTTTTAAGAAGTATTTAAATGTATAATTATATATTATTCAATAATATTGTGATGAAAATTTTAATATTTTTAATTTTATTTCCTTTCTACTTTACTTTCCATCTTTTGTTGTAAATAGAAAATAATAATAATTTTTTTTATTTCTTGTGTAAATTTAAAATAATAATAAAAAAAAAGAGTTAAAAATGCAACAACAAAAATATAATAAATTTTTAATTTAAAAACAAAATTTAAATAGAACTATATTTCTTTTATGGTTACAGATGAATTTAATTTTGAATGATAAAACAAAATTTTATTAATTTGTTGAATTCTTAAAAACTTAAGATAAGATAAGTATTTAAAAGCTTGGAATGGATTTTAATATTATATTGTTTTGTCTTTCTATTTTTATTTTAATAAAAAAATACAGCTGAAATTATTAACAACTGAATCAACAACCAATAATATATTTTTTATTTCATTATTAAAGAAACTTTACAATTATGACGTATATTTTGACCTTAGATTAAAAAATGATTCTGAAAATTTGAAAATTATAAAATTAAGATTATTGATTATCTGCATTTATCTTTATTTGGCATATATTCTACTTAAAAGAAATTAATCGAATAACAGATATTAATTTCAACAGAATATTAATAATATGTAAGCTCTGCAATGTGGTTGAAACTTAATATCCTAAATAAAGTTTTGAAAATAATTTTTTTTTAATAAAAAAAATTCTTTTGATATAATTTTGTAAGAAGCGCGAAATTTTACTTTGTAGACCGTTTTATAGATGGCACTTGTTAATAATGCTACGTTTTCTATGAATATTTTTTGTTGTTGTTTAATGATTGAAGTAAATTTTGGCGGCAAAGAGCATTAAATGAATTAAAGAGAAAAGTGTTGTGTTTTTAGAATTTTTCTCATATTAAATACAAATTTATAAGTATAGTTCTGCAATAGAAGTATTGTTTTAATTATATAATATTGTTTAATTATTAGTTAAATCGTTCAAAAATGCCGTCAAGAGATTACGCTGCCGATCGAGGTATAAATTTAACCTAACAAAATAAAATGGGAGATTTCATGTTTTATTTATATTTCGTCTTCATACAGAATCAATAAAAACATTTATAGCTGAATTTTGCGATGAAGATGATAATGGGAAAAAATCATTTAAATATGGAAAACAATTAAGTCAGTTGGCACATCGTGAGCAAATTGCGATTACAATTGATCTGGATGATCTTCATGATTATAATTCTGCACTTGCAGAAGATGTGGCTCTTAATACGAGACGTTATGCATCCATTTTTTCTGATTGTATTGCTGAGCTTTTGCCAAGTTATAAAACACGTGAAGTAAGTGCAAAAGATGCATTAGATGTATACATTGAACATCGTTTATTAATGGAAACCAGAACAAGAAATCATTTGGAACAACGCGATGAAAGAAACAAATTTCCTCAAGAATTAATGAAACGTTTGTAAGTATTTTAAATTAATATTTATTCATTATTAAATTATAAGTTGAGAACACAATTATGAATATCTATCTCTTGGTATCTTGACGTTTAAGAATTGCATCCCTTAACCTTTTTTTATTATTTGTTTCTTTGATTTGTAATGAATAAATATTTTTCTCTATTTTATAGTGAAGTTTATTTTAAAGCGCAAAATTTAACAAAAGCAGCTCCTATTCGTGAAATTAAAGCTGAGCACATTGGCAAATTGGTAACAGTTAGAGGCATTGTCACACGTTGCACAGAAGTTAAACCTATGATGATCGTGGCCACATATACATGTGACCGTTGTGGAGCTGAAACATATCAACCTGTCAATTCATTGTCGTTTATGCCAATTGCTGATTGCCCATCTGATGATTGTCGTGTTAATAAATCCGGCGGACGTTTATATTTACAAACTCGAGGATCAAAATTTATTAAATTTCAAGATGTTAAAATACAAGAACACGTAAGAATACTATGTTGTTTTCTTAAAGCAAACTCAAATACTTGTGTCTAATTCGTTTTCAACCAATTTTAATAAGTTTTTTTTTCATATATTTGATTACTTATCGAAATATTTTTTTAGAGCGATCAAGTTCCAGTTGGTCATATTCCAAGATCATTGACCATTTTATGTCGAGGTGAAATAACAAGGCAAGCTCAACCAGGTGATCATGTAACAATTACAGGTGTATTTTTACCATTAGTACGAACTGGTTTCAGACAAATGACTTCCGGCCTATTAAGTGAAACCTATTTGGAAGCTCATGTAAGTTATTTGACAAATCTTACTTTACGACTTTGAAACATTTTGTTTTTATAGCGTATAAATTGTTTAAATAAATCGGATGATTATGATAAACATAATGAATTAACACAAGAGGAATTGCAAGAATTATCAGAAGATGATTTTTATACACGTTTAGCAACAAGTTTAGCACCAGAAATTTATGGTCATATTGATATAAAAAAAGCATTATTATTATTGTTAGTTGGTGGCGTTGATAAACGTCCTGATGGAATGAAAATTCGTGGAAATATTAATATATGTTTAATGGGTGATCCTGGTGTAGCAAAATCACAATTATTAAGTTATATAAGCCGTTTAGCAGCAAGAAGTCAATATACAACCGGACGTGGTTCATCTGGCGTCGGTTTAACAGCTTCTGTTATGAAAGATCCACTTACTGGTGAGATGACACTTGAAGGTGGTTCCTTAGTACTAGCCGATCAAGGTGTTTGTTGTATTGATGAATTTGATAAAATGGCTGATGGTGATCGTACTGCTATTCATGAAGTTATGGAACAGCAAACTATTTCAATTGCAAAGGTGTATATTTAATTTAATATTATTAAAGAATCAAAACATTTCAATACAATTCTTTTTTTTAGGCTGGAATAATGACAACATTGAATGCACGTGTCTCAATATTAGCAGCCGCAAATCCAGCCTTTGGACGTTATAATCCACGTCGTACAATTGAACAAAATATTCAATTGCCAGCAGCACTTTTATCACGTTTTGATTTACTTTGGTTAATACAAGATAAACCAGATAGAGATAATGACTTACGTTTAGCTAAACATATTGCCTTTGTTCATACCCATGGTAAACAACCACCAACACGTGTTAAAGCATTAGATATGAATTTAATGAGACGTTATATTGCATTATGCAAACGAAAGGACCCAAAAATACCAAATGATTTAACTGATTATATTGTTGGTGCATATGTTGAATTAAGACGTGAGGCTAGAAATAGTAAAGATATGACATTTACCTCGGCACGTAATTTACTTGGTATTTTACGTTTATCAACTGCATTAGCACGTTTACGATTATCAGATGTTGTCACAAAAGATGATGTTGGTGAAGCATTAAGATTATTAGAAATGTCAAAAGATTCATTAAATCAAGTTCATGAGCAACGTTTTGGACAGTAAGTTCCTAATTATAATATCGAAGATATTTTTATTTAATTAATATAAATTATTTATCAATTTCTTACTCTATTTATTATTCCCAATGAAATTTTGTAATTTAATTTTCTTTATTTTTAGTAATCCAAATACTTCTGATAAAATATTCCAATTGATACGTGAGATAGCTGGTGAAGATAAAACAGTTAAAATTTCTGAAGTTATGGAGCGTTGTACAACAAAAGGATATAAACCTGATCAAGTGGACAAATGTATTGAAGATTATGAAGAACTAAATGTTTGGCTTGTGAATCAGACAAGAACTAAAATAACATTCATTTAATTAAATATTTTTTGTCTGTTTAATTACAATAATTTTAATTGTTTTTTTATTTTGTTTTCCATTTTTTTAATAATAAATTTTTTTTTAATTTGAACATTCATATTTAATTTACAGTTTAATTTTATTTTTATTAGTCACGGAAGACTCAAAAACGTTCTCGCAAAAACAAATGGATCTCTCATTAAATTAATAATTTTTGTTTTCTTTAACTTATTCGCCGTTTTTTTTATTAATTCTCATTTTCAAATTTTAAAATGTCCGTTAAATAATGTAAAATTTCGAATTTATAAAACATCATATGGCTGGGCATTTGCATTTCTTTTTTTATTTAAAAAATATGAACATAAATAATTAAATAGTATAAATACAAGTTAAAAATCAAGTTAAATAAAGATGCTATATATGGCACACAACCTAATAAGCATAATCTTCTTATAAATAAGTAATGTTTTTACGTTCTCTCTTTCGTATTTATTTAATGAACGAAAAAATTAAAAGTTTGAAGTTAAATTGTATCCTTAATTATTCCTTTAGGCAGAGAAATATCAAACACAACAGGAAGATTATTCGGTAAGTAATTAATATCACATGTTGATGCGTTGATAAAAATAACTTTTCCATCAGATGTGATTCCATATCCTTCATGAATATGCCCAAACACATGATACTTTGGTTTAACACGCGATTGTACAGTTGTAAGTAATTCAACACAACCAGCTCTAACACCACTACAACAAAGATCGCCATGCCCGAGCGGAGGTGTATGTGTTATCAGAATATCGATGTCTGAGGGAATACGATCCCATTTTTCTAAACATGGAACACCTCGTGGAACATTAAAAGCCCATTTACAGAACTCTGGTTGCCTAAAAATTAACTGTGTTATTTTTAGGTATAACTCGAAGTACCAATAAATATTATAAATAAGGAAACATTAATTACCAAGGTGTTCCATAAATTTTTAGACCATAAATTTCCGTAATTTCATCTTCTAAATAAATACAGTTTGTCAAATATTGTTTCACATTTTGTGTCTTCATAGCCTCTTTTAAACTTTCTTTTGAATTTCCCAATGTAGGAATTTCATCCAAAAATGACTGTCCTGCATGTCGTCTATCTGAGTCTGATGAACTATTTTGAAATGGATGTGTAAAAGTGTTGTCAAAACTAAGTTCATGATTTCCTGCTATAACTATTTTGTGTGGATGTGGAAGTCTTTCTGAAAATAATTAGGATTTATTTAAAATATTAATATATGAATAAGTGCTGATATCTACCTATCCAATTATTGAATTCTATAACTTCTTCTAATTTTCCGCACTTTGTAAAATCACCGGCATGTATAAAAATGTCTCCATCAGGTATATCAAATTTAATATTATTTGTCAGTGAATGAGTGTCGGACATTGACACAATTCTAATTTTATTAGCAGGTATTTCGGGAGATGGCGGTTTTACTGTAATTTTTATAACTCTTTGTGATTTTGAAATTTCATTCCAAGCTGCAGTAGGATCATTGCTTAATTGATGAACTTCAATTTTCATATCGGCTTATATATAATACTTTTGTTCGAATCTAAACTTAACAAACACTTTGTATCTTTTTTTTGACAGCTGTCAAATTATATAATTTATTTGTGTTTTCGTTTATGACCCAGAGCCAGAGTCGATTCGATTATTCACTTTTCGTTTATAGAATGCATCCTCATTTAACTTCTTGTCAGTCTTTGATAGCGTGTGTACTGGTATTTAAATAATCATCTAATATTTTATGCCTTTCAAATTTTGTACATATTATTGTTTTAACGACCCTTAAAAACCGAATGTAGATGGCGAGCAAATCAAATAACTGCATGAATTTTGAATTTTGTAAGAAAGAGATACATGTATTTTTGAAATATTTGAAGAGTTTTAAAAAAAACAAAAAAAAACACACACATAACAATTAAAATATTAAGCAAAATAATATTCAATATAATATTTATTGAGCGGCCAATAAAAGAAGCGTAAACTAGCACTATCCAAGGCTGCGTAAATGGTAAATGTCAGAAAGAATTATGTCCAGAGCACAAGGCACATGGGAAAGTGTAAACTAATGTTTTGAAGTATTATAGGGTGAAATAAATTTTTTGACATTTTGGTTTGCGGTGAACAATAATAATAGTAAGAATAATTAAAGAAACAATACCTACATTATTATCATATGATATCTTTAAAAATTAAAATTAAATTTTTTTTTTACTTCGACTGATCAGCTGTTTTCATAATTGTGTATTATTATTATATTAGTTGAATTAAAACACAATTCGCTTGAGCATAAAACAACAATAGGATTAAATACTTTAAGACTGCTTCTGCTTGGAAAACTTCATGTTTAAAATATTATAATTTAATCCCATTATATACATATATTGATTACATATTTTGATTTTCGCAAACGCCATTTTAATAACAGCTGATTCAATGCAAGAATGACAGCTTAAATGTCAAAATCAAAACGTAATAAAAAATTATAAAAGGTGTTTTTGTGTCAAATTTGTTTAATTTTAACTCAAAATTTACGACACAAAAAATGTTTACATCTGTATCAGAAGATACGGAACAAGTAAGTAGTGATGATGAGCACCCACCAGATAATAGTTTGGATGATTCACTTATAGGTAAATAATTGAAATTTTGATTTTAAAATTTTAAGGTTACGTTCACATTTAATTTTCCTGTTCGAGAATAAAAAAAAAATTTAAATCATTAAATTGGATTATAATACAGTAAAAACTGGTAAAATTTTAACTTACTTATGCAATAAAATAAATCAATTGTAAAGAATATTTGTGACAATAACTAAATGTGTGAAGTTGTATAAATGAAAGTTATTCTATTCCTCCCTTATGCTTTGCATTTTCTATAATTAATTATTTTATAATTTTTTTGTTCTCATATATATATTTATTATTTATCTATTAGCATGTTATTATTACATTAAAAATATCTATGTTATATATTATTTATTTAAAATATCTTTGTCTGCGATTTTAATATAACATTAAAAAATTACACAAAAATAGTAATTCTACTAATGAATGAAAATATTACACTAAAACTAAAGTAATATTTTTAATAATTTATAAAATAAAATGTTAGTGTATGTATGCAATAATAATCATGATCTTACAAACAATTTCTGAATAAGTATACAAACGCTGAAAAAAATCTCATAATTTCCTATTAATTAAAATATTAATCTATAATAGAACCTCACCAATACTAACTTTAATTTTATTAATTTACCGTCAATGTTCTTTTTTTTTGGTGTTTCTAAAATAAATTCAATTTAAAAACATTTTTTTAAATAATATTTTTCACTGTTCAGTCTTGTTTGTTTATCACACAGGCAGCACACTTTTTGCATTGTAACAATGCCCAATATAATTTTTGATTCTTGTGATTTAATGTGAAACCGTCATACAGTCTGTTTTAACTTAAATTGTTTCCAATTTACAAATAAATAATTAAGTATTTAAAAACAATATTGCATCCTTTTTTAAGGGAAACAATAAATTTGTTTTACTTATTTAATTTTTTTTTTATTTCTAATAGAATTTCTTTAAACAATAATATTTATTCATTTAATTTTAGTTCAAGTGTTAAAATACATGAAACATACATACATTATAATGAATTAACTTAATTTTTTTTTTAAATAATTCACGATGCGACTATTTAATTGTAGCACACGTTTAAATATACTTAAGAAAATAAATTTTCTTATTCAAAAATAAATTTTAATTTTTCAAGAATTTAAGTAAATTTACGTGGGCGAAACATATAAATATATATATATATATATATATGTACATTTATATATACATACTTAAATATTTTTATTTTTATGAGTTTAAGATTTGTTTACGAACCCAACCGCAAAAGAAAAAATTTTTATTGAAATTAAATTCTTATCACTTATATATATTAGATTAATACTAGTTAACATGTTTTATTTTTATTTAAATTTGGGTATGTATTTTTTTTGTGGCAAAATATTAAAACACTTTTTTTTTTCGGGAATACATAACTAGTACTAAACTAAGATTATAAACATATAATTTTGATTCTTGAAAAAAAAAAGAAAAAATTAAGTACACGGCCTTGTTACTATTGCAATATTTAAAAATTCTCATTTTAAAATCTATTTTTATAAGATATATTTACGAATGTGACTTTTATAAAAATATACAAATCAAATAATAATAATAATTATGTAGTTAAAGTATATATAAGAAAAAATAAAAACAAAGTTAAAAAAAAACTATTTATTACTCATCAAAATTTGGTTAATAATGTGATAAAGCGTTGCACAAACAAACGCGTAACAAAATATTTTTATTATAAATAAATTAAGTACTAATAAACAAAATCAATTTACTCAAAATAAAAATTATTATTATATATAAATTATTAATTATTTTTATTATAAATGTGATTTTGTTTGATCTTAGAACAACTGCAAGAAGAAAAATATAAAACTAATAAAGTGTTGCCATTGTGAACATTGTTATTATAATTATTTTTATATATAATAAATTTATGTTTGAAACAACAGCTAAAATTTTTGGTTTTGTCTTCCGTCTTGGACACAGTTTTACAATATTTTCTACACGTGAGTCTTTCTGTTCCCGTTTACGTTTGTGTGGATGTGTGCGATAAAACAATTACATAACTTAATAATAAAACAAATTATAAAATTGGATAAATGCTAATAAACGCTTAATTATAATCTTGCTGATCTAATTTACTGTTTTTTTTAAAATAAGGTTCAACAAATAAAAAAAATGCATTCTCTTTTATTACAGATTCCCGGCAACCTGTTAATGATAATAGTTTAAATGTAGCTGGAACTTCAGCTGACACATCAACTAGTAATTTGATTGATTCCACAAATATATCACCAAATAAAAGAAACTCAGGAGCACCAATTAATTTAGGAGCACCGAAAATTGTTGATAGAAATTCTAGAAATGCTTCGCAGAACAGTTCTCCACTTCAAAGTACCATAGGTTTATCTAGTGATGGATATGCTGATGGACCTAACATCTCAAGTAACACATAATTTAATGGATTATTTTCATTTTTTTTACTTATAAGTACAAAATTGTTAGATATCGATTTAGGTCGCAGTTCCAATTTAATGCCAATGACTTCGTCACGTGCATCTCTCCTTCCATGGGGATCCCATAATAGATCTTCAATAGCAGCGTCTAACACAACGGGATATATTGACATTGCCGTATTGGGAGACGGATCATTGCGACCTGGAGAGATTGTTATGCGCACTCTATTTGCTGATTTTACATTGCAAGCTGAAAAAAAAATTGAGAGTGTTATGTTAGAGACAACTGATAAAAATCTTGCAAAACTATTACAACGGGGTGAAGATCCACAGTTTGATCAGCTTTTAACATCATTTGGTACAGTGGCGGATCATTGTTTACCCTCGATTTTAAATACACTTCTTGCATGGCATAAACGACAATTATCTGATGCTGAAATTAAAAGTGATCTCAAACGAATGGAAAAAATTGCTAAATCAAATATTGATTTAGATTTACAGTTGCAACGTCGTGAATCAGCCGTTGAATTTATATTTTGTTTGGTGTTAATTGAAATTTTAAAACAATTGAATTTCCACCCTGGACATGATGGTATAATTAAAGAAATAGAAAATTTGGCTTTTAAACATTTTAAGTATAGAGACGGGTAAGTTTTTCTTTTAATAAAATATATTTTATTGATTTTATATATTTTAAGGGTCCAAAATTCACCAAATGCTCACAATATTCATATGATTGCTGACTTATATGCTGAGGTTATAGGTGTATTAGCCCAGAGTCGATTTGCGTCCGTAAGTAGTTTTTCAAAATTATATAAAATTTCTTTAGTTTTTATTATAAAATATTTCAAAAATATATTTTTTTTACGTTTTAGGTCCGCAAAAGATTTATGACTGAACTAAAAGAATTACGATCAAAAGAATTAAATCCTCATACAACACAAAGTATTATAAGCCTCTTAATGGGAATGAAATTTTTTCGTGTTAAAATGGTACCTATAGAAGAGTTTGAGGCATCATTCCAATTTATGCATGAATGTGCACAATATTTTCTTGAAGTTAAAGATAAAGATATAAAACATGCTTTGGCCGGATTATTTGTTGAAATCTTAGTACCAGTAGCAGCGGTAATTATAAAAAAAAATTGTTTATGTAATACATATTAATTTAAGAATTTGTTTTCATAGGCTGTGAAAAATGAGGTGAATGTGCCTTGTGTAAAAAATTTTGTTGATTTACTTTATGCGCAAACATTAGATGCGTGTACCAAGTCCAAACACCGTTTGGCTCTTTTTCCTTTGGTTACTTGTCTTCTTTGTGTTTCACAAAAAATATTTTTTTTAAATAATTGGCATTACTTTTTAGCCATGTGTTTGAGTAATTTAAAAAATAGAGATTCTAAAATGAGCAGAGTTGCATTAGAATCACTCTATCGTCTCTTATGGGTTTACATGATTCGGATTAAATGTGAATCAAATCAAGCAACGCATTCACGTTTACAAAGTATTGTAAATTCACTCTTTCCAAGAGGATCAAAAGCTGTGGTACCACGTGATACACCATTAAATATATTTGTAAAAATAATTCAATTTATTGCTCAAGAACGACTTGACTTTGCAATGAAGGAAATTGTTTTTGAATTACTTTGGGTTGGTCGTCCAATTAAGATTATAATGACACCGGAACGAATGAGTATAGGACTGCGGGCATTTCTCGTTGTGGCTGACTCTCTTCAACAAAAAGACGGAGAGCCTCCAATGCCAAGAACTATGGGTGTTTTACCATCCGGAAATACACTTCGTGTAAAAAAAACTTTTTTAAATAAAGTACTAACAGAGGATACAGCAAAGAGTATTGGAATGTCTAGTTATTTTCCTCATGTAAGACGTGTTTTTGTTGATATACTTCGCGCTTTAGATGCTCAAATTGGTCGTCCACTTATGATGACAAATACACAAAATTTAAACAAAGAACCGGATGAAATGTTAACTGGTGAACGTAAACCAAGAATTGATTTATTTAGAACATGTGTGGCTGCGGTTCCTCGTCTTATTCCAGATACGATGACAGGTCATGAACTTGTTGATATGTTGTCACGGCTTACTGTTCATATGGATGAAGAGCTTAGGGGACTAGCATTTCAGTCATTGCAGACTCTAGTTATGGATTTTTCTGACTGGCGTCAAGATGTAATTCATGGATTCACACAATTTTTAGCACGAGATGTTGGGGATACTTTTGCACAAGTAAATTTTTTTATGAAAACAGAAGGGATATTCTTTTTAATTTTTTAATTTTTACAGCTTGTAGATAACGGTCTGAGAATGCTTTTATTATTTCTAAACACTTGGAGAAATGCGTTATGCAATAATATTGGAACTATATCTGTTAAAAATACAATTGTGAGCGCCACTTTAACAACTCATTCTACTCAACAGTCGTCTCTTAATATTGCAACTGCAACATCAACATCAAGTGGGACTTCTAGTTTGAATTCAAGTGGCACATCTAGCATCACACAGATTACAACTATTAATATTGTGGATACAAAGAAAAATGAGATTGTAAGGAATTGCAATTAACATGCTATATATTATTCCAAATTCTATTTTTTTAGCCTCTTTCTACAACATTACATTTAGTTGAAGGACTTGCTTTGGTTATGCTTTGTAACTGTCGTCTTTATCCTCGTAAATTGGCGGTTCTTATTTTAAAAGAAGTAAAAAATTTAAAGAAATCTCTAAGCATTCCAGACACTGAACCTCCTTTGATTGACATAATTGACAAATGTTGTCCTCAAGTAAATATTGTTGCATCTTTTATATTTTTCTTTTAATTGTAATTTTTTATTTTAGGTACTTGATAAGTGTATGTATATGTTACCACAAGCTGATAAAACTGCAATGTTAAATGCCAATGTAATAGATCTTCAGTGGATTGCGGACCGAACTAGTGGAATATGGACAACAGGACACGTTGAAGGTTTTAAATTTATTGTAGTTATTTTATTAAATTTAAAATCTATTATAATTTTTAAGATTCCACCAAATCATCAACATCGACATTGAATTTATCACAATCTTGTAGTCCAGCATTTGATCCCTGGTCAGCATGTTTGTTTGGATTTATGGAACGACATCGTGTATTACAACAATGTCCATCAACAGTAACACAGGCGTGGACTGTTTGTTATCAACGGGTTACCAGTCTTTATACTGTCATTGATCCAACGTAAGTTCAATACATTATTAAAAATTAAGTTATGTTTAAAATGTTTGTTTCTCTGAATAGTCCGGTTAGTGACAATCGAGCGTCAATTTTACGTAGTTCAGCTCCACCGAAAAAACCGCCATCTGAGAGTCAGCGTGATACATTATCTCATTTATGGAAAAATCTTGTTGGGTTAGCGATGAGATTAGTTCCACCTATTCCAAGTGTTGCTGTTCGATGCGCTTCCCCTGATTTAAGTTTAAGGTAAGATATATTCTCATCTTTTATACTCTTACATTATATTTCACTTTCATTTTTACATTATTTCTCACATTATTCAGAACTAATATTTTCTTCTTGTGTAATATAATTTCTTAATTTTTTTTGTACTTGGTTATTGGGTTTTGTTTACGTAGAAAATATTCCGAATGACCCTGATTTTAAAGATAAAAAGTTAAACTTGAACTTTTCGGTTGAATTTGATTTTTAATAAGTTGACGTGTGAACTGATTCAACAATTACATTAAATTTTGATTAATAAAATATAAAACAGCTGACGAGAGAATTAAATTGAAATTAATTTTATTTATGTGGAAAATTATGTTTAAAATTATTTCGTGTTTTAGTTTATAATTATCTATAATTTTGATATTCTGATCATACATTCTCATAAATCATTTATTTTTTGTTTGGTGTCATGAATATTTTCAATTTTTCCTTTTTTATTTTCTTTGTGTCGAGGAATAAATAAATAAACTATGCTAAAAAGTGTTGATTTTGAAAGTTTTTTTTCTGTTGGTACTTTTGTTTGTGTAAATGATTTTTTAGGTTGTTGTAAATAACAAATAGTTTTCTTTTAATTATATAATATTCATGTAAGCTTCACCGCTTTGATATTTAATAATATTTATGTGTGTTGTATCCCCCAGTATTTTTAAGCGAAAGATTTTATGGCCCAGTAGGTATAATAAATTGTAAAAAAAAAACTTTGTAGGAAAATAATGGCTTTTTTTTTGTCTGGTTTTTTTTTTATCATTTGAGAAAAGTTTGATACAGTTAAAGTTAAAATAATAATTCAAAAAAGAATTTCAAAAATCTTAAAAAAAAAATAATGGAGATGAAAAGACGCCATAGATATGTTTAACTTTTAGGATTTCTCTGTTTGATAATATTTTATACATTATTTGTTGTTTATAAAAATTCTATATCTGTTTTATATGTATATGTACAATTCTAATATTCAATGGGATTTGGTTAAAAATAATAATAAACTAAATTGTAAATTTATATCAACCAATTATTAATTGTCAATTACTAACAAATAGTAAAAAAGTTGTGACTTATTTGACCAACTTTTAAAACTTCAAAACTTTTTTAAAAAAAAAAGTTTTTTTTATTCTATGTTACGTGCATACAGACTTTAATGTTATATAATTAACCTAAATAATACGAAACTTTAGTTTTAATATATTTCGTAAATCATCATTTTATTTCCATTCAACATTTTAATTATTTTTTGTTTTTTTTTTATTTTTTACATAATTATTTAAATAAATCACATTTACAAAAAGTAACAATTAAAATCGAATTGTTATATTCTACCATTACAGTGCATGTTAATAAAAAGAATTTAATAATTAACATACAAGAAAAAGATTATTCCTTTGTTCTTATTTTTCTTGTCTTTCTACTCTTCTAACCTATTTTTTGAAAATAATAGTCTGCATGAACAATCGGATTCACGTTCCCTATCTGATTCATTGGATAATATTCCATCTAATGTATTTGGACCAGAAGGAATTGTAACTAGATTTACGTTGCCACTGTCCTATGGAAGAAAAGATGTTCGACACAAGCGACAAGGGTAAATTTTGTTTTTTTTTTTTAGTTTTCGTCTTTGTTACTTGTTTTTACTGGTGTGTTTGTAGTGTATCAATAAGGATAGGTTTTGGATGAAAGTTAAATGAAGAGTCAGGAAAATTTTAAAAACGAATAATTTTAATGATGAGCATGTTTAGATATTTGTGTGCATGTCCAAATCTGTAGTTCTTTAGAGGATATTAGTTAGTGGATTCTTCAAAAAGAATAGTTTTTTTTAGTTGTTTTTATATCATTTTTTTAAGTTAAAAAAATATTTATTTCAGTTCTTCACCGGATTCTTTAAACGCTGACCGAAGTGACAAATCATCAGCTGCATTGGCCTTGCCAATTAATTTATATAAACTTGTTGTTCCATTACTTAGATGTGAAGTAGCTGATGTTAGAGATGCAGCCGTTAATGCTATGGGAATGATTAATCATGATGCTCTCAAGTAAGTAAATATTACTACTTAAATTTTGTTTAGTTTTTAAATTAAAATTTATTACCAAAAAGGGATTTAATGGATGAATTAGTAATCTCTATACGTGAAGCTGTTGATAGAAAACAAGAAAATATGCGACGTAGAAGAAGACGTGATGCTCTACGGCTTCAACTGGTTAAAGTTTTAGAGAAAATGGCTGAGCATGGAACCTTTGGTGTTAGGTAAATATTTTGTTAATGAAATTGTGGGGATGCTATAATTAATAATTATACTTTTGAAAGTTCTTGCGTACTTGAACGTGAATCAATGTCATTACATCCAACATTTGTTGAGTATATGGAAGGTGCCCGATTATATTTAGAGGCTGAAACTGATAAAGACAATTCCAGTATTCGTGAAGTTAAAATACATTTTTGTGATTTTATTAGGAAAATGATAAAAAATTTCTCATGTAAGATAAATTTTAAAATATTTTTTGTTATGTATTTGTTATTTAATTTCTTTTTCTTTTGTTTTAAAGTGGAGGCTTGTGCTACATTAATATCAAGAGAATTAAAAAGAAATCTATTTAATTTATTTGCATCTTGGAGTGGCCCTTTTGCGAAACCATTGGGAATTGTATATCATACAGTGGGAAATGGAAATGTTGAAGAAGAAAAATTACAATTTAGTGCTCTTCAGGTACAAATTTTTATAATGCTTTATTTTTAGATTTATTATTTCTAATTTAAAATAATTTAGGCTATGTCAGCACTTCTTTGCTGTGGTTCATGTTTCGACCCTCACTATTTAGCTGAAGATGGTCTTATTTATCCATGGCTGGATGTCTTACTTGCATCTAATGATGATAAGGTACATTTGTTTTAATTTTGATTTTTAATTTATTACTTTAATTAAAAATACACGTTTCAGTTTTAACTTTTAAATATGTATAGGCAGATATATTTATGCATACTAAACAACAAACTTGCATTATTATTTTATCTGTTTAACTTTATTTATGGCGTAGATACAAGAATCATAACTAAAATCAAATATCAAAAATTCATTCTTCACGTAATACAATACATTTTAAAGTTACAACAAAATAATAATAGATTTTATTACATCATTAGTGAGCTAAATAAAATTTGAAATAATGGATTTTACTATTATTTGTTATATGAAAATAACAACTGAAAAAATGTATGTTTTGTATTGAAATGTAATACTAGCTAATTAGTCAGATATTCTTTATGTCCGTATTTTTTGATTAAAGTATTATTAACTTATTATTATTACGCATGGGATGTCAGACTTTTAAGACCGATTTTCAATAAATAAAATAAAAATAAATATGTACGTTAAACAAATTTCTGTGCCGGAATAGTATGAGAAAATTATGTGTTTTTTTTGCATAAATTCTAATAACAATTATATTAATTTTTATCGAATTTGAATTCTTGATAATATTTGATATAAAATAAGGGAACAAAAGAAAATGGCAACAAAGGATGTTCCGTTCTTTCTGTTTAAAAAAAAAAACAAAATTATAAGTTGAAAAGAAAATAAATAAATAATTTCCGTTTTAATTTTGGATAAGCCATGACATCTCAATCTCAAACCCAATATTTTATTCTTTTTTTTTAGAAAATCAGAAAAGAAATGTTACCAATCGGAACTAATTTCTCTTTTAGAATAACATTATGTTGTAATCGATTGTTATTAAATTAATGAATCTTCTACTTTGATAAAAACAAAATACAGCTCAATTCAAGTTTATCATAGTTCAATATTTATTATACGTACTTAGAAGTTAAAAAGTATTCTTAATGAACAGAAGTGTGTTTATAAAACTTTGGCCTATAATGAATAATTTATAACAAAAATATAGATTCACAATAGATATTTATACATAATAAAATAATTTCTAAACCCAAAACATTACGAAAAGAGTTAATTTAGCAAATCTTAAATTATTCATTAAGGAAAAGTCTAGAAATTTGAAATTCTGTTTATTAATAAAAAGTTTAAATAAAAAGAGTTATTGTCTTTATTTTAGTTAAAGTAAATTAAACTTTTTTACGTATTTTAATTTATAACAATTATCTTAGATTCTTGAGCTTTGATTACTTCCTTTAACTTTTTATGTTTTTTTGATTTATAAAATAAAGTATAGTTGTAATTTTAACTCAAAATCAAAATAACCCAATTACATTTTGAGTGTCCAATACCCATTTAATTCAAATTATATTTAGTACGTTAAAAAGCAAATGTTAAATGGTCCTTAGTTTATTGATTAAAATTAAAAAAATCAAAAGATATTTAGTTGAGTTAAATAAATTCAAAGATCATTCAATTCTGCTTAGACTGAATCTTCCATAAAAAAACCAACCTTGCATTGCATTACATTTTTGAATTCATATTTTTAATTTAATATAAGAATACGCTTCTGAATAAATTAAATATTTTTTCTTTTCAATTTTAAATAATTCGTCATAATTTAATTATATATATTTTTTATTCAACAAAATATATTATCTCCAGATAGTTTAAGATTTGTAATATAATTATGCGCATTAATCACATTGAAAATATGAAAAATTTAAAATTATATTTAATTTAATGTTTATTGTTATGCAAAATAGTTATTATTTTTATTATATTGTAACATTATTATGTAAATATAAACCATCAAAGTTTTATAGTTTTGCTATTCTGTACATATTGTAGTACTTTATTGAATCTTAAATTGAAAAACAGAGCCTTAGTGCATTTAATGTAAAATAGGGTAGCCTTCAAGATTTAATTAATAAATAATCAGATAATAAAGTTATCATTTATTTATTATAATTATTATTTTTGCTAAAACAATTATAGAATGTATTTAAAATTCTGTAATAATCGTTTAGTGTTATTTTTAGTTTATTAAGTTAATTAATTTGCCGTATTATGAAATGAATAAATTATTTGAAAAATTTAGCGATATCTTGATACTTATAATATCGCTTTACAGCGGATCTACTATTATAATATTATAATGAATCCAAATCACTTTTTCTACCAAACGGAGGTTAGAACGCGAGAATAATCTTTTAGCAGTATTTACTTCATTTTATTGTTTATTCAACATAATTAAATTTATTCTAAAAATAATTGTAATTATAAAATAATAATAAAATTATTTTCTTATTCAACTTTATATTTAGAATTTGTCATAAAACCAAATTTAGAATCATCATGGCACAAATCTTTTCAGTTCATATAAAAAAAGAAGATAAGAAACGACGTCCCAGCTTAATTTGAACGAAAATACATTAAACATTGTCTTTTCTTTGATTCATTTCTATCCCGGGAACCGTCAATCTATTTCCCAATGTTTAAAGTAAAAATCGATTTAATGTAAAAAATGAAAAAAAAATACGGTAATACGCTTTTACGGATCAAAAAAAAAATTCTTTTTGCGGTAAAAGTTAGATAGGTTTTCCAACCAAACCAACAAGTATCATAAATTTTATGAGTTCTTCTCTAATGCTAATGTGTATACTATAACAAGAAAAATACATTCTGAGTTTTATTTTTATTTGGTGTTTTTTTTGTTCGAAATGATAAACAACCTAAACACAAAATAATGAAGAAAAACGTACAGATACAGTGTTGAAATAATTATATGTATTAAATAAAAAAAAAAAACGAAAAGCGAGGCCTTTAACAAAATTTCTGAAGAGAAAATATGAAATCAGGTGAAAACAAATTTATGTTATGATTTATATTATTTAATATTTTTCAACTTGTTTAAAAAATAACAGTTTACTCTGTAACTGACAAAGAAAAATCAGAAAATTAATGATACGAAAGACTGACACTTACTAATGATAGTGTCATCACATTTTTTTCAAAACGGACAATATTTGAAGATTTACCAATTTCAATATATTTAATTGAGAGAACAAACATAATTTTCATTGTTGAATATATTTTTAATAAGCCTGTTGTTTATTTTAATTACTTCCTTTATGTATAAATATAGAAAGATATGAAATGTTTTCATTGTTTTGATTCATCAAAAAAAAAAAAAAGGAAAAAAATGTAATCTAATTTTAAACATAAATTAAATATCAAATTTTCCATACACCCCCATTTGTAAATGTAAATATGGAATACATTTAGTTACTTTATATTATATTTGAAATATTGAACATGCTAAAATAATGTTAATACGTAAAATACACTGTGAATAAATACGTCCCATTTCCTACAAAATTTATAATTTCACGTATTATTAATACGTCCAACTTTTTGCAATTAAGCCAATCCGTGACGAGAGCTACTATTTATTAGGTAGGTTCTGAACTACCCTGCTTTAAGTTACATCTTAAAGTTACGACTCGGCACATTGCTATTAATAGTTTATGATTATTTTTTTATTGCAATAACTTATAATTGAATTTATTGATAGCTTTGTTTTTTTCTAGAAATAAAAAAAAACGGATAAAACAAGAAAAAATGAAAATACATGGAAGTTTTTTTATTTGTTACAGATTTATCAGTTAGCGAGAGACACAGTAGTGCTTTTATTAGAAAGTAATCCAGATATTGGTCAATTGTTAGAATGGGTCATTGACAGATGTTATACGGCAAATACAAGAGAGGCTGATGCATGCTTTTTGGCTTTAGCATCAATATTTAGTGCAAGGTAAGTCAATTTTTTTTTTTTATTATTACAAATTGTTTCTTCGTTTTTTCTAATATCAAAATTGCATTTCACGCTATTGAAACAATAAACTGGAATTTAAATAAACTTTAGTATTTTATATAAATTTATTTTCAATTTTTTGTTTTGCGTTTTTTTTATAATACAAAAAGCAACAGAGAATATACATTAATTTTTTCTTTTTAGTCTATTATATAAAACATTGATTTACAATATTATCTAAATTTATACCAGGTATTTCTAAATTTAAATCTTTTCTATTAAAAATTTATCCTCAAAATAATCTAAAAATTTCAACTTTGTTTGATCCCCTGTAAATTGTTGAATCTGAATCTTTCTATTACTTGGTTATAATAAGAAAATTATTATTGAAACATTTATATAGAAACGGAAAATACTTTTTGTTTTGTAAACCGACAACAACAACAATATCAATTCATACAAAAGTTATTTTCCTTTAATTGAAATTTTAAAATTATTGTTTTACTTAGAGAAACTTTTGATTGATGTTAGAAGAAAAAGAAAAAAAAAATCGAATAGATTTTAAAGCTGTAATAAAGAAAATCAACATGTCAAATTTTTAGATATGAAAAATGTATGTTCTTGGTATATGAAAGGTAATGAAAATAAATTAATGAGTTTAAAAGATACAACTAAATTATTTAGTTTAAAATATTTTTAATTGGTTTTGTCTGTACGTGAGATTTAATACGTTGTTTTTCTGTCAATTTAATATCGTTTTGTTATTGTTGTTGTTGTTATTGTTCTATTAAGTAATTATGATTTTTTTGTCTTTTTATATCATAAGTAGAAGTAACTAAATATCTACAATGTAATATTATTATATTCTGTAATAATGGTAAACATGCTATAAAAAAAAGTGTGATTGATGTCGATTTATGAAATTGTATTCTTATTATCATATTAGACAAAATAAAAGTCACATGGGAAGGATATATAGAAGACATATTCAAACTTCAATCTTGAAGGTTTCTACCACACTATATATGCACGTCAATACGCGTCACTCAAATAAATATATTTAAATTTTGTATTTTGTCGCCAAAAATTTTTTGTAAATTGTTGACTGTTAAAGATTTTTGAATTTACACATTTACACTGAAAAAAAAACAATGATTTATTGAGATGTATAAAATAAATTTGACGTCAGATTAAAATATAATATTGAAGCAACAATATTTTCAATTGTATTGTGTGTTCATTTGTTTGAATAATATTGAATACTTATCATCACAAATTTTTATTTATTTCTATAATTTTATTTGTTTTATTCGAATAATAGTAGGAATTTTATTACTGATTTGATTTGATTATACATCAATTAGAAATAAATATTCATCAATAATAAGAATTTCTTAATCCAATAATAGTAAATATTTATTATTTTTTAAATTTCTTAGAATAAATCCATAGATTAGTATATTGTAACCTAATAAAAAATTATCTCATTAGTAAGAATACAATCAATTTTAAAACGAATATAAAAAAATAACAACTTTATAATATAATACTAAGAATTACAAAAAAAGAAAGTCTTGGAATTTCTCTTGATATTCTTAAATTGTTGTGAATTTTTTTTTCAATTTGGTTTTTCCCTAATATACTATTAAAAGTATCAATTACCGAAGAGAATTTTCATAATTTTCTTTCTTTTCATTTTAATCTGTTCAAATAATAAACAATCACATTTGAACGTTTTCATTATGATATTAATTTTTTATAGAAGAAATATTATAGAATCCCATCAATCAAAAACAAGTTTTTTTTTGATTATCTTGATTCATAATAAACATAAAAAAAGGTTACGATTAAAGAAATTACAAAGAAAAGTGTCAAGTTATGTTTTTATTATTTTTGATTTTCCATATCAAATTTCTTGAACTGTTTTTTTTTAATAAGTTTTAAGTAATTGATGAACACAACAAGGTAACCTTTTTACAAATTTTTTGAAAAAAATTCTTTGTTTTATTGTTCGGTTATTACGGGTACTTTATCTGATTTGTAAAAGGAAGAAAGTAAAAAAATATTGAAATTAATTGAATAAAATTTAATATTCTTTGAAGAATTTATTTTCTTTTCATTTTGTCAAAGATTTTTTGAATTGTTATTGACCCATGTTACAAATAAATACCTATCAGGTGATCAAAGATTACACTTAAACCGTTTTGATGCTACCTTTTAGGATATACTAAAAATTCTAAAAAAAAAAGAAAAGGGAAACTCATATTTTATTTTATCTTTCGTTTATATTTTTTTTTTCGTGTATTTCTTTGAATAGATTTGTGTTTTTATTTGAAAACATTTTTTTACAAAAAAAAAATTGATATAAGGACGTAATTTTTGTTTAAAGTTTTATTTGTTTTTGAAACTGAAATTTATATTTTATTTTATTTTCGTATTTAGAGAAACCGTGATTAAATTGTGGCCTGTGTGCTTAAGACCGAAAAGGATCACCCATCTAAAAAAACAAATAAAGTTAATACATTGATTTTGGTGACTTATTTTTATTTTAATTACTTTGCACTATTTGTTTGTGTCCAAGCATGTCTTAATAAATTATTATTGAATTAATATTTTCTAGCCTTGCTTAACGTCTCGTTTTCTACTTTAACAACGTTTTTTTTCTTGTTATTTAATATCACATAATTTGTATTTATTCAATTGTTAAACGTAGACAAAATGTCTTTAAATTTTAATTATCATATTCAAATTTAAAATTAATTCAAACAAAACTCCATAGAATTTTCATGTTTTCATAAATGTATTTTAAATTTATAAGATTTTCACTTTTCATTTTTAGACGTGAATTTAAAACTAAATAATTTATTTTTCATATAATAAAAATGTTTTTGATGAACACGCCAGTTTATAATTACGAACAATACAATTTTTTTTTTCACAAAACAGGAAATAAGATTTACAGATTTTTGAAGGAATGGATAAATTTTTTTTTATTTAACAAAAATAAGGAACCTTTTATATATTCTTTCGTTTCGTAAAAAAAAACTATTGCGTGTATAAAACAATTATTAAGAAAGAATAAAGACAGAGCAATAGTAATGGAATTTTTCTTAAGAACAAAAAAAAATATTTCAAATAACGTCAGGTATATAAGGATAACTAGTGAAGTACGTGATATCTTTATTAAATAACTGTAAATAATTCGACAAAATATTTATGTAATTATTTTACGTAGGGCCCTAAATTCTTAATAATAATTTTCTATAAAAGTTTCAAACGGGACATAATATTTATTTTTACGTTATATCAATTACAACATCATTTGACTTAATATTGTTTGTTAATCAACACATATGATCCTACCATCATACTTCATAACATTACAAAAAATCAATATTTTTCTTTTATAAAGTGACTCTGTTTTCTGTTATAAATATATTTTGAGTTTTGGGATAAAATTTGAATATAAATTTGTTTTTTAAATACATAAGAAACATATAAGGAAAATGTAATATATATATAAAAAGAAAAGAATAAATCAAATGAAAATTACTTTTTGATCGATGATTTGGATATAAAAAAAATAAGATAAAAAAAAAATAAATATAAAAATGTTAAATTTCTCAAACAAATCACGAAATTCTTCAATGTTATCTGATCTTTTTATTTGAAGTTTACTTTTTTTTTTGTTTTTGTCAAATATTATTTGAGCTTTTTGCTTTAAGTTTCAATAACATTCAAGACGAATGAAACTAAAACATATTTACGATGTTCATTTAATTTTTTTTTTCTTTCACACGTTTTTATACGTTCCAGGAACAAAGAAAACATGCTGAAAAAAAACTCGTGTAAGAACGTCGTTGTTTATAGCGAAAAATGTAATTTCAGAAGCGGGACTGCAATGACATCAACTTAACTAATTTTTAGAGAACTCAAAGTATATTCAAATTCAATTAAAAATACTTACAGAAACAACAAGAATTTATTCAGTTTTTGTTGACTTGAGTTAGTTGTAATCACACGAGTAATCTTTACAAAAAATATGTAACATACAAATTTTTAAATTAAAATTATTTTGCTTTAATTCATAAATATAATAGTTCATACATAATTCAGTTCTGAACGTAAATTTCTTAAAGTAAAAAATAAAAATTCATAATCACAATCAGATTGGTATAAAAAAATTATACTTATTTGTCATCTGAGATACCATACGCGTCCGTTTCTCTCTGCGGTATATTTAACAAGAATATGATTATCTCGCAGTTTTTTTGTATCACTGTTGACGAATTCAGAATTGTATAATTACATAATGACCCATACAAAACTTCAGATCAAAGGGATCGATTTTAAGAAAATGATTGTCTAATAACAGTTTAATTTCACGTAATAAGCATTATTATAATGTTCAGACCGAATAATTATCTAGATTCATTGAACCTGCTTCATTTACTTACTCATCATATTTAATTTTTATTATTTTGCCAACTATAATTACCAATATAAAAAACCAACAATATAAAAACACATTGGATTGTTTTATTTTTTGAGTGTATCCTCAAAACACAATAAACACAAATTTTATCATCAAACAAGTCAAATTCCCCAAATATTATCATGTTAAATCAAAACAAATCGCGTAAAAATAAAATTGACTTTTTTGTTCCTTCAAGATCATGTTAAATCAAATCAGTGTAAAAAAAGACTGTGCAAAAATAAAATTGGAGTGTATGTTTATAAGAAAAATTTATAACATTGGGTTTCGTATGATTAATGATTTTATATTGTTACATTTGTTTGGTATTATTTATGAACACGTATGTTATATCCGAAATGTTCGACTTTCATCAAATACATACAATAGAAATTTAATCGAGGCTAAATTTAAGGGTTTTTATTCATAATTGTGTTTTACGGAAAGCCTCATGTAATGATTTATGTCATTTAGATTATTCTATAAATTCCATTGATTGGAAAATATTGTTAATAATAGGAATATACATTTTTTTTATAAATTCCAAAATTACAGTAACTCTTCATATTCTTGAATCATGAAACCCAGTTACTTTAAAGAATTTAACACCCACAAATTTGTCAATTTAATTTGCAAAATTTAAGTAAATGTTTCGAGTTTTGGGGGTGGAGTGTAAAATATCATACGTTAAAAATATTTCTATATTAGCATTCAAGAAAAAGATGTTATTTAAATTTATATTTCTCACTCAGTAATTAATTGATTTTCAATATAAAGTATTTTTGAATAGAATATAACTGAACATGTTTAAATATAAAATTGCGAGTAGATTCTATTGTTCGATAAAATATAAACGATGTTTTTTTCCACGCTACCATTTTTTTTACGATATCGATTTAATCATATATTTTTTTTTTCTAAATTTTATTTCTTTAATTTTGAACTTTGATAAGAATAGAATTTCAATAGAACAATAAATATTTCAAACCCTTATATAAGTTTTCAACGAAAACAATATTCTTCAGAAATCCACAACTAGAATATTGGTAATTGGATTTTAATAAGTTTACTACTTAACTGCTATCTTACTATCATATGTAAATGTAATTGTTATAATCTAATTATTATTATAATATTTACCAACTATGAAAGCAAATTATTCTCTGTAATTCGTTAGTTATAGATTGTTTTGAATTGTAATAAATTAATTAAAACTTGTGAATCGATTTGAAATATTTAAATTGATTTGCAATTAATTTTTTAATTGACGAACAGATTATAAAGAGATTTTATTTCGGTTAAATAAATTTTTTTAAAGTTTGATAAGCTTATAATTAAATCTAGAGAATTCTTTGTATTATTTTAATTTTAATTTTAATTTATCGTAAATTTTTTTTTCAAACGTCAATCAAATGTAATTTATTACTAAATAGTCCAAACTTCTGAAAAAAAATATCAAAACATAAAATATTTTCAAACAAATTATTTTGTCTCCTTATTTTTATATGGATTTTAACTTTATTCTTTCGAATTATTGGACGCTTTTATTAATTATTATATGTAGGCTTGTAATATTAGTACCTTAAAATTTCCATTTTTAAACAAAATCGATATAATTTATTCACTTAAAAGACACTAAATCTAATAAACGACACAAAAAACACCATTGATTGATCTCACAATTTTTTATTAATTTATAAAACAATTATGTTTAACTATTAATATGCAGAAAGCATTTTGATATATTGAACATCATCAACGTCTTTATTGCTTCATAATAATATTTGAACATATTTTAATATAAAAATTTCATTGGACTTAATATTGAAACTTAAATTTAGTAAAAAAAAAAACTAATAATAAACTTTGATACAAAAATTTTATGTGTTTACTTATCGATTTTTTTTTTTAATAATATTCTTCCATTTAATATATTTCATAAAATAACAGAATTTTAATTATATATTATTAGCCTTTGGTTATTTTTCAATGAGTCTCATTTACAAAAGTCTTTTTCAACATTTTATTTATATTCCTCAAAGGAATATCACAATCCCTTTAAAGTCTTGTTCTTAAATTTAATAGATATGTAGGTGAATCTATTTAATAAATTCGAGTTTTGTTTTCTTCTATGGCCAGTTTGCGATTAGGTGGGTTGATTATGTACCATCTATTTTTGTTTTGTTCTCTACAAAAGGAGAAGAAAAAAAACCATTCGTAAAGTTTTTGAAGAAATGAAGAAATTATTTTTGATTAAAAAAAATCTTTTGCATTTTGTATAGGGAAGTGAAGACAAAAGCCAAAAATGTTTGTGTAGGTACAATAAAAATTCAGTGTTGTGTAAATTTTTGTATTAAAGCTTTTTTTTTATATTTTCTACAAAAAAAAACGGATTATAAATAACAAAATATTTAATAAATCACTTAATGAACTTTTATATTTAACCCTATGGATAAATGAAATTAGATATTTAAGTGAATCTTCCTGTATTTCACCTTTAAATGTGTTAACAAAATTTCATTTAATGAAAAAATTATTTTTATATCAATTTTATACACAAACATAATAATTTAGGTCATATTATTTAATTTACTCGTATTTATTAAATCACTATAAAATTAAAAAGTTCTATTTTCTATACGTTTCAAATTGAATGAAATGAGCAGAAAATTTATCATGTTTTCTTTCATAATTGCTTCGACATGGGTACATCATGCCCAAAGAGATAATATTCAAATAATGATGTTTTCTCGTCTTCCTTTAACAGAATTATATTTCAGTAAATTAACCGAGAAACGTTTGAGAAATGGTAGAATAAATCAATTCTTGTTGCATATGGTCTGACTTTTTGAAAAGTTAGTTGGTTAAAATAAAAACAGATAAAAACGAAAATGGAAAAATTTATAGTGGTCAATGGTTAGTTAATAAAATGGTTCAAATTTATTACCACATTTTAAAATTCCGGTATTGTTTTTTTTTTATTAAAATTGTGCAAATAGACAATGATTACAGCAAGATAATTTTTATTTTGTTTTACAATAATTCCCCCTGTAATTGCCGGCAATATAGATTACTTTATACTGGTTGATTCACAATAAATTATTTTTTATTATTTATTTATTATTTTAAAATTATACAATATTTCTGTATAAATTTCGAGTATATATTTTTGTAGATGTAAGAGAAAACAAGATGAGCCAAAAAAGAAAATAAAACTCCGATATATTCTATTTTATAATTTTGCTAAAGGGACTCACGTTTTTATTGGCTCTTTCTGAGGTGATACAAATAAAAAAATTGCAGAAGATTACAAAAAAATAAAACGTAACAAGAAAAAAAAAACTGAAACTTTTTTTTTCTTTATCTTTTGATGGAATCAGTTGAAGACGTTTAATTTAAGTTTAGATTTATTTTTATTTTTATTTTTAAAGAACGTAGGCTTCTATAATGTTTATAATTAATCAAATAAAAACATAAATACTAACTAATAACAAATAACAATTATTCTAATTATTTTTTTTAATGTTAAAATAAACAAAATAAATCGAATTTCCCTTTTGTTTTTTGTTTTTCCTTAGGTTGTTCATAAAAATAATTGTTAATTTATATTAATACAAAATTTAATTAGCATGTTCTTATTTTATAACATAATAAATTTAATTTTTCAAATATTGTATTTTTTTTTTCTGTTTGTCTGTTTCAGAGAATATCCTTGTGATCATTATACATCAGTGATAAATGTTACACTTTTAATGACTGGATGTCCTCGTGTTGAGGTTCATTCAACAGCTCTGCAACTTCTACAAATATTAGATAAACGATTTTTTGGTTCTGTCGGACCACTACAAGGTGAAAATGATAAAGGTATGTTATTTTTTTTATAATTTAAAAAAGCAATGAAAGATTTTTGTCATTTTAACAATAAATTATTTATAAAGAAAAGTTTCTTGTATTTTTATCGTATATTTTATAAGATTTATTATTGGAATATCTCAGATTTCTCTATTAAGTATGTCAATTGTATATGTACAGCTTTTATATTAATTGTATCACTTTTATCAAAAGTCAATATTAAAATTTTAATTAAAGCAAATGTTAGGAAAAACATGTAGCAGACATATCTTGACGGTTTAATCTTATTCACATTTTAATAACGTAATAACCTGAATGTAATAAATTAAGTTAATGTTTGATTCAAAAAATATACTTAACGTTTAGAATTCTTTTAAAAACTTTAAACGTCAAATTCTCTTCTTTTAATAATTATAATAATAATAATAACTACCATTTTTATGGTACGCATACATAAGCTCTGTAACTTTTCAAAAAAAAAATGAATATAGGAAACCTACTCCTACAGTTGTTTTGAAAGCACGTTTTGATATATTTGGGAAAAACTTGGTAAGAGAATATGAAAACATATCAGGGTTCATATTCTATAGTTGTTACTTTTTCGTCAATGCTAAAGGGCAAAACACATTAAGGGGACAGAATTATTTCGTAAAACTTATTTTAAAGTTTTTAAATATTAAATTTAAATTCAATTGATAAAGTTATTTAACTTTAAATTTGAAATTTTGTTATAAAATGTTTTAAAGTAAAGCATCAATTATATTTGGACTAAAATTAGAAAAAAAGTGCAGTGAAACTCAGATATAACGAACTTCACGGGACCAAAATCTGTAAAATCATTATAACCTAATCATTGTTTATATACAAATTAAAACGGAACCTACAGAAAAGTTGGTTTTAACCGTAAAATCGTTATAAGTGGGGTTTGTTAATATCGAGGTTCATTGTCAATAAAAATACTGATAATATCAATAATTTAAACGCTGTATTTTACTCAACACTCATTACTCAAATATCTGATGTATAAATAGCAAAGATTAACGTTTGTATATATTTATTTTATTCTCCGAAAGGAAAGTAAAAAGGATCAGATTTCACTCTTAAATAGCATTTGTATTCTGTGAAAAGAACTAAGAATTCTTTCATGATTTATAAATTCCTTTTTCAAAATCTCATCTTATTTTATTTAAGGATTTAGTTGTTTTGTTTTATTATTTAAATGTATCAGATAAATTGTAATGAATCGATAAATTATTAAAAAAATAACAGGAATCAGTATTCAATAATTTATAATTGCCGGATTTCATTTTATTTTGTTTTCAAAAATTTTATTTGTTATTAAAGTCATAATGAATAATAAAATTTAATAAATAAAATATCTAATGTCATCGAAAATGTTATAGAAATTTCAAGTATAAACGTCATTTCCCTAGATAAATAAAATTGACCTAAATATTATTGAATTTAAAAACTTTCCATATATTGATATTAAATTGTATTACTTTCCTTCAATTATTGTTGAATAGACCTTCTGCCATACAATTTTTTTTTTGTATGAAATCCAATCCCACATGTGTAACAGATTATAACAATTTATTTGCTGTGAATTGTTAACTCTTGCTTGAAAGCATCCATTATTATATAGAATCAGTTTTTGTATCACAAAATTCCGATTCAACAGATTTCAATAATTTATCAAATCAAACTGTTGATAAAATATTGACAATTTTTTTTTACCAATGCCTAAATTTGATTGAATAATCTTTACAGATTATTTCTTAAGAAATCAATTTTTTAAGGATTAAACGAGTTCAAATGGGTTAACTGTGGAAGTTTATAAGAGAAAAAAAAGAACACAAAAAATTTCCAAAACATTTATATGAATATTTTTATTGATCTTCTTTTTGTTTTACAATAAATAATTGTTACATAATTATCACAATTTATAATAAATATAGGTTATGTATATTTACAAAATGCATTAAAATTAGTTGTGGAAAATATAAAAATAATTAAAGAAAAAAAGTATTACAGTTTAATCTATTTGCAAAAATATAACAGAATTATTTAGTTTTGTGTGTGTCTGTGTGTGAGAGTTCTTGGTTAAAAAAGCATTCGTATGTCCAATTTCTGCAGAAAAATACATTCGTTTGAAAATTGTTTAAATAAAATACCCATTAATTTAAACTTAAGTACAATTTTCTTTTTTTTTTCTCTTTTTTATTGTTTGCATCATTTATCACAGTTTATTGATTGATTTCTGTTTCAGTATAATAAAATATATATAAAAAAAATGGTTTTAAAAATTCTGTATTTTTTTAAAACTCTTGAAAGAACAAACCATCTTTTTATCATTAGTAGTACGTCTACATATATTATATTGAATTATATTAATCGTTCACATTTCATGAAAGTGTTTTAAGTGTTTTTTTTTACAAGAAAAAAACAATAATAAAAATATGATGGAAAAAAACTTGCAATCATTATCTGAAGTTTTTCAATTGGTAATATAATTGTAAAAAATAACGACGTTAAATATTTTGAAATCATTGAAAAATGTAGCAAGAAAAAAAAATATAAATACAAACAAATGGAGATATTTTCGATGTCTTTTTTTATATATATATATTTATCTAAGAATTTTGAGAATTTAAAAGAATACTTGGCATACCTTATTTTGCTTTGTCGTGCTTGAAATTTAATTATGCCCTTTTTTTTGAATTTTTGGGGGGTGATGTTTTTCTGTTACTGTCATTCATATTCATACATATGATGTTTTATATTTGTATATACTGCACGCCAAACTCAATATAATTTTAGCTTCTCTTTTTTTTTTGACAGAATCTTAATAAATTTGATATTATTATTATTATTACATTTTTCTGATCTGAACATTTTTTCTTTCTTTCTTTTTTTTTTTGCAAAAATCTTTTTCTTTTCTTTCCTTCAATTTCACTTTACTAAATTCTCTATAGAAGACGTTACTGCGTATACATGTATGTATACATATAATTTCTTTTCATTTCTTTCCATATGTATATATATCCGTATATTTATTCATTTCTATATATGTATTAAGTAATTTGATTTCCAAGTGCGATTTGATATTGAATTTAAAATATGTATTTATTTATTATATTATGGAGTTGTTTTTTTTGATCTAATATGTGTTTGTTGTTAATGTAGAAGAGAACTTTTTTTTTCCTACATCAAATATATAATTTTTGTTAACAAAATTATATGCATTAAAAATGACAAATCAATTTTAATTGGCTTTCATAAATGTAATTAAGTGATCGCGGTGCTATTCGAGGAAATTTTAATGTTCGAAATTGTTTTTTATGAGTCTGGGGATGAATGCATTTTTTGAAACGCTTATTCATACTTCTGTACTATAAAACAGAATAAATTTAATCAAAGTTTAATTTCCCAGAAACAATCCTATAATATTTTAATTATCGAAATAACTTTATTTAGTATATTTTTTAGTATTAAGATTGGAATGTTTTGGGATTTATCTACTCGTGGAATACTGAGTTTTTTAGATTGAACTAAATTTTAAAAAAGTGTTCCTTTAATAAAGTTATACATACAAATAACCAGACAAAACAAATAAATGAATTTATTGTAAAAACATTAAAAAAATCTCTTTTATCTCTATTCTTTTATGTAGTAATATTCTTTAATTGCAACATTTGAGTATTATCACATTTCTTTTACCTTGATAAAAGCCACACGGATAAAGATTTCTGTATAAAAAATCCTCGTCTATTTCATTCATAGATTTCCTATAAATACCAAAGTAAAATAAAAAAAAGAAAAAAATACGTTCATACGTCAAATTGAATAAGACGATACCACACGATGTTATAATGGGGAAAAAAACTCTGCAAATAAAATTTATTATAACCGTTGATAAATTGGACATAAAATATATTTATATACCATGATTGTAGATCGATGGTTTGATATTGGTTTTTTTTTGGATTAAAAGTGAAGTTAAAGTTCAAATGTTAATAATGAAGAGGTGAAATTTTTTTTTTGTTGAATTTGATTTAATACAAAGTTTTTTTTCTGGGATAATCAACAAGCAAAGAAAATATTTATTGATTCTTTTATTTGCACATATAATTAATTTTTTTGTTTTATTTATATGAATATTTTCTATAATTAAATTTCTAGGTAAAACAATAGAATAATATATATCTCTGTTGGTCATGTAATTTTTTTTTTAATTTACAAATATTTACACATTAAAAGCTCTTTCTTTTAATTTTATGTTTGAATAATATAAAAGTATATATAAAAATGATTCTTTTATTTAATTATTTCTCTCTGCTATTTTCTAAGACTTTTTCGTATATTTTTCAATTCGTTGAATTTCACCTACCGTGTTAAGAATTTTTCACTGTTTTATATCCTTGATATGATGTTTGTATTATTATTATTATTATTTCATTGATGTTAATAATTGTAGTTCATGAACATCTGTCCAAGAGCCATTCCTTGTTACAGTTCTACGTCTTGATGTATTAGAACCCGTACTACGTACATATTCTGAAACTAAATGTAAAAAAAATTGGGGTTGTTAAATTATACAATACAAGAAATATATCGTAATATAATCGTTGTATAATATGATTTTAGGGTCAGAATTCGCTAATAAATACATCATATTTTCACTTGCTAAAGTTAAAATTCTGTGGAAAAATTAATTAATTAAAAAAATATTTTTGGTTTGGTTAAGCTAACGAAAATATTTCCTCATTAACATATTTTGTGGTGTTAAAGTATAAAAATAAAAAATTATAGATTAAAATCTTTTTGTTTGCCAAAAGAACAGTAGCGTATAATTTTAAATTGATATTGATTAAAATGAAATTATGATGTTTTATGATTTTAAACTGTAGAAAATTTTAAAAATATGATGATCACTTCAATATAATATTATGAATTTGTTTTGTAGAATATGGTGGAATTGTTGAATTTTTAATTACAAATAAGATGAGAATATCTTTATATAAATGGTGATATTTTATCATTTATTAAATTATAACTGGGTTAACTAAAATTTAATGGAGATGATCAGTCAGAAGTAAAATTTTTTTAGTATTAAATAAGGTTATATTTACATTTGATAAAAATTATGTTAATCGGTTTAATATAGGAGGGTTTTTTAATTATTTTATTTTATATAAATAAATTTGTTAAGAGTAAATATTCTTTTGAGTACGAAGACAAACTTTTTCTATATACGTATGTATGTGTGTATATATATGTATGTATGTATATTTATTAATAAATGAATGATCAAATGCTGTGTGGAAAAGATTATATAATAATATATAAATATATATAATATATGTATATATATATATATATATATGGATGTGTATATATGTTGTAATGTATAAGAGTTTAGCCTTAGGGAGCATAGCTTATTGATGAAGAAATATTTACTCATATAATTATTTAAAAGATGTTTGCAAGAAGAATTACAAAAAAGGATACCATAAATAAACATCGATGAATATATATGTTTGCCTCTTTTTCGACACGACGACATTGTTTGCGTTATCATATTTTTATTTTTTATTTTTTGTATTTTTTGTATTTTTGGTTCGTTTAGTTCGTTTATGGTTTGTTTATTTTCCTTTCTATATTTTCACATTTTCAATCTTTTTCTGTCTTGTTTCATTTCTTGTTTAAACTTAATACTTGCAAAATCCCTACAGTAAAATAAAATATATTATGTTATTATTTAAGATAAATCGGAAAATATTATATTAAATGTTCCTTTTATATAAAAACAAATAAACAAACAAACAAAACTTATTATTATTATAATTTTTCTCCTTTAAAAAATATTATGAACACACAACATTTTTATTTCTTCTTACGTTTTTTTTGTGTATTATTTAATTTTGAGTATAATTTCCCATTGGAATTAAAAGTATTAAATAGCTTTTAAATAATATGTACTAAAAAAAATGAAACTTAATATGAAAGGTCAAAAGAAACAATGTTTTTAATGGTTATGAATAATTAATTAAAGAGAAATATTTAATAAATATAAAGTTACCTGTTACTTGTGTTCCCAATTCCTGTCGTTGATTAATCCTTTTACGAAACATCCCAAGTACTGCTTTTCTATATTAATAATAAAAAAAATTAGAACATTCAATTTAATGTATGTTTCAACATAAATATTTATTTTTGTGCCTACCTAAAATTTTGTCCACTGAGACAGTATAAAGCAAAATTAATACCAAAATTTGTTATGAAAAATAGGGAACAGTAATATTGTATAATAATGACTACAGGTGTGTTCACACTGTCCGTCTATAAGAAGAAAGTATTAACATTTTATTAAACAACAAAAGAAAAGTTTGAATAAAAATACAATGATAGAAATTTTTGATTTTTTTATTATGTCAGAGAATGAAAGAAACCATGGATCTCACGATGTGCTACAAAAAATAATAAACAGCAAAAAAAAAAAAAAAGAAGATTTCTAAAGTTTGTTTGGTTAGCAATAATAAAGTTAATTAAGTGAGAGGATATAGTGTAGGAATAAACTATGTGCCCATTGTTATACTGAATTGATTTATTTTGTTCTTTATTTGATTTGTGAATATTTATATTTGTAAATATTTCACTTTTTTATTATTTATGCAAAGGGTACAAATTCTCAAAAAAATTAATATTTCTTTGGAGTATCATAATAATCGATCTAATATATTATAGTCATTTGATAAGAAAAATGTATATTCTTATATTTCAACAACATCTCTAGAATCAATAAAGAGTAAATTATCAATATCGTAATAAGAATCTTTTTTCTTTTTTATACCCTTAAGAGAAAAAAATGCTACATTTGTTGCCCGTTAAATGTTGTTTGTGATAAATCAACTGAGAATAAAACAGGTCCCTGGAAAAATGCCAATCAATGGATTTAGGTGTTTAAGATTATATTTATACCTTTTATATTTTTTATTACGTACGTATAGACGACGAATGGTGTTGTATTGAATGATTTTGTTAAATTGTCCGAAATGAATAATGAATAATAAGCGAATAATAAAATAAATTCTACTAGCTAAAATTTAATTTTTTTCTTTTTGGTTGTAGTTGAAATAAAGAATTTTATTATCAATTTCTGAAATAAATTGTCTTAAATAAGGACAAAGAAATTTTCACATTGTTTTATTTTTTTAATGTATAAAATTTTGTTTCTTTTGTTTAATTAATCCAATGATGAATTACTGTAATCTGTCACGTACGTGCATTAATAGAAAGAATATGGATGTGATTTACATTCAATATTACAATTATAAATATTTTGATAGTTCGTACGTTTTATTTTTTGTGTCTTACTGGATGGTCACGTTCTTAGTGATTGATATACGCAGTTTCTTGTTTATCTTTTATCTTATTTATAATTCAGCCCACTATATTTATGCAATTTCAGTTTAAAAATGATGAATGGATCGAAAAGATTTTAATAGAAAAAAATTATTGGTTTATTCATAAATCGGAGGATTTTTTTTCTATATATAACTTCGGTTATAATTTTTTTTTCTTTTTGAATACCCTAAAGAAAACATTTCTATATTTTATTTTCTACTTTTCGCTTTTTTATGTTTTATTCTTTATTCAATTGTCGTATTATTAAACAAATAAAATTCAATTGGTTGTATTTTAACCCGAAAATCTTATTGAATTTTTATTTTCGTTTTGGTTGTATACAGAATAAGGAACGGCACCTAAGGAATTCTTTCTTTTCTTTCATGCAAACACCTGTTTCTTTTTTTTTTTGGTATTATATTTGTCTGTATACAATTCAAATAAAAAAGTGGAATAATTTTTTTTCTCAAAGAACAAAACAAAAAAGAATGGATTTCCTTTTGAAAATTTTAACAGTATTCAACACTTGAGTGTTGAGCCTCCACATATTCATTACAACAAAAACAAAACACAAATTTTCGTCAATAGTTTTTTTAAAGTTGTTTTTACTCTTTCTCTCTCTCAAAAATCTAATTCTATTTTTTTTTTGTAATTTACAATTATCATAAAAAATTCAAAGAGTGATAAAAGGGAAAAATTCTACAGATTTGACCATTGACTATTGACCAAAATGTAAAATATATTGAATAAAATATTTAAACCATCCTACATTATATTGTAAAAGTTGTAAAATATTATATACAATTCGGATTATTTTCCTACCATTTATTCTTTCAGATAATTGTCTTGTTGTAATGGTCATACTATTAGTTCTTTAAAAATGTTTTTTAATCATTTAATTAATTTCTTTGTGAGTTAAATATAATACTTAGATAACCTTTTTTTTCTTTCTTTTATTTTCTAATAAAATGAAATAAAGAAATTATGAAACGGAAATTTAGCTTCTAAAATATATAATTGCTATTGCTCTGTGCGTACATAAAAGAGAAATACACTGTCTATATAAGTACACAAAAGGTTCAAAGAAAAAGAAAAGAAAAAGAAACAAATTAAAAGAAGATTCCAATAAATACTAATAATTAATATGAAATGATTTTCGTGTTTTTTCTCTTTTTTTTTTGTTAATCGTATTTTTATTCAATTTATTTAATTATCTAATTTTCATTAAAAATTCCGTTTGTACAATTTTTTGTTGTTGTTATTGTTTAAAACCCTGATTTGATTTTATTTTTTTCCACTTTAGTGAAAAACTTTATTTGAAATTTAAATAATAAATTTTTGTCAAGTGAATTTAGAAATTTGAGAAAAGAAAGAAAATCATAAGTTCTCTAGTTGTACCTACTTCCCTATAAATATTATTATTGTTTGGTAAGTTCAAGTAAAAAAAAATTATTTGTTCAATGTTATTGTAAATCAGGTTAAATTCTTTTTATCCTTGTTTTTTTTTTTAAACGAAAAAAAAACAACAATAAGAGAATGAGAATGATAAATGAGAATCGATAAATAAATGTTCACATTAGTAGTGCTCAGTGAGAGAGATGTCAATTGTTAAAGAAATGTTTCTGATAAACACACGTACATATCTATAATATAAAGAAAGATTGACTTTCATCATTGAATGACAAACATATTCAGTTAGATAAAATTCTCAGTGTCATTTGTATCCTTAAAATTCATTTCGTTTTTCTTTTTTCATTTAAATCTATCTGATTAATTGAATAACGTTCGTTATTTAAGCTTTAATAGTTTCCTTAAACTAAATGAAAAATCCTTTTGGTATTTTCACATATTATTAATGCACATCATGTACCGTTCAATAACTAAAAAAAAAACCCTACATGAATATTAAATATTTTTTGTATTTATATGTTTTTGTAACCGAAGAATAATAACAAAAAAAAAATACTAATGTTAACAATTTATAAAATTTTTATCGCTGTATTAAAATTTAAAATAGATTTAATGACTGAAATTTATACTGTTAAAGAAAAGTTATACCTTTGAAAGGAGCCCACAAAAACCAAACGATTACGCACTTATAAGTATAACATGTTTCAACTTAATCATGTACGAGTTTATACGTTTTTGATTTATTTCTATAATTTCCGTTTAATTCAAATTAAATATTTCTAAATGTGTTAATTTTGCTACTGGAATATAAAATAGGAAAAAAATCTTTTTTCGACTTGTTCTATTTTTATAACTGAAACGTTCCTAGAATTTGTACTAAAAAAAAAAAAAGAAAATCATAAAAAAAGGACATAAACTCTATAAAATTTTCTAATCTAATGAGAATTTAATTCTTTATTGTAGAAAAAAAACATTACATAAAAAAAAATGGAAAATCGGTTTATTATAATAATTTTGTTAGTTTAAATTTTAATGTCAAATCTCATGAATTCTTATTAAAGTTTAAGAGTTATTTCATGCAATAATTTTTATTTAAATCTCTCAATAATAAAGGACTGAAATAGAAAAAAAAATAAGAAGAATCATAAAATGTGAATTTAAATTTTTTATTTGAAATTTTCAACGGGTACACATTGTCGCATGAGTGTGTATGTGTGTATGTGTGTGTGCGTGAAGAATTTTGTATAGAATTTTTTATGGAAGTTTATGACATTTAATAAATTATATTTAATTTGTCTAACATTGTTAAGTATATGAAGCATAAAACAATATTATGTCTTGTCATTTTTATATAACAAAAAAAAAATGATTTTCCAACTGAAACAACAAACATTTAAACCTCAATTTTATAAAGAATAAAATAAATTACGAACTTCTGGTCAGAGTTGAAATATTATAATGGTGATAAATGAAAGAAAAATGAAATTTTTGATAATTGGAAAGACATTTTTTTCTTCTTTGTTTGAATATTTTAAAGTGAAAAAAATTACTTAAAGAAAACGCAAGTAATTATAACAGATTGTTTATTATCATTTTGTACATTTTCTTAATTCAAATTTTAAATTCAATAAAATTGTGGCTAACAATGCAAACAATATCTGGATAAAAGTCTTAATTGGTAATGAATCATCCATTTCCATTTTCAGTCTTCCGATTGCCAATTTTTTTTACCTTTCTGTTTGATTCACAAATTTTTTTTTTAATTAAATCCAAAAAAAAAGAAATACGAATAAAAAATCGTATGTAAATAAAAGTTTATTTCAGAAATTATAGCTTTATTAAAATAAATATTTCTCCTTATATTCTCTATATGGAATATGAATGTTTCCAAAGTATTGATCTTTTTTCTTTATTTCTTTATAAAGTAACAAAAACAAAATGAGGGGTGGGGGCGGGGGGAAAGCAGTTATAAAGTGCTTTTAAGGGGGAAAAATTGTCCCATACATAAATGGCAGTCTTTTTCATGTGAACAATTTTTTTTAATTTTAAAAATTTAATAAAATAAAATAGGAAAACTTTTGTTTTCCTATTTTATTTTCAAATTTATGTATACAATTTTTTTAAGCCTTTAAATTTGTATATTAACGTCTTTACAATAATTCTATAAATAAGGACGAATAAAAGATTATCAGAAAGAAATCAAAAAGTAAACGTAACTTTTGTAGTAATTTTAATGAACAATATTATTAAAGCTACGCATTAAATCGACAAAGTAAGTTCGTCTACTCCGTAAAAAAAAGACTTCTTAAGAATAATAATTAAATGTGGTGATTTAAACTTACCTCTATGTAGGCTCTAACTCTCATAACATAACTTGGTAAATTCAAACACACAAATACAGTTGATACCATCAAAAGCATTTTTGTAACTTTTATTTGTGATGAATTTGCAACTCGTTGACGATCTGAAAGTATAGGAAATTTATTAATATCTTAGGTTTGTTACGATATGATTAATTTGGTGTTATTGTTTTATCGTTTACTTAAAAGAAGTTATGTGTACAATAATTAGTACTCACTGAAAATAATTACAAATACAGTGAAACTCGGTTATAACGAACTTTTTTCTGGGTTTTAATTTGTTATCTTACAGTTATGACGAACTTTTTTTTTGGTTCTGTGAAGCTCGTTAAATAAAATTTTTCTCAATTCAAATCGATATTCTATTGCATTCCATTCAAAATACGCTTTGTCTGTTTGTATCAATAAAATGAAATTCAAAACCATATTTTATCTTTAATTATTATTAAAAGGTTCTTACCCGACTACACGATAATTGTTAGAAAGTTTATATGAAACAAAAGGTTTAAATCGAAATATATTTAAAATTTTCATTACAAAATTTATGTTTACTTTAGATGTGATTAACTTTTTCTTACTTTTGATTTATAATAAAAACGAACTGTTTTATGAAAATAAATAATAGATAAGAATTTCATAAAATATTTACTTTTAACAATTTTTCCTAAGTCTATTCTAATTAATTTTTATTTGTAAAATATTCCAAAAGAATTTAATTATTGAATTGTTTTTATTTGTTTGATTTTCTACAAATAATCTAAATATTTCATTTAATAAAAATTTCTGTTACAACTGAGATTTGAAAAAGGAACTTTTTCCGATATTCGACCGAATGCTCTGAATTTTATGTTGAAAGAAATTTAATATTTGCTCCTTATAAAAATATAAAACTAACAATATGATTGAGTTACATATAATATTGTGTTGTATATTTTCTGGTATTGTTATAGCATCGTTTAGATTAGCTTTAGAAAAACTTGAATGAACAATTTAGCGTCATTTTGAGCTACTTGAATTATGTTTTGCAATTTGTAAATTTTCTTTTTAATAAATAAATTTAGTTTGTAATTTAATTAAACAATTTCCCTAAACTTACTATTTTTAGGACATGATTGCATGACACTATTATGACCATTTGGGTGGGTACATTGTGGTACAGTCAAATGATTTCTCATTGTATTATTTGGCTTCCTAGAAAAATATAAAAATTATAATTAATTTTTCTTAAAAGAAACAAAAATGTAAAACAAATAAATAAGCGTAGAAATTAATAAATGTTACCTTTTCTTCTAATTTAATTTTTAAAAAGAAAATTTCAAGAGTATTTAAGTTCTAGCTGTTATTGTCGTAAAATTTATTAAATATTTCTTTTTTAAAATAAAATGTTATTGTAAAGCAAAAATTTTAATTTTGAATTGACAGAAAGAAAAATTGAGGGTTTTAACGTAAAGATTTATTGTCATTTTAAAAGAAAATTGTTTTGACAGAATATTTTCAATTAAATTGATTTCTAAGAGTGAGTGAGTGACTCTTGAAACTTTCAATTCAAACCAACAATATGTACGTGCTAACAAACATACTTATGATATTTTATGACCTTTAGACCTTTCAACGTTTAGAGAATTTTTTTTTTAATTTTTAATATAATGAAATATTAGCTTACCTCTTTTGCATGGTCATGGACCTACGAACGCCTGCTACTTTCCATACTGTAAATGCAGTGAACGTATTGAGAATAACAATTGTTGTAAATGGTATTATAAAGACAATGACAGTATCTACATAGTTAAAAATTGCCATTTCATACTAGAAAAAGTAAAGTAAATAGAAAAAAAAATTGATTAATTCATTTGTCTTTCTTAATTATTTCTTCCATGACAATTTTTATCTCATAATCATTTTATTTTAACTATGCTCGCAATTTTATTATTTTCTTGTTATTGTTATTTGCATTGTCATTATTGTTATAATTTAAGAGTAAATGACATACGTTAGTGATTTTATTTTACTTATTTTTTAGGATTTCATTTAGAGACACTTATTTTGGGTGTTAGAATTAATCTAGATGAAGTGAACTTTATTTAGAGTTGTATAAAAATCGTTTCCCTTTATAAAAACAGTTAAACATTTGCCATAAATCGACACAAAAACAATGACATGTGACAGTGACTGATAAAGAATGAAATTTTTCATGATCATTAACGTTAATTGCATGATACATTGAAATATTTTTGTATCAACATATATAGATAATTTGTCTAAAGGATTTTTGAAAAAAGAAAAACAATTCAGTAAACAAATAAATACATAAAAATGTTCATAATTTAATAGAAAAAAAAAAAGTGTGTGTGTGAAAATGTTTATGTTTTCGTCTACAAAGTAATTAGATAAAAAAATGTCAATTTGTCATTACTGTTTCACCTACATATATTTCAAGTAAAATATGTACAAATAATCAGGACCCCCTTATATTGATTCCAGTTATTATTTAGATACAAAGAATTTGAATTTATATTAATAGAACTCTTTTATATTTAAATTTGAATTTAAATTTGAGCACAATAAATTTTCATATTTTGTAAAATTTATTCATTCTCATGAGAAGTATTTTTTTTATAGATTTCAAGAAAAATATTTACTTCCTGGTATACGTAAAATTTTACGATGTACTAAATTGAAACTTTTTTTTTATTTAATTTTCACATCATAATACGTCAGGAATGCATATACATGAAAATAATGGAATAACAATTCAATTGACTAATACATTTTTATATTATTATCTCTCTTTCCTCAAGTTTCTCTTTTTAACACCACAAAAAAAATAAAATATATTCTTAAGTTCTATTTTGTTTTAGAACAAAAAAAAAAATAAGATTTATGGAAAAAGAAAAAAAAGAAGGATATTTGTTTATTCTTGCGGTTAAGGATAATCTTTATGAGATTTAAATTTTATAAGAATAAAAAAAAAACAAAGAAGTAAAACATGAAAAATGTGAAAATGGGGGAAAAATTTCTAGCAGTAAATAATTATAAATGGTAGAATGGTGTTTATGACTGATAAATAAATAATAAAATAATGAATTGGTCTGGGCCGGATGGTTTGTATTCTAACAGATTAACATGAAAACATATTGGACGGGTAAATTGATGAAGGTCAATTAGGAGACGATTTGAGGTGTCTTTATATATATTTTTTGTTATAGAAATTATTACATATTTATCTTCCATCTGTCTTGATCTATTTGATAAAGATGTAAGATATTCTTTTAATTATTTTCTATTCTTTATTTAATATTCGACAGTTTTTTTGTTTTTGTTTATAGAAATATTTTATGTTAGAAAAATATTTTCATAATTAATTAGATAAATTATTAGACAAAACTATAATTATAATTTTATGATTAAGTTATATTTATTATTAGTATGGTTATGAATATAGGTTGAGTATTGTTTTTATAAATCAAAAGTTCATGGATATGATTGTTTCTTTATTTGGTCCATTCTTTATATATTTATTTATTAGTCAAATTTAAATTGTTAACTACTGACCTTCGAATTATAGACAATATTTGTTCGAAAATAAATATAATAGTCGTAGATCGTAATTTATATTATTTAAATTAATTGAGTATTTCGATGCTTGAACTCAATTTATTATTATAAATATATTTAGTACTACATCAAATAGTACAATGAAAAAACTTAAAAAGTAAATGGGAAAATATTTTAAAAGTAAAAAATTAAAGTTAAAAAAAAATATATACAGATTGAACGAATATTAAAGTGATCTGGTTTTTGTCATTTGTTGAAATGAAAATTATGGTTTATCCATTTTTAATGATTATTTTATTATTTTATTGGAACATAAAACTTTTACCAATCCAAGAAATAACAAATTATATAATAAAATGGTACAAATTAACCAAGTCATAAAGAATTCCTGTATCAACATAAAACAACAAAAAAACAATAAATTTTCATTAAATTGAAATTTGATCAAAAAAGTTCTTTTTTAAAAAAAAATAATTTTTTTGTCCCCCACGTAGCTATAAAATATTTTACAACCAATTTTACGGTCTGATAAATGGATGAAATGAAATAAATTAATACCACCCCTTCTTGTGGTATGTGTGCCTCATACGAGTAGATGATAAAATTATTGTTACAAATTTGATTTTAAACAATATTGTCATTAAAATTTAATTATAGTTTTTAAATAATCAAATAATGAAAAATAAATTTTAAATTATAAAACAAGGATATTTTTGTTTGGATTTGTTTACAATTAATTAGGTTGTGTTAATTTGGTTGTGTTTAAATAATTCACTGGTCAATATTTTTGCATATTAATTTCCAGATGGGTTAAAACTTTATATCCTTGAAGGATTATATTAAAAGTAGGATAAACTATAAAATAGAAAGTTATTTTATTTTAATAAAAAAAAAAATAGAAGAAAAACCAAAAAGTTAATACCTACTTAGATTTTATTTGAAAGGATTTACTTAGATTCAATTGACAATAGACATAAGGACAAAATATTCTATTTCCTCGGTCCAAAATGTACAGAATGTATTTAAAATTTTATGACATTTTTTTCCTTGAAATTTTCTTATTTTTTTAACATAAAAAATATGTTTTTTTTTGTATTTAATATTTTATTGCTAATAAAAAAAAAAGTACAT